>CM074577.1:43492115-44119423 GCA_037305975.1 Chrysolophus pictus | reverse complement strand
TATTTTTCCTTAATGACCTACGCATATTTATTTCTTCTTGATTGATACTGTAACAATGGCAGGTTATTGTTTGCCTTGTCTTCTGTCTTAATATTCCTTTCAAGTTAAATTTTAATTTAATTTTAAAAGTTGATTTTGTTTTGTTGGACTAAGATCCAGCTTACCTAGATTTCAGTGGGTTAGTTTTGTCTGTGATAACTCTTTCGGCTTACTTCAATTAACTTCAACTTATTTAAAACTACTGTGATTTGGTAAATATTCACAAACTTTATATTCAGCAAATTCTAGCTTTGTAAGGGATTTTCAGACTGCGCGTGATTTAATGCTGTGTTGGCATTGAACTGTCTAATACATATACGGTAGACCAAAGTATCTTCACAAAATATTTCATGTCATTCTGGAATAGTTTTCTAAAACCTGAATAGTTTTCTGTAGGATTAATGCAAATCCATCTTTAAATATTTTATCTTCTACATATTTGTTATTGAACACCAAATTTTATTGTATCTGTCCAAGAGAACTGCAAAGCAAACTGCCTTGAATATAGAAGTGATCAACAAAAGTCAAGGTCTAGATATGATGACCTTCAATTACAAAAAGACAATGTGATGAGTTTATTTCTTTGCATCTTCTGAGAACATTAATTTCTGAGCTCATGAAGAAATAGAAAATTTTCTTTTTCGATAGCATACCTTGCAGTAGAGTTGTAGGTTTTTATTACCTATTTGTTATTTTTCATGCAAGAGAATGACTTCATTCTAATGCTAGTGGTTCTGCTTTTAAAGTCCTCTTTCTTCATTGTCAGCTGTACTCTGCATTAATTGGTGGCTTCTTTAGTAATTCAGGAAAAGCTGTTGAAGTTACTTTTGACTTAGAAACTAATACATGGGCCCAGTGATAGCAGTGAAGTTGAAGACTTCTGAGGAATTCTGTCTGCATTGAAGAGTACTGGAGTCTCCTGGTCTGGTGGCATACATCTGTTGTCTTGCTAAAATAAGAGTTAAGTGATCTTGGTTACTCATGTCAGCTGCTCAGATGACTGGGCAAATTTGGTTGCAGAGACATGAGGTGTGGGGATACTTAGAGCACTTAGGCAATATCAGGGAAAAGTAGTGATGCGTAGAGCAAAAGGGTAGGCAAGAATTAGGGACAAAATAACCACAAAAGCAGAAAATCTGGTTATCTTTCTAGGTCACATACAGTTTGCTCATGGCATCTTTGTTAGGAAAAAAATAACTTTTAGATTTATTAGAGGGTTTGAGAGTTTAATTTTATCTCATTGCATTCACACAAATTAACTGCGTGTGTGTATACATGGGCATGCGGGTGGCTGTAGCTGGAAAGGTTGTATGTAATTCTGCTTGCTGTGTTTCTCTGTTTAAGAACTAAACCAAGAGATTAAGAGAATACTGCTCTGAGCCAGTATTGCTCACTGATCTTCTTTACCTTATAAAAGATGCCACTCCTGATATACTCAAGTGTGAAGGCCTAGATTGGTCTCTGTGCAAACATTTGTGCTAATGAAACTTGGTTATGCAAGTTCTCAGACAAGCAAACACAAGGGATATGAGCTTGGCCAAAGAAAATCCATTTTATATTTAAGCTAATATACATGCAAAGGATACATCTCAAGTTCTTTTTTGTTTGTTTGTTTTCTGTAGTTATTCTATCTTTGAGAATGGTTTCAGCCAACCTTTGGGGCATCTATCAAGGCATTAGATGAAGTAATTAAAGAAAAAAATTGTTTGAGTTGTGTTTCATAGATTCCACTTCTGATATGTGAAAACTTTGTCTCAGCAGCGCATCTGGAAACTAAGCATATCTCTAAGTTACTATGCTCTCTTCTAGATAAAAGACTTAATCATTAGTATGGGATAAAGTCATCTCTCACTTCCCTCTTGCAATCTGAGGTCAGAAAGCCTACCTCATCATTGTTTGTCTCTCTGTGTCTTTTGTCTAGCATACCACTTGAGCCTTGCTTTGTTGATATGTACACAGGCTACATGCAAATACAAGCATTCGGGTAATTCATATGCTTTCACTTTGTGAGACTTCAGGATTTGCCATTTAATGCTATTTCTTCTAGAGATTTTGCTAGAATTGGCTGCATCATACTCCAAATTGGATTTTGCTAAAGCTCTCACACAGAGGTCACAAACAGGCTGTGCTGACTCAATGGTGGCTAAGTCCTTCCTGTAGTGCCCTCCCAACACCAAGTTCCAATGAAACCAATCCACCTGCAACAATTCTTGATAATTAACCTTTTCAAGACCAGGATGGTTATTAGTTACTAGTTCTATCTCCTTTGAAAGTTCCATACACAGTAATAGCTATCAGTGTCAGGATGGCAGCAAGCAACTTTTCTTTTCTGATAATCAGTGAGGCTTCAGCTTTCCCAGCTTTGGTAGTCAAATAGCAGGAAAGGTGTTTTCTATCATCTCAGTGTTTTTGTTTGTTTTAAAATCCCCATTGCGTATGGGATTAAATTGAGGGACTGTGCCCTCTTTTATGTTCCCATGCGTCTCCATCATCATACACCGTTCAGTTCTGCCTAATTTAAGATCATTCAAATGTGAGGAAAAATAGTGCTTTGTGCACTCTTGAGATCTGAATTGAAAATTTATACAAAAATGCTACAAACGGCTTAATATTTTGCATTAAACTGTCACTGATGATTGACTGTATCAGTTAGTGGCTGATTGTTGCAGCCCATCAAAGATTTTTGACATATCCCGTGTCACGTGCCTTTGTCAAAGTAGGTACCTGGAAATTGAGTTGGATTTGTGTATTTTCTAGCAGGTCCCAGGTTTCTTCGTAGTACTGGGTTATAGGAGTGATTTCACCCCCATTCTGTATTGCTGAAGGGACTTAGAGCCGTGTCACTATCATTTAGTTTCTCCAGGAAGATGGCCGGAATGAGGCCAGAGGAGGCTGAACTGGTGTGCTTGCATAATGCATGGCAGAACTGCAGCAGAATATACAACTGCAGTTACAGCTGAATAACAAGCTGTTGTCTTCCAGATAACATAGATACATTGTCTGTGAAGTCATTAGTCTAGCAATCTGTTTTTAAACTGATAAGTGGCAAGGATGAATTATCCAACTATCTGCACCATTAAAGGAAAAGATGTTTAGGAATGTAAGTATTTAGTTTTTGTCCCTGGAACAACAGTGTGGTATTCGTGTATGATGTCATCATTTGAGGAAAAAAAATCCGTAATTATTTCCTCTTCACTGCTGTGTGTTTGGAATGATTTTGGATGCACCTGAGAGGGCACGTAAACTACGGTGGGGAACCTGCTGGAGCAGGGGGATTGGATGATCTCCAGAGGTCCCTTCCCACCCCTGCGATCCTGTGGTTCTGTGCTCACCTCCAGCCTGCAGCTTGAACTGAGCAGCCTGAGCTGGCAAAGTTCTTCTTGCGCTCCTTGATAACTGCCTGTTTTCAAGATGCTGTGGTGCTTCTTTGTGCGCCTCTTGGAAAGGGGGAGTGGGCTGATGAAATATGGCTGCTAAAATCATGCATTTGTTGTGGAAGGGGAGAGAGCAGAGGGAGAATGGGAGGGGATAGTGAAGGATTATGCAGGTTTAAGAGGTTCTCCTCCGTACCAATCAAAGAAACGTGGTTGGAATGTTTTGTAGTGCTTTAAATGCAGTTTTAACATTTATTTTCAAGTGTAGTGGAGTACAGCTGTGACTTCAAACTGCTAGCTGAAACGTGCTTTTGATTGGCAGGTTAGAACAGTTCTGAATCCCCTTCCATCTTTGCTTTTTATTTTTAATAAAATTTCCTTCATCGTAATGCAGATGTATGTATGATAGATTAAGCTGAAAACATTGGTAGTAAGCTGAGTAGTATTATTCTTAAAACTGGCCATTTGATTGTGTAATGACTTTTTAAATGTAAGACTTAATACTTTTTACTTAGAGAAAAGATGAGAATAAATAGTTGATGATAAATGTTTAATTCCTTGCGTTACTGAATTGTTGATGGTGATATATGAAAACTATAATATAATTTTCTTCCATCTAAAGTTCACTTTTGTTTCATATATAGACAATTCACTGTGATTATGAAGTTTCTTCATTTTCTTTCACTTTCAATCATAAAATTTCAGTGTTTAAGTTAGAAGTATATTTTCTTTGGTTAATTGATGAACAGGTTTTCTCCATTTACATTATTTAAATTATAAACCTTAACCAAACAGTGAATTGTTGTTTAATGATAGCAAGGGAAAAAAAGAAAAGAGAGAGAGAGAGGTTATAATTATAGAATAGTTGCTTTAGCCTTACTGATGAGTCTTCTAAACAAAGGTGTTTGCCAGATAGGACAAAAGTCGCTCAGCAGAGCGTAATGCTCACATTTTTCACTGTTTATAACTAACAAACCACACTCTTCAGAGACAGAATTGTGGTTTCTTAAAATATACACTGGGAATTTTCTGAAGTAACCATCTCATCTCTTGTGAACTTTTGTTGCTGTTCCCCTTTTTACTGCCACTCATGAAAAAAACTTAACCAATACTGTCTCCATTTTGTTAATCTAATTGTGACTAATGTGACCATGATCTTATAATAGTATTACTTAGAAGTACAAAATTGTGGAGAAACAGATGTAAAAACCCTTTCTATTCCCCGTTTGTATGAAGTATGAAAATACCAGTCGCCAGTGGGATGGCATGTGGGACACATCTGCCTAAGTTAGCCACCTCAAGTAAGTGATTTCTGTACCTAAAGAAAAAAACCTATATATTTCTCAGTTGAAAAATATGAGCAAAAATAGGTTATAAACACATCACTCTCTCTGTCTTCTGAATATGATGCATTATTTTTACTGTTAACTAATTACAATTGGAGAAACATTTAAGCAGCTCAGAATGGGATGCTCAAACATAAACTAAACCGTACATTTTCCCACATGCTTCTGCATGCATGGCACTGTTTTCTGCAAGTGTTAGAATAGGCAGAAAGTTTGAAAATGTACAGCAGAAAACCAAAATACATCTTACCCTCAGTTTGAGGTCGTTAATATAGTTGTACTTTTTATCTTTTTCTCCTTTCACAGATAAATAAAACATCCAAATTAGAATTTGAATTTATTTTATGTCTCTGGTGATGAAGAAGTGATTGGTTTCACAAGAAGAAGTGAAAAAAAAACCTCTTTGTAACAGGGTTTTTTTGCCATACAGAATATCAGAGAGTTTTCTCTTGCCAATTGTCAGAGAAAACATTAAGTATTGATGTGCACTGATTTTTGGAGTTACTACAAAAGCATGAAAGTATCTTTTTTTGAAGATATTTTATTAAACATTCCTGGATTCTTATAAAAAATATAGGAAAGCTGACTTCTCTTGAAGAAAGTCTTACCTGCCCAGTCAAAATTATTTTAAGTTTTTCTGGAATCCATATTAATGCTTTTCTTTTTTTATTTTTCCAGACTGTTTGCATACACATTGTCAGAGTAGATGCAGAGCATATTAGTCCACCACAGCAGTTCAGTCCCATTTGGATATGTGATCCCTTTAGCGAATTAGAGTATGGCAAAGAGATCTATCAGCTGAGCTCATCTGCATTTACTTTTCTGTGTTAGTATCCTGTATTTAATTTGGAGATATTTTTTCCATATCCCTTCTGCAGAGGTGAACTGTAGACTTGCAGAGGTTTGTATGCATTAGCGGTACACACTTCAGACATTTTTAGAGCTCGAGCAAAACCTGCTGAAGAGTCAACACTCTTAGCATTAGCCTCAGTGTACAGACTCTCAAAGTGCTAATTTCCCTTAACACACAGAAGAAGCATTCTGTTGCATGTATCATTAAAGAAGCTGTGTTTCCTTTTACCACAGCTTACAGGACTGAGGTGAGGAGGTGCTGGTACAGCACTTAGTCACTGAGCAGGTACAGCGGGCCAGTGCAACTAGTGGCCCCGGCCAGCTTCAGGGATGCAGAGTGAGGGAAAGGGAGGAGTTCCTTGTAGGATTGGATTTCATTGAGATCTGTCTTGTTTGAATTGTGTGTATTACCTATAACATGAAGTGTGCTTCAGATGTGTCAGCGTGAAATAATTGAATCGTTAAAAAGCAGGCCTTGAAGGTTGCCTTGAGTACCTTGTCTACATAACTACCAGTACAGAGTATCTCTAAAACTCTATTCGCTGCTAGCAAATCCAAGAAAGAACAAAATTTATAGTGATGGTGTTGATGCAGCTTAGCTTTTGAAGTCTTCATTGTGAGTCATTGCTTGGTGTCAGTACCTCAAAATTTCTTCAAATGAAGTCAGACTGCAGTTGTTGGTTATCTGGAATCTGCATGCAGGATTTGTAAGTGCAACTCAGAAGGAAGTTGTATGTCATTCTGTCAGCTCCAGTGTTGTTTATGTGCTTTCCTTGGTTTAGGACTGCTGCAGTGTGCTCATGGGAGAAAGAGTAAAGTATGACCAAAGCCAGCTTTATTATACTTTAGAGAGCATTGAGTCACTTATATTTATTCCACTTCTCCAATTGCTGTTGATTGATATGGAATTTAATTTGATCTGTTCATTTACGACTCATTGAATGTATGTGTCTTCTTGATGGAAAAGATTAGTTGCTTAAAGAACACATTAGCTTCTTAATAAGCTTATTATTGTTTAACACAAATGTATTTTAGATTTTTCTGTGAGATTTTCTCTTTTTTCAGTGTTCTCTAGAGAAAAGTGTGTTGCATATTCTGTTGCCTTGAACCTAACGTACTGTGAAACATTTGTTTACATAATAAATATTTAATAATACGGTTACTTTATAATAACTTTAATACCTGTAAGTTGAATGTTTAAAAAAGGAGTGCTAGCAATTTAATGCTGGGTTACATGGATGCTGTCAAATTGTGTTTACAGTCTGACTTTCTTTAAACTTTACAAGCATTTTTTCACATAAAGATGGTCAGCTTTTCTTTGTCCAAGTCAGAAGTTTCACGCCACAGGATCACAGAAGGCCAAAAGACATTTTTCTTCCATGGCAAACTACTCTCAAATCAATCCCTGCAGACATGGAATCCTCTGAACTAACGTACTTGCTCAGCCTTGTTTATGTTAGGATCTACAAGAAGCCAGGGTTTGGGTGGCAGTGTTTTTCTAAGTTAGTGCTACACCAACAGATTTGAAAATAGAAAAACGATGGAATGCAGGAGTTAGGAAATAAGAAAATACAATGAAGTTTATACTGTGTTGGAAAAATGTAGAGGCTAAGCCCCTGTGCATGAAAAGGAAATTTTACACCTCAGACTAAACCAAGATGGAGACTTAGTATTTGTCAGTTTGGTTGTAATCCCAATTTTAAGGTAAGTCAGACTGAGAGACTAAGAGTTTAACAGTGTCTCATTACTTCTAATAATTAAGTTAAATCTAATTTTGTTCATTTTAATACAAAACAACAGTGATACTGCCAGAATTTTGAAAAAGTTTATTTGACTTCAGAGAAACCATTTCAGTTTGTGTCTGTTGTAAAAGTATTCTTTCTGAATTGATTAGAAATGTTTGTTGCAATGGTAGCTTTTTACACAAAGTTAATTTGAGTATAAATAAAGCATGGAAAAGAAAATATGTGCAGTAATGTGTCGGTAGACTTCCTGTATAATTGGCACGCCAAATAATTGTCTTTGAGAACAAAATCTGCAGATGTTAATTTATGCTAGGATTGGTTCAGAAATGAGTGTTTTCTTTATCTTACACTCTTGAAAATTCCTCATTTTGTAATAAAAACACGGTCTTAAGCAGTCTTAAGCGGTCTTAAGCAGTTGCCTCTAATACATAAAAAGACGAATCTTGAAATCAGTTGTCTAGGCTTTCTGAGGGCAGATTTCAGACATAGTGTCCCTTCATGAATGTTGCAGGGGAAGTTGAGGGGTATATTTTTGTTTTTCGAGTACTTTATCGCAGAAATGAATTAGAATGAATATCCAGATAATACTTAAGTACATTTGTCTGACTGAAGATTGATGACACCTGTAATGCTCTTCTTGACTCCCTTCCTTCATCTCCTTTGTTTTTTTGTATGTATAGAAGAAGTCATTCGTACCTTTCCTGTCTTTTAGAAGCATGTACTTGAAGTTGAGAAAATCTGCATTCTGGACATTAGCATTCAGAAAGTCTGATTATACAGATTTTGGATACTTATTTATTAATTAAATTTCTTTCCAAAAACTTTGTGAAGAAATGGGTGTAATTCCTTCACTTATTTACTGTCACAACTATGCCAGGCTTGTATTTGCCAATACTACTGTGTCAAATTCTTTAAAAATAGGTTGTTAATGAGCAGCAGAGTGTTAGAGTGAGGAAAGAGTACTGTAGCTGCTAGGGTTTGTTCTATTCAAGGAAAACAAAACTAAACTGTGCTTAGGGAGGGTGAGGGAACTTCTTTATCCAGCATAACTTCTGTCTTTATTGAATTTGTTGGCAAATTGCCTTACACTATTAAGATTTTAGAAACTGTATTTGATAAATGTGTCATATGCTAGTTTTTCTCCACTAACGTATTAGATTCTGCTTTGAAAAGTTTTTCTCTGAAGAAGCAGGTACCATTTTACAGATATTTACTGCAGTGAGCAAAATTGGCAAGCTTGTTATGCAGCAGTCACAGTAGCTCAATGTCAGTGTATCAGCATCATTACTGCTGTTAAATAAAGGGAGAGAAGACAAATGTAGTCACTGGTTTTCCTCCAGTTTCATTTTCTGTTAAGACAATGCGTGGATGACTTCTTAACTTGCATTATATACTGGTTATTCAGCTCACCTTGTCCTCTGCAGTTGGTAAGCAGCTGATGTCTGTAGGGCTGTCACTGTAAGGTGAGAGAGAAGAGATTGCAGTGCAGAGGGAGTGCAGAGTGCACATCAGTTCCAATCAGTTCCATGCAACAGAGTCAACAGTTTAGTTTTTTGACCTGAAAATAAGGTAAAAGTAATCATCACTGAATTATAATATGTAAAAAAAAAAAATACAAAGGGTGAGACGGGTGAGACCTCTGTTAAAACATATTCAGGGAACTTGTTTCGCTTATTTATAAATACACAACTCTCTATATCTGGTAGGGAGCTCATTATAATATACAGTATGTTGAAAGAATGATTATATGATGATTAAAATTGATTTTAGGAAAGCTCTTTCATTAGTTGTAAAGAAGCCATGACTATTTAGAGGGTGGAAAAGGAGAAATAAAAGATCATAGGTGGGCAGAGATAATGAGGACAGGATTTCCAAGTAAGGCAAAATTAATAAAACGCCACTTATTTTTAGGCAGGAGTGAAGTCTTAAGGCATTGGAACTTGCAAGTAGTCTCTTAGGTCTTTTCAGTGAAGACAGAATGCTAAATGTAAGGGATTGCACAATGACAGGCTTTCTAAGCTACATCCTGATAGAAGTGAGTGGAATGGCCGTGGAAAACAAACAAGAAGACAAACAAACAAAAAATCCTGAAAATAACCCAAGAAAAACTTTGCTAGGGAGATCTTCCATTTCCACACAGTATGAAGAGTCACAGTGCAGATAACTGTTCAGAAATGTGAGTAAATATGCTGCTGCATTCCTAGCAAGGAGTAAGCATGGCTAAAAGGCAGTTAGAGTAAGTGAGATTAGCATTGTTATTGTGAAGTTATCATGGATTTAAGGGAGACCATGAAAACTGAAATATATAAGGAAATAAATACTATTGACAAGAAGTTTTTAAAGAATTCCAGCAAAAAGTAATATTCTGAAGACATTCTGTGAATTTTAGAAAGGGAATAACGGAAAAAGTTCCAGAATATTTAATCTTTTGAACACTTCAGTGCATGTGATGAGATTAAAACAAGTGTCTTTCTCCCCAGGCAAGATCGGTTTCTTCATCTCACCCAGCTTTGTTACTCCAGAAGATAATTATCTTCTGTATTAGTTGTTGGAGGCATAACTGCACTTCTTTATGGAGGGAAAACTGAAAGACTTTCCCAGTGAATGGTCCCACTTATATTCTGCCTTTAATAGGATTGATTGCAGTCTTTTATTTTGTGGACCTCAGGGAGAGGTTCCCTTCTAACAGGTGTGTTACTGTCCACTTTGCTTTGAAACAGTGCATGAGACAACCTCAAAAAATGGACATCAGTGCTATACAGACATATTACTCTGTATCCTCATGTACCTTGACTGGTGTCCCTAAAAACCTATCATAGAGACTATAACTTCATCAGAAGACTTGCTTGCTTTCCCCAGCTCCTTGCAAGTTATGAGTTACTGATGTTTTTCAGTTTTACCTCTTGAAATAGAGACAGAGGCATCTCCTGCTGTCATGGTGCTTTGAAGAGATTTCAACATAAAACCTGCTCTTAGTTTGCCCTGTGTGAAGGACTGCAATATTAGCTTACACATGTGCCACAGTTACTGCAACACTGGCTCAAAGTCTTAAGAGGAGGATTTCATTTGCATTGTCCTTTTTATCTGTTCTGATGTGCAGATCTCTGACTTACCTGTGGTCTTGATTCAGATTACAACTGCTTCTTTTTTTGTTTGCTGACATTTGTATTTCTCTTCCTTCTCTCCATCTACTAATAGAATCTGCAGATCCATTTCTTTGCTTTTCCCACTTTTGTTTGTTCATTGTTTTATTCTTGACAAATTGACCATTTGTTATGATATGGCTCTTGAGATGAATAGGTAATGTGTCAGTTTGGTCAACAACGAGGTTTGCCTGTCTACTTGGATATGTAAAGGTGGATCATTTTACCTACTATTCCCAAGCTTCCTTTGACTTTTTAAAAAATGATTGTATACTTTCTATTTTATGTAATTTCCATATGCAGAATACAGGGCTGTGGGTTCAGAAATCATCACGTATCTAGAAACCACACAGCACTGTATGTTTTCAATGAACTAAAAGCTTTACATTTATACACTAAAGGAAGTTCTTAATTGTATTTTCTTACTGCATCTTATTAGGGAACAAACCATTATCTGATCCATCTGACCCATAGGGTTAATTACCTTTTTATTATTCAATACAGTTAGATTTTTCATAATACTGCTCGTAATAAATTAGGTGCCTTTTTTCATTCTTCTATAAAAAATACATTGATAAGAGTCTGCTTTCTACATAATTCTCATTATGGTAGCTCTACTTCATCCAGACATGTAGCTGCTTCTTCATACCTTGTGATGAAGGAACAGAGTGTCATCTGTAGCCAATTGCTTGATGAGTACTAGTTCTAGGCGTGCATGACAGAGAGAGCACTGCTTCTAGAGGAACCACAAAATTGAGTATAAGAAGTGGGGGAGCGAGGAAAAGAAGGGAAAAGACTTCATTTTAGAACAAATTCAGTGGTACAGCCTGTATTCCTTTCATTTTGAAATGAGTCTGTTTCCTACTAGGTGTCAGCCATAAATCAGGGAAATAATGGCAGCTGAAAAGTATTGTGAGTGCAAACCCGTACCATATACCTGAGAGGATTCAGTACTGTGCTTCTTGGCACTCTGAGCATACATTACAGATTGCTTCCACAAGGCAGCTCATAACCTAGTGACAGAGAACACACCAGCATCTTGAGATCTTCACTTACATCACCACCTCACTTGTAAAGTAAGCGATGTGTGCTCATTCTGCTGATGTAATCAGACAAAACACACCAACAGGAGGAAAAAAGGGAGAAATCACCTTTTTGTCCAGAACAGAAGTTTTGCTTTGTAATAAGTTGTTTCTTACAGCATGACTCTCAAGTGAAAAAAAAAGCCCATCAGAAGGCCACATAGACGTATGCTGGAAGTTCCCAAACATTGCATAGTGTGCAATAGTATTCCGACTATTTACAATTCAAATATTAGGTTTTTATAGTATCTCTCAAATGATGGCAGCCTTGCAGAAATAAAGTAACAAGTAGAGCCTGGTTTCAGGAAAGAAACTTCCTGGAACCGCAATCCCTTTAAATATTCATCTAAGTGAGAAATACTCTTTTTCTGTACATAACTACGTTTTCAGTTGAAAAGACCATTTCTTCTCCAGTGACATGTCCTCAGCTGAAATTCTTAAATCCTGAAGTGGCCAGTTGGTTGAAGCTTATTATTATTAGCTGATGTCTTCCTCTGTTGCTAAAAGGTGAAATAATTCTAATTGTTTCTCAGAGTGAAAGCAGAAGAAAGCATTGAAATTAATGAACTGTCTGTTGTGTGCTTGAAGCCGATAAGGAGTGTGAAGGAAAGAAATTTAACACTCTAGCTACAAACAGTAACAGCAACAAAAATGCTTCCCATCGATGGTGGAAGGTTCTGAGCTAGTCAAAATATAATGGCGGACAGTGTGTGGCACGATGGGGCAGATGGCATCCAGAAGTGCTTCCTTCCATTCCCGCTCTCTATCTTTTTTGTTCTGTGACGAGGCCCCCAGTTAGCCTGTGCACACCTGCCTGTAGCTGCTCACATGCTTACACTCAAGAACTTTGTTAGAGCATCTCTCCCCTGGGTTAAATGTAATACGGTCACAGCTACCCATGCAAGTCTGTGAGTCCCTTACTCATCTCCATCTTCATCAGTGCTCTGAGAAAGTAGTGACTTACCAGTTGCAGCTTTCTGCACTGAAAATTGTATTCTTTTCCATATATGCAGTTCTGTGAGCGAATGTGTGTGTGTTACAAAACAGGTGATACAGAAGATCCCAGAGTCATGTCTACTGGAATCTGTTACTAACTTGAGAAGTTAAGGGGGCTCTGAAAATAAGCTGCTTTCTTTCCTCCTACCCACTTGCTGCTGCACACTGATTGGTAATCTGCCCCTAATCCCTCATTTTGCCTTTCAGTCCTCTTCCCCAAGGCACTGTTTGGTCTCTACCTCATAGATATTGAGCAGGCTGCAATATTTATGTATTATATAATATAAAATACTTGTATTTATGTTATGTATAACATAATATAATTTATATCCAGTATAATGGGGTGATGGTTTTCAGAGGAGTATGCCAAGGTGCGGTATAAAACCAAATCTGCAGATTCATACTACAGTCAGATAATGTCAGACATTCTGCAGACTTGGAAACAAAGTGTGAAGTCTGCTAGCCTGCGTATTTCTAGAATATCTTCCTTCATTTCAAAAACAAAACAAAACAAAAAAATCCTTCCAGGTCACTGCATGACTTTCTGTCCTTGTGCAAAATTAAATTAGAGGTAAATTGTCTTTGCTTTCTTGGAATGACTGTGCTTGTATTGCATTGTATTCTGTTTGCAGAGCTCAAGGCTGATATTTTCTCTGACAGTGTAAGTTGTCTGATTATGATAAGATAAAACAGTGTGGAAGATGCTTATTCGCTCTTCTTATTTGGCTGTCAGTTTTACAGCAGGCCTTTTGGTAAACCCATTTAGGGAAATTATGCAGGTTTGGGGATCTTTTGGCAATTGTTTGTAATCTCCTCCTCTGTTTGAAAAATGGGACTACACTGAAAGCATTTCTTTTTTTTTTTTTCTTTTTCTTTTTTTCTTTTTTTCTTTTTTTCTTTTTTTCCTCTTGCTTTCTCTTTTGGGAATCATGGTGTGTTGCTTAGTATGTATAACATTGGTAGTCTGCAGTACAGATAGTTGTGTTCCTAAGGATCGGTCTGTAAAGGCAGTACAATGCACAGTGCTGTGAATGGCTCGTTGTCAGCACCAGTTAAAGCTGCTGTGACAAATGGACAGTGGAGGGGGAGGAAGAATCATTTTACAGCTAGGAGAGCTACAATGGCAGTTGTATTGGGAAATCAATGTTCTCTTGGTGGCGTGTTTGTTTTTTTTTTTATTGCCCAAATGTCAGTGTTTCTCAATAGCTTGCTCGTATGAATAGGAGTCAAGGGAATTCTCAATGTCCAAATCATAGAGCATGTGCTATTGTTTGCATTCTCCTCAATTTCTGAGCTGCTCACAGCAGGCTGTAATCATGTATCATGCTGATTTTTCATCTCTGTTATGCATTATTTCAGTTTCTTCTGACTTTTGTCTTCCTTATTCACACAGAGGAAGCAAAAGGGCAATCTAGATCAGGAAAAAGTACTTAGAGCTGTAGCTTGACTCTGGATAATGTACTATTTGTTTTGCCTAAGGTAGTTTATCATGTCTTTCAGCTTTCCTTAAGACCTTGTAAAAACTTGTCCTATGTTGGTATTAAAGGTTATTCTGAAGGAATCATAGGCTTTTTCATTGCAGTGCAGTCATAGGTATTGGTTTGTCTTTCTGATTGCTGTGAAATAATTGTCAGTGCTGCTCTTTGCCAAAGACATATTATTCTGTCTAGAAAGTATCCGTACAGCTTTCCTTACTTCCTGGAAAGTGTTTGGTGCAGTACAGATACAGGTCTGGTCCTTCTCAATTCCCTTTGTACAGCACATCAAATGTAGCTAGTTAGGACTGCATTTCCCTTGTGCATCAGGGAAGGCTAAAAAACAGTAAAGCCTGCATGTCTCCCAGAAGAGTTTGTGTTGTGGTTGTTCGCTGTAGATTTCCAGGTATTCAACAGCCTGGAGAGAAAGCAGCCATTCACAGCTCTGAACTCTGGATACAATAATCTGCCTCCCAGAATGAACGGCACTAAATAATCTGTAGTTGCTGCATTTAGAATAGATAGAGGAGGAAGGTGTCCTTTGTTTTAGTGCATACAGCAGTACAGGTAGTATGTATTTGAATTGAGTGTTCGTCTATAGGATTGACTGCTAAGATTATATATGCTATTTGATTTCCTGATGATTAGATAATATTACAATCTCATCTGCCATCTGTCTTTTCAGGCTTGCTAAGCAATAGACCCAAATGGGCTGTGCTTAGCAAAAAGGCTTGCCATTTTCTGAGAGGTTTTACCGGAAGAGGAGTGTGGAGCTGAACTCTTTATGCAGCTATATCGATATGAGATCTCTTCTGAAAAACATTTTCCAGAAAGGGTTTTTCTAGAACAGAAAAGGCCTCGGAAAGACATAGTCAGTGATCTGTCCCACCCACAAGCTATGCTGGGAGCAACTTCTTATGTTCTTATCAGCAGTGCAGCCTCCTTGTGTTCTCGCTTCATGCAGCCAGTGCTGCTGTGCTCTCACGTCCAGCAGTTTGCACCATCTACTGCAGATGGGACAACAAAATGGAGTCAGAGAAGAAGAAAGAGAGGACTTTCAAAGAGAAAAGAATCTTTTTATAAGTTTTTTGAAAGTCTAACATTTAAGCACAGATGATTTTCAATGCTTTTTAGTACAGAAGTATCATTTCCTTAAGCTGGCTCAGTATTCTTTCCGTTTTTTACAGTGTCCCTTGTTTGAGCTGACCTTTTAAAAATCTCTTTTGGGTAGCTTTGATTTTTATAGAGGAATTCATTATGATGTAAGAACACAAGTAGCATAGGACTTCACTGCCATACAGTATTTCATCCTCTTAAAATAGTTATTGTCTTTCAGTTGCTTTTGTTGGTAGCTGAAACCTGCTTGTAAAAGATCTACATCTATTTGTGATGCAGTTGAAGGGGGAAGGAAAGCAACAAATAGTAGTAACAACTCTTAACAAACTTATTCTCCTCTAGTGAAGCTTATACTCTTTTCTTTGTCACACAGTGAATAGTCCCAGTGTAAATCATGTCTGTAGGTTAAGGTTTGCATGTGTACAGCTTCCACAGCTATCACCAGATTTTCAACTTCCCTTGCTATTTTTACTGTGGGTTTTCCAACCGATATTGGAGATGCTGCCTGTGTGCTGGCTGATCTGTGTGCATGTAGCAGCTTGTCCTCCAAAATTGATGTATTTCTGTAAACTCACCTCTACTAGAATAAATTCTGAGGGCCAGGAAATGTAGCAAGAGCAGCAGTATGTTTGAATTATACAGTAGCTCTTTATGGAAAATATTGATTGCACATTGCACAGAGTTGCATCAACTGACATCAGTATAATTCACATGTATGCAATGTTTGTGTTCAATAAATACACACCAATCCCCAACTTACAGTAAAAAAATAACTTTTTCTGTGTTGAGGAAGGCTAACACCAGTCAAACTTCAAATCAATTCCAGAACTCCTTCCCTACCCAACTAGGTGCACGTCATGAGACGACCTATGGCAAGCCTCTAGAATTGCACATGTTGAATGGATTTGGTCTCTCTTTCTCCCCGCACTTGAGCCCAGGACAAAATAAGATATGGAGCTTCGAACCATAAAGCCTTTTGCCAGCTCCAGAAGGTGGAAAGTGGTTGAATACGTCTCTGTATCCCATTGCTTCATCAGCCCTAACTCTGCAGCAGCTGTCCTGGTGGCCACAGGTCCCGTTTTTTGGCTACAAGCTAGATATCCCAGTATGCAACTTCCTTGCATCAGTTAAGGACTCCTGCACAGCAGATTATTTTTCCTAAGAAAAAAAAATCACTGAAAACTTGTCTTCTTGAGAAGTACAACTTCACAAGGCAGCTGGGAGGATGTTTCCTTTCTTTATGTATAGGGCAGCCAAAAAGTCGTGGTTCTAAAAAAATTGTATCTTTCACAAAGAGAAAGTACGAGCCCAGTCATACTGAAGTTAAGAGGTCAGGGTTGTTTTTTCTTCTTCGTGCTTTGTGTATGAACCAAGATTGTAATGGGTGAGAAGTAACAGCCGCCCCTCTGAGGAGTTATGAAAAATATTGGCATGTGCTGTTAAGCCACTTAGAAATACAATAGCACAAGACAATGAATAGGATTAGAGAAATGTGGAAGTTTGAAGAACTGGAAGCAGTGGTTGCCTGAATCCACCAGCGGATCTTGTTCATAGGGGAAGTTGGAGGAAGGCTAGCAATGAGTACTACTTTGTTTGCTCTAAAGGAAGAGGGCCCAACAGAAGGGAGCTTCAGATAGCAGCAATGGGCATTTTGGTCTGTATTTTCAGTACAACTTAGACTAGGTTTCTAGAAGTTTAAACCTTCATTTGGAGTTCTCAGTTTGTTTTGTTTTGTTGTTCTGTTTTATCAGCACTTTCCATGCATTCTTCTTTCCTTGACTTTTTCTAGCTGTTGCTCCAGAGCAGTATACTTGCATTTTAAGGGTTTTTTTAAACTTTTAGAAAAGTAGTTTTTTCTTGGTTCAGAATATGTCATTTTCAGTAATTGCTTATCAGTGTGAAGCTATTTCAGTTCACTCTCACACTTTTACTTCCGTCACCTGGCTTACTAATGAGGCAGCAGATACAATTAACGTTTTAAATGTTTTTTTCCTGACTAGAAAATTTGTGAGTTTTATTCTGGGATCTCTTATGACATTGCACATACGTTTTAAAGAATACGGTAAGGGCAACACTTAGATAACACTTAGTATCTGGCAGCATCTGTGCTCATAATTGTCTGTGATTAATGTTGTAAAGCTGAGAAGGGCTGAAAGCTTCATGCAGTTTGTAGTGTGTTTCTGAAGGTGTGGGTTAAAGATGTGACCTGCCCTGTTTAGCTATAGGTAGGTAGGAAAATGATTTTTAAATGCTCCCTGTATTACAAATCATTTCAGAAGCAGGGGAGGAATAAGCAAATCCAAAATGTAATCTGGCCATACTTAAAATGTTGACACAATTATCCAGTGTACAGTATTAAAAACTGAGGAACCCTAAAAGAAGCAAGAATGCCTTTAGAGATTGGTATTTTCTTTGCCTTTATCACAGTCACAGCTTATTAGCTGGAAATTTAAATACGAAGCTGAATATACACATTGCTAGGTTATCTCATTTCTAGCTGCCTGCTCTGTTTATCAAGTCCTTATGTAACGTTCTGAATTACATTAAGGCAGGGCCGAGCTTTGTATTCCCATGCTGTTATCCTCTCACTGATAGGAGAGATGAGCAGAGCCACGTGCAGTGTGGTTGCAGGGATGGCTGCCTCTGCTCTCTTGCCTCTCCTACGCTCAGGCTGCACCACGTCTCCATTTCACTTTCTTGCAGTGAGAGCGTGGGGCTGCGGGATGCAGTGCTACAAGGCAGTGTTGGTAGGATGGAGGCACAGAGCTGAGGCGGGGGAAGCAACAAATGCCAGACTGTAAACATTGATTTGAAAGCTATCAAACTGATTTGGGTTTGGAGATAGACCAGGGATTTTCAATTTGTGTTTATAATGAAGAATGTAAACAGAATTTAATGTTTAAGTGTGCTCTAGATACAAAGAGAGGCTTTCAAAGCTCTGATTTGAACTCTTTAAAAATAAAAGAATTTTGATAAAATAAAAACAAAAAGGACGCTCCTGCTAGCATTAAATCATCCCATTACCTCACTCACTTTCTCACACACAGTTGTGTTCAGAAACACTGCTCCAGAACTTCTGTCTTTCATTCTTCACTTAGGCTCTATCGTTTTTCCTAACATGTCTCCATGTGATGTGTTTTGGTTTGTGTTTTTTCCCCTTTGGAGGGATGTGACAAAAGGGTTTGTCTCAAAGACATGTTGAAGCTAATGATTGTTCGATTAAAGACCTTTTAGCATTATTTCACCAGAGCACATTCTGCGTAAATAAATTGATACAGACTCACTGTGACCATTACTTAATCCTTAACTCGTAAGAAGCCAACTGTAGCTAGCCTGAACTGGTTTGGGGATTTTGTTTGAGTTTTTTGGTCAATAAATCACAACCTCTCATGAGACTTATGAAAATTCCTTTTAAGCCATGGTAGTTGCTATGTCCCTACTTGGATAACAGTTGAGATAGCAATCCTTAAATTGATAGCTTGCAAACAGACTGCTAAATTTGTGTGGGGAGCCTTTCTGGACTAACCCAGTCAGTTTATTTGCTGTTTTTTACAAGATTAAAGCCTTGAAATCTCCCTCTACTTAAGCTGATTGCTGTCTGAATTTCCTTAACTTGCAAGTTTGTATCTGAAACAAAATCTGAATCCCAATTTCCTTATCATTTTCGCTACTCACTCTAAAAACTTTTAAAGAAAAACAGGCCTTTCTTTTCAGTTCTGGAATTTGTATTCATTACTTCAGCATTCCTGTTTTCAGAAATTGAAGCAGTTAAAAACTAGTGCCTTAACACAGCCACCAGGCTTGGGCCATCCCCATTCTGGATCCCATTTTCACTTGAAATTAGCTTCAGAGCAGTGCTGTTGTAAATGGCTACCTGAAAAAATCCAGATCAAGAAAACAAACTCCTGCTTTTGTAGAAAGAAAAATAGCCTCTGACTTGAATTTATTCTGGTGTTTGAATTCCAAAATGGATGATATCAGAGAAAAATATAAGCCCGGTTTGCATTGGGGTCAACATGTGAAGTATGGTTTTGTGCAGAAGCAACTTTTGTGGCAGAGCTTGTAAAATCAGTATTTCTTGAAAGACATACTTTGGTCTTTTATGACGCAGTGAAGGAGTTTATACCAAGCACATGAGAGCTGTAATAACAGACAGAAGCTTTGCAATTTGAGTGCGATTTGTAAAATAATTGAGAAAATAATGGCAGCATTTTCCCTAAACAGGAATGGGCACTGATAGCCCTTTATAAATGTTCATTCGGAATTCTAAAGATTTTTCATAATATGGTCTCGCTGTCCTACATTTTCAGTTAAGTTAGTAATAAACCGCCTTAGAAATAGATGGGATGTATTAAGCATTCCCTTTTTTCTTCCTAACTGACATCAACAACAGGCTCAGATTGAGCACTTTCAGCCCTGCATTTCATGATGCTGAGCGAGATTAGCAGCAGAAGCTGCAGAATCGTCCGTCGCTCACCCACTGCGAGGGGCCTTCTTTTCTGTGAGTTTCCATAAATTAGATGTGGAGCCAAAGCAAGCGGAAGCTATTTTTAGTGCAGCAGCACTGCAGAACAGAAGCTGGCGGAGCGTCACGTGTGTCAGGCTGAATCAAAGGGAGTATCCCAGCAATGCGCTGTAAACAAAACAAGGACGCCGTCAGAAAACAAGCTGCAGCTACCTAAAGAACCCAAATCAAAGCCTCACGCTAGGAGCAAATGCACTGACTTACGGACTGTGTTTCTTAGGAGATTTTTCTATTTTGAAAACATGCAGGCAAAATAATGATAATACATTTCCTGGTATCCCATTGTCTCACTTGATGCAGTTCTTTTCATGAGGCATTTTATTTAGAAACCTGTTTTTTGGCTGTATCTTCTATGAAGTGTAGTTGCTGTCACAAGACACATAAGCATAGCAGAAGCAGCTGCAGCTGTCTGCAGAGCCACTGCGCAGGGGATGTCCTTGCTGCAGAAACACTGCCTTACTGACACTGGGGTGCTGCTTTTCAGCATCGGAAAGAACAGTATGGGCTTAAGGGGGAATGGTTTTAAGACAGGAGAAGTTTAGGTTAGATATTAGGAGGAAATTTTTCACACAGAGGGTGATGAGGGTGATGACACACTGGAACAGGTTGCCCAAGGAGATTGTGGATGCCCCATCCCTGGAGGTATTCAAGACCAGGCTGGATGTGGCTCTGGGCAGCCTGGTCTGCTGGTTGGCGACCCTGCACATAGCGGGGGGTGTTGAAACCAGATGGTCGTTGTGATCCTTTTCAACCCAGGCCATTCTATGATTCTGTGTGTGTGTGATTCTCGTGCTTTATTCTTACACTTCAATTAGATTGACATGTTCAGCTGCCATGTTTTCCATTCGTAATTGAAGTTTTTATTATTTTATGGATTTTTCACAAGAAATACATCTGTCCTCAGAAATTATACATTAACCTAAGTAAATACTCGCTGAACCTTTCAAAGATTAACTTTTATTTATGTTTGCTTTGGTTTCCATGTGTCTGCATGCTTTTGAAGACGCTGATAGATTTTAATTCAGCAGTTGAAAAGCTGCCTTAAAATCACTTGCAAAGTCCATGGCATGAAAGCATGCAGCAGTCAGTAGCATCAGTTTATTGTCACTCAAGAAGTGGGATGTAGCCGTTATGAAGTCTTAAAGGTGTTAAAAACTTAATTGAAAGGAGGAAAAAAAAAAAAAAACCTTATTTTATTCCTGAAAACCATCTATTCACATCCTCTGTCAGTCCCACAGGTGCACATAGTGTAGTGAACTGCAGGGTTTGAAGTTGCTAGGGTTTCTCTTTCAGGAGCCTGGGAAGTGGGGAGACTGTTTGCTGCTCTTCCAGTAAATGTAAATAGCAGTGAGAAAGCTGACTAGGAAGAAGGATGTCAGCCTGAGAAACCTGAGCAGTGAGATAGCATTAGATACCAAAATACTTGTTCTAATTTATAGAAATTCCTCATTCATGTTGAAAGAAACAAGCAACAGCACTTCTATTCATAATAAATAATTGTTTTCAAGTGCCTATAACCAAGCTGGACTTGGAATCTACAGTCCCTACTTGAAAGAGTTATCTACTTGGGCAGAGATACCGCCTCCTAGTTCCAGTGCTCACTGTATTTCCCATCTCAAATGTTGCTGGGAGTAAAAGCCCTGCAACACATCCTTGTATGTGATTTTGCTAGAATGGCTCTTACCAGCATCAGTTGTAACTTTAAAAAAAAAATTCAACTTTAAATAACTATAAATCATATAAAAGAAGTATGTCTTTAGCTACAAATTTAATGGTGTCTTTACACATTGGAAAAAGAGAATTTGGAGAATAACACTTCAGTGTGATTTTGCTAATGCTAGCAAAAAAAAAAAAAGTGTATGATTTTTGTAACAAATAAGTTGCTGTTTATTTCAGCTAATGGACTGCACTTACACAGAAGGTACTGATCACTGATATGCTCGTGTCCAAGCAAAGACAAGGCAGTCTTTGCAATGCTGAGGCTGCTTACAAAGCAATTCTGAGTTGCACGTATGACAACAACCAGGTTTCCTGTCTCAGCTCTGAGAGGAAGCCAAAGCACGCAAGGGTGGGGAATCTCTGACTTGCTGGATGCCACATAGGCCTTTCAAACACACACCTTATTCTTATCAGTAATATGCAAAATAAATAAAATGATGTAGATGTGAGGCGTAACAGAACGAACTTGTACATCACATCCAGGTCCTGCATTATAGCTTCTACCTCTCAGTTCATGACTAGGGAATCTATAAAGTACAAAGCCATTTTTATGGAGTGAAGTTAATAGCAGAAAGGCACGCTTAGGAAGTAATTGCATTGAGTTATCTTCTGAGTGATGCAAAGAAATTGCAAGTTAAAGAAAAATAATGGTTGCAGTGAGTCTGTTGTCAGCTGGAGAATTGGAACAGATGCTTCTTTACTGGGATATTATGAAATCTAATCTTTAAGCAGGTCAGTTAAGACATGCATGTAAATAAAAGTAGCTATACAAAGCTTTTGTATTAGCATGGCAACGTAATTGGAGTTCTTCAAAATTATGCTGAGTTAACATATTATCACTTAAATTTGGCTTGTAGAACTGTTTTAATTATGCAGTAAGTTAAATGTAAGCACATAAAAACTTGCATTATTACATATAGGTGCAGAACCTTTTCAAGGACATAATAGTTGTAATCATCTCATAATAGCTATGATTTTCTTGTTCCATAATCTTTTGTAAAGAAGCTGCTATACATGACTATTAACTTTTATTGATGGGATATATTTTTGAAGTTTTTTTCTGGATTTCTTTTTTTTTTGCCAACTCATTCAGTTTCTTAGATCTCTTGACACAGATTACAGGTATGATTGCAGCCTGGCTGGACACACACAGCTCTCCATTAACCTAACCAGTTTGGGCACTTGTACAGAAAGGAAAGCTTCAGTTGAGCCAGGATAAGCCTGTCTAAAATACTGGACTGAGTAGCTGAAGTCTTGTCATAGCAGTTATTCTGCTATCCATAATTGCAGTAGTTGATGTAGATTTCAGTAGATATCTGCTTTAATTCTCTATGTGCCTGTGGATCACCATGAAAATAATATCTTTTATAATTTTCTCTCTTTTGTCCATGGTTATGTACCTATCCTGTGTGTGTTATTGTTTCAGTTTTTTTAAGTTCTAGTTCAGCATTTCTTCTTCTTCATCTGAACCATCCTTTCTTTGATATTTGTCTCTTTCTCTGTTTTTAGCTGCCTGGTAGATTTTGCAGCTGTATTCTCAGCTCTTACCATTTGAAACAATGACCCTAGTTATTAATAATATCCAGTGTTTTGCAGCATTTTGGGAAAGCCCCTCATAGTTATTCTGCAAATGTGATTTATTTAGCAGCTTCTCCACACCTTGCTGAACTTTAAAGGTAGGTGCAAAGTGTGCCTCACTTCATTCAGTTCAAGAAGGTGAGGCTGATGTGTTGGTTTCCCTTTGGGTAGAATCAGGTCATAACTGCTTATTTCTTTTGAGTATCTAAAACGTTGGTAGACACCCATCTGTAAGTGGGATGCAGAGCAAAAAGAAGTCTTCCCCTATGGATTAAAAACAAAATAAACTGTCTTGTAAATAACCAACAGGAAGCAGAAAGATCTTTATGTTGCTTATTTTGTGTATATTGAATGTGTATTAAGAAAAGCATACAGGTGTTTTCCTGCTGGTATGGATTGTGTTTCATTTGTCTCCTTTGCATTTTCTCAGAGATATGTAGTCTGTTACTTCAGTAGCTTTAAATAATGTCAGCTGGTTTACTTCTAATAGGTATTGTTATATGCATCATTACATGCAACAAATAGGAGGAAGTATGTATGGTGAATATGTTGTCACAACCAACATGCACAAGTAAAGCTGTTAAGGTGATGTTATCTGGATTGCTGTCAGCAGCAGTGCACACCACAGCTCATTTATACCCTCAAATTCTAAGCAAAGGCTTTGATGTCAGCAGCATGTCATGTGGAGGGTCCCCTCCCACAATACTGTCATGCTTGTGTCTTACAGCAGAACTGCAGTTGCTGACACAAGCTTTTCCTACTTGGGGTTAAGTTGGCCTCCCATTTTTAACCCTTAAATGACAGAACAGTTAAAATCAGAATTTCTGTCAGGCAGTTGTATATCTTATCTGGACAGAATAGCTCAGTGAAAAATAAATTTGTGTAACTGGAAAAAATGTTTAGGCTGTCTTATCCATCCAGATAACACCTTGACACTGGTAAAGTGGCATTGTATGTTAGTACTTGGTGTTGCCGAATAACCTCGTTCTTCCTAGGAAAGAATTTGTGCTCACTCTCCACTTGTCGCTAAAATGAAATGGATCCCTTCTTACACAAATAAAGTAAATAATAATTTATGTCATAAAGCAAGATAGGAAAAGAAAAAACATTTTTCTCCACACCATGAATCTTGCAGGTAGCAGCTTGAGTAGTTGCCCTCAACTGTTGCTCAACTGGAATTTTGAGGGGGGATTCTTGAATCCAAATCAGTATTCTCCTCAGAGGTCTCAGTTCAGGTTTTTGAGCAGGGTCTTGTCCTTCTAATAAATTGCTTGTCTTTCACAGTTGGTATTTCCACAATGACCAAAAGTTGTTAAGCTACCAAATTAAAGCTCTAAGCAGAGTTGGTTAGTAAGTGCTATTGTATCATTGTAATCTAGAGAGAATAATATGGGTAAGTAACTTTTTTTTAGCTGCTGGAATCATCTGTTTTTCTTCTGATAACCAAGGGGAAAACAACATATTTAGCTTCCAAGAAGTTATAGAGCAACAATAGGAAAACAGTACATGAGACAGCGGTGAAGGCCAGCTGCCTTCTTTGAAGGGATTTTGAGGGAACACATGAACAATAGCATTTTAGAATAAGACTGTGTAATGTAACTTTGAACTATTTATAACATGCGGAGAGATAGTACAGGTACTTGTGTTTAGTGTACTTATGCTTATGCAATCAGCTTTTTTAGAAAGATGTCCGTTTGACTAATTTATTTTTGGAAATGTACTCCAGAGTGCTAAAATGTGTATCTATATATCTGTCTTTATATAATTTTCAGTTTTGATTCTAATTCTGTTTTGTTTTTTTTTTAATCTATCAAGAGATATCCTTCTACTTATGAATGCTTTGAGACTGATTAACAATTGATGGCAGACAAATCTGCAAACACCAAGCTTTTAGCATCACAAATGAAAATGCCTTCCTTTATAAGAGAAGAAGGGGAGGGATTAATTCCCTGTTTAATTTTTAAAGAAAAAACCCCACAGCCTGACCAGACAAAATTTCTTTACACTATAAATAACCAAACCTTTCTGTTTTTCATGACGGTAATTTTGATATATTGCTATCTAAATTGCTCGTTCCACATTCTCACTTCTACTACTGGGTTCAGGAATGTTCCTTCAGATGTTTGGTAGGTGATAGAAAAATACAAACAAAATTATTCTACACAGATGCAGATGTGTGTGTGATTCCTAATTATGCTGTGCAGCTAGATGGGGGGGGATACATGGTCCTATCCTTGATATTTAGTGTCTG
The DNA here is from genome assembly GCA_037305975.1 of Chrysolophus pictus. NCBI lineage: Eukaryota > Metazoa > Chordata > Aves > Galliformes > Phasianidae > Chrysolophus > Chrysolophus pictus. Next base: position 44,094,182 of record CM074577.1, on the reverse strand, counting down.
TATGTTATCTATACTAAACTTTCATTCTAGCCATCTTATTACCTGATTGCTGTTAATAATAAAATCACAGAATGGCTTGGTTTGGAAGGGACCTCAAGGATCATCAAGTTCCAACCCCCCTGCTACAGGCAGGGTTGCCAACCGCTTGATGAAGTGGTAGATCACACTGCCTAGGGCCCCATCCAACCTGGAACGGGGCATCCACAACCCCCCAGGGAACCTGCTCCAGCACCTCATAGTATTCAGTTGGGCTGTGTTCTGTGGCAGAACATGCAGAAAATGATCTCATTGGTTCAGCCTGTATTCTACTTTCAGGCTCCTCTCCTTGTTAAAAGAAATCTGCTGTCTCATTTTGAGATATATATTAGGAGGAAGTTTTTCACCCAGTGGGTGGTGATGCACTGGAACAGGTTGCCCGAGGAGGTTGTGGATGCCCCATCCCTGGAGGCATTCAAGGCCAGGCTGGATGTGGCTCTGGGCAGCCTGGTCTGCTGGTTGGTGACCCTGCACATAGCAGGGGGGTTGAAACTAGATGATCACTGTGGTTCTTTTCAACCCAGGCCATTCTATGATTCTATATGATTCTATGATACAGAGCCTCCTCATGGCAGTTTGTCAATACAAAACGTGTATGAGGTATATATAATGCTGTTTCCTCAAGAACTCTGCCAGACCTCAACCTGGGCTGCAATGGGCTGGGCACCCTATTGCAGCTACACAGGCTGCAACCACACTGTGTAGGAAGGAGGCCGGGCTTTGGCTTTGTTCCAGAGCCCTCACAGAGTTATTTAAATGCACTTAGGATGTGTTGAGGAGAAGTTTGTGGAACATACTGTACCACACCAGGGGGTGATGCTAGAGCCTGTCTCGTTCCTGATGGCTAGAGCCAGGTTGCAAAGGAGCCTGTTAGCACTATTCTCTCTGTGCACTGAAGACTCCTATAGCTCAGGTGCTAGCAAAATGGCTATTTTTTCTGCATTTACATTTATTTAATTATGTGTTTACTATGTCCTCCCTTAAGCATGCCGCTTGGAAGGTATGAGGTTGTGCTAACAATCTGTATCTAAAGCAGCTGGATTTTTGAAAAATCTATTGTGCAGGTTACCCTCAACAGCAAGATCATTATACTTGTGGAGAATCACACGGACACAATCATTCCTCAGAACAGAAAGCAACCTCTGTAACTGCAATATTCAGTGCAGTGTCACATGTTGCTGGACTGGGTGCCATTGTTGTCGCATCACTCAGACTTGAGTGTTTGGAGGTTAACCTGCACTGACCAAATAACCAATTTTGTGAGGGAAAGACCGTTTTTCAGGCTCCAGACATCCAAAATTTTGCGCACATTACTGATCTTTTAAGCGTATGAGTCGTGCCATTGAATTCCAAAGTCCTGTTGCATTCAATAGGATTACTTATATCCTTAAAACTATGCTTGTGGGTGAGTCTTTGTAGAATCAAAGCTTTGATTGCACTGAATTTGTTAGTTCCTTTGTGAACCTGAAATATTTAACAACTCTGACAAAAGAAAGAAATAGCTCTCCGTGGTCTTGTTGTTCGTTTGTATTCACTTATTTTATCTATATTTGTTCTGTAGTTATTAAATTTCTCTCTTATTTGTAGCTTCTATGAGAAAATGTGTCACCTTGAAAACGGTGTCAGTTTTGAAGACAAGGTTAACAGTTTTTCAATGTACTTTTAGTATGATGCTGATTAATACCAGTCATGATCCCCTTCCTAATGGTGGTCAGTGTATGCAACTCTAGAACCTTGTGTGGAGGGGTAGAAGAAGCTCAGGATGCTTGCAGGGTTTCATAATGAAACCCATCATAAAGCTTTTCAGTTCTAAGACAGAAAGAAACAAAAGCAAAAAATCCAATTGGAAACTTCCCTGTTTCCTCACTTCTGTGATTGAGCGTTTGTCCAGTATTATGTAATATTATGATATAGAATCTATTTAAAAGTGCGTTACAGTGCTTGAACTGAATTTACATTGGAACAGGCTGATATCTCACATACAGCCAGTAAATGAAGATGTATGTCTAAGCAGTGTGTGATGGTGAATTATTTATTTTCAAATTACTTATTTTCAAATTACAAATTTTCAAGGATTTGTACTTAAGGTATTAGAAATACATAACAAAATAATGAAGTTGAAAACCGGGATCAGAAGCAATTCCTATAAATGTGTTGCTTTGTGGTTCTGAGTTTGAGTAACACTGAGGCCTTCTAAAACATGTATCTTGCAAAATGGGAGCAGTATCAGCACCAGCCCAAATAAAGAACATTTTTTTGTTTTCAAAATGTCGTCACACTGTAAATGTGTACTTTTTCATTTACTTAACATTTTCGTCAGTGAGCCGGTCTACAGGGGAAAATAACTGTCTGAAGGAAGTGTGAACTTTGGCTGCTTTGTAGTCTAATGCAGGATAACCTGTTGCAAGACAGACGTTTGTTAAGAGGAGGAGATCAGTACTTGCCATGCTGTTGTTAGGACTGGATTATCCATAATCTAATTACGAAGGTTGCTAACAAATTGAAGAGATTATAAGCTTAACAATTATCTATGTGATTATTTGATTAAAATAAATGCCAGCAGCTTTGGCTGCCATACCTGGTATTTGGGATCAGAACTCCTATTTATTTAGTAGCAGAAAAGCAAACAACAACAAAAAAACTTTGTGTTTTGATTCTGGTTTTGTGATGACGTTAATAACATGACTGGGCCCTAATCATTCTCTCTATTTGCTCTGAACTACAATACGCCTTATTATTTAATCAGAGCCTTTTTGAAGTAGGGCTTTTGATGTTGTTTTCTTGTTTTTGTTTTTCTAGAGGGGGGGAAGAGTGTTTTTAAAAATGAATTTTAAAATTAAGTTTTGAGGTATTGGACAGAGGTGGTAATTCCATAGCATGAAAGAAGTCCAGCGTGGCTGATGCTGCAGCAGGGCCACCAGAGCAGGGTGCCCAGGCCCACGGCCTGGCGGCTTCTGGAGACCTCCAAGGAGGAAACCCCACAGCCTCCGGGCAGCCTATAAGTGCTGCCTGAAAAAAAACCCTTTGCACAGGGCTGAGGTTTTTTTTTGTCTGAATCTGAGTTTAGTTCTGGTATCACTTAGTGGAACTTCTCAGATTTATTGTTTGAAAAATGTCCAACATAGTGTGATTGGGAGTTTCATCTCACTGTGGAGCCAAGTTCCCAGAGAATAAAGCAAAAGGTCAGCACTCTTCACACTCAACTTTAGAATCCTCCTGGCACTGCCTCACAAAGGCATGCACTCTCCCAAGCAATATTGTGAAGAACTTTTATATTAGAATTCAGTTTAATATGGGTTTTCCTGGAAAAAAAAAAAAAAAAAGGTCAGATCTTTTGAGGCCATCACAAACTGGTTCTCTCCCTCAGGACAGGTACCGGGCACGTTTCTTCTCAGTGCATTTCCTAGAATCCACACTGCAATGTGCACAGAGTTTCATGGGAAAAATATTCTGATAAGGAATTTGTTGTTCTAGGAGACCTAGGGTTTGAAGGGACCAAAAAAAAAAAAGTAAAACTTACACCTGTGCTCACCACTCAACTATAGGGTGACCTGCCAGTATATTGCCAATGTGAGCAGTGCTTCCATATTTGGTGTATTTAGAGGACAAATAACTTTCAGAGCACTCCTGCCTTTCATTTCTACAGATTACATGCAAGTTGTGAGTGGTAATGTTCTCTTAAAAAAAGAAAAGGAGAGAAAATACAACATTTTGAAAGCTGAACTGACAAGTGGCTTTGGGTTTCTGACATTTATACCTTATTTGTATATTCCTCTTCAGTGTTTTCCAGATGTTATTGCATAAATCTTCCCAGTTTTTTTCCACTAGCTGTATGGGTGGAGAAGACAGATTAGGAAGTTTAACTTCCTTCTCTGTGCCTGTTTTTAGGAGCTTTAGAAGTTGTCCAGGATTTAAAATTGGCCTCCATGGATTTTTGAAGTGAACTTTATCAGAATTTTCCTCTTCCTTGCAGATGTGTATGTTGTATAGTGCTGCAGCTTCTGAACTCAGCTGAAGTTGCCTTCTCAGTAGACCCATGATATCTTAAAGGAGTGGAAATGTGGGGCCATGATCCTGCACAAAGCTGCTCCTGCCAGGCTTTCAGGTGGCTCCCAACAGACTCTCAGGCTACTGTGGGCAGTGCTGAACCAACCAGCACCAACTATCAACAGCACCAACCAGCCTGGTGTGCTGGTATGGGCAGCAAGCCTCTCAGCAGGGAACCCTCATGGAAAGCTGCAGCAATGTGATGGTGACCCATAGTGCCAAATTCTCCATTAGCCACAAACATCTTTTTGCTCCATCTTGTTATAAACTATGCCCTCAAAATAACAACCACATCTTGGGTACTGGATAGAGCAATTAAAAAGGAAAGCATAAGGTAATATTTAAAGTAACTTGAAGCAGGGCATAATCAAGTTGTTGCACAATTATTTTCCTCATTCCTCAAACCCAACTGTATGTATTGTTTTAATAGAACAAACGTACTGTAAACTGAAAAAAAAAATGGTGGAAAGTGAACAGGAATGGAAGAAAGGTACAGAGAGTGCAGTTAGGCAAGCTCTTTGCAAAATACCTGATTAATAGCAAATGATAGCGTTAACATGGCTTCCTGACAAATGTACAAGTAGCAGGGTTGCAGGACTAGTTTTGAATACTGAGTTTTATAACCTGTGTCTTGGTTAAATAGCTTTAACTATTAAATGGAATTAAGCCAATAGTTAGTAAGTTGGACATGATCACTGTGTCTTTCCTTACATTTTGATATAGCAATTCCTCTCCTTGTTTCAGCTTCACTCATTCCATCAGCTACCCAAGATAGTCATCTAGGTACTGTACTGAGGGAGATGGGTTAGTGAGGGATACTGGTGATAGATGGACAGGTGGACTGGATGATCTTAGAGAACTTTTCTAGTCTCTGAATTGCTCAGTCAAACTATAGGTGTTAGAACCAGTGGCTTGAATACACTCTTTGGTTAAATATATTCTGTTTTGAAATGGACAGAATAATGGTGATTTAATGAAAACACTTCCGAAGCATTGTTTGTAAAGGTAGAAGAGCTTTCTTATGAGCCTAATAGTTACATCCAGCACTCGTATCACACTCCTTAGACCTTGCACGATACTGTTATATTCACCTGATAATTTCTAAAACAGCTGATCATACACAGATAGTTATGTCACATTGTTTTTCATGTACAGCTCTGGAACATGCTGTGGATGGGAAGAATGGTGAGCTGTCCAATCTAGATTACACGTAGAGATGCCCAAATTCATTTTGGCACATGACATGAACAAGCTGGGGAAGAGCAGGTTTTGTGTCCTTCTCATCAGTAATCTCTGTGAGAGGTTACCATGCCTCTCAAACTTTGCAAAAAGAAAAGCAAATGGTCTGTATGCGAGCAATGTTGGCTTTTTTGGGGTAAAAATGCTCTGGAACTGCTAAAAGGAAGGCTATCAGTTCTTATCATGCTTCTAAGGCATTTGGTTGGTTTTTTTTCCTATTAAGTTTTCTAGCCTTGGACATTGACAAAGCAGGTGAACCATGCAGCGCACGCTGAAGGGTTGCTCATAGAGTTTGCATCCACTATGTCCTTCACACAAGGTAAAGGTATGAGAGTGCAAAGTTAGAGCTGGGACAAGAAATAGTGACTGCAGAAGACAAATGATCTGCCGCTGTGCCTCATGATCTGGAAAAAGTAAAAATAAATTTTATTGAGTGCTCTGCAGGGTCTGCATTTACAGCTTCTCTGTTCTCACTGTCTAGAAGCTAGACATCTCCTTGACTTTTCTGTAAAGCAAATTTTTCAGTTTTTTTAGCTTTTAGGTCAATGGACTTCACATTTTATATGTAGCCCTAGAAGGTTTCTTCTCTAGTACAATAGGTGTTGGGAGCCCTCGCATTCCTTAAATTTTAGGCATCTGTAGGAACTTCCTATCTATCTGTCTGTCTGTCTGTCTATCTATCTATCTCTTGGAGTCTCTAATACATCCTCATGAGAACTGGTGCTGTGATCCAGCTTTAGAACTAATGCCAGTCCTCCTGCTCAACCCCAGCACTCACCAGAACTCCAGCAAAGTCAATTCTCTGGGTCAAGTCAACACTTACACTTATATTTTGCACAGGATTTTAACACATTGTTCCTCTCACGTGTCACAAATAGGTCTGAAAAGAATAATAAGCATGCTCGTGTTTCTCCTGGTCAGGAGAATTCAGCACTCTGAAGAGCTCACATTTCTTTATCTGGGTTTTCTGGAGGCTATTAATATTCTCTTTTTAGACATCTGGTGTGACTTTTAGATGTGAGACTGCTTGGCAGCAAGTTCTCTTGCAGTGAGCTTGGACTGGTGCCACAGGTAAACTCAAACTTCTTGTGACTTCCTTTTAAGCCTGTGTTTTGTCACTTTTGTTTCTCATGTTTGGGGATTTTCTGCTTTCTCTTATATCACCCTCCTACAGAAAACTCTGGTCAAACTAGTTTTTCCTTTCTGGCAGCCACCATAACAGACTTATTTTTCCAAACCACTTCCATTGGAGTAAGCAATGTTTCACTTCCAGCAAGCAACCTGGATTTGGCATTCTTCAGGGCTCACCGCACTTGGTGGATTTCATATATCCACGGTGCAACAACTTTTAAAAACAAAACTATCAACCAGAATGTGTAACTTGCACTGAAATAATTTTTCTGTATCACAGCAGCAAAGCTTGTAAGTAACAGGGAAAGCTGCATTTGCAATACCCTGTGAAAATGAATATTGTTAACTTTTGACATCCCATTGCAACCTTTTGGTGTAAAGTTGGTGCTTGTGAACCTGACACGACAGCTCCACGTATTATCCAGGCTTTTGCTTGTAGTTTGGCTTTCTTTAACATAAAAGTCAAATCTGTTTTTGAAGAACTTAGCCTAAGTGGCAGATGTGAGATGTTCTATGCTCTTCAGTTAGCAGTAGTAACAAGTGAAAACAAGGTTTTGATGTATCATTATCTGTAAAGCTAGATTTTCCAGAATCTCGTGGAACTGTTGCATTCTGCCCATGCAAATCTGATGTTTCACATGTTCTTTACTTCCTTTGCTGAGCTGATCCAAATACTTGCTGAAAGATACTAAACAGTTGTTTCATTCAGATAGTTGATAAAGTGATTGCAGTCTGTCAAATATCAGCTCACAAGGCAGTCAGGATCCAGATCTCTCCAGATAATGCTATGTGATGTTTCTGTTTTCAGGTTATTATCTCTTGGTCCTCTATTCAAGATTGCCCTTAAAATTACAGAATGTGCTCTATGTATGTACAGAGTGTGCTCTATATAAATGTAACATTTATGTTACAGAACTAAGATTTGTCTGTATAGTTGTATCAATATACATATAAAGATTTGAGCCTGAGACTGTCCTCTCAGAAGGAAGGAGAAATTTAATGAATCCAGGCAGATGTGAATGCAATTCAAGGAGGGTCTGCCTGTGTCAATGTAAGCCTTTGATTTTATTAATGCTTCACTCTTGGTTTGTGTTTTGCAGCAGCTCGTCTGCTTGCACCTCTGGGAATAAAATGCCTGATTGCACGCAGTAGAAAAATTTTGTCCTTCGTAAGATAAGTAAATAAGTAACATTTCCTCTTCCTTCTCTTTGTGCCACTCTTCATCTCTCTCTCTGAGATCCTTCGTAACAAAAGCTGCAGATGATGAGTCTCATTTCTGCTAGAGCCTGTTAACCTTTCTGTGTGAATGACAGTTTTCCAGATTGAAGTCTTAGCCAGTGTTTATGTTAAAAAGAGGGTTAATGATGATCCCCATAGGCCTCTCACTCGAAAAGCAAAAACATCTGCTAAGCCAAATAGTGGTTAGTTTGCTATATTTAGAAGGAAAAAAAATGCATTTCCCAAAATTCACACTGCTTCTTAGCAAATTTAGGGAACAGTGGTGGCAAGCAGTTATGGAAGTCGTACTGTTTATTCATTTTTGAGTTTAGTTCATATTTTTTCAATTAAAAGAAATTAGATTGCTGTTATTAAGCAGAAGGAAGGTACTTAACATATATCTGAAACATTTAATGTAGCTGAGCTTTCCATGTATTTGTTTAGGTTGATAGTTGGATGTATGCCAAAGCCTGCAAAGCCTTTTCGTAGAAATATTCTGCAGTATTTATTGAGAAGAGACTAATCCGAAGAAACTGAGACTGAAATGAACGCCTGCTAGGAAGCTCTCTTAACTAAGTTCATAAACCAGCAGCATTATTTCACAGAATTTATCCATCTTTCTTTATCCTCATCAAACTTGATTCTGACTCCTGCCAGCCATATGACTTGTGGGGGAAAGAGTCACCTGCTGAATTGTGATGAGTTTTTGGTTGCGATAGTCGTGACTGACAGTTGTGTCTTTGCCTTTGATATCTCAGCTTAAGTCATCATCTGGGAATTGTGTTTAAACTAGAGCTCTCCTACTTCACAAGGGTAATGTGATAGAGCATCTCATGTTGTCTTTCCTTTGGATGACTTTGCTGTAGCTTGGCGCTAGTTGTAGCCATGATAACAGAATGGGACAGGTACATGCTTCCCAACCAAACTGCTGGTACCTCCAGTAGGCTGCATGTAGATCTGATCACAGAATCGTAGAATGGCTGGGCTGAGAAGGGAACTTGGAGGTTAACTCGTCCAATGTTGCAGTTTCAACAGGGCCACGTAAAGCAGGGTGCCCAGGACCAAATCTCCAAGGAGACTCACAGCCTCTGGGCAACCTGTGCCAGTGCTCCAACACCCAGGGTCTGTTGTTTGCCCAGAGTCCATCTCAGTATGTTCACCACTCTCCCTTGGTAGTCCATTTGTTGCAACAGCTGTTCTCGCTCTGAGGACACATCTTGAAAAACCAGGCATCCCAAGCTGCCACGTGCTGCTCACATACTGATCACACATGGAGGCCAAGCAGCTATCGTGTACATGGTCTCCAGTGCTCTCACAAGCCCCAGGTGGAGGGCTGGCAGGAGGTTTTAAAGCACAAATTCTTCTAAATTGAAGAATTTCTTTACCGTGAGGGTAACAGTGCTTGGAACAGCTGTCCAGAGAGGTCGTTGAGTTTTCTTCTTTCGAAGTACTCAAGACCGGCTGTAGGGTACTGTGCGACCTGCTGTAGGGAACTGCTTTAGCGACCCGTTGGGCTGGGTGATATCCAGAGGTTCCTTTCAACCCCTATGGCTCTGCGATTCTGTGGAATTCAGAACTTCAGTCCTCGATTGCCATGCCCACAGAGGCCTCACTCAGCATCTGGCTGCGGCCAACCGGGCAGCAGGCAGGGAGCTGGGTGAGCAGATGCTGCCCTCTGCAGTCTCTCTCCTCTTTGCTCCACAGCCCCAGCATGCATGCGGTTTGACGGCTTTCTTTTCCAAGCCCATTTTTTAATTTCCCTTTCCACCCACAGGACAGGCTGAAGAGACGGTTATAGTGTGATAATGTCAGTATTGAAATAGGAAGAAGAAGGAAGTCCTGGGAAACCGGTGCTCTTAGAAGATGCCAAAAATACACGTCAATCAATACCAATACGTAAATCTCTAGACTCTATAAATAAACACAAAATTTCACTAGCGTCTCCAGTGTTTGCACTGGCTATTTTTCTGCATCAGCTCAAGCAGCATTGGTCATTGAAAATCAGAATAAAGAGTGGATTCAGAACAGCTCTCATCCCCCTGCACTCCTGTTTTGCAAGTGCTCACTTCTACACCTTTCCTCAGGGGAGACAGCCACAAAGCAGCACACAGGGGGCGAGGGCGAACGCTCTGCTGCTGCATGGGAGCTGTATTTAAAGCACAGTGCCTATTTGCATTTGACAGGAAAATCCTCACCTATTAAATGCTAGCAACATCTTTTGAGGGATCTCTGTCGATATCTTAGGAAAAGAAATCCTTTAGGGGTTAGAATGATACTGGAGGCTATTTTCATCATGTCTTTCTCAGGAACCAGGAAGCATATCAGAACGGTGAGGTTGCTCGAAACCCAACTGTGGAGCCAAAGGTATCCTCCAAACCAGAAATCCATAATTTCCAATTTTTAAATTCTGCACAAGGCTAACAAGGTTGAAATCCCTTAGCTGATTAGTACCTGTATATAACCATTCAAATCTTGATTTTGTCTCTGATTGCTTTAGCAGGTAAAAGAAAAAAGAAGAAAAGGGGGTCAGTTTCAGCTCCCTAGAGATCTGGGATAAGTTCTCACTGTGAAATACCTAACTTGCATGAGAATTATCATAATCCAAAGATAGCAGAAGTCAAAGTCTTGGTCTTGCATGACTTCATATAGTAGGTTATAGTGGGTGCTTCTACTGGTTTGGGGGCCTGGTTGAGGAGTTTGCAGAGCCTTCAGTGGTCCTTCAGAAGCAGAAAGTTTGCAGACTCCAGCCACTTAACTTGAGGATAACTTTGAGATTCTTCATTTTGACAGCTTCAAGCTATAGTGTTACAATTTTACCTTTTACCAGGATTTTAGCATTAGCTTGATTTCTTGTTTTCCGCAGAGATTTTTTTATACCGGGCCTTTGAAATGTTAGGGGGAAAACAGAAAAAAAAGCCAGGTAGAAAAAGATTTATTAAAATGTGTAGCTCATTGTATTGATATGCTGTTTAGCACCTCATCTTTCCAATTCTTTGAATGTCAAAATACACTTATAAATAGAGCATGTCTTTTTGTGTCTGTAGTATTATTCTCAAGACATGATTTTCTTTTAATTGTGATTTCATGGGGTCAGGATATCTGTACAGAACCTTGTAGTGATTTACCCAGTGAGAAAAAGACTTTTATGTACGATTACCTCCTCTTTATTTGTGCATTTATGAATCCTTTTTTCAGAAATTCTTATATAGCTGCTAATGCTGCTCAAATTGCTATGGTTTTTAAAGAGAATAATGCTTATTGATAGTTCCAGCATGCACTGTCAGGCACATCTAAAACCTGTACTTTTGTGTTCACAGCTTGCATAATGTAAAATGTAGAGATTGCTTGTCAAACTAAGTGTCAGCTGAGTTTCCTAGGAAACTCACTGAAGATATTTATAAAACTACAGATCAGCTTAATAATAGATATAATAATGTCAGTAGCTCGTGATTGTTGTTTTTTTAACTTTATCTGTCCATTTTTCTTTTCCTTTAATTTGTTGGCCTACCAAATGGCTGCATTTCTAAACAGACCTTCCTTCCAGTATCTTCCTTAGTTTATTAAAAAAAAAAAAGTGATCTGGGCCATTCCACATCAGGTAATTCAGACCAACCTACAGCAAAATTAAGGAGAACCTTAATGTCCTACTCATTATCAGAACAACAAAATAAAACCAGAACTGAGAAGTAGGAATACAAATATTGTGTTATAGTTGTATTCACACTTGAGTTGTATGCCTGAGTTTAAAGTTCATTGCAGTTACATGCAATTGTTGCAGAATTATCGTCAGTATTGAGTACAGTTTTCTATAGAAGATGCATAAGTAGAAGACCTGTCAGTATTGAGGAAAGATGTAGTTCTGTCAAAATAATTCTATTCTTCAGCTGAAAAAAAGCATGAGTTAAAGAGAGGATTGGTGATGCTAGTGTCCATTTTTATTCCTTTCTCTGCTATTCTGTTTTCCTCACACTGATTCTTTGAGTGGAGATTTAGGAATCATCATATCTTAAGCACTTTAAATTGAATTTTTAGTTATGTAAATTTGCTGGGGTATGCATCGTCTGAGCCTGCATATATGTAAGAGTGTATATTACACCAGACCATAATTACAAAAGGAATTTTGAATTAGTAGAAATTAATGTTCTTTAGAAAAAAAATGTTATCGTTTTCATGTTTTAATACAGCAGTGAGACTGAAGCTAATGTGTTTAGAAATACTGACTCTATCTCATCTGGAATCCATTACTTGTACTTGCTACATAAATTTGCCTGTCAGAGCTATTTTTTGATTCTGTGCTAATTAGCCAAGTAAGGAGCTTCTATGAAGGATGTTCAAGAACTGATTTCCCTTCAAGAAAGTCCAGAGTCTACAAAACTCAGTGCACATTCAGTTTACTTCCAAAAGAAATCCTAGAAAACCATTACACACCAGAAATGTTCATGTTAGGTAAAGCTAAGAAATTAGCCCAGTTCTAATAGTGGTCAAATGTTGACTTATTGGATGCCAGTGATATCACTGCAGCCTGATAGAGTGGCTAGCATTTAGAACCCTGTAAATCACTGCCTTCATTTCAGTATAGATGACGTGTGGCCAGCGGCCTTAGAAGCGTAAAACATTACGGCTATCTAAACTGATCTTTTTTAAGCACGTTGTTGAACAGAGCTGTCTCTTACCTGTGGTGTTCCCATTAAGGATGTTTGAAACATATTCTTTTACTTGGAACATGACTTAGGCCAATACCAAGAATTTAACTGCCAATGCGAACAACCAATAACCATCCTAAAATGTGTGTGTACAGGGGAGAGGTGTGCATTGGCACTAACTACCAAGTTACTTAATCATTTTGGATTAGTGTTACCAACATGACGTTGGTATTGAAGAGTCAAGATGTGATTTATATATCAGCTCCAGCAGTAATGCTTCTGCAACAAAAGCACTGATTTGTTTAGTCTAGTGGGATTTAGGATGGGGTCATGTTTGTGTACAAACACTTGCCTCTGCATATCAAACTGTTTATAAACTAGACAGAAAATGTCGGGACAGATTTGGAGGAACTAGAATGCTGCCCATACAGATTTGCTGAGGACAGTGAGTACTTATTGAGGAGAGGGTTCATCTTGGAGACATTTTTAATGGGAGTAGGGTTGCCATTTTTTTCATCTTATTGTGTGCTGAGAGCTTGAGACTTGCTTGGTGTTCTCAAGGCAATGATAACATTTGAGCATTTTTTGCCTGAGTGCAGATGCTTCATCATGGTGACCATAGCTTGCTATAAAGATGTACTTTTATATCTTCAAATAAGTTTATGGTTGCTTTTGATAGGTGAGGAGTAAAAAGTGTAAAGCAAAAAGATGATTTTTCTGTCATGTTTATTCAGGATAATTTTGTCATTAGGTACCCCCTGTGTTGTGCTAAACAAGCAGTTTTTAAACCTGGTGTTTTAACATCATACTTTGATAATCCAGGCTGTACGTACTGGATTTTTTTTTTCCTGTTGTCACAGTGGGGGTTCAAAAACGAAAAAGAATATAAGTAAATGTATATGCGGCATATTTTCTTTTCCTTTCAGTTAGTATCCGTGGGAAAGTACTATGAGAAATACAGTCAGGCTTTTAGAGAGGTATGTTTTCAACTGGTCTCTGTGTGTGACCCCGGTGTTAGCAGTGAGTCACATTGCCAGGCAAGAGTTCACTGTTCTCTCCTTCTTTCCCACTGCAATTAAATAAATTCCACATGCACACCCTAGTAAAATCGGGGGAAAAAAGACTTGCCAGTTGATAAAGTGTGATAATACTGTAGAAGGATGAGTCAGTCAGTGGGATATTCACTGCCAAATACCAAATAACAATGCAGAAATTCAAGAAAGGTTTTAAGTCATGCAGGCAGTCAGGGAAAATGAGCCATCTGGGCTCACACAGAGTGTAAGAAATGGGTGAAAGTGAGGGAGGAAACCTGACTATTTTAGCTCTGCATATAAAATCCCATTTTTATATCCTCGTTATTGCTATTCTGACATGTTGTAGAAAAGAATTAAAGCTTGAAGATCTTAAAAATCATTGGAGAATGTGGTATCCCTTTTTTTTTGTTCCCTTTCCTCTCACTCACCGTATGCATTGTAATGAGTTTTGGCATTGTAAGGAGTTCGACTTGTTAACCTCCACATCATGCACTTATGTTTTCAAGTTCCTAAGCTGTAGTTGTAGTGTTCAATCAGATCAGATGCAGGAAACATCAGATAGATGTAGCATTTTTTTAAATGGACCTCCCAAATTGTGACATTGTACTGCATTTGGTCTGTCTGTGAGTACTACCTAATGATAAGTGTAAAAGCACTATATTGAAGCAGTGCCTGGGTAAAAAGCTGTTTGGCTCAGAAATTAGAAACAACAAGCAACATAAGTAAAGCTCTGGGCTCATACATTTACCATTTCACTTGTGTATTACTTTGCAGCTGAAATCTAAACCAGAAAATGTGCTGTACTAGACAGGATTTTACGCATCTAAATGCATGTTTATTTTTCTTCCAGCTTTTTAGAAAGAATCGACAGCGTCAGCATGGATGACTACACACCCACAGATCAGGTTAGTGTAATTAATGTGATAGGGGCTGAACCAAGACACCCATTTGTACAGATTCTTTATGTAATTTGGTTTAGTCCCAACAGCAGCTGAAATGCAGCAAACCACGTAATTACAAAATGCAGTCTAGCTGTTTAAATAATGGATGTTAAAGAAGAAGAAGCTTTTCAATGTTGTAAGCTTGTGTTTTACGTTGCTATATGTAGGTCGTGATTCCTGTAATACATCTGTTATTTCCTCTTGCCTTACGTTCCTCGTCCCACAAACAAAGCAAACAGAAAACATAAATGTAGAATCCTACAGTTTCCATCACCAGCCTTCACTACACAGTAACTGTGTTGTATTTCAGTGATGGAGGTGATGGAAACCAAGAAGGAGAGGTGTCCAGTGTCCAAATTCAGGGGGAGCACCAGAAGCAGCAGCAGACCTCAGGGTTTCTCTGTGTACCTGTGCCTGTCTCCTGCAGGCAGGATAGTTTCTGTTTAAGCCTTAATTGCAGGGCAGTGCACTTTTCACATTGAGACACAGTTGCAGCACACACATCTATGATAATTGCTTTTGGTTGCTGATTTACAAAATTTTGGACATAGTCACATGAGTTTTTTCCAGGTATCTTGATAGGTCTTGATACAGTACACTAATGGCAAAAGCATTTGGGAAATTTAAGGCTGAAACGGTGTGGCCTTGGAGTAAGAAGGGGTTGGGTGCCTAGGTGCAGGTTGCCTCCGTCATCTGGCTTCCCTGAGCTTGAGCTGCCTGGCTTCCTTGGCAGGTTGTCTCCTCAGCAAACATTCTGAGGCTGTTACTGCTCAGTGTCAGTGTTCCACTGCCATCCAGTAGTCTCAGTCAAGACTGTGGGCCATGTGATAAACTGCAAATACACATAATAAAGGAGAATCCTACCCTGGATAATTGAGTCTATCTACTCAAGGTGTAAAAGGAACAGGAGCTCATTAAAAAAACTAATAATGATCATCATTTCTCATTGTACAGTCAGGGGCTGAAATTCAGAGAAATAAAGTGACTTGCCAGAGATCAGACAGGGAGGTGTGTGGGGCAGAACTTCTACCTTCAGACCTAGCTCAGGTGTATAACCACAAGCCTGTCCATTACAAAGACAAGTGTCTTGAATTAGAAGGCAATAAAAAGCAAAACTCATGTAGTCAACCTGATACAGAAAAAATTATAAAAACCCTCCATACATTTTCAAACAAAAGCAGTTGTGTTGAAATTTACTCCATATAGACCTTGTGGTCTGACTTCAGCATCAGTATCACCCTGCTGACAGGAGATGTCAGCAAAGCAAAGCCTTGTTTTTCCTTTTGTTATTTATTGTAGTGTTGCCCTGTTTGTTCTTGCAGGGTCTTTCTCTACCTTGAGCAGTCATTCATCATAGGAGGATTTGGCAGTGGCTTCATTATTCAGCTGTCTCAAAATTTTTCCTAATGTTTCCTTTGGGAAGAAATGTCCTTTGTCTCCAAAGATCAGAAGAGGCCTTTGGTATTTGGCAGGCAGAAAAGTTCTGCTGCAGTAGCAGTGCTGGGTAGTCAAGGTTAAAAAACTGCTGGTGATGATGATGGCACAGAGTGAGCCAGTTGCTTGAGATGCGCACCATAAATTGCTTTTGCCTACCTCCTTTGAGAACCTAGGAATTCATTTTTTTAATTATTAGAAAATGTTATTTAAGTTATAAAGTACTGCCAGCATGAAAAATAAGAAAGAAATGCCCGATTTACCTGCAACCTAAATTCTGTTCCCCTGTGCACTGTAATAGAGCTTTAATTACTTAGTCACAAGCTATTATTTCGATAGGATTCCTGTCTCATTCTGTACAAAAGAGGGCAGAATTAATGTTGCCTGGGCAACTGTAAATCTGGAGTTTTCTTACAGTTGAGTACTTGACTTTACAATACGGACAGCGTGTTTTCTTAGTTTTATGTAACTTCAGCATTCATTATCCACGTCACATATAAGATTGTGTGACAATCAACAATAGATTTCAGTGTGCACTAAAGAGAACATGCGTATGGTATTCACAAGCTAGATTCAAATACGATATTTATGTATCTGCTGTGTCAGAATGGACAAATACAGGTATACCAGCAAGTCTGATTGAACTCTAATTAAACAGAACATATCTTTTTATAGAAAATACTATAGCATGCGTTTAAAAACAAAATTGGGATAGAAAAGAATGTCACTAATCAGCTTCCATGTTCTCATTTTCAGGACCTATTACGATGCAGAGTTTTGACATCAGGGATTTTTGAAACAAGGTTTCAAGTAGATAAAGTAAATTTCCAGTAAGTCTATTAGTAATGATTTATGAATGTTTTACTAATCTTAACAACTCAAATGTCTGTTTTCATGTCTTCCTGACATAATTGGGCATAGGGTGAATGTCAGGGTTGTTTGGTTTAGGTGGGTTTTTTTAGCTGTTTCCCTAGATCCCAGTAAAATTTCCTTATACTTCATTGAAAAAATAAAAGGTGATACTAGTCATGTATTAGTGCTGCTCTGTTGTGGGGCCATTTTTACTAACTCATTCATTTAGATAGCACTGCAAACTCATACTTCTGGGATAAGATCTCACAGAACTTAGTGTCATTCCACAAGCCGCAATTTGAACACTGGTACAGTTAAATGTCTTGCTCCTTCTTTCTTCTCCTTCTGGAGAGCTGCAAGTTCTGTGTTGTGCAGCATCTCTGTTAAGGTACTACTAGGCTACCTCCACACTGGTTCTCATCCAAAAAGGTGGCAGTGCTGATGGGGGACAAGCTGTCTTTGTATCCTTCTCCTTGAACACGTGTGCTCTTTCTACCACACTTCAAAAGATGATGAAACCTCTGTTTGTTCATAATACAGTAGACCCAACCATCTATACCATGTGCATTTCTGTACACCACAAAGGCCAGCAATTTTCTTATTGTATGGATTCGGCGGTATTCTTGCACCTGGGTGGTGGTAACCCCCACTGTCAGTACAAGCTGGGGGACAAAAGGATAGACCACAGCCCTGCCAAAAAGGACTTAGGAGTAGTGGTGATAGTAGCTGGATATGAGTAGCAGTGTGTCTTTGCAGCCCAGAAAGCCAACTGTATACTGGGCTGCATGGCCAGCAGGTCAGGGGAGGTGATCCTGCCCCTCTGCTCTGTGCTGGTGAGGCTTTACCTGAAGTATTGTGTCCAGATGTGGAGTCCTCAGTACAGGAGAGACATGGACATGTTGGAGTGCATTGAGAGGAGGGCCACAGTAATGATCCCAGGTTTAGAATACCTCCACTACAAGGATGCGTTGAGAGAGCTGGGGCTGTTCAGCCTAAAGAGAAAAAGGCCCTGGGCAGACCTGAGAGCAGCCTTTCAGTATCTAAAAGGGGGCTGTAAGAAAGAAGGGGACAGACTCTTTAGCAGAGTCTGTTGTGATAGGTCAAGGGGAAGTGGTTTCAAACTAAAAGAGATTTAGACTGGATATAAGGAAAAACTTTTTTTACAGTAAGGCTGGTAGGGCAGTGGAACAGGTTGCCCAGAGAGATGATGTATGCCACGTCCCTGGAGACATCCAAGATCAGGCTCAATGGAGCTCTGAGCAACCTGATCTGCTGTAGGTGTCACTGTTCATTGCAGGGGAGTTGGACTAGGTGACCTTTAAAGGTCCCTTCCAACTCAAAAGATTCTGTGATTCAGTGATTCTCCCTGGGGGAGCAGGGCAGGTGCAGTGGGGCAGTGCTCTGGATGCAGCACAGCAGCCGCAAACCTCTCTTCCCTTCAGTCAGTTATTTTACTGCCATTGTCCTCAAAGCTGCCAGATTCATAAACTGAACCCTTGTGCTGCATGCATGCTTCATGTGACTTTCCTAATGCACATGTGTGACATAACATCCTATGGCTTTTTAACAGCATGTTTGATGTAGGTGGCCAAAGAGATGAGAGAAGAAAATGGATCCAATGCTTTAACGGTAAGTAAAAATGTTCCACATTTTAATTTTGAATTTGCTTTGTGCAGAGTGAACAGCTTAGCATTTGTATTGTTTTACTTATGCTGAGAACATAGTCTGTCACTAATATGGAAGTCCAACATGATAAATATTTTCTTGAGGCCTTTGGGGGCAATAGGGGAGTAATGGCAGTATTACCATGAGGAGTATGTGCTGGGATAACAGAAACTTCCTTTCTCTCTCCCTTCTTTCTTCTGTGTACTTTGTCCAGATGTCACGGCTATAATCTTTGTTGTGGCTTGCAGCAGCTACAACATGGTAATAAGGGAAGACAATAACACAAACAGACTACGGGAATCCCTGGACCTTTTCAAAAGTATCTGGAATAATAGGTAAAATACCTCTTTTCTTCTCCCCCTGCAAATTCAACTACAATCCAACTCCCTACAGATCTAGATTCCTTTTAGCACAAGGTCAGATTGACTATTCAGAAAATGCCACAGCCAGGCCTTGGGGTGCACCTGCAATGGCCAGAGTGATGCATGGATACGTTAACCAAATAGCAATATGAACCTGTTCCTAGTGGTGAATAAGTAATGACAATACACAGGATTAGGTAATTAAAAGTTTCTAGCATACAGCTCTTAAGATGCTCTACACTGAGAGGTGACTGATGGTAAAGTGAGGAAGAACACTAAGCTAGGTCCCAAAGGTACATTGTCACAATGATGGTTAGGCACTAATTGGCTATGAAGAGAGATTATTTACTTTTGATTCATCAGATGTCATGCAAGCCATCTTAACAGACAGCGCCTTTGTGTGGATGAATTATTAGTTAAGGCAGTGCAGTTTTCCAGCCTTTGTCTCTTGGTTCAGCAAAACCCAGTGAAGTAGACAGGAATGTCAAATTTCAGGAACTGCCATCATTTTCCAAACTTAATTTCAGAAATCGAGCTTAAAAAACAGTGATTTAAGACTGTTCATTTCAGTGATATCTACTGGAGATTTTAGAAATGTATGCACAGATCTTATAAATACATCTGTCAGCTCAGATAATAATTGAAATAATAATTCCAGTTCCATTTTTTTTTCTGTTGACCAAGTTCTAAATACTGCATATAGGGACAACCAGTAAATTTTCCATTGGTGTGATGTGTTTCCTTTGATAAATGTGTCAGAGATAACTCAAATATATGGTTTGTTTTTGACAGGTGGTTAAGGACCATTTCTATCATTTTATTCTTGAATAAGCAGGACATGCTGGCTGAAAAAGTCTTGGCAGGGAAGTCAAAAATTGAAGATTACTTTCCTGAATACGCGCATTACACTGTACCTGAGGATGGTAAGATTTTTCACCACTTGAGAGATTTGGCTAGTTGGGATAGCTCGTTCCATAGCTCATCTCCCTGTCTCATACACACAGACATGCACATTCACAACTACACACATGGTGTTGTTCAGTGTGTGTGAGGTCAGGCAGCTGCTCCATCCTGTGCTGCCCGTGCTGCTGTGTGTGGATGCCGAGGACTTGGCACATGGCCCAGTGCTGCCCCAGCCTCAGGAGGCTCTGGTGCTGGGGGGTCTGGCAGAGACATGGCTTACATACTCCTTTGCCCATCAACAACAGAAGTAAAGGTAATAATGAGGTGTGTGCACCTTCCATTCAGACTGAAACATTGAGAGTCTAATAATGAGTTTCAAGTGCAGGATAAATAAACCTTCCCAAAATCTGAGTTAGGCAGGAACTAGTTTTATAACCCTAAGGGTTTCAGAAATCTTCAGTCACTGTCACACGAATCTCTCTGTACCAAGCGTAGACCCCATAAAAACTGAGAGTTTGGGTAAATTATTAAAATGAATATTTCCCATAGTAAGCAAGTTGCCAAGATAAGGTAGCTTTTCGTTTTTCTCAGCAGGATTTTGCAGTGGATATCCTGAGTGATCCAGAATATCCACACATGAAGCAGCTATCTGTCTTTAACCCATGGTTGCTCATTTATTCCCTAATTTTAGACAATGTTATTTAAGGACAAAAGCACTGAACTCTAAGATGCCACTGGTTATGCAGCTGCTCTCTGTTTACCCCTGCTGCTCCAGATAAGAGTAGAAAATATTTCCATATTCGGATAAATTCTGTCCTTTATCACATTACCCTTAAAAGCATTTAGTGTGGTATCTTAGTCAAGGAAAAACCACACCAAAGGGAAGTGAATAGATTACCTCTTCCCTGCACTTAATTTTTTTTTTTTTTAATTTTCTTTTTTTTAATTTTCACACTTAGGGTAAATACAGAGGTGGATAGAGATGACTTAACCTCCTGATGGACAGTACCAAGTAAATGAGTCTCCTGTACAATAAGATTTTAATCTCGGACCCTTTGTATGTTTAAGTGGCAGTACATCTAAGTAATCTTCCCACATGGGGCCTGGAAGAAAAATACATTTTTATGAAGCATTTGTAATGCTGTGGCATTTCATCAAGTGTAACCTTGCACTGAATCTTGCACTGTTTTTTTAAACCCAAATTCCTGCCTTTAGAATCTCTGTTCCAGAGATGCTCTCGTGTTGCACAAGCCAGAGAGCTGTTCTTGTAATCATATTTTCTAATAAAGATAAATCCAGTCCCAACTGCCACTTCCTTTAGTATCTATGTGAACAAAATTACAGATGTGAGTAAGCCTCTTCACGTGTGAGAAATGACACTTGCAAAAACATCAGTAATTTTCAGGTCCCTGAGAGATACCAAATGCTTAGTTTATTTCAGATTTTACAGTACCCTTCCGTTTTAGAGTTATGTATCCAGAGTCTCCTGTGGATATTCAGTATTTTAATTTCTGTATCAAGGGACTACTTCCTCCTCACTAAATCTTTTATTGTGAAAAAGAGAAAATTGATTGCCCTTCCTGTTTCTCATATAACTTATTTTTAATTGAACAGCAACACCAGATGCAGGAGAAGACCCCAAAGTTACAAGAGCCAAGTTCTTCATCCGGGATGAGTTCTTAGTGAGTAATTTTGATCTTATGTATGATTCTATCATAGGAAATACTGGCAGATGGCATCGTTTATTTAGGGAAAACTGACGAGGTTTTTCAGAAAGCTAGAAGGAGAGGGGAGTGTCTGGCAATTCCCTAATTCTTTTCAGCTGCCTATCTTACAGAACTTTCTCCAGTGCTTGCACATTTTTCTGCCCATTTATTGTAAAGTCACCTGCCTCCTATCTGTCTCTTGGATACAAATAATTATCAGTCACGCAGTCACAGCTTCCTCCCAGAACCAGGGGGCTTCATCCAAAATAACTCATGTTTTCAGTCATACCAAGTCAATCCAGCCAAGCAAGATTGAAGACCAGAACTAAGGCTTAGAACTTTAAATCTTGCCCTACTTATAGAAACTGTATGGGGGTGTTCGAGAGAACAAGTTTAATCATTAGAATGAAGATTTTTGAAGTCATTATGCATTTACAAATATTGTTAGGATTTATAGCTGTTGAATCAACAGCAAAGAAAGAAGCAATTAATTATGTTCACACTTTGGGGATTTCCATTCACTGCCTTAACCTTCCTGATTATAAGGAAAATAATCAGATTGCACTGTGTTGAATAAGAGTTACCAAAAAAAGAACACTGTGAGCCAAATCTTTCTGCAGTAGTGCCAAAATGCTGTGAAGCAGATGACACTGAGGGTGTCCAGTTTGGAAGGAGGGTCCAAGAGAACCAGATTACAGGAAAACAGGGGCAAGACTCCTCACCTTTTTGTGCAAATAAATACACCTTTGATGACTCACGTGCATTGTACTAAGGAGGCCACCTGCAAACCAAGCAGAGAGAGAAGAGGGCATGGGCTTTGCAACCACATGAAAAGCCAGCTATGCATCTGCAGAGGCCCTTGGCAGACACAGGTGCTATGGGTTTTGGGTGCAGGATAAGAGTTTGGGCTGGGCCCAGCACTGCCGGCAGCAGACAGCTTGCCCTGTGGGTCTGGCAGAGTGTCTCCTCCATGAGGAATTCTCAGGTGTCTCTCTCCTGGCTTTGTGCTTTGTATTTTTCAACATGATGTAGTCATTTAACTGTTGCTTTAAACCTTGCACTGGTTTGAGAGGGAAGTCTTGTGAGTGAGGCATTTCTGGTCGGATGTGTGGTCTGAAGAGCCTGTGTGCATCCTTCTTAATGCTGGCAGCCAGGGTCAGAGGTCAGTGGCCCTGTGACCAGAGGGGGACAGGGAGAAGCAATCCAGTGGGGAAGGGGGCTGGAAGGAAGAGGTGTTCATTTTCATCCTGCAGCCTTCTTGACTCTGCTTGTGTACATTTCTGTCTAAGTCTTTTCATTTATGACCTTGTCCTGCCCTGACATGTTTCCAGCCATGACTCAAAGGAGTCTGATTTTACTCTTGTATTATCATTCTTACTGTGGGAGCAGGTGTGCATAAGTCAGGGATTTATGTGAAAATCATAACTGCTTCAAGACCCTAAAGCTCCCCTTCAGCTACCAGGCTGTAGATACACATGCTCTTGTGTTCCAGGTAAATTTAAAACAAATAATTTGAATAAAGGAGGATAAATATAAAATCCTCTCCAACAAATTCAGCTGCAAGGTAATGTGTGAGCATGAGGAAGGCAAAATACATTGGCCACCAATTTTGGAGTGAGTGTGACTCCCTGTGGCATCCACTGCCTTCAGCTGTGCAGTGCTCATGGAACTGGAGCCATTAATTTTTAACCATGGAAAATGCTGGGTGCGGCCTGGCAGGGAGCTCACCACTGCTGCTGGGCTGCTCATCAGCACTGCTGTCAGCAGCAATGTTTTCTCTTTGGCGTCCACCATTGCAGGAAACGTGCTTTATAGGAAATTTCCCTTCCTTCTGACATGGGCAGAGGGCACAGGAGCATTCTTTCTCCTCCCGTGCTCTTCATCTCTCATTGTTCAGCATCCTCCCTATCCCACTTTTGGTGTTCTGTACAGAGCATTCTCCATCTGATGATATTTTAATACACTGCCAGTATGAAGGCAACCCCTGTTAAATCAGGGGCATGGCCGCTCCAATTCACTCTGGTTTTAAAAAGCTGTTTCTGGAGCTGCAGGAGCTGCTGTTCAAAGGCAGTGTCTGAGCTGCCTCAAACAGAATGCTTGTCTCCTCGCTGGAAACTGTCATCCCCTCCCCTAGATATCAAACATCCTTAAATGAGAGACCTACAGTCTTAGAAATTGATCCTTTGACCAGGTATCACCAGAGCAGTGATGCATAGTAGTGGCTGTGCAAGATAAGCACAAGCAAGCACTTAATGAAAGAACAATTATTTTAGTGAAGCACAAGGAAGAGACTGAATGTTATTAAATTGGTAGGGCTTGGGTCTGAACACCGTCTTGCTTCCTTCCAGCAAACAGCTGCTGTAAGCACACTGTGCAGAGATGCTGTTGTGCTCATTGCAGTGTGCTGAGATCATGCTGCTTGAAGGGAACTGCCTGAAGGAGGAGGGAAGCACTGCAGCAGCTAGAGGCTGCAGAAGTAGGTGGAGCGCAGTGCAAACGGGTCGAGCATCCCTGCAAGCACTCAGAGCAGACCTCTGGGGTGCCTGAGTTAGGAATGGTGGTGCATGGAGTTAAATCCAGCTGGCTACTGGTCACTAGTGGTGTTCCATAAGGGCCAGCTATTGCAGCCTGTCCTGTTTAATATCTTTAATGATGATTTGGATGAGGGGATTGAATGTACTCTCAGTCCTGCCCTTTGGTCACAGCAATGAAAGGCTAAAGGCCTGGGGATGGAAAGCTGCATGGAGGAGAAGGATCTGGGGGTGTTAGTTGACAGCCAGCTGAATGCGAGCCAGCAGTGTGCCCAGGTGGCCAAGAAAGCCAATGGCATCCTGATTTGTATCAGAAATAGTGCAGCCAGCAGGAGCAGGGAAGTGATTCTCTCTCTCTACTCTGCAGTGGTGAGGCTGCACCTCGAGTGCCTTGTTCAGTTTTGGGCCCCTCACTACAAGAAAGACATTGAGGCCCTGGATTGTGTCCAGAGAAGGGCAATGGAGCTGTGAGGGGTCTGGAACAGCTGAGGGAACTGGGATTGTTCAGTGGAGGAGTGGAGGCTCAGGGGAGACCTTATCACTCTTTACAACAACCCGAAGGGAGGTTGTGGCAAGATGGAGGTGTGCCTCTTCTCCCATGTAACAGTGATAAGATGAGAGGTAATCGCCTTAAGTTACACCAGGAGAGGTTCAGGGTGGATGTTAGGGAAAATCTTGTCCAAAAGAGTGCACAGCTCTGGAACCAGCTGCCCGAGGAGGAGGTGGAGTCACCATCCCTGGAGGTGATTCATGATGAGGCGCCAAGGGACATTATTAGAGTGCATGGTGGTGGTAGGCTGATGGTTGGACTGGAAGATGTTAGAAATCTTCTCCAAATTCAATGTTTCTATGATTCTAAAAACTGCAGTAATTAGAAGCAGTAGTCTAAAAAAAAAAACAGGCTGGACCATCATCTTAGGGCCAACTTGTCTTCTTTTTCCTCCAAGGAAAAAGATCTAGTAACTGGACTCTCCTTATTGCATTTGAGTGGCATTTTACCATCATGTAGATCTGCAAGGGGAAAAAAAAAAAGAGAAAAGCAGATGATGCATTAAAAACAGAAGCACTACTGCACTTTCTAATGTTTCTATAATAGCACCATTGTTGATTTCCAGGCATGACATTGTCTGTTCAGCACTAAGGCTCTGGTTACCCCAGAGTTACAAGATGGTGATCTCCCAAAACATTTCTGGCAGGTCTGGAAGCCCATATCCTGCACATGGAAAAACAGAATTAGCATTTTAATTGAGTTTCAGAATTTTGCTACTATTTAGGTAATTTGTAAAACTTTTCCATTATTTCTTGTTTAGTGTACTTCATGCTTTAGATATGGTCTGAACAACTGACCCGTCAACTGAATAGGGTATTAAACTTGTATTTCTCATTAGGGTAATCCCTGAGCTAGGTATTAAATGTAGCATAGTAAAATGAAATTCTTGTTTAGTATATATTTAGAAGCCCTGTGTTTAATCAGCATAGAGTGTCTCCATTTTCCTGCAAATCTCTGCAACTTCTTATTGATCTAATTATGTAAATCATTGCTTTTAAATGTCAGTCATTTGCATATCTAGCTGTGCATATTGAAAAGGCCTCTCCCATGGGTAAAACAAATCTCTGTGTTACAGTACAGAGAGAAAAAGCATTGCCCAGATAGAAAAAAGCATTGCCTTTTGTTGCTTAACTGCTGTAACTTGTAACAACATTCAGGGAGGATTTACCAAAGGATTATGCCAAGAATTGACCTTCGTCTTTTGTGCATAATCTTCAAGATATATGATCCAGGATGGATTTACATCAGTCAGTCCTACAGTGGCAGGGAACAAAGTTACAGTTTTTAACATACTGTAAGATGCTGGGGCATTTTAACAAGATAACCAGAGATCTGGTTGATGCTGGAGCTTCAGTTATCAGCCTGAAGGGTTGTGCAGCAGTGAACGTGTAACTCCAAGAGGTGTGATGTGTGCTGGCTCTGTGTGCGTGCTGCTGTTCCACAGGAACTCAGCCACTGTCCTGGGAATTCCAGTGTGCTTCGGGCTCAGAAGTGACACCAAGTCTTCAGGAGTTCAAAAATGTGTCACATAATGACACTTCAAAAAAAAGAGAGAGAAAATAATTGCTAGGGTAGACGGTGGAAGGATGCAGCCCACAGCACAAGTTTGCTGTGTGGTGATGAACAGAGTACCAGTACACCGATGCCATAATATCATCCATCACTCTTTTTTCCTTCCATTTCAAAATTGTGATTCGTTTTGGAACACCCCAAAGTCCTTCCTTTTTTTTTTATTTCAGCTGTCAGGCATACGATGTGCCATTTCCCAGGCTTTGGGTCTCTAGTAAGGGCACGGGTCACTGGGAGAGGAAACTGGTAGGGAGCAGCCCCCAGCAGGACCCCTAACCCTTCTCCCTGCCTGTTTCCGCAGAGGATAAGTACGGCGAGCGGAGACGGCCGGCACTACTGCTACCCGCACTTCACGTGCGCCGTGGACACAGAGAACATCCGCAGAGTGTTCAACGACTGCAGGGACATCATCCAGAGGATGCACCTCCGCCAGTACGAACTCTTGTGAGGGGATCGCCGTGGAACCTGTGGTTTTAAATTCTTTGCTCCTTACTCTTTCTCTTGATACTACCCCACACAGGGTGGAAGAATATACTATAGAAATGTCAGTCTCTTCACTTGGTTTACTTTAATTATTTAACCTTAAAGCTGATTTGAAGCGAGTTTGGGTTGGTTTTCCTTCATGCTTTTTGGGACTATTTTTGTGCTTTATTTTGACATGCCACTTCTTCGTCATTCCACTAAGCCCTTTGGCTACCTCTGTTCCCTCGGGTTTTGTTGTCGAAAGCGAGCACGACCCGCGGCACATTGCAGCGGGTCGGTGCCAGTTCGGAGCGGGATGTTGGCTGGACGACGCTAAGTCACGGCGCTCCCTCCGTGTGGGTTTCCTTTTTAACGTGACATTGAAGAGTACTTGATGGGTGAAAAAGATTAATGCACTTTGTATCAGGTTATTAAATACTGTCGAGGAAGTAGACACACAATGTAGCAGCACCACAATATTTATTACTCCGTCACAGTTTTTAGCATTTCTGAGTTGCAGGTCAACTGATACGGTGACCTCCTCTTTTAAGCCGTTACTGGCGCAGGAAGTAGAGTAGATACTGAGAGGAATAGTGAAGACAAAGCAATTTCTCTGGGGTTCCGGAGCTCAGCGTCTCTGCGCACCTCAGGCGTTTGAATCACAGCTCCTTTTCAGCCTGTCGCATCTAGGCAGAAAATTGACCGCCCTCACTTACGTTGTTTGTGCTGTCCACAAATGATCCTTTTCGTTCCGATCATTCTTGGACGACGGTCCTCTCCCTATATATATTTTTTTGTTTTACTGCTGGTTTATTATATTGTACAGACTGTAAAATGTAATATTATTTTGTACAACTTTATTGAAGAAAAATACTTGTAGAAGATCTTTGTGCCTTGATTATGGCTGTACCTGTAAAATGAGCTAAGATGTAAGTATGTTTTTGATTGCGCTGTACAGCTTGATGTCAACCTTACCTGCAGCAGTGACTGGAGGTAAGAACTTTATCTGTAGAGTTTAGGGGTTTTTTTCTGGTTTATATAAAAATGCTCTTTAGTATAAAAATTATAAATTATGCAAATTAACCACTTACCTTTCCCAGTGAGGTATTACCGTCACCGGATGTTGCAGCAAACATGCCTTTCTCTTTCGAAGTCTCAGCTTTAAAACATTGGAATTCATTCGAGTGTCCAAATTGCAACCTGGTGTTGTTTTAATGGGAACCGAGGATTTATTATTATTATTATTCTTTTTTTGCTTTCTGTTTAGAAAATATGTTCGGTAATTCTTCGGTCATTCATAGAACTTCACAATGGCACAGACCGATTGTGAACGTGCAAAGCACCATTCTGTAGAGCTCTTCGATCTCTGTACCAACAGCGGCTTTCATTGTGCAAGTAAATAGCGAGAAAGAAGACAAAAAGTTGTATCGACCCTCGTGTCTGGCCTAAGAGAATTACAAGATGACATTTTTATTTCTCTTTTAATAAAGAGACACGTTAGAAAATTGTTTTATTTTAAATATTGTAGAATCAAAATGTGTGAATATTTCTCAAACTTGAATAATTTATGCAAATGACATTCTCAAAAACAAGTTGTGGTACAGTACAATATATAAAAGCAAGAATTGCTGTAGCAATAAGGCATGTCCTTTTTAGTAACTATAACACTGCTTTATATTTTATACATAGGTGTTTTCTGTCTGTGACTATATACTTTTCCTGTGTCCAAGATAACCTGTACAAATGTCTAAAATTACAGTTGCAATAACAGAAACCTAGCGAAGTGTTAGACTACATTACTTCACAGAGTGTTTTACCACACTTGGACCGTTCCCACTCCTCGTTTTAAAGTTAGGGAGAGATTAAGAGCTGACACATTCCCAACGTTGGTCTCCAACTCGGGCTTCAATCAGTGTTTTGCTGTAAGCATCGCTGGTGGTTACAAACCCCTGCCACCACCTCTCAAATTCAAGTCAGACTGCGGCCCACTGCAGTCCTTGTTTCTATTTGATGACAAACAACCCCATTTTAGACACGATAATATGACCATTTCTTCTTCTCAGAAATGTGTAGATTTTAATACGTGCAAGTTGAGTCATCAGATATTTCCCAGAAAGCGAAGGGCTGGGTGAACTGAGCTAGTCAACAAAACCCCTGAATGCAGAGATTCTCTCGCTTCCCGCGCCAATGAAAGTACCAGGACAAGTAACAGGAGACGGTCTTGGCCTCAGAAGCAGCCCCTGCCCTAAGAGCTACCAGCCCAGCAGGGCTCAGCAGAAGCTTTGCTGGGGTGGGTGGCAAGACACGGTGATGTTTGTCACACCCTCCCTTAGGCACAGTGCACAGAGGTGCTGAGCTCTGCTCCAGCGCTGCCACCCGG
The DNA here is from genome assembly GCA_037305975.1 of Chrysolophus pictus. Taxonomy (NCBI): domain Eukaryota; kingdom Metazoa; phylum Chordata; class Aves; order Galliformes; family Phasianidae; genus Chrysolophus; species Chrysolophus pictus. Next base: position 44,065,479 of record CM074577.1, on the reverse strand, counting down.
CCGGGGGCTCCTTGCAGCTGCCACCTCCCCAGCACAGAGCCGCTGCACTTCGCAGTGGGACACTACAGAAACGCTAAGAGCTGGCAGCCCTGCGGGAGCCTGGAACAGGAGGCGCCTGCCCTTAGCACCTGCCTGCAGCTGGGGGCTGAGGCACAGGACAATGTTACTGCAGCTGTATTTGACCTTCCTTCTTGCGGAGCGGCAGTCGGGGGGCCCCTCACCACACAGATCTCTGGGATGCAATAGGGCCCTCTTTTTTAAGCCCATCATAGCACATCTTTTTAAAAATAGCAGCTTGAGGTGTCAACCTACTTTTGTTTTAAGCAGGTTTCAGGTGTTGTACCAGCAAACTGGATCTGCGAGGCTTCCTCGTGTTGCTGTATGGTAGATGCTAAATGGTAGCCATCCAATAGTTCAGCACGACAGGAACTGCAAGGTTTCTTGTCCCTCATGTAGGACATTCTAAAAAGGTTATGGAAATCCGCATCTCTCAGTGCCGATGTATCTTGCTTTTGCCTGACCCTACCAAACAGATGTGTGACATGAGAAGGGCCACGCAGCAATAAAAGAGAGAAACGTTTCCAGTTTGCAGCACTGAGCCTCCACCAGGGTGTGACACCAGTGCAGACAAGTGATGAGGCAACAGGATTTACATAATGTACAGTTACACTTTTAATATACATATTTGATACAAAAATTATAGCAGGAAAAGGACTCATTTGATTGTAGAATACAGTATTTTTGTACAGCATGGAACGTTCATTTCAGTTAATTATTTATCCTGTAGTAGTCATATCAGCTGTATAGGACTTCTATGGTATGTGTAAATGCAACCTGCCTTCAGACTAGCAATCAAATTAGGTCATTTGCTGGCATGAATATAGTCTGATGTTTGACTGTTCTCAGCTTTGGTATTTCAGTGACTGAATGCAGATGTCTGGCTCTTCATGCTGCTTTATGCTTACTGATTAAACGCTGAGCAAAATAAAATGGTGGAGTGAGAAGCTGAAAATGAGCTAGCACCAGGATGACGAGCAGGGCTCCTGCTGCCCAGTATATAGCGAAGACTCTGCTCTCACGTGGAAGGAAGCATTTGTGGAGGGAGAAGTCAGTTGGTGTTATGCTGCCCTGGAAAAGAAAGACAGACAGTGTCACTGCGCTCTTACAGTGGGTCCCACAGCAGGAGTTGCACCAGAGCGGGCAGACCTCCAGCTCCCAAGTTCTGTGTTGGGTGCAGAGGGTTGGGGCCAGCTCTCAGTACCAGTGCCTTCTCCAGGGGGCAGAAGAGTCTGTACTGGCTGTGCTGGGCGCTAAATGGAGCAACCAGCAGGCCAGCATTAGCCCAGGCGCCAATCTGCCTGCTTCTCAGCTAGAGAAACTGGGGAGCTGGGCTCCTCCTCAGCTCAGCCTTCAGGAGAAGCCAAACGCCAGCTGCGGGGAAGCAAGCTGGAGGCAGCCTTCCTGGGCTTGAGTTAGACTTCGTGAATGTGCCCCTTCCTCACCCCAGGCCCTCCTCCTACCTGCTACACACTGCAAAACACATGATGGCTAATCCAAATTGCCTACACTAGCTTAAACAACTGAGAACTTTGTTGGGTTTTGGCTTGAAATCTAATTCAAGTTTACAGCAGCCTGAGGCTGAGCTAAAACCATAGCGAGGAGGATGCTGCTTGAACTGGCCAACCTCTTGTTTTGTCTGGCATGTGCAGAGAGCATAAATAGTTTGAAGGCAGCTGCTCTCAGGAATACGGAATAAACACAACTAATTTTCAAGAAGATTAACAGTAGCATAAAATGAATTGCAAAGGTTGGGGTTATCTGTGTATTGAGGAGCCTAAACTCAACAGTAGAAAAATACCTTAAAGATTTGCCCCCTTAGTCACAGACTACTCCATAAACAGAGTGCAGGTTTTGCTTCTTACTCCACATTTCTCGGAGTTCTGTTTTCTTTCTCTCCTGGGGAATGTGTTGATTTACCTCTGATGATATACTGAGCACTGGAACTGCCTGCGCAAGCAGAACTAACGCTGCATGAACGCAGACTGGACATGAGGCGGCCCATGGGCACGCAGGCAACTCTTTCCCTGTGTGAAGTGATCCATGCCTGAGGCTGCAGGCCACCACCACCACGTGAAAGTTCAGGGTGGCAATGGTCTTTGTTTAGAGTGGGTAAATCAGCTGAGTAACATGAGCCTTTCTACTGTTTGGTGCACAATACTGATTCTTTTTACAAGTCAACAGTTTACAACGCGCCCTCTTCATAAGCAAATGTCAGATGCTTGTACCCATATACTGATTAGGTCTTTAACAGCATTGCTTTGTACCACACAGAACGTGGCTCCCACAGATGTACTTTATAAAGTGGACGCAGTGTACTGAGTGGGTCGGGTGGGTAGGCAATTTTTTTTATTTTTTGTTTTTACAGGTAGAATCAGTTTTAAAATATAGCTGACTGCCATGTTGATTTATTTATGAGAGTTATCTGACAAAAATAAAAAAAGATAATAATTAAAAACTTACCATGATGAAACTAGGGTTGTTTCTATTCCTCCAACTGAACGACGGGACGCTGATCTCCGGGATCCCCCCCGCGTGCAGCACTTGGCAGGCGCTGTGCGTGTGCCCGCTGAGAATCAGGCGGGGATGGAACCACCACAGCAGCTGCAGTGCGCAATGGGAAAGCACAGCAGTAAGCCGTAACTAAAAGGAGACCGCACGTACGGCCCGTTTCTTCTTCTGACAGAATGAAAATGTGGGAGTTCTAACAATCTTAAGGAGCGTTTTGGATCAACTTCTGTTTTCCATTAGGCTAATGTTGGCAGTGCAATATCACAGTCATAGAATCACACAGGTTGGAACGGGCCCCTGTTTATGGAGTCCAAGCCCCTGCTAAAGCAGGTTCCCTACAGTAGGCTGCGCAGGAAAGCATCCGTGCAGATCTCGAATATCTCCAAAGAAGACCCAAATACTGCTTTTTCTATCCACACAGATCAGAAAAATGAAGCTAACAGCACGCTCTGAACATTGCAGATAGAAATACCGTTTTAACAAAACAACTGGGTGTTCTCAACCATGGGAGAACCCTGTACTGCTCATCTTGAGTGAAGATGTTTATGCAGCAGGAAATAAACACCAACACAGCTTTGGGGCATACAGCAACTTTTCATGTTCTTGCAGTTACTCCTGCAGCTGAAGCAGTACTGTCAAACAGGGGCTTTCTGCTAGGTTTGCCATTAATAGCTACATTATATAAACTACAGAACGCTACACTAGAGATAACAGTGGCACAGCACACTTAAGAGCACCTGCACTTACCACGTGCAGAATCAAGGCCCAGATCACACTGACCCTCAGGAGATGATCCACAGCTCTACTCAGCAGCCTCTCAGAGGCTGCGGTAAGCAGGAGCCCCTAGGGGCAGTTCATTTCAGCAAACGTTTGCCCTTTCCAGAATGTCCAAGCCAATATGTTGCCAGGAACCCAGGCCACTCACTCTCCAACCAACCCACCCACCCACCCACCAATACTCAAGCTGCCGACAGAGAAAACCTTTTGTGATGCTTCCTGAGACAGCACATCATACTTCTCTTTAAATGGGATGGTCTTCTCCTCCGCAGGGGCAGCATCTTCTCCACTGCATTCTGCATCACTTTTCCGATAGAGAGGGTAATGCTGGGTAAAATGCAAAGCGAGGATGAGTTGTCAACGACACAGCCTGTCTAGAAAGGTCATAAATACCCAAAGCACGTTGACACGCTGCCTCACCCATCCCCAGTTCACCTGCAGAAGGATTGGTTGTGAAGCTGGAGGCTTTTCTCCATCACTGCACTTCTTCTCAGGATGGTTCGGTTCCTATGAATAAAATCAATCCATACATACTGTCCTCACCTCTGTGTACCAAAGGGGTGGGGGAAGGGATTTACACAACAGCTACAGGTTGAGGTATTGGATTTTTCAGTTGTTGTTTCTTTCTTGAGAAAAGCAGTACCAGCCCAGAGTACAGTGTTTAAATACTGCACCAACTTTCAGGAGACTGCTGCAGGTATAAGGGGAAAGCTCTGATTTCCAATTCACAACATGGTGTGAATTGAGCTGCACTCTTCCTGAAGGTGGAAAGCAACCACAGGCTCCCACTGCACAAGAAGGGCACAAGAGATTGAAGGCAGCCTGAGATGCAGCATTTAGGGTTAAGCAGTTTTTTCATTGGGAGATGGTTTCAGACTGATTATCAATGCAGCACATGATGCCGCCCACCTGGCATTGTGTCCTATGAAAAGGTGAAGAAGGATGAAGCAAGCAACTGGATTTGATGAAATAATACCACTGAAACATTACCAGGCTAACCAGGCAGGACAAAAGCAGAATCAGAAATGTACAATAGGATATATAGAGCAGAACAGTGAGCAAAAATAGAAGTGCATGGCTTATTTGATCAGAAGAAAGCAACTTCTGTTAGCTGACAGCAATAACGAGGAAGTGAGCACCATTAACAGGCTAAGATGACAAATGAGGAGAGTTCTGCTAACACAGTAAGAATGGGAGCAGGTTTATTTCAGACAACAGCCTTCACTACACCTTTACTGCTGCTACAGCATCAACATTTCCAGCACAGCAGGCAGGCTGCTGGCTATCACCGTGTCTTCAGCAGATCTTACCTGCTGGGAGCAGTTCAGTCTGTGAGAAAGCACCATAAGCTTCGCCTCTGCAGTGCGGCACAGAGTGCAGCCATCGCCCTCCATGGCCACGCTGTTCACGAGAACAAAGCTGGAAAACACCACACCGTGGGCTGAGAGAGAGGTGGTGAGGACAAGAAGGTGTTTGCTGTTCATGCACACAAGAATAAGCCTTATTTGATAAAATGCAAGGGTTCCAAAATGGGACACAGCTGAGCAAAACTGCAGAAAATTGCAGCTTCTGATGCCACGCGTTGCAAATCCTTTTCAAGTATCCATCCTATAGCTATTGGCCTGTCTTGTAGCCTGCTTTCTAATCGGTCTTTAATTAGGTTGCACCATATACTGGCTGCTGTATTTTATGTTTACTCCACCTTAATTACTGTAATAGATACTGAAGCGGTATTTGAGTGAAATGTTACAAGTCAACTAAACTGAATTCTGAGAGAAAGGAGAACTTTGCTTCTCTCTCTGCATGTATTTCAGGCAACAGAAACGTGTTTTTGGATGTTCCATTCGTTCAGAATGACTGAAAAGCCCCACAGCACTGCATCTGGCTGCCTGCCTTCAGAACTCAGGTTCATACCGTGCAGCCTCGCAGAATGCAGCACTCGGTCAGTAGGAGAGCAGACATACAACCTGCCTGCCATTGGAAGCCGGAATTCTGCTGTGCTGTTATATGAAAGGAGATGCAGAAATGTTCCTGAACTGATTTAAACCTGCTGGAGTACGTATCTGTAGGACCCTACATCTACATAATAAACAGCATTATACTTAGCATTCATGAAGCTCATAGATCTTCCTGGGGAGAAAACCATCACTGCTAGACCTGTTTGGCATATTCTAAACATCTGCTCAATTAATTAAGCAGTGCAACCTCCTTGTTTCTGGATCTTATACTCCCATGAGTGATGATAACCTCCTAACATGCTGCCAAATGCAGAGCAGCAGTGGCTCTGCCTTTCCTGTAGCACCTTAGGTTTAAAGAGAAATGCTTTGCCACACTCCCACTACTGCTGTCTCTCACCAGATTCTGGCACGATACATAACAGCAACCGAGGAGCACGCACCCAATAACAGCTCTGGCACCAAGCTCCGTGCTCAGGGTCTCAGCCCAAACAGTGTCTGCATGACCCCACCGTGTGGGGAACCTGTGGCCAAACACCCGCTGCTTTCCCAAATTCCTCAGACAAGGACCAAAGAAGTTATTAAAATTAGTGAAACTTTCAGCTTGCAAGCACGGGAGTTGGTTGTTTCTTTTCTGACTCCTATTCTGCTCTGTTTACAGCCATGGGTCATTACCAGCTGCGAGGAAGTACAAATACAAACCTAAGAATGTCATTCCAACTCCTCAGTACTTTTCCATTTGAAAGAAAATTGACCAAGCTTAGAGCAAAAGCTTCCCTCCAGATCTAAGTATGTTTGTACAGAGTATGTCACCCTGAACATAACACAAGCTAGGTATGAAGTAAAAGTAATAATAATCAGATTTAAGTGAAGCATTCCCCTACTTAGCAATTCAATTCATTAGTATTTCAATTCCAGTTCTCATTCTCCTATTCCACTAACAGCTGGGCAGTAAATATATATATATGTATATATATATTTACACTCACTTCGTTCCTTTTCGAGTTATTAGCTTTCCTGAAGTAAAGTTGAAAACTTTTTCAAATCGATGTACCTTGTAAGTGGTCATTCTGCAACACAGAATAAAAAATACAACTGAGGTAAGAGACTGGCATTGTAGATAAATAATAGTATATAATAATAAATTATAATATAATCAATGCTTAAATAATCTGACAGAGCTGCTTTGCAATTTTTTAAGCCATTCCCACAGCTTGCTGCTGCGTTACTTAGAGCACGTATTCATCCAGCAAGCACAGGGACACCCGGACACCGACAGCGCTGTGTCCTGTCCCAGTCACAGACGTCCCAGGGGAGCACAGGGCAAAAGAAAATGGGAAAGGGAATATGCTTATACTTTGCAGACGATGAAGCCCAACACAAGAAAAAGAAACTCCAAGACTTCTCTGCCAATGCAGAAAAGTGAGCCCTGAACAACTTTGCATATGCTCTAAGAAGCACAAAAGTAGCCTGAAAGGAGCTGGGAGTCCTGGTGGACAGCAGGTTGGCCATGGAACAGCAATGTGTCCTTGTGGCCAAAAAGGCTAATGGGATCTCGGGGCATATTAAAAAGAGCGTGGCCAGCAGGTCAAGGGAGGTGATTCAGCCCCTCTGCTCTGCCCCAATGAAGCCACATCTGGAGCCCTGTGTCCCAGTCTGGGCTCCCCAGTTTAAGACAGACAGATATCCTAGACAGAGTCCAGCAGAGGACTACAAAGATGATGGGGAGCCTGCAGTATTTCCCCTATGAGGAAAGGCTGACAGACCCAGTGCTGTTCAGCCTGGAAAACTGAAGACTGAGAGAGGATCTTATCAACGCTTACAAACATCCATAGGGCAGGAGACAAGTGGATGGGGCCAGGCTCGTTTCAGTGGTGCCCAGTGACAGAACAGAACAACAGGCACAAAACTGAACGCAAAAAACTTCCATCTAAGCATGAGGAAAAACTTATTTACTGTGAAGGTGACGGAGTGCTGGAGCAGCTGCTCAGAGAGGTCATGGAGTCTTCTTCTCTAGAGGTACTCAAAACCCTTTTGGACACCTTCCTATGTACTCTGCTGCAGGGAACCTGCATTAGCAGGGGGTTGGGCTGGATGATATCCAGAGATCCCTTCCAACAGCTCTGATTCTATGAAACCTGTCCTAAAACGTATTCTAATGTGATGCAGGTGAGTAATTGTTAAGATCTTGCTCTAAATTACAATGCCATCTCATTTGATCAAAAGTAGTTTACATGAACACAGAAAGTCATCCAGACACAAAACCAGTTACTGCATGCATGCTGACATTTCATTCTTGGCGCTGGTGTATCTCTTGCACCAAAAGGACTTACTCATAATGAAACCCGATGTCATGATTCCCAACGATAACCACCAGCTCAGTAGTAACTGGATACTTAAACATTTTCTGAAATCTCCTGACATCATCTGCCCATGCCTGCAGGAAGAAAGTGAAGAAATTAATGCTGTTCCACAACATGGGAGGGATAGAAGGAATTACAAGTGTATAATACAGAAGCACGCACTCAGTAAAATGCTCACGTTTCCTATGCTCTTTATCAAGCAAAAAGTGCCAAGATATTACTAAAAATGAAGGAGAATCACAACACATCAATTCATATCTAAAACACTACAAACTTCTGTGAGTAGGAAAATTGTAGTAACATGAAACAAAGCCTTGCATACCTAGTCTGTTTTCTTCTGCCATCCATTTCCTTCAAGAAATCCTCATTTTTTGAAACAAGAGAGCTTTTCATGTCATACCTGAGGTGAGTCCCATTTTCCTTCATCAAAGACATCTCCCAGAATAAAAACAATATCTGGCTGCAGTAACCACAAAGCAGTTTGGAAAGCTCTCTCCATTTGCCATTCCCTAGAGGAAAAACATGCACCCAGTCATCAATGCATAACTCCTTCATCCCCTACTTTGGATACATGAACACAGCCTTTCAGGAATGGGAAGATGGCTCCTACACATTGAGAATGTTGCCATGAAATTCCATTTAAATACTCAGAAATTGAGTTTAAGTGCTGCAGGTACTTCCCTACCTGGTGTGGGTAATTCCATGGCAACAAGATGAGAATGAAATCATGCAAGAAGGAATGCCAAGTTGGTTTATTGCTACTGTAATTCCATTAAACAACTATTTATTAGAATAGTAAATTACTGAATGAGTTTTACTACACTTTTATTTCTTAAGCAAAAGTTTATAAGGTTCATGTCATGATAGAATCAGTACTTTTTCAGCATTTTTTTTTTAACCACAACCAAAACAACAACAACTAAAATATAGCTTTGTGCAGTAGTCATGATTGGATTACCTTTGGTTTTAGATATGATTTTGCCACCCATTCTTCTACTATAAATATCTCTCAGCTTCCTTTTCTCTGCAGTTAAAGGGATTAAATGTTGGAGCATCAAAGTTCTCAGGTTCCATTAATTACCATTAAAAACTAAAGACAGGATAGAGATCATGCCAAAAATTAAATTACTACCTTCGTAGTTTATCCAGCCAATGTCCTTTGATTTCACCAAGCAGGTGAGTGTCAGCTAAAAACATGGCCTTCAGGACTGAAGCTGAGGTCTCTTCATTAGCTGTGTGAGCCCCACCTTTCACATCCGGCCATCGACATTGAAAAATTACCACATAATAAATGAAAAATTCACAAAATATTAGCACAGAGCTGACAAAGCACACGAGTTTCAGCAGGAAATAGATCCTCTTCTTCAAAGGATGGCTCTTCACACTGGTCAAGCTGGGACTCAGCATTGCAGTATCAGCACAGGAGTCTTTCCCAGTGGCTAAGTTCTACTCTCTGAGATGAGGACAGTAGGGTTTGGTCAGAGGGTCAAGAGAGGCTTCATATCAGCATAAAATCCTTGCGCTGAAAATAGAAAATTAAATATTCAAAATCTCTCTGAAAAGGTGCTGTAGAAGGCCAATGGTGTTCATTTCTCATCTGTGTGAAATCTTTGGATAGTAAGTATAAATGCATATACACATACGCACAATGATAGAATTGTTTAGGATAGAAAACACCAACAGAAACATCAAGTCCAACCATCAGCCAACACATACACACAGACAAAAACAATTTACTATTCCCAAACAAGTGAAATGTGAGAAAATGAGCCTAAGTTAGTGAACACATTGTGTTTCCTAACTTCTTCCACCCTGGATAGCCTGTAACTCAAACAAGGAACTTACTCCCTTTAAAACCGTAATTTTATTTTATGCTTTTTGAAGGCTAATCCAAATGACACCTTCACTCCGATAATCCACAACTCAAGGATCATTTCACTTACTTACAGGCACTTAAGAGAAACTCAGTGCTTCTGGCTTAAGGAGGAAACACACACACTTTTATAGTTCTACTTCTCAAGTCCACAGAAATCTCTCATATGTGTCAATGCATACCAGAAAAGAGCATCCCAAGAGAGAGGGCAGCGAGAGCAGCTCTTCCAAGAGCAATCAGCCAGGGCCCAACACAACTTCTCAGGTCTTCAGTCTGCATCAGATGGACCCACTTTGTAAAAGCCAACAGCTAACAGAGTAGCAAGGACTCAAGGAAGCTTGAGTCAAGGTGCTACTCACACCCTCAACAACAAACTTTTACAGAAACCCACAGAAATTCTTGTCACCGTTCCCCTATTCCACTTATTACATCAGCAAAATTGCACCCTAGTGGTAAGATGGATGGGACTTTGAGCAACCTGGTATATGGGAGGTTCCCTGCCTACAGCAGGGGGCTGGAACTAGGTGATCTTAAAGGTCCCTTCCAACCCAACCATTCTATGATTCTATGAAATCAAAAACAGATAATCTTTTTTTTTCCCCATGACCAAAACCTCCATCTGATAACAGACACTTATTTTTAAACACTGCAAATAAACACTACATAGCACTTGTTCAAGACAAAGAACCATTAGTCTCCATCATGTAACACTTCCAGCATATTTAACATTAGCATGACTAATCTATAATGATATATAATCCAGTTCTATCTAAACTTACTCCTACATGACAAAGCTACTGGCCAGACATCTCAGTTTCACAAAACAGAGGAACCACAAATAAAGGCTGGTTAACTTAATACAAATCTTGTCTGCATTTCAACTAGCAATGCAAAAATCAGTGAGATCTTGTTTGTGCATCTCACAGCAAGGCAGGATTACAGCAAAAATGCCCATCCAATATATACAGCAACAAGCAGAAAAGCAGGTAAACTCACCCTGAACAAACTGTACCTACCCTGTAACTTGGAAAGTCGGCTGTGATAGTTCTAAACAGTCTCCTCTCCCAGGAAAAACAGTACTGGGTTGAAGAGAAAATGCTAGTAAGCCTATATACTTGCATTAGGCATGTAAAAAATAAGATAAAAATGAAAAATCACATGACTCTCCTTATTCACAGCCCACAAAACTTAACACTAATATAACCTGTCACTTTGCTACCAATACCAACATGTTCTCTACTAGATTTTTGTTATGCCATTTTTCACACATCCAAGCTCTTCAGAAGCTGCCCACACACCAGTCCCCAGAGTGTGCACACTCACTCTCCTGCCTTCCTGCTGCTGGCTGTTAGTGTTCTGGGAGCCGTGTCACCGGGTGGGGAAGATGCCCAAGGTCTCCCATCTGCAGCCTACATTTCCAGTGAAAGATCAGAAGACAAACCAAAATCTGTGAGGCAGAACAAGCTGAAGGACAGCTCCTGCAACAGGAACACCCATCTGCATCACCCGTGTCGCTCTCCTACCTCACCCTGCAGCCTGCAAGCCGTCAGCTGCTCACATCCTGCCTGCGCCGTGTGCTCACAGCCACGCGTCTCCGCGCACCAAATGGCAGCGCGTGCACCAGTTGTCCCAGCCTCACATACGGGCACCGACAAGCAGAAGCCACACGGAAGAAAGCTGTTTTCTCTCTCTCACACACGTGATGGAAAGGCCAAAAATAGCGCTGTCAGACCACAGATGCACTGCAAGATGGAGCTGTGGTGCAACACGGCGCTGTGCAGCGCTGCTGCTCCTCCTTCTCACAAGGCTGGTTGCTTAGGTTGGACCAAAATACGTGCTGTCACCAGGGCTTATGGAGCTACACCAGCAGAAGAGAATGAGGGATTTCTCACTGTTGCTTGCTCAAAATAGATGGCAGTGGCCAATGCAAGAATGATTTTTAAAGTTTTTTGAGGTTGTCATGAAGGTGAGATCAAGATTTTTCAGCTGGTTATCCAACTTTTATTTACAAGTGAGGTAGGGATGAAGCAAGATACAGTGCTATGCAGACAGAGCAGGAAGCAAGGAACTCAGAGCTTTGTCCTGCCTCTAACTTAGTGAGTATGTAACCCTAAATACCTCGTGTTCTTTTAAGCCAAATTATTAATTTACAGCTATCGAACTATCACAGTGTGATAGTCTTTGCATTGTTATTACACAAAAGAAGCTGTGTGAGGGTATCAATAAGCACAGTATTTCTAACCTCAAGATGAACTCAAATTTTCACTCACTTTTTCCATTGTAGTGCCACAAAGTTACAGCATTCAACCTTCACAGAATATAACTTAAGGTCTATACATGCTTCAAAGCATAACAGTTATAAACAAGTTCAGGTTCAAACGTCCCAAGTTTTCCCTCTTGAAACGCACAACTGAGTTCCCTCTTTGCATTCAAGGCTTTTTCTCAGCCTGTCTGTCTGAAGCAATGGGACATTTCTACCTAGTGTGCTCTAACTCTCAGCACTTGATTCCTATCAGTGCTTCAGATACTGGAGTAGTAATACTCACTCTTCAATCAAATAGGAGCTTCTGATGAGTTAAATATATATAATTATAGAATGGCCCATGTTGAAAAGGACCTCAAAGATCATCTAGTTTCAACCCTCCTGCTGTGGGCAGGGTCGCCAACCACTAGACCAAGCTGCCCAGAGACATAAATACACATACAGAGTCAACCAGTAGAATGCCAGTCTTTACATGATAGATATATCTTTTGGTTTTTTTATACATGTTTTATTTACAGGAAAGGACATATTGAGAAATTCTTCAAACTGAAACACAAAGATTTGATTTTCCCACAAACACCCACAACCACAGCTGCAATTGGTGCATTTTATGAGTGTGAAACAGAGCTCTGAAAACTCAGCTGAAGTTTTGCAGACCACAGTTTATTTAAAAACCAGACGTACAAAATCAAATGCATAAAATACAAAAACACTTCAGAACAGCTTCCTACACTGAGCAGACACTACTGAATTCATAATAGTATCAAAATGTGGCACTACATTTCAAATTTGCAGTATAAAAAAAAAAAAGAAAACCTACTTGCCATTGGATTATCAGCAGTTACAAATGTGCTGTAAAAGGAAGTCCAAAGATTACACTTATTTGTTTCAAGCACTTCTCATACTGATTATTCAGTTTCACAGATTCCTGCACAGCACGCTTTAGATCTTCTATCTCTTCAAAAAATTCCTAGAAAAACCCAAAAATAATCACCTCAGTTTATTTGAAAGATATTCTCCATAAGAGCTGGTCAGCGTTTCCATTGTTCCCACGTTCAGACACTTTCTGTTTTAATTAGGATATGGCCAAATTCTGCTAACATGCATACACTATAATCATGTGTAATAGTTTTTAAACTTTGCACTGAAAGGGAATGCAAGCACAATTTAAGTTACTTCAGAGCCTGAAATAGAGACTGATAATGGGAAAGATACAAAAGACACAATAGAAGGAAGAAAAAAAAAATTGGTTTGTCAGAAAACTAGCAAAACTGGCAATCCAAAATTGACAAGGAAATAATGTCACTGTCACAAACTCATCTGTGTGAAAATATAGCAGCACAGGAACAGAACACAGAAACAATCTAAGTTCAAAGGATATCTGAAATAAAAGTACAGAGAAGAGTGAAAAAAAAAGGTTTCTATGAGATCTGAAACAGCCACCATGCAAAATCATGCAAAAGTCAGCTGGCAGTAGAGAGCACACCACTAACTTGGAAGAAACTAAAGGAGTAAAATTATTAAAAGGGGAAAATAAGCAAGAAGAGATGTAAGGAAAGCCAACTATGGACAATAATGTTAGCATTTGAACAAGGCAATAACAAAGAGTTTAAGGTGGAAGAACAGATGCAACATTTAGAGATGATGGAAGGATATACATTTCTTCAAACCGTGAACTTCATTATAAATTGCTAGGGTCAGTTTAGAACCTTCAGTACAGCTACACCATGTTAATGAATGTGCTGTTTCAAATCTACTATTGATGACTGCACTAGGAGTGGGCAAGATTTATGATGCACCAAATGGATAACATCATCCAACAGATTCAGCTTGATCAGACAAAAGCAATTTGCAAGAAAGCTGGGAATGAAGACGAGCGGTGTGTGAGGCTGTAAGAAACACAGAAACAATTCAGTAAGCAAGCCATAACAACTAGTCCTGGTGAACATCAGCCCACAGAATTCATTTCCACAGAGTAATCCTTCTGTAATTACAGTGCATAACTTAACAAGTACTTCTATCTGTACTTAAATAGCTCAGTTCAGCTTCATAAAAATAAACTTCAGTTATTACAATACTAATAGCCTGCAGCTGAGATGAAACTATTTCTTGTTCAGCTTCTATAGCTCAAGTCTATTGAGCAGTTCAGACACTCTGTAAGCAAAGTCAAAAGGTGTTGGAAAACCTAAGGACTGTAAACAGAATATAAGCAATCAAAACTTCATTTCACCAAATCTGTAAAGTCCTATCTACCAAAGTAACACTGTTATCTACTTACATTTGACATCTTCTCCTGCTTCTTCTTTTGACTTTTTTTTTTAAAAAAAGGAATAGCTACATACATTCTAAGTAAGCACAGTGACTTAAAACTACCAAAAAAATGGGTCTGTAACCTCAGAGCAGTATTTTCTTCTTCTGAAAGATTAAATTTCAGCCATGAGCTGTCCCTGAATTCCAAGCAAGGGGGATCTAGAACTTATCCAGGCTTAATGCTCTACATGTTTCACATCTACTGAATTAGCACCAGGTTTTACCACTACCTCTGTAATGAAAGCGAACACAATATTATTTGCTTTTAGAACAATTAAAGCATGTTTTATGCTGAAAATAAAATCTTGGACCAGTAATATTAAACTGAGTCCTCTACAGCTAAGTAGGATCTCTCCACCTCCCCATATCAATTCAAGAATTATCAACCTTTCACTCTTCCTCCTTTGATAACTGCAGAGACAACCTACCACAAACCCTTCATGGCCCTCCAACGGTCATAGTTCTGCCACAGACACAGTTTCAGTTACCAGCACTTGTAATTTTGATCTTGTAACAACAGACGACAAAGAATCTCTCTTGGAGGAAATTAAATTGTCGAGCCATTAAAAAAAAAAGTATCTACAAGAAAAGTCACAATTTTAAATTAAAAAGAAAAAAAAAAAATCACAATTATTCTTTTTCGTCAGCCAAGCAGTATTGCAAGATATCAGTATTTCAAGGAGTCATTCATTTCTTTTTCAGAATGGCATACAGTGATTTTTTAAAATGCATTTTGCTTGCTAAAAGCCAAGATAGAAAAGTTTATTTTTCAAAAATCACCTGCTCTTATAAAGAACAGATCCTATAAGAAATTACCTTGTTTAATCCAGCTAATTCCTTCCTTAGTGCTCTCCTTTCCTCTGACAACTTTTCGTTTTCTTTCTTCAGCTTTTTGATCTCCTTTAGCAACAGCTCTATATTCAAATAACAAAATACAGTCTTCAGCCATCACAGTCAGCCTCCCCCTCACACGAATCAGACCGCAGCTAAAGAGCTGCCTGCATTTTCTGCTATTAGAAAATTATGCTTCAGCTTTTTTAAGTTATCTTTTTCTTACAGTGACTTATTCTTAAGAACTGGCCAAGATCACTCCCAGCTGCTACAAAAGGTGCCAGAATCTGCAAATTGGGCATTTTTGAACCGATTCTTAGAACGTGGGGATTTTTCCTTTCACAAGAAGTTGCAAAACAGCTGCATCACCAACAGCTTGATTACCATTTTCTGATTTAAGAAAGGGTCGCATCAGCTGCTGCTGATCACTTCCTGAAAAATTATACATACATTATATGACCTCTTCAACTTTTTTTTTTTAATAATGCTTTGAAGAGGAACAGGATCGTACCTTATAGTTTTATGTCCACGAGGAAGACATGCACAAACCAACACTGAATGGATTTATTGCACGTGTTATGGCTAAAAACAGTTTTTCTTGTGGATCACTGTCTAAAAGCCAAAGAACGTAGCTACTAAGTTTGGTACAAATGAAGTTTACTGGAATAAATAATGAATGCTAGTGAATGCACCACGCATTCATGCTCATGATTATAGTGCAGAATTGGATTCACAGATACAATATTAAAACAGCAGCATTTTAGATGCTGCAGTGTAAGAAATAACTACAGAGTGCACACAGATCAGAAATGAAGCTCATCCCCTCTGGTGGTCATAGTGGAAGGAGCATCATTGATATGAACTATACCATTACCTAAATATTTACTACAGCAGGACTCCTTTTTAGATACGTCTCTGTGAGACACTATTTCTCCCTCTAAGGTTCGACTTCTTTTTCCAGAAACAGCATGAGTTTTCCACAAAACATTATTATGTTCCAATTGCTCAATCCTTTGCTTCTGCTCTTGAAGATTATGCTCTAGCTCATGAATTTTCAGCTGTCAAGAAACCAAAATTTATTTTAAAATGCATAGCAGAAACATAGTTCAACTGAGTACGAATGGAAACATACCCTGAACGCAAACCTAGAGCTTTCAATTGCTCAATTAAAGATATGTTCATCTAGAAGTGTCTGAAAGGAGATGGAAAACGCAGCAACTGAAGATCTGCACACCTCAGAGATGTTTTTAAGAAATATGTAACTGAGCACACAGCCAACAAAGCAAAACTGTTCATGCACAAAGATGCACAAAGATACCAAACCTTTCCCCACAATACACTCATGGCAGCAATTCCCAGCTTTTATGAAAGGCAGACATAATCCAGTCATAACAAATATTCAAAATGCAAAGGAAGCACACATTCACGAACTCCTAGGTAAAAATTCATTATACTGTGGCCAGCCACAATGCTACTAAATGGCTGAAGAGGCAAAACCCACTTGAAGCAGCTTCTTGGGCCACTCCTGACCACACAACCCAACCTTTGCTTCAGTTATGCTATTCTCATGTACAGCAAGCCAGCAGATCTCGCTGTCTGAAAAATACTCACTTTTTTTGGTTAGCTTGCTGCTGGGCTCCTGAAATAAATCGGCTCAGAACACATAGAGAAAAATATCACAGCTGATGCAAGAGAGGGAAAATGCATATACAGTTGGTAGAGGGGGCAGATAGATGAGTAAAGAAACAAACAATGAAAGAGGAGAGCAAGTTACAGACATACCAGTGACACAGTTCACCTCTAAACTGAACACAGACAACTTCCCACTACCCTAATGGCACGGGAAACAGAAGGAACAACAAGTATGAAAAGAAAAACTTTGCAAGACCCATGCTGCAAACCTAAGAATGATTTTTCAGTCTACAAAAGAGCTTATGTTTGGCTATTTGACACCATCTCCTACAAGTTCTACTTACAGTGAGGTTTCTAATTGTTTCACTTTGTTCCTGGTTTGTTTTCATTTCCTTAACATAACATTTCTGTAGATTACTATACTTCTGTAGTAGTCTAAAACAGAAGAAATGTATAAATTGCAATAAAATATGAATGCCAACAAAATAAGCTTTATCATAAAAGTACCATATATGTCCCAAAGAAATCCTTTGGGTAGTAGTTTTACTGTAGACTTGTAATGGAAATATTAAGATTGTTATTATGAAGTTTGACCAGCAACACAGAAAGCACTGGAGAAACTGCAAAGCAAGAGGTAAAAGAACCGTCTGCATCAATGGAAAGAACCACAATCACTCAGGCTAAGGACTCAGTGTTTCTCACCAGCCCAGATGGTCACACTCAGTACAAACAACCCACTGGGGGAAGACCCGGGACAGGAGAGTGGCAGCAAGTTTGCAATATGTCACATCTATCATTTGTTACCCTGTCTTAGTTTCACCCAGGATGGAATTGTTTTCTTCAGAATGTCTGGTATGATGCTTTTAGTTCTAAAAGAAAAACAACGTTGATAACACACTGATGTTTATAGTTGCTGCCAAGCAATGTAGTACAGAGCCAAGGCCTTTGGCAACAAAGGGCTCAAGGAGCAGAGAGGGAACAGAATTAGGACAGCTGACTAAAACTGGCCAAAGGGATATTCCATGCCATATGACATGAAGTGGAATGAGTTATGAAGTGGCTGGGTGCTCTTTTGGCTCTCTTCCACTGCTCAGGGGGCTAGCTGAGCAGTGGTCAGGGAGGTGGTGAGCAATCTCTTGTGCATCTTGTTATATACATTTACACACACACACACACACACACACACACGCACACAGTCATAACTATTTTCCTTTTCTCTTATCTTAGTAAATAGTTTTATCTCAACTCGCAAGTCCTGCTTTTTTTTTTTTGCTCCCTGATTCTCTCCCCTATCCCACTGGGAAGGAGGGGGAACAAGTGAACAACTGTGTGGTGCTGAGCCACCTGTTGGGTTAAATCAAAAATAGCACAATAGGAATAACAAAAAGACAACTCCTAAAGGATATAAAGAAGTTTTGCTCTTGACACCCATCAAGAACCCAAGAGACACAATGAGAATTCAAAATGCAGCATCCTCCCCATCTCTCCACGTTACCCCAAAGCAATCCTGGCCACATCACGTGAAAACACACAAACACACACACACACACACACACACACACACACACCTCACTGCTTGTAAGTATGACTGAGTGAAATCTATGACACAGTGAGTACAAGTGAGCAAAAATCTATGTAAAATCCATGTTAAATTAACAGATTTGAACAGTTAACATTACATTTCCCTTTGATACTGTCTTGCATCGAGATCTGCTGCACTAATTTCCCATGGTATTCCATAGCATTCAGTGTACAACTACCAGCTGCATGAAACTGATGAATACCAACAGATATTTTTCCCTGTTTTATTAAGAATTAGGATAAGAGCTGACATTCATACTATATTATGACAGCACCACAAACAGGATGAACGATACTAGCACAGAAAAGCTCTATAAATTACAAACAAACTGATGATACAAGTGATGTTATTTACAGATCTAACACAATACAGGGCCAGCACTTGTCTCTAAGAATAACTCAAGTATCTTCAATCAAAGTCACACAGTTCAAGCCCAGAGCTAGACACCAGCCACCCTACGTAGTTAACAAGAGTCTGGTATGCTGTAAGGTAATTATATTAAAAATAATAAATAAATAAATAAAAAATACAGGCATTCTACAGCCACCTAAACACTAGAAATTAGTGTGTGTGAATCCCCAGCAGCAGGGGTTACATAAGATGCACAGACCAGAATCTATTCCTGTAAATGAACTAAAACCTTTGAAAGAATGGAGCAGCCTGCTTCAAAACCAAGTTAGACAGGGCTTCACCAACATTTTATGTAACAATGCTGGAATGTTTCACTATGCATTTTCTTAAAATGCAATTCTACCATTTGCATAAAAAAAAAGCAGTTACAAAGATTGATTTTTAACATTAACTGGCAAACTGCAGTTAATAGTGGCTCACTTCTCAAGTCAATTAAGACTGGAATATAGATCTACTCACCATGTGACTCATACTGAAAAAAACTATTAGCCTATACATTTTATATACACATAAAAATGAGCCATTTAAAATGAGTTATGGAAGCTCTCTTAGAAAAGGAAATTGTATAATTGTAGGTTATTAAAAATCTACCAAAAAAGTCACTTGTGCAGTATATGTATGTATAAATAAAACATACACATGCACACATGCATGACTGAGCTTTTTAATTTGATTTTTCTCAATGAAAGATTTGTCATAGAAACATGTGACTCAACCACGCAGAACACATCCTACCCTAGAGAGAAGCATATGTTTAATTTGCTGAAGAACCAGTTTCCAAGAACTCACCTGGCACTTTCACCCTCCAGATTAAGATCCTTGCTGTATCCACCCTTACGCCATAAGTGTGTGTCTGTTTGAATCTGAACGCTTCAACAAAATAAACACAACATCTTAAAAATATTAGATTTTACAATTTTAATTGGCTCATACAAAACAACAGAAAAATGTAAGTTTAAACTCCCTTTCAGTTTGATTTTAGAATGGAAGTTTTCAGGCAGGATCGTGAAAACACCAAACTTGAACTTGAAAACTGTGCAAAAATGCTTAAGTAAATGCTGGCAGGATGCTTCTCAAAGCCCTACAACTACAGTTTCTCAGGTCCCCTGGGTAACAGCTGCCAAATCTTTTAAATGATACAAATGAACTCTCTCACCACTGTCTGGAGGCAAAACCCTCCTGAGCTCTTAGGGTTTGGCACAGCTGGCACAGGACTGTTACTCAGCGATATCAGAAGTGTTTACTTTAGTATAACAGTGGCAACTTTGTCCAAGTCACCGCAGCCATTCTTTACCTGCTCCCAGCATCCTCCCATTCCCACCATCCTGTCCATAGGAAGGATAGATGAGACTCGGTGTGTCTGGGGGAATAACGATGGACAAGTCTTGAAATGCTACGCTTCTTTAGCCACACACACACACACAAAAAAAGAGATATCAGTTTGTCAATGAACTCTTACTCTCTGCTGGCAACACGACCACGCGCTAACTGCCGCTGCCGTCCTCCTTCCTGAATCTGAGCCAAATCCTTTTCCAGCTCCTTATTCTTTCTTTGTAGCTTTTTCAGCTTCTTCAGTAATTGCTCGTTTTCGGCACCGAGCTGAAAGGCGAGAGAACCAAAAAGGAGGGACGGCGCTACATTTTCAGATAACGTATTAACGGGTAGGATGACGTTTCGGGCTATAATTCCCTCCTGCAGGTTTTGCCGCGTCCATCGCGAACCCCTTGCGGGCACAGCCACGCCAATCACCTCACCCCCACCCGAACACAACACCGGCGGCCAGGAGCACAGGTATGGAGTCCAACCGGCGCCGTCACCCCACGCTCGGTCAGCGCAAGGCCCCGAGGCGAAGAGCCCGGGCCCGACTCACTTGCAGGCAGCGGCGCACGGAGGGCAGCGCCATGGCGACCCCGGGGCTGAGCCCAGCCCAGCCCGCCGCCGGCCGCCCCCGCCCTCCTCACGCTGAGGCGCAGGCGCGGCGGCTCCGGCCCTGTTGCCGAGGGAGCCGGCCCTTGCCAAAGCAGCTCCTACAGCAGGAGCACAGGAACGAGCCCAGCTGGGTTCGGGATGTCTCCGGAGAAGCAGACTCCACAGCCTGTATGGGCAGCCTGTTCTCAGCGCTCTGTCACCCCCACTGCAGAGTTCTTCCCTGGGAACTTCCTGTGTTGCAGTTGCTGCTAGTCATGGAAGAGTCCACTCCCATTGACTTAACTCCCATACTTTAGATACTTTAACAGTAATGAGATTCTTCCTCAGCCTTCTCCTCTCCAGGCCGAGCACTCCAGTCCCTCAATCAGTCCTCCTATGGGAGATGCTCCAGGCCCGCACCATCTTTGTCACCACCCGCCGGACTCCTTCTAGGAGATCCCTGTCCTTTTTTCTGTCAGAATTGGACAGGGTTCCAGATGTGTCCTCAACAGGGCAGAACAGAGGAGGAAGATCACTTCCCTCAACCTGCTGGCCAGGCTCTTTTTAATGCACCCCAGGATCCCCATGGCCTTGACCACAAGGGCACACTGCTGGCTCATGGCCAAACTGCTGCCCACCAGGACCCCCAGGGTCCTTTTCCACTGAGCTCCTCTTTGTAGACAGGCACTCAGCATCTCCCATCCCCTCCACTGGCCTTGATCAGCCCATCCCTGGCTTGGTCAACTCCTCCTACTTAACACTGAGGTCAGACACAAAGTAAAGGCCTTGGCACATGAGATCCACACACAAACTGCAGGGCAGGGAGCAATCCCAGAATGCATGGAATGGAACAGTGTACTCATTCTCAGCTGCCAGGCCACTCTGTGAGGATTTCTTCACTGGTTCCACAACTCCAGGAGCAGCTGAACTACTCCATTAATTCTTCAGGCCCTTGGCAAATCACCTTGTCCCAAAGGCGCACAGCAACAAAACTGATACTCCAATCAGCAACTAACATTGAGATTTAGTATTATGTAAACTATAAAGTAAGTGGCTACAATAGCTGCTGGCAAAAAGTGGGAAGTGTGTAATAGATCACAAGCTGGAAAGATAACAGTGCTATATTCAGATGGAATAGCAACATAGAATCATAGAATGGCTTGGGTTGGAAGGGACCTCAAGAATCAATAATCCAACCCCTTTGCTGCATGCAGGGCCACTAAACTCCATATTTAATACTACACCATCCCAAAAGGTGATTACTCAGCAAAGTTTTATCAGACACAAACAAGATCTCAGGTAAGGTCCTGAGTAGTTTAGAAAACCAGAATAAAAATGGCATGAGGTAGAAAATATTTCAGTCCTTCCAGATTTGCTGTAACTGCTTAGTCAAGAAAACAGACTAATAAGAATCATTTTAACTCTCTATCTTCGGTCAGTGTAACGGATGGTAATATTTGTTTCCTACGTCCTCTACAGGAAGCATGAGCAGAAATAAAGTTGCCTTCCAGCAGAGATTATTTCAGATGAGTAACAGGGAAAATTTCTTCAATATCAGAGCAGAAAAAAATTACATATATTCTCCTTTGCCAAAGGTTTTAACAGATCAGAGAAGCACCTAGCCTGAGATGCAGATATATCAGCATACAAGTATACAAAGAGATCATTTTAAAGACTCTTTTAGCCCAAAATTTCATCAATTTTATGTTACTTTCACTAGTAAACATAGGAAAGGATATACATCTATTGTTCTCGTGTTTTGAAAACTGTCTTTACAATGACTGCTCCAAAAATCATGACAAAGGGAAGCCATAGGATAATGCAGTGTGGTGGTGAATGATTAACGGTGAAAAAAACAAACACAGCCAATATACCAGTACATCACTGTGGGCAGTATGAGTAAGATAACTACTTTTTCCACACTACTGCACTAAACCAAAACAGGAGGAAGTACAAATGGACTAATCCAGGGCTTCCACAGAAACTGGAAGGGCAGCACTAAGCAGAACTCAGAGAACAACCTAGATATGTCAAAAGTAGCAAACAAAACAAGCCCCTAGTATGTCTTGGGTCGTCATTAGACATGAAATCTGCAGACCCTTTTTCCCTAGCCTTTCCACAAACACAGTAACTAGTCCTGGGCACAATGCTGATCTCCTGGCAACCCAGAAGTAGAGAACAAAGCAACATCTACGCACATTTTTTAGGAGCGAAATATTTTCAGAACTCAAAAATGTTACCAGCAGGACATCCCCACTGTACAGATTGAAAACCAACACAAAGAAAAGTTAGGAAGAGACCTATAGGGAAGCCAGAACTCCAGATTTCTCACCTGGAAACTAAGCTACACAGCCTCCCTCTGCCCTCCTCTTCCATAGCTGGTGTGGGAATCAGAGATAGATAGAGAAAGACAATAGCCAGATTTCTGAACCATGAACCTAGACGTGCAAGGAGTCCATGTAAGATTCAAATTTTAATCAAATAAGCATTGAATCAAGTAACAAGAAAAAAATACTTGTATTTTCAAACTCTTGGAAAAGCCATTTGAAGGTTTTATCATGCACATGACAATCATTTTCAAAAGTGGTACTTGATCTTGGGTGGCTCTGCTTCAGAATAAGCATCCATTCTTCCAAATTAAGGATGTTCAATAAATTTGCTAAAGTAACCCAAAGCTGTGTAGCACAATACATCAGATTTTGGAGCATCAAAAAATCAAAAGATGTAAGCGTGCATGGATATACAAACAAGAAATACATTTTCTGTGCTTAATTAAGAAACACATTCATTTTCTAGAGAGATTAACAACGTGATTTTTTACAAACTTGCCTGTGTCGGCAACAGTATGAAGTACCATTAAAAATGCTTACTTGTCACTGCAATTACAGCAGAAGCATTTCCCTATGTAACTGTTCAAGCGGTTTGTTGAATGCATTTTTTTTTCCTTGCATTTCTGTTTCTCACAGCTTTGTATGCACAGAGACACATTTCATGCTGGCACACACAAATGAAAATCTCATTGATCCCAATGGTGTTGAGCCTGCTACTTATTGCCAAGCAGCAGGAATGTGATCCATAGCACTTTTTTCAGCTACATGTGCACCAAAATCATTGATTGAATTTGTCAGAAAATCTCTGAGCACGGGATTACGTGATGCAACCCCATAATAACTCCAAGCATAGCCTTTTTTTTCAGACAGATTAGAGGTCAGCGTATGTCATTCTGACTCTCAGATAGACCTACTATCCTCAGGAGATTTTCCAGGAATTAAATTCTCCTGTGAAAATCTAGATGCCTTTGTAAAAAACACAAAAAATCCATCTGCCTCAAATGAATCCCTCTTTCATCTACCAGCTGTAACAAAGATGGCTCCTGAGTCCCTTTCTGTGTGGGAGACTGAAATATTCACACATTCTTTCTAGACATTACATTCTCTGGCCCAACCAACCCTGTCAATCTCACGGACAAATGCCTGCTGAAAAATCCTGGAACAATCTTGAACCAAACGGCCAACATGGGGGCATTTCAGTTTGAGCTTCAATCTGAAAGCAGAAATCTAGTTTGTATTCAGGATCCTTCCCTTAAATAGGAAGCAACCTGGCTATGCTGACCCCTAGCTTAACTGTGGAAGAGCGCCAACTATAAAGTTTAGAATTCAGATCCAAAGTCAAATAATACTATTTTCTGTATATCAAACACAAAGACCTGAGTGGATTTGATTTGGAGCCAGTTTGAAAATTCTAGAAAACACTGAAGGACACCATTTTGCTATAATCTGTCAGATCTTGAAGTTAAAAAATCTTGAGTTATTGAGTTAGTTTCACGTTATCAAACTCCCAGAACAGATCTGAAGGTCAAATACTGCTTGAGACTAACTTTTTGATAATTTGTGGCAGGAAGGAGAATGTGGAGGGCGCTCTGTGAGCAGCGACCTCAGAGCCTCCTAGACACAGAGGAGAAATGCGGTCAGGGTATGACTGAGCAACAGAAAGAAAACACAGGGAACAATTAACACACCACTGAGAGCAGTGCAGACCAGAGTCACTAATGAGCACTATGTGAAATACTGCCATTGTTGGAAATTTCTTTTTGTTTCTGATGGAGCAGAACAAGCACGTGCATGGTTCTTCGTGGGAATCCAGCAAGAAAGTCTTTTTTACAATGTACCTTCTCTTCTTGAACACCCCCAAAAAAAAAAAAGTTGGACCAAGCATCCTCGTTACCAGCCATAAAATCTACTCTGCAGCATGACAAATACACTAAAACTACTGCCACACTGCAGTACTCTGAACAACAAAAAAAAGTTTGTCATCAGGGTTACTTCTTACAGACCGACTGTCAGCCTCAAACTTCATTCTTGTTGGGTACTGAGAAAAGTTCCACAGAAAGGAGCTAGAAACAGTAAACATCAATTTTATGTGACTAATCCAATATAATCCTACACCGTGTAAAAAGACCACCTGTATGGAATCATGCTGAAGTGCTTTAATAACAGTGCAGCAAGCCGCTAGCTGTCATGCCAAGGAAATGCTCTCTCACACCATCAGGCTAATAATTCCAACAGATTACTTCCTCACTTCCCTCCCCGTTTTTATTAAAGCTGTTAGTCATTTGCTCTCTCATTTAATTTCCTATTAAGAGATCATCCATCAAACCTGCAAAGTGACAGCTATTTGTACCTGAAGACATCTGCAATCTCCATAGTGCTGGCTGGCCAGCTGTAAGAAGTCACTCACTCTCTTTAAAAACTACAACAAATTGTATTGCATCAGTGCAGCATGCAAAGACTGTCAAAGAAGAGAATGACTGAGGAGTAAGTAAACCAATTTCAGTCGCAGCAGCTTCCCTTCTCACTGACCCTACTTTCGGTACTGCAGACAGAGCTGGCTGCAAACAGGATCTGGGTAGCACAGACAGCAGAGAAATGCTGCGCAACAGTTTAGAAAAGGAAATGAAGGACACCACCTCCAGCTAGCTAACACTTAACTCACAAGGGCTCCACAGCTTATGAGAAAAGGAAATCAAAGACTGCATGCACTCCATGCTCTGTTTTGCAACGTATTTTCCCTTCCTCTGAGCACTCTTGGTCTCAGGAGAGGAGGCCTGAACTCTGAGAGATCCAGGTCAGGCTCAGAAGAACTCAGACCCAAGAAACACCGGTATTTCAAGTTCACCTAGGACGAGTCTACTGCAAGCCAATGGGATGAAAAGCATGGCATGTTGTAGATTACAAAACGTGTGTGCGAGGAACTGGCTAGCATTAAGGGTTATGAAAGATCAGAGGTTATGAAAGACCTTGGCAGCCGTGAAAGGTGAGCCCAGAGCCTGAGCCAGCAGGCAGAGAACAACTGCAGCATGCCCCAAACCACGCGGTTGTGTGAGAGCAACTGGCAGCTCACAGCAGCAAACTCCTACTGCTTGCAGGCTTGGGCTAAGGAAAGTCTGAAAAAACTTCAGAATAGAAGTAATAAAACAGCCATCAGTGAATAGCAGCCTTCTTTATAGATGTTTTGCGATGTATTTTGAAAGGTCTTAAAATGCTAGCTGCAGTCAATGATTTCTTAATCATTGACTCTTTTTGGCTCTTCAGTTCTGTTTTCAATGTTTCACCACAATTGAGATGAATTTGCAAATTCTGAGGGTTCGTTCAGTTGTTATTTCAGCCTTCAGAACTCAGCCTTCTATGATTCTTTTACTAATATCCTTCCACTAGTAGGAAAGGAAGTTGTGGAAATTCTACCGAGCTAGTGGTATTTCCAAATACCACTCAAATCTCACTTAAGAGAGGACACTCCTGCTTGCAAAATACTGGGGGGAGCACCTTCCCATCATTGCAACAGCATTTCACTGCACCAGGGATTTCCTATCATCACCTCCAGTGAGGTTATTTCTGCATCCCACCTACTATTCTATCACACTGCACTGTCTGTAAAACACAAGCTCCAGAGATGTTTCAAACATCAGCCTAACCACAGCAAGCCTTCGAATGCTGTAGCAGCTCTAAGACATGAAGAGAAGCTACCAAAGTTCAGGCTGGTGTTATGAGATCTCACTGGCATATTCACTTACTGTCCCAGGACAGCTCTCCCAGCAAGGTCCTGACATCACCTCAAGCCGTGCCAATTAAATTTTGCCTGGTCCTTAGAAAATTGTCAATATCATATCAGGGATAATAAGTTTTGCTGTTACGTACTTCTCTTAGTGCAAATACAGGTACCACTAAAGCATTTTTATTCTAGCCAGACTAATAAAGATTCCAAAAGGTCACTGAAAATGAAACCTTCCATCACAGAGCAGCTGTTGAATGACAAAAACAAGTTTCATACACTCAATGTATTTAATGCCTGTTTCAAAAAGTTAAAGGCGACAGTTCCTTTTCTGCTCCATCTCCAGGTCTTTTTTGTTCAATTCCACGTTAAGTGTGCATCACAATAAGTAACTTAGGACAGGTTACCCTACTGCATTAAGTACACATCTGTCAGAGGTCATCTTTCTCTATAAGGAAGATTTAGAATCACTCAGTTGCCTGTACTGGCCCCCAACTCCTCTGGCTGACACATACCGCACATTGGCCTATGCTTCCTGCAGGAAGTTCTTCATTCTCCTTACCCTTGAGGAACCCAAACTCATGTACAACACAGCTAACTGCAAAAACCAGGCAGCAATGTATTTGTTGCCACACTCATTTTCAAACACTAACAAAAAATTGATGTTAAAAAGCTGTTGTATTGTATCTTTGTTCTTCCTGGTGCCGTTTCTCTCCCCCATAGCCTAAGCATGACAGACAACACCATCACACACGGCCCCATTGTGAGTCTTCTTTCTGAGCACACACAGCTCTGAAGCCAGCCACCCATTTTCCAGGGCCTACACTCTCTGCAAATTTTATCATATATTCATAAAATCATAGAATCATTAAGATTGGAAAATACCTCTAAGATCATCTAGTTCAAATGTCAGCCTACCACCACCATGCCCACTAACCCATCCCACATCCACGTTTCTTGAACACCTTCAGGGACAGTGACTCCAACACCTCCTTGGGCAGTCCATTTCAGTACCACACCACTCTTTTGAAGTAGAAATTTTTTCCTAATATGTACCCTGAACCTCCCTGGCACAATCTGAGGCCTTCCATAACCTCTTGTTCTCTCGCTAGCCTGGGAGAAGAAGCTGAAGCCTACCTCACCAAGCCTCTTTTCAGGCTGTTTTAGAGGGCAATGAGGTCTCCCCTGAGCCTCCTCCAGACTGAACAATCCCAGCTCCCTCAGCTGCTCCTCAAAAGACTTGTGCTCCAGACCCCCCACAGCTTCATCACCCTTCTCTGGACACGCTCCAGGGCCTCAATGTCTTTCTTGTAGGAGGGATCCACACCAGAGCACAGCATTCAAGATGCTGAGTACAGAGGGATGATCACTTCCCTGCTCCTGCTGGCTGCACTATTTCTCATACAAGCCAGGACACCGTTGGCCTTCTTGGCCACCTGGCACACTGCTTATGTTCAGCGGGCTGTCAACTATCACCCCCAGATCCTTTTCCTCTGTGCAGCGTTCCATCCCCAGGCCTGTAGCGATGCGCGGGGTTGCTGTGACCAAAGGGCAGGCCTGGCACTTGGCCTTGTCGCAGGCCACACCATCGGCCTCAGCCCATCGCTCAGCCTGTTCAGATTAGCTCCTCGCTAAGGGTTACACACTCGCACAACAGCCAGCCCATACAGGCATGCCGGAGTGCTGCCTAGCACACGCACACCCTCCCGCCTGCCTGTGGCCGAGGAGCCGCCGGTAGCCCGCTAGGCCCGCTTTCCACACAGCACAGAGCTCACGCTGAGCACTATCGGCCCCGCGGCGGCCGTGTCGGGTCAGACAGGGCCGGTCCAGCGGCCTCCCCACCGCCTTTCGCCCTTCTTGCCGCTCCTCTCCGTGCCACCCCCGGCCCCTCTCCGCCCCCGGGGCTCACCTAAAATTAGCGCCCGGCCGCCGCGGCCCGCCCTCCCCATCGAGCGCGGCGGCCTCCGTCCCTCCGCCCAGTCCTCCCCGCGGGGCGGCGCCGGGGCTCCGAGTGACAGCGGCAGCCTCGGCCCGGCCTCCCGCCCGCCCTCCTCCTCCGCGCCGCTCCTCGGCGGGCAGCCGGCCCCCGGCCCCGGCCCTCCCCGGGCAGCGGAGCCGCCGCCGCCGCCGCGATGAAGCCCCGCGGGGAGGAGGAGGAAGAGGACGGCGCGGCGGGCGGCGGGGACCCCTGGAAGGAGTGCGCGGAGGTGGCGGTGCAGCTGGCGCTCCGCGCCGGGCAGGTGAGGGCCGCCCCCCGCCGCCTCCCGCGGCGCAGGGAGCGCTGCCCACCCGCGGGGCTTCGTCGCGGCGGGACGGGGTCGGGAAGGGCCGGGAACGGGCGGGGCGGCGCTGCTCCGCGGCGGGAGCATCTTTCCCGGGCGGCCGCGGAGGTGCGCTTTCGGGTTAAGCGTTAAAAAAGGAAGAGCCCGAGGTGGGGGTGCGGGGTGAGGGAGGGCCGTGTGGGCGCTCGGCGGGCGCTGTCGGCGCTCTGTCGGCCCCGCGGCGGTGCGGGGAGGACCTGGGGCCGTGCGCCGTCACCTCGGGCTGCGAGCAGCCGGGGCGGCCCTGCGGAGCAGGCAGCGTGCGTGGTCCCAGCACTTGTACGTATCTAAAAAAAAAAAAAAAAGATTTGCCGCTTTAGTAACTTTTCCAGCCGTGTGCCGAGCACTTATTCTGCGGCTGTGGCGTTTCGGAGCACGGTGTGATGCTACGGCTGAATGTACGCACAGCTGAGGTTGCGCGGTGTGCTTGCGCGGACTGCCGTGCATCGCTATACCACCGTTTGGGTTTGAGCAGGTTGCGTGCAGAGCAAAATAGCCGTGCCAGGGAGACTGCATCTTCCTGTTGTACCGCTGTCCTCGGAGGGAATTAAACTCACTGACCAGGGCAGTCCAGCAGAGGCTTTGCTGTTTTTCATTACAGCAGGCAGTCACTCACACTGTGTGCTGCTTTTTCCTGGCTCTAACAGAGCTGTGTGCCACAGCAGAATTTCCCTGGCTCTAACAGAGCCCAGAAGTGGGGTCAGCAAACAGCTCAGAGGAGAGACTGGGTAGAACACGTAGCTCAGCAGCGTGCATTTCTCTTCTGCTTCCGTTCTGCTGTATTTTGTACCTACACGCTGTTATTTAAGGAGCACAGTTTTCATCTTGAGGCCAGGACCCATAATGCTTCCTTAGCATGTGTCATTAAACACGTTTTCCTGCTCACAGAACACACGTGCGCACACACAGAGATGAACAGGATGCCAGGGGAGAGATGACTTGTTTTAGTAATACAAGGAGTAAATGGATGATCCAAATCGGGATGACAAGCTGTGCACTCACAGGATCTGAGGGGAGTTCCCCAGCATGCTGGTTCTGCCAGCCATTTCACAAGAGAGCTTCTCATGGTTTGCTCAAGCCTCCACACCTTATTTCTCAAAATTTCAAATTCTGGGAATAGCCAGAACTGCCTTCATGACCTGAAATATCACAGCGGTTGATGTTTGCATCATTTTCATTTGCACTTCAGTGCTGCTACGTTGCAACTGGCAGGACAGTATATTATTAAAGTGCCGTTCCACTTCCTGCTACTCCCAAGATAAATTAGAGATAAGGATACAAAGTGGGGTGTAATTTAGATTTTATGGGGCTAGATTTACTGGGGGTTTTTTTAATGAATACAGTTGAGTCTTATTTTGATCACCAGTCAATTCCAGTGGGCATGTTCTTTTCCTTTTGTTTCTCTTCCTGTCCTTCACATCTCTGCCTTCACTAGAGATCTGATTGCACTGTTTCCCCAGAAGTCAATGCCATCTCCATCCATCTCTGCATGCAATTTTCCCATTTCAGCCTTTCTTTTGAGGCCCTCATTTTCTCCAATCTAAAGCAGGTTTCTAGTTAGAAACTGTTATTGAGAGTCTTGACGTAGAGGCCAACCCAAAGAAAGGCATGCAAGTCAGGATTTTGGGTTTCGAGAAAAAGTCAACCAGCAAGATAGTGTTCTGATCTCCTCTTTTTTGCTTACATGACTGTTGGGTTTGTATTGTTCATGAGTGTAAGTAAAATATATCTTCTTTCAAGGCTCTGGAAAACTTCTTTCTAAGCTGTGGAGGCCAACAAATAAATGATTGCCTGAATATGCTTCAGGAGTGATGTTGGAGCAACTTCCATTCCCAGGCTTCCCAGAAGTTATTGCTTCTGTTTCCCATCCTGTTACAAAGTTCCATTAGTCTTATGAAATGTAACAAGCATTCCTTTAATATAAATGGGTATTTCATAGAGAGTAGCCACGGTTTTGTAATGTCTGTAATTGGCCTGCATTAAAATTATGTCTAATCCATTCTTATGCCACACACAACTGGACTTTTTCAGCCTTCTCTTCTGCTTTTTTTTTTTTTTTTTTTTTTTTTTTTTTTTTTTTTTTTTTGGTGAGTAAACTTTTTTTGCTATGCTTGTGAAAAGTACACCTGTCGGCTTACTGTGACTTGCTGCTAAAGAGAAGCAAATATAACCAGTTTCTGTACCTCAGATGCTATTCTGAGCATTGGGTAATATTTGCACAGTTCTCTGCAATTACAACTGGAGAAATTTTACCAAAGTACATTTGCACAAAGATTAAAAGAAGGGTGAGAAAATGAGATGAGAGGCTAACATGTTGAAGTCTACAGGTACTTTTTGGAGGCTTTTTGGATCAGAAAATAATTGTGTATGTCATGAGAGACCCAGAAGAATCTCACTTAAAAAAAAAAAAAAAAAAAAAAGGGGGGGGGGGGGGAGAGGCATGAAATTTCCAAGATTTCTTCCCTGTTTTTGCTTTTAGGATATTTGGATCTATGGAGTATAGATTTTTCTAGCAAAACAGATGGTTATTTCCCAAATTATATGCAGCTAGTTACACTTTCAATCTAGACATTTGGTTTTACCTGTGAGCAAATATTTCAGGACAGTATTGTAAGCAAGTCAGTGTGTGATGAGCAGAACAGTGAGATGAGATTTGTAACATGTAATGAGCACCTTTCTGTAGGTGGTTGTCCTGGCAGGTGTTCTTGAGAAGGCATTTGGGCCCTCTGTCCTTTCCATTCTCTGTTGCATGATTTAATCATAGAATCATTAAGGCTGGAAAAGACCTCTAAGATGACTTAGTCCAACTATCAGCCCGTCACACCATGCTCACTAACCACATTCCTCAGTGCCACATCCACACCGTTCCTGAATGTGTCCAGAGACAGTGACCCCCAACCCCCCACCTCCCTGGGCAACCCATGCCACTGCTTTACCACTCTTTTGGAGTAGAATTTTTTCCTAATATCCAACCTGAACCTCCCCTAGCACAACTTAAGGCCATTCTCTCTCATCCTATCACTGTAACCTGGGAAAAGTGTCCACAGGCTCCTTTCAGGCTGTAGAGAGTGATATGGCCTCCCCTGAGCCTCCTTTTCTCCAAACTGATCAATCTCTCAGCCGCCACCAAAAGGCTTGTGCTTCAGACTCTTAATATTTCAAAGGTGCTAAGAAAGGCAGGAAAGGCAGAGTCCAGCAACACGTTTACTCACAGGAAATATAAAAGAAAAGAAGAGTGTTGAAAATAAAAAGCAGGAGTATAGCAGGTTTTTTAGAGGTTACACAACACAGCTGAGACAGTTGCAGCACTTTGGATTTTGCTTTGGACTGAGGAGCAGCCTGAAGGCTTTCTTATAGTGGTGCTTCTACAGTGGTGTGATTAAAGCACTGAGAAAACCATGCATGACATTGAGGGAATTAAAATGATTAAGTGGAGTTAATATTTTGGTGTACAATAATGAACATCAGCAAGAGTTTGAAGCAAAATGTTCAAATCTGTCTTCACCAGTTTGGATAAATAGTTAGAACTGAGGCTTTACAGCTCACGAAGCAGAAACGTTAGTCCATTTGCCAAGTCCATGCTAAGGCAGCAGTCAACAAAGTCATTTATGTGTCAGAACTATCTGAAGCTCCTTCACGTATAGTATTTTAGACTACAAAACCCAATAACTGAGGGTGAAATTAGGGAGTTCCCAGCTTCCTTTCCTGTACATAATACAAGCAGAACTGTTTTGTTTGGTCCAATTATTTTTAGGTAGCTTTAAAATACTTTGATCCATGGAAATGTAATTAAACAAATCAGTGTTGTAGAAGGGACGTGGGATATTGGTCTTGGTGCTTTTTTTCATTTAATATAATTGTGCAGAAATAAACAGTGCTTAATCTTTGTTTTGTTTTGGTTTTCCTAATTTCAAAGAGTTTATAGTTGTCACTGGTTAAAAAATAAGGCAGCTCTTTTTCCTACTTGAGCATTATCATCCTACTCTCCCCCCCCTTCCCTATATATATATGTATTTTTTTCAATGAAGAGGTGAAGGGGAAAGAGAGAAAGAAAATGGGGAAAATTGAGGGAACATTTTTAGTGACTGTGTTCCCATACGTGCATTTGCAACCGATGTGGTTTAATTCTGAGCTTATAGCAGTAAAACCCTTTAAAAGGAGATTAAGATTTTTCCAGAGTTAGATCACTGTTTCCATATCTGAGGAGAAGCCTAAATCTTTGGTTTTGTTATGTACACAGCAATTCTTTGGGACTACTGGGTGGTCAGCACTTGGATGTTCCAACAGTCTTACACACAAGAAAAATTAAATACTGTGTGTCTCTGTTGGCAAAAAGAAAATGGTGGAGTTTGCTTTACTGTATGTTTTTTAAAGTAAGAGAGCAGTGAGTTACTGACCTTGTAAATATACAAATATTCAAGGAAAAATGTCTTTGTGTGGAAATTTATGGGCCTCAAGGTTCTTTCTAATCTTACATGTGTTTTCTGTAATTTCCTAAATCACAATGACTGCCATCATCCTTTTATGAATGCCATTCTCAATCCCTTTCTGAACTGCCAAGAGAGGTTTCTGCAAATGCTGTGTTCCCAAAAACTGCTCGTTATGTCCAAAGGGTTTTTACTAAGAGGAGCTAAAATAGGTTCTGATAGAATTAGACCAGTGATTATTTTTCAGGATTAGCTATAATTTTGTTAGTAATTGTATTATGTTAGTGTCCACAGCATGAATAGCATTGAAGACTGATTTATGAACTTCTCTTTCAGATTATCAGGAAAGCTTTAACAGAGGAAAAACAAGTGTCCACAAAGACATCTGCAGCAGATCTTGTGACTGAGACTGATCATTTTGTGGAAAATTTGATTATTTCTGTTCTGAAAGAGAAATTTCCCTCCCACAGGTAAGTGTCTGTAGAAGAAAACAGTGAATGACCATTTTTCCTATAGAAGCTGCATATCTGACAAGCATTTAAAGGGAATTTTAAAATTCTGTCCTTGGAAGTCAGACTGTCATTAGTAAACATTAATTTTTCCTAACTCATAGCAGCTTCTTTCAGTTTTGTCTACCTCTTATGGTGGGCACATTCGTGGGATTCTTTTTTAAATTGCTACCACTGCCCAATACTAAGCACTCTGTATTTCCTAACACTTCTGTCATGATCTGTCTTTAAATCCTTGTTTCTTAATTACTTGGGCTATATTTAATATTGGTATTTCTCTGGTGAGGACATTCTGTGTGAAGTTTTCATATGAATCTCCATGATCTCTGGAATTCTAATCTGCTCTCTTTCCTTCTAAAGATTATGCTAAATAAAATGTATTACTACATAGCTGAAATTAATGATAGCAAAGATCCCCTCCTGCAGAAGTTTCCATCACTTTCTTTTATCATCATACATAAGCATTTGCTAGATCAGGACAGTTAATGTATTTAATCACATTTATCTTGTTTATCACCATCACTTAATGCATTTAAATAAACAAGGCATAAATTATTTTATGGGGTTTCAACTCAAGGTTTTAAAAATAATCAGATTGTTGACTCCTCTGGAATGACTAAGGTCAGTTTGAAAATACCTCCTCCTAGCACATGCACAGATGAGAAAGCAGTTTTGTATTACTTGGTCAGGTTTGGCTTGATGCAGAGACGCTGCAATTGATTTTCACAGTTGACTTCGGTACACAGGGATAAAATGCATCTGCCTGCAGAGCCTTTGTATTGCTTAATTACTACATGACTTCCTTCTAACTGTTTAAATCTCTAATGGAAAAGAGTCTTGCAATCTAGCACTGTGCAGAAATCAACAAAGATGAGAATCTGGAGGGTTCAGCTACTAATCTGCTTGTCGGCTCTGCTGTTGTAAGAAAATAACACGAAGAGAAAAAAAGAATGAGTAGAAAGAACATTATATACTAAATATGGCTTTCTGAATTCATGGTGTATGTGATCACATATTGAGGCAGTATTGTACAGCACAATGTGTGGTTCTTGGCTGCGATTCTCCAGAGAGTGCCAGGCTTTACAAGCCTATTATTTCTGTAATATTCCATCTACTGTTGCTGGCAGTGCTCTTTTCTCCTCTGCACTGTTTGTTGTTTCTTTTTTCCTTGAACAGCCTGGCAGAGAACATAAAACATACACATTTTGCATGAAACTGGAATCAACAGAAGCACTCAAGTTACTCAAAATGGAAACAAAAGTTATAAGGTCAACATAGACCAAGAAACGGAAAAATTTCTGACTTTTACTGACTCTGTGCAGCATTCTTCTGACTTCAAAAGCAAATAAAGGGATTGCTGTAGGCAAGTAAAGGGATTGCTATTTCTTCAAGACAGTTCATTTTTACTGATAGTGTGGTTGTTTTTGTTTGGAGTTTTGTTGGAGTTCACATAGCAAATGCATTTAGATTAAACAGTAGATTAAAATTAGATTTAGAAGACTAAATTTAGATGCTTGCAATGAGAATCCACAGAAGGAATCGAGGTTTAAACTGAAGTACAGTGAAAACATCAAACGATCACTTAAACTGTGTTCAGTCTCTCCCTAATCGACTGTTGAAAGCATCAACAAAAGTTTCTGTTGTTTCTCCTTCCCTTAAGTTATCTTGATTCTTATGTTTTCTGACTCTAGAAATGTATCTTGGGATTTAAAAAACCTAGAATAGATCTCGTTGGGATCTATACCATTTGTGCTGTGGCAGTGATACATCCTGAGATGTTGGAAATGTACTCAGGAGTACGGAAGTGTTAAGAAAACCTGTTGAAAATGTGATTCCATCCTATATTTCTTTCTTCTTTTCTTTGCTTAGCCAAGGGACACGTATCATTCTCATTTATGTTTCAACCAAGTTTTCTTCTTTGCTCTCACTCTCTTTGGCTCTTTGAAATGCTTCAAGGAAATATTTCCAAAAGGTTTTTTTTTTTCTGGTTGATCTTCATAGCGCAGATAGGCAGAGCTAGAATATCATGGACTGCTGGCTGAAAAATGTTATTGTGTCATTTGCTGTGTTATTGTTACACAAGCTGTCATCTTTGGTGTCAATTGTGGCCTTAATCCTGGAGCCATTCCAGTCAGAACTCGGACATGAGGGGGGCTGACATCCAACCCTGGCTGCCAGCATTTTGCCCTCAGACCCCATAAGGGGATAGGGGAAGGGCAGCCTTCAGTGTTCCAATGGATATTGCCCCTTCTGTCCTTTGGGCTGTGCTACAGCTTCCCTGCTGTTCCAGCACTGAGTTTCAGAGTGGCTTTGAGGCGTGAACAGATGTCCATTAAGGCTAGGATAAAATTACCAGACTCATTTTCTGTGGGAGAAAACTTTAATCCAGATTTGAAGAGAGGTCAAAAGAGCTGAAGGGCTGGCATGTTAAATTAACTACTGTATTAACATGGCTACCCCTCCCACTTCTTAAACTATGCCTAACATTTGGAATTTAGGACTTCAGCCTGAATATTTTGCTCTATTTGTGTGTTTTTATAGGACACAGATCCATAGAGCAATATATCTGATGTTAGCCTTTACGAATGATCGCAGTACCCAGTATTGTATAGCAGCAACTGGCTTATTTTACCTGCTAGCAAAAGTTTCATAAACTGTGCTGTCCTGTAGCCATTTTGGAAAATTGACCTTGGACATGAGTACCTAGCAGTGGCACTGCTGTACCCTAGCTTTGTGTTAGAGCTTTGTATTTGAGGACTACAACATCACAGCCCATTGTAGGGGAAAGGGAGGGGACAGATTTGTCCCCCAGATACGAGGGAAAAGCACCTTACAGAAATACTCTTGTTTTTCAAGAGAGTTCCATTTCACCTTCCTTTCAACTAGTGAGGCAATGGCTACAATGAAGGATGTGGCAGAGGTGGAAACAGAGGCATGATTTTTGGATGATACAGGACCAGCTGCCACATTGTCCATTTGCAGGAAGATGGGTTTCACTTGCAGCCAGGAGTGCTGCCTGGACTTATGGTGGGGGTGAATTACAAGATTTTTAAAAGGAGAAGATATCTATGAGACAAAATAATTGAATATATAGAGCAAGGAATCTAATGTGCTGTGCTTGACTGAGAACACTTGTTCAAGTCTTTTCTGGCTTTCTAGTTGCACACTAACACTTAAAACATCCCTCAGCTGTTCTCTCTAATGGAGATTGAAATAGCAACAAACTCTTGCTGCTTCTCTTCTTACATCAGATGGGGGTCCATAGTACCATCAAAATAGTCCCTTTCTGCTGAGGAAAAGGCAAAATAGCACTGGGAAAATTTAAGAACTCTCCATCTGTGCCATCTGCAGGATGTTTTAAGCTCATTCTTGCAACATTATGTGGCAAGTATGAAACTGAAAGTGAGATTTAGTGCTAGCAGTCCAATTCTACACACTCTGTATATATAGAACCATATTCAAATCTGTGAGAGTAGCAACCTGCACCGCTCTTACAAAAACAGGCACTGAGCAGTTTATGGGAGAGCAAGGATAATTAAGGTCAGCAGGAAATACTCCAGAACTGAGTGTACATTTCCCAGGGAAGAAAGATTAAAATAAAAACATTGATATGAAAGAAATGGGGAAAGAAGATGAGCTCAATTTTCAATGTGTGCCTTGTACATACAAAAAAAAAAATTGTTTTTTCTCTGCGTCATGGGAAGAAGAAAGTTCAACTGTGTAAACCTTTTAATTTCCTGATTCTGACTACTTAAAAAAAAATTTTAATAGGAGTGAGGTTGTGGATTCTTGCAAGAGTTCATTTCTTCCTGCTGACTGAATTTAACTGCAATGAGAAGCAACTACATTTTGCAGTTTATATGACTTACTGCGAGAGACAGACCTCAACCATATAATTACATTCTACAGAGAAACCTCCTTTAGAGTTCCAGGAGTGCCAATTCAGATCCATTTCTACATCAATTTTCATTACTTTTTTAATAGTGTATTAAGAAGGTGAATGTGAATGGATTTCTTTTTTACCGTGTGAAATAGTATGCTATGAGGTCACGAACTCTCATTTAAAGTTTATGTGAAAGTTTCCCATTCTCCAATGAAAAAAAGAAACATGTCTGTATATGTGTATATATGAATTTTATATATACACATGAGCGTATGTATATAACATTTGTATGTACTTATAAACTAAATACTTCTTCAGAAGACAGGAAGAAGGAGTGAAACTTACTGAGTCACATACCTGAGCAAGTTTTCTGAGATTTTTATTTTATGCCCTATTAAATGCAGGTTCATTGCAGAAGAATCCACTGCTGCTGGTTCAAAATGTGTCCTCACTGACAGTCCTACCTGGATTATTGACCCTGTCGATGGAACCTGCAATTTTGTACATAGGTAAGTAGACAGTGGAGTGAGAAATACATTAAATGACATAAATCAGCTTCTCACAAAATCTCCCTTCTTCTTGAAGGCATTTTACTGTGGTAAATTTGTTCCCGTGACACATAAGTAGGAGTCATCCCACTGTCATTTTATGCTTTATCTGTGGGAGTGTGTGTTTGTGCTGGAGAGAGCACTGTACTGTTGTCTAAAGGTAAGATAATATTTCTTCTGATTGCTTAATGACCTAGAAGCTCTTGACTCACAGCTCCTTTATATATACCACACATTAACATGTAGAGACTTGAGCTGAACCAAAGGAACAAGGCTGTACTATGATGACGTTTGGCCTTACTCTGTACGCGGTTGTTATGAATTCCTTTTCATACTGGTGTGTTCTCCCTTTCAAATACAAGTGTTTCATTTTTCCTGGGAAATACAGTCATGGCATATGAAAACTAGACTGCACTTAGATGAAAACTAGGCTGAATGTAGATGGTGGTTTTAATCTCCTGTAATATTGCTCTGTAATTGTAGGGGTCATTTTTGCAAAAATATGAAAGTTTTTCTTCATCATTTGAGTAGTAGGAGTTGTAAACCTATGATTGTTCATAATACTTCTACTTAAGAAACTGAATTATGTTCTGCTTTATAGTTAGTGGCTTAATGTATCTGTAGTTATAATTTGAGGGGGGGAAAAAATAGCATTTCCCTGACTTCTGGTGTCATTCTGGTGTATAGAATTGAAGTGAGGAAGGAGGGGGAGGTCACATGCTGCTGTTTGATGCAACTACGTGAAGTTTTTTCTTTCTAGCAATATCTTCAAAACCCTTTTTGAAATATGTTTGAATAAATAAATTTATTTCGTTGTTTAAAAAACAATAATACTTATTTAAAAGGAGTAAATTAAGTACGTGACCATCACTTTGGCAAAAGAGAGGGTAGAGGAACAGGTTTCTCCTTATGCTGATGTCAGCAGAAGGTATCTCCTTGCAACTTAATTGCTATCTAACCTTCTCAGTTCACTGGAACAAAATTTACTCTCAAAAACTAATGACTTGTTATAAAAGCACTGGAGAATTCAATTAAACTAAAGCAAAAATATTATTTAAATGCACAACACATTTAGTATAAAGGTCCTAATATTTTTAAGTATTTACTTCTTGCATTTTCAAATATTAAATCAACTTTTAAACTCACCTGATAAAGTTAAAGAGTCTGATGAAGGAGAAATAGCATAATATTTTAAAGCTTTTTTGGTACAGAGCTCCAGGTGGGATTGTGTTGCTTAAGTGAGCTGTGGAAGTGTGAAGTTGAGAAAACTTTTGTCAATAATACTTCATTTCTTGTTTCTCACAGATTTCCAACAGTGGCAGTGAGCATTGGATTTGCTGTTAACAAAGAGGTATGAAGTATGTTCTTTAGGATGAATACCTGAGATTTGGTTAAAAGCCTCAAAACTAAGTGGGAACTTAAAAAATAAATCCACCATTGTTCAGGCTTTCCCATGCTTTTTAAATGCATTTGGTCATACTCTGCTAGCTTAAAATCCCAGTCTTGCAAAATTTAACTTATGCAAACTGGCATTTACAGAAAAATTCTTATAAATCATTACAAATGTTACAGGATTTATGTGATTAAAAAGGAAGTGCTGGTGTAAGGAAGGTTTCATAAGACAAAATCCTGATAAGTTAAGTATATTCATAATTTAACCATATCTCCCAGTGTTCTGTTGATTATGATTGCTTCTTTCCTGCTAGCAGTATCTGTGAACATTAACTGCTACTATAAGGCAATTTGGAACTGCTTTCTATGAGGAGAGCAAAATTATGGGCCTACATCACTTAATCTGCCTTTGGAGTTTTTGTAATACAGTGAAATGACTGTATTTCCTTCATGAGAGCTTAATTACAGGCGAAAAAAAAAAAAAGTACCTAGCCTTCATATTTGTTGCCCTTTTAAAGTTTCCTAGATCATGGAATCAATCATGGAAAAGCTTGGAAAGACCACTAAGATCATCTCGTCCAGCCATGTACTCATTCGTGCTAGTGGCTTTTCTCCAAATGTTGCCATTTTACGGTTTGATATAAACTGAAGAAATAGCTATTCAAATTGCCAAGAATTGTACCTCTTCCAGTCTAGATCCACAATCTCAAATATATATATAGCTGTAACTGAAGTCAGCAAGAATTCTGTGCAATAATAACATAGTTTTCAGATGTGCTAGCAGCACTTATGGATTCAAACAGAATAATGTGTACTTCTCTGGTTAGACTTTTCAAACATGGCAACTGTGAAGAAACACTTCCATGCTTTTCTGAAGTTTATTCATTCCCAGAGGTCCTTTTGAATACTATGTATTGTTACCAGACAGTTTTCTCTAATATTTATGTTTTCTAGAACACCATCGTGATTTTGATGCTGCATATTTTGGGTTATGTAAACTAAACAAAGCTGAAACAAAAATAAAGAATGATGTTAAAACTCCCTCACTAAACAAATGGGAAAAACAAACAAACAAAAAAAAGAGTAAGCTGAAAAGGAGCCAAAGTACACACAGGGGAACTGGCCTGAATGTAAACCTTGAACAGTACTGAAGAAATTCTTACAGATGTCTTCAGGGAAAGAGTCTATTAATAGTGTCCCTCAAAAAAAAAAAAAAAATCCTTGGTTTACATGGGACCTCAGGGTAAGGAGCAAGGACAGACTACAGACTATTCTCTTTGAATTGTCCATGAGGAGGAACCAGAGATTACTCACTCTGAATGGAGGAGGGTAGCAGGGAAAGATTTGTGGTCAAGAACATCTGAGATGTTTTCTTGATCTTGTTACCAACTTCTGTGACCTTGGGCAAGTCACTTAGTGCTTATGTATCTGTCCCCCTCTAAATAAAATGTAGCTAGTAGACTTATCTAAGGGTGATTTTAGGAGTTGATCATTTAAGTCTGTAAAGTCCTTCAAGAGCTTTTTGATGAAATCTGTTAAGATAATTTAATACATTGGGTTTAAATCAAGGTTCAAATTGGGACTTTCTTCTCATTTGTGAAGTGATATTCCCACAAAGAATCCAGTGTTACTTATCTCAAGCCTTCACTGAGAGATTTGACGAAGAATATTTGATATTTTTCTTCAAACCCCTCTTGGAGTGTCGTGATTTCATGAGGTTCTCACTTGTATGTTTAAAAAAAACAATTTTGTAGAGAGACATTTGAAAAAGTGACTGTAGGGTACTACTTTGGTTGAAAAGACAGGCAAATTAAATGCCCGTGAAAGGTGAAATACAATTAAAAGTATCTATTGTTAGTAAACTGTGTACCCTGACTTCTGAGCTTGTATGCCTAACTGATGATGTCTGTGTATTTGGGGTTGCAAATTTTTAGGGTCCACCCAAAGTTAATGGACTTCTTCTAGGCATAACTGCTCACCAGTGAAAAAAACAAAGCTTTCAGAATCTGGCTGTAGAGAACTTTTGCTTATTTTCAGTAGAAACATTTTATTGAATTTGAAATCAGCTTAGCATTTAATCTATTCTAATGTGAACGCCAATAAGCTGCAAGTAAGAGTTTAGAAGATCATGAACAGATTGCATTAACTTCTCTTTGTAAACTGAATTTTATATGACCTATATCTCAAATATCACAGTAATAGTAAGATTATTCCAGTTTACTAGCATCAGTATAATTTTTGATTACCTGTACCAATTAAAATATTGCTGATCTTTCTGCCATTAGTAGTTGTTTATATTTATGATGAGTAATTTGAGTTGCATTCATTTCTTTCCTTTTCAAAATCTTAAAGCTTGAATTTGGTGTAATTTACCACTGCACTGAAGAACGATTATACACTGGTAGAAGAGGTCAAGGGGCATTTTGTAATGACAAAAGGCTTCAGGTATCAAAAGAGACAGGTTGGTCTAGATTTTGTTAGAACTCTAAAAGGAATATGTTAATTTTGTTTCAGAGTTGTTGCAAATCATCATTAGGATAATGAACATCATTATCCTGATGGAAGGTATTTCTTCTGCATGATAATTTTGTTATGTGTTTGATTTTTTTCTCAAAAATCACAATTTTCCTCACTTTCTTTTTAAAATATACAGCTGAATGTGAACTACTTAAATAATCCTATGTTATTCTGATTCATAACCGTTATTTAAAATGAGGAAGAATTAATAGATTCACCAGTTTCATTCCAGCTGTACACTGGCATCACTGTTTATGAGCAAGATGCAATGGGAATGGTGAATCAAATTCACTGTACTATACTGACTGTCACTCACTTTTTATTCCAATAAACTTGTATGTCATAAAGTGTATTATGTCTGTAGATATACATGTTACCAGTGAACTACAGGATGCATGCTTCATAGGGGTTCTTTAACAGCTTGCTTTTCTGTGTGAGGTGTATTTTAACCAACAAATGGCTAGCAACACTTAACACTTTAATGGAACTGTATTACTGGTAAATCAACAGTAAACAAATTTACAGAGAAGTTTCCTTATAACATTCAATTATTAGACGGAAGTCAACATGTGCCAAAAATGTACGACATCATACATGGGAGGTGGTTAAAATTTCACTCCCAAAAGAGATTTTAATGAGCCACACAGTAAGTTCGAGAATTTTAAAGTACAGATGCATTGTAGTGCCCCAAGGAAAACTACATCAAAACTTCTGTGAAATTGTGAGCCAGCCAGGATCTGCCTATTGGGAAAAATGGAGCAAATTGTAAAGTCAGTGGCAACTAAATTTTTAATCTTTTATTATGCATACGTTTTTGTCAGTGCTTGAATATCCCATAATCCACAAGAGTCTGCTCTAGTGCAGGCTAAGAAAAAGTTAGGGGTACTCTTGGACAGGCTGGCTGAGCTGCTCCCAGAAAGGCTCCATTCACTTTCGCAGACAAAATTTTGTGGTCTCCGGTTAAGCAAGAAATAATTTTGGCACGTGCCACTTTTGTCCTTTCTCTGGGCTTCCAGTCTGTGTAGGAGTGTAGAACACAGCCAGGGAAGCAAGCCTTCTGCTCTTTCAAATGCTTTGGAATTTTCCTTTGTTCTGAGAGACATCATTTGGTGGTGGGCACTTTCATCAGTGAAGATGGACCTTCTTTAGTCTCACTTCTGTTAATGTTCTAAGTGTATACAGTCACAGTTGTTTTCCAGTAAAGACTGTGGCTTCAGTGAAATAAACCAAGGCTGAAAAAGAGCATGTATGTACCTGCAGCTGGAATTCAAGTAGCCTTCACCAATGAATGACATGTTGGAGTCATAGGCTGTCATGTTGCTTCATGCCTTTTGTTTTCAGGAAATGTGATTACTTGTATAGCATCATGTAATATTGATCTACCTACACTATGCATTCATTGTTCAGGTTTAATCATTTGAAATTACAGTATGTGCAATAATCTTTGTCAA
Organism: Chrysolophus pictus; assembly: GCA_037305975.1. Classification (NCBI taxonomy): domain Eukaryota; kingdom Metazoa; phylum Chordata; class Aves; order Galliformes; family Phasianidae; genus Chrysolophus; species Chrysolophus pictus. Next base: position 44,021,910 of record CM074577.1, on the reverse strand, counting down.
TGACAAATTTTGTAGAGGTCTGGTTTGGGAGTCCAGGCAGTCAGGATACATGTAAATGAAGGATCCATCTTCCCTCTGACCTTGAGTTTTACTTTCTTCTCACGCTTAGATACAGATCTGGCCTTACTTGTACTAATATTGTAAGTGTATTTTCTTTTCATAACCTTCTATCATCAAGATAATTGGTTTTCTTTCTCATAAATGTGTCCCTATCACTGTTAAATCTGTATATAATATTTATATACAGGTATGGATATAATATACCAGAGTGAGGAGCAGTCAGTAAATTTTCTCTTGTACTTTGAATACCTGAAACCTCATTGGGTTTTGTGATCAGCCAGCTCCTTTTTCCTAAGCAGTAACCTCCCTCTACTTTGTTTAAAATCTCTTCATCCAATTTCTACCTGGCTGTAGCATTAAAGAATATTGGAGAAATCCATTTATTCATCAGAAATATACTTATTAACTCAAAAGAAAATCTGTCCTAGTTACAGCCTATCTACCTATCTATGACTGGTGTAGTTTGAATGCTCAGTGCATTTTAGTAATGAGGTGCATTAAATATTCTGTAATTATAAGTTGGGTATGTTGTACATACACAGCAGATTGCTTTCACTATCCCAAGATTCAGTTGTGGCTAAACAGAGAACACCTGCAGTGTGTCTGGATCAGCGTTCCTCTATTTTAATGCAGTAGTTTAAAAAGTGATTGCTTAATCTATGTTCCTACACTTCAGCTTTGTGATATCCTTTAACTTTTAATCTAATTACATACCTGCTACTCACCAACCACTTACCGCATTGCTTGCATCCATCATGTTCCTTTGCAATACTAAATTCATTGGTAGCTGGTTTAATTAAGTGATGTCTTGCTCCATCCTAATTTGCTTTTGAAAATCTCCTTGCTACTTCTGCTAAGAACTTTAATTTACGCAATTGGCTGTAATAACCAGGTGGAGATGCCCTATGTGAATGAATGTCTGGCCTTTAATGTGGGATAAAGATGTCACCTGACATTTGGGCACAACCTGGTTAGTAAGTAATCTGCAGCTAAACCTCTGAGTTCAGCTGGCACAGCAGAAGTAGGAACACTTGACGCTTGATTACTATCTCCACCTAAATTGGTATCTGCTTGCTATATGCCAGCAACATGCAGATCTCAGAGGAGGTCTACTTCAACATTTTGCAAGTCACCATGAGTCTTGGCTGTACAGGGAGCTGACATCCTCACCTGATGGAGCCTGGCATGGTTTTTGCTGAACACAGTACAAATGCAGCTCTCATTTATTAGTATTATTTAGTAAAATACTGTTTTTGTTTATGGTAATAGGAAGACTTTTCAGCCATAAGATGTTTTCAGTCTTTGAAATGTCCTAACAAAAGGGAGCTGTTACTGGATGACTGGTGGTTTTAAGTAGAAATGTTTCATTCATCTTAGTGTATCCCCAAGTGCTTATAATTTATTAATAAGTTACATTGAAGTTTCCTATTCAGGAACCATTCTGTTTTTAAATATGATTAATTTAGTGCCATTAATAATTACTAGATAACTGCATTGTTTTTTGTTGACTGACGAAGTCTTTGAATTTTCTAAAAGCTGACAGGTATATGAAATAAAACAATGTATGGAAACAGACGACATGTAAGGAATGCTTTCTTGTTTTTAATATTCCTGTTCTTTAAAAGAAAAAAGTGTTGAGATCAGACTGTTTGATAGCAGAAATATAGCCTTGCTTGAATTTTTATGTGAGGTTGCCACTTAACCTAACCTTAGAGTTTGGGGTGAAAAAAAAAGGGGGGGACATGAAAATTGTTTTTCTGTAAAGAGTCCATTAGTGTTTAATTCAAACAAATTTCCAGAAGCTCTAGGAAACTGTTGAATTAATGAAAACAACTACCTCCATTGCAGATATCTCGAAGGCCTTAATTTTAACAGAAATTGGTCCAAAACGTGACCCTGCAACTTTGAAATTGTTCCTTGGTAACATTGAGAGGTTGCTCAAGGCCCAAGCACACGGGTAAGATATCTTACAGTATGTGTCTCATGACCCAAAGTCATGAAAAAAAAATCAACCATGTTGCACGTTTTTCAATCTTGACACGCAAATTGAAATCAAAGGTGTTTTCTGCTTTGTGTTTCTTTGTCTCTTTGCTGTGCTCAGGGTCCGTGTGATTGGAAGCTCCACCCTGGCTCTGTGCCATTTGGCATCTGGTGCTGCCGACGCATATTACCAGTTTGGGTTACACTGCTGGGACTTGGCAGCAGCTACTGTCATCATTAGAGAGGCAGGTGGCACTGTGATAGACACTTCAGGTGAGTGCAGTACTCCTGTTTCATGGACTTTTGGGTGACCACGTGGCTGTTTCAGGCACCTGGAATCACCTCAGTACAGTCCTCCTGTGGCTCAGTCTCACTTCTGGCAGTGTTTGGCAGGAACATCTGCACTCTCCACTAGACTTTGTTGAGTTAGTCATACCACAGTGATGTAATTCCAGCCTGGGGTTTCATCACATCAGAGGTCTTCTGAGTCAAACTATATTTCAGTGATTTGGTGTAACTCCTTTAAAACATCAGATTTACCTCGAGTTTGGTAGACATGCTCAGACTCCAGACAGTTTCAGCAGACAGCCTTCCAAGACAGATGCACTCTCAGGTACACGTCTGAACAGATATGACTAGAGGGCATAAAGGACAACGCAGCCTCTGGATTATTTTGTTGATTTATATGATACACATACACAGAGTAATAGATTCCTGGTGACCAGTATGTCAATATCATGGAAAGATTCTGTGTATTAAGAAGGGTATGCTGATGGAACTAATTTTTGGCCTATCCCCTTCTGTTACTAAATGAAGGAAATACTGCATTTATTGTTGGGTACTGAAGAAATCTAAACATCCACTACTTCTGTTGAATTTTAGAATTTCTAGAAATTTCTGAAATCATTTTTGTGCAAGAGATTTCAAGACAGGAGCTCCTGAATTAGGTTGTCCTTGTAATTACAGTGTGATTTATATTTTAGAACTCGTTGCCTTTTTATGAGATAGTTCTCATTAACCTTCTTGTCCTCAGGGGGACCTCTGGATCTCATGTCCTGTCGAGTGGTTGCTGCGGGCACCAGAGAGATGGCGATGTTCATAGCTCAGGAAATACAAACTATTCACTACAGGCGGGATGATGAAAACTGATGGAAATTAAGTACATGTAATCTGGAGTCTGCTCTCCTGAACTATGTAACCTTTGCAAGATGAATGGCTTAAAGGGTACGTGACCTCAGCAGAATGCTTTCTGAGGAGATTTTCTGTGTCAAATATTTTTTATAAATTTATTACAATATAGGAAGGCATAGAGAGATTTTTAAACGTGTAAGAATCATGTTTCCTTTTTAATATGTATCTCTTTCAGCAGTATCTTTTTTACAGGATAGCATATTTTACTGGTAGCTCTAGTTTCAAAGTAACTTGTAATTTCATATTTGTGGGGCTGATATTTAGTCTTTTGTAACATGCAGCTAAAAACTGAACTTTATTTTTACAGAAGCAGATCTCAGGTAAATGAGCTTTTAGGACTGTAATAAGGATAAGTAGTTAATGTGTGCCTATAATACCCTCGTTCTATGATACTTAAGGATGCAGTAAAAATGACATTATTGTTTCCTAGCTATGTCACAGCTATAATATCCATAGATATGTGTAGGTATATATATGTGTATGTCTGTTTGTGTATAGAGGTACACCTAGACATGCGTACGCACATAGATACATGCAGACATACACGTGTATGTCTATGTGCATATATACATGGATATCTTGGATGTTCATGGCAATTTAGAGAATCCATAAAAGAAAGTTAATATTGGAAGTTTTATTCAGATGAAGAACGTTACTTACATGTCTTCAGCAGGGGCTAACCAAATAGCCGAGAACAGAGCTGATCATGGAAATTGCTTTTATGATTTTATAAACTGTCCACCTAATTCTTCTCCCCTTTTATCTTATTTCATGGGTATAAATCATACTGTCCTGCAGGCTACTACAAGAAACCTGCGAACTCTTAGTACCATAGAATAATGACATATAAAACCAGGGATATTGAACTCCACTGAGTTGCTTGCAGTATTAACCATGACACACAGTAGCAGAATAGAGCGCAGTGTCACAGAGGGGTTGGTTTTAGTGAAACTTGAAGAAGAACGACAGGATTCAGCCCTTTATGGGGAAGTTCTTAGTATGCACATAAGATATGCTTGCAAAAAAGTTAGTTGTGAACCACATGCCCTTTTCACACAAAGTTGCAATCACAGATTTTGATTAAAGAAACTTGTAAAATCAGTTATATATTTTTCCTCAGTACCCACTTGTTCCCTGTCCTTGTATCTAGCATTGTTTTTAATTATGCCATGGTGACTGTTTCTATTTAAGTTATTTTTAAAATCTTGGGCACAGAGGGGATACAACAGTGTCCATAACAGTTGTGGTTGAGATGAAATCACTTCTAATTTTTTTATTAAAAAGTTGAATAAAAAGATACCTCTTTTCTCCAAGATTGCAAATTAAATACATGAATGAGTCAAAAAGAAACAGTTAAAAATTCTAAAACTTTTTTATACTGCATGTGTAGACTTTGTAAACGTATTCAGATATCTTCTTAAAAAACAGAAACTGAACAGTAATTTGTAAAAATGACCTTACATGTGTTTCTTGTAATGAAAAATGTTTTCATTGAATATAACGTGAATTCTGTGGGATTTTCTTGATGCTTTTTTTTCCCCATGAGAAATACAAAGCATTGACCAGGTGAAGAAAGCCACAGTGCAACTAAGCTTTTAGGAACTTGGATATTTCCTGTCATCAAAACAATGCTGTCACAGTGATCATTGTGCTGTCACCGTTCCTTTTCACCTCTCCATCTCCCCACATCTCTCTGGAAACTTAGGCTGTAAGCCTCTCGGGGCAGGTACTGTAGTACTTTCATTTGGGGTTTGCACGGTGCTCATAGGATGCAGTTCTGTCTGTGACTAGGCACTGAGGTGCTATAATACAAATAATAAATACTAATAGGCTTGCTTGTCTCTTATTTGACCTTCTCCCAATTTCTGAGCACAAACTGGTACAGAGCTTGCCAGCACCACTCTGATCCTGAGGCACTCAGACCCAGGGCCCCTGGGAGCAGCAGGGGCTTTGCTGGAGCTTCTGTTCATGCCATAAGCTGTGTAAGGAAGCTTAGACTGGCAGGGTTCAGTCTAAGGCAGAGGCTTGACCCCATCAGGCCCCTCCTTGCCAGGAGAGGAACTCCGCTTGCCTCCCTAGCAGCTCAGCCTGCACAACCCCAGGCCCTGACCCACCTGGTCCCAGAGCTAGGCTGAGCTGGGACATCTGGGTGGTGACTGAAATGGCACACAAGATTGACTTGCTAAACTGAGCCCCAAAAGTTGTGGGAAGAGAGAGGGGCAGAAAACTGGCTGCAAGTTCTTGTGTTGGTTCCCTGTGTGGGGCTGGGCCACAATACAAGCAGCACTGTGTGGGAAGCAGCCATCCCGCCTTTCCCTGCCTGCTGTGCACCAGTGCAGGCGGTTTGAATCCTTCCAATTGGCCAGATGAGTGAAGTGATCTGCCTGCAAAGTACCCCAGGAAACAAAAACAGGATTATTTTACAGTTGGATCGCTTTCCTCAGCCAACTCACCCCCCAGCACCACCAGGGGTTTGATTCAGGCAGCAGAGAGGTAGCAAGGCAGCCAACAGCATGTCTCCTCTGCAGAAGCAGAGCCAAATTACACCAGCTTGAAGTTTTTATCAAAGTACAGCTTTAAGGCCACCTGATTACACATCGTGACAGAAATAAACCGTACAGGAGTCCTTCCATCACTTTGTCTTGCTGGCCAAGCACAGCTTTGCTCAGCAGGCGTATCTGCCAGCTCTCCTTCCAGAGTGTGCATTCATTGTATAGGACAGATGCCAGAACCCTAAACCCCTCTAAATGCTCAGCTAAACTTGTGGGCTTTTTTCCTACTGGCTGTTATAAAATGCTGCAACTGTTTTCCAATAAATATATTATGCAGAATGTATGCGCATCTGTAATTAGGCAGCCGAGATGGATGCTTACAGAGGATTTTCTCTGCTAACACTGGCACAAAAACATCTGTGCTCAGAGAAGTCTACATTTCTTCTGGAAGCAAGCAGTGCTCAGCTTCCCTGTATCATCCTTGTTCATTTTGGCATCTTGCAACAGCTCAGTGCTTTGGAATGTCTCGTGCATGCCATGAATAAGGATGTTTAGGTATCAGCAGAAGCAGGAGTAGCTGTATGCTCCAGGAAAATGGCCAGTGGCTGAGCCCTTTGCACTGTCTTATTGAGCTTGATAGCTTTTACAGGACAAGTATCAGCACGTGGCACCCGTTTTCTGTTTTTCAACTAGCATTTTGTTCCTGTTGGCTTCAGTTAAAACAATAAAATCACTTTCTACCACCCACCAGCACCTAGGAGTTCGTTATACTAGCTCTTCAAGCAAGGCTGGACTTGGTCAGTGCACACACAGAAGTGCAAGAGGACCGCAAAAAATTAAGAGATTTAAGCCACTATAGCAAACTAATGTAACCCTCACCCTTTTCTCCTATTAGATTCATAGTGCAACCAAGACTGTTTCAGTATTGTATGGCCAAGATTGAAAACGTACAGCAGATAGAACTATGTCTCTTACAGCTTCCATTTTACAACGTGTTACAGTTAAAGTCTTTCATAAAGCATCTCCACAGCACAAAGGAATGTGACAAATCATCTACCAACACTGGAAAGAGGAATTCTGTTTTCCTGTAGTCCACACACTGGGTATGACAGTGGCACTATAGGACACTGCATTTTATATGCACGCTCTGATCCAGTTGCAAAAGACCTTCCTGCTCGTATTCAAAAGAGGAAAAACTGTTAAGGATGCTAACTCTGGAGTTCCTTGGGTTTTGCTCCTGAAGTTTTGTTTTTAAAGTATGTTACAGCAGTGCTTTGGTGCTTCTGTACTTTGCAGCCCATTGTATTTCTACAGTGAATTTTAGAGTAAAATGCACCGAAGGACAGAGTGTTCTGTTCTCATCACAGAATAGGAAGAAAATTGAAAGATGAGTATTTCACAACATAGAAAATCAGAATTCAGTATCTCAGCACGCCAAACCTTACTGCTTTAGTTACACAAAATTGTGTAGTATTTCCCTTGTGAACTGCTATGAGATATGTTAATGCATACAAACACATTTTTTCAAACAGAGTGATTACGCCAGGTATTAAAGAGGTCAGTAGAGAAGGATAAACTTCATCGCATTAAGCTGGAAACCTCAAGTGTGAAAGGTCTCTGCCATTTAGCAGTGCCTTTGTCTTAGTCACAGCTGTGCCTTGGCAGTACTTGAATTTCAAACTATTTAGGAGACTAGAACTACATGTGCAAGCACACTGTTGCTGTATCAGTGACACAGCATTCCTCCTAAATACTGTGATATTAATGGTTGTTTATAAAACCATGAATTGAATATATTCATAACAGGAATACTGGTTTATTCTGTTTTGAAATGAATTCAAGCATTATTATTCAGGCTGTCAGGCAAGATGGAACTAAAATCAGAATCTCATCACTTTTGTTTGTCCTTTGTAATAACCAACACATTGTTCTGTGTAGAAACACAGATGTTCTGTCTTGCCAAGTGCTGTCTAATGTTGTTGTAGTCACCAGATAATGCCAGCAAACTCAACTGAAGGAAACATGGGCCAAAGGCACTGTTGGCACAAGGGGACAAAGCTTTGGTGACGTCAGTGAAGCTCAGGCTACAGATGAGTAACGACTACAACTCAGCAAAACTATCAGTTGTCTTTGTGCTGAGATTGCAGCGAAGTCTTCTGGCATGTAAGTACTGTCACTGTGGGGTGACACATAGCTGGGCTGTCTGGAAACACCAGGTGATCCCAAATTGTTACTCCAGACACTCAGTGTGCCTCAGAGTCATGCTTAATATTTCAGGCAACAAATATTTTAATGAATTCTTCTACCGTAAAATACGATTGCCACATATGTATACAGTAAAATAGAAAATTAATGCTGGTCAACTCCTGCCTTGCATCTGGTGAATTTATTTACTGTTTTAAAAAGGATGAGACATGCTCCATTAACAGGATATTAGTATTTTGCATTCGGTCTGCAAATAGAGAAATAAAGTGAAAAGGCTCACACATTTTTAATAATGCGCCTCCAAAATTTAGGATAAAATCATATTTCAGTGATATTACTTCAGATGCGCTATGTCCCTACAGTACTTCATCTAGACGTAAAACAGCAGTGGGAGGAGGAATTGGTCTTACAGATGTGACCTGACATCAGCAGAAACTAAGGCCAGTTATTTACACTAGCACACCCTCCACTGACTTGCTAGCCTGTAGTAAACCTGAACCCAAGCACACATCTGGAAACATACAAGACAAAAAAGTCGTAACGATTCATATAAACTCCTTTTCTTACCCACAGTTTTGTATATGGCATCTGTCCTCTGTAATTACGTAGTGGAAGCTAAGAATAATTATGTTTAGATTTTTTTATAGAGTCCTACTGATATCCGCTGAATTTAAGCTCATGTCTGTTCATACAGTGATTTCATTATGAAAGCACATTTAAAAAAAAATATAAGTGCCCATGCTACATTCTTCTGTTTCTCTTTTGCAATGTTATTCTTTGTACTGCAGCAATGGTTTTGTACTGTACCATACACAAGCATAGTTTTAAAGAGTTTCTTGTTATTTTCTAGCATTTCTTGCAAAATAGTGTCCACATAAATTAATAGACTAGCATGCAAACTAGGAAAACTCAAGCATCGTGAAGTCATCATTTATGTACAGATATATTTTATCCATAAGATAATAATAAAAAAGAAAGGAAGAATGTTTTTTTCTATCTGCAAACAACTTTCACAATATATGCACCTCCCAGTTTAAGTGTGAGCTCTTGAGGCTATTTTTGTTCTCAGTTTTCCAGTTTCTGAAGATGTCTTAGAGAAGCAGTAAATCCACTCAGGAGAAAGTATAGTCCAACTTCACATGTGAGAACAATGCTCAGGTGAAATAAACACAAAGTGACTCAGCCACTGAAGAAAAGAATTTCATTAGTATCTGTAAATGCTGTATAATCCCTTTCTTCTTTTCCCCACTGACAGAAGTACACAACCCCAAGTTTCATCTTTATTCTGGCTCCTTCAAGTTCCACATCCCCTTTACTCCTCTTGCAAATAAGACAGTTTATCCTAATTGTCATCCTCCCAGATTCACCACCAGGGTCCTGAACACAACCCACGCCAAAAGTTTGCCCACATCTAAGACCAACTGATAACAGCTGTTTCAAAGAAAGAGCTAGAAAAGTGGGGCTTCTTCCCAAGCTCTCCCCCATGGCCTTGTCAGAGCTATATCTTGCCCATGCCCTTTTTAGCCTATGTACTGCACTGATATCCCCATGGACCCACATATCACTATGGAGTTGCATGGTGATGGGGACTGATCTTGGTCATCAGACATGCCCTGTTTGTCTCATTTGGGTACTAGACAACTGGGTCCTGGCTGGCAAAGTTCTCTCCCCCCTAACCTTCGATTAGGCTATGGCAAAGGCCCAGTGTGACTTCCACTTTGCCCTCCAGTAGTCATGGTGGTAACCATTCTCTTACATAATAAGTCAGAGCAGAGATTCCACAGCTGCAATATTTTTTTGTCACCTACTCAATCCAATTATCTATGCAAAGGTGGCTAGAAATAAGGTCAAAATCTGAATGATCTATCAAAGAACTATGGTAAACTTATATGCAGTCTGTGTGCAGTTACAGGGCAATAATGTTATGGGGATGTAGTGGGATAGCATGATGACACATGGCATGGGACACCCCCTTGGCCAGTCTGGGTCAGCTGTCTTGGTTCTGTCCCCTCCCAGCTCCTTGTGCCCACCAGCCCCTTGCCAGTAGGGCAGCATAGGTTCAAGGCCATATCAGCTCCTTGTGTAAGCACCACTGTCCAACAACTAAAACATCAGTGTTATAAACATTATTCTCATTCTAAATCCAAAATACAGTACCATGCTAGCTACTGGGAAGAAAATCCCAGCTCAAACCAGGAAAACATGCCTGGTTTCAGAAGGCCCTTGATAGTATGGAGAAATGAGCAGACAGGAGCGTCATAAAGTTCAGTGAAAGAAAACACCAGATCCTAGATCTGGAAAGACTAACTCCACGTACCAGCACTCCAGAAGTTGACTGTCTGGAAAACACTCTGGCAGAGATGTGGGAGTGCTGGCAGACAACAAGTTGACCATAAAGCAGCAGCATGCCACTGAAGCAAACAAGGCCAATTTCCTAGGCTGCATTAGGAAGAGTACTGCCATGGTCATGGGAGGTGATCTTTTCCTCCTTGCTCAGCACTGGTGAGGCCACACCTCAAGTACTGCACCCAGTGTCACAGAACAGGATTGGTATGACTGGAAGGCATGTTAGAACTAAGTTTCAGAAAAGGATACAATCGCTTTCCAAGTCTCCATGAAAAAGATCAAATATGCTTCAACTTAAGTCCATAAGCACACTTGATTCAACCTATATACTGAAGAATGAAAATGACCATGAATATTTAGGCGTGCTAAACCTTCATTCCTTCATTCCCCACTCCTTACACACTATACTCTCTTCACAGCTCAGCCACCCTGTATACACCAGTTTCCTTTCTCAGAGCTTAACTCAAATTCACTGTTCTCATACATCCATAAAACTTTTACATGCACGTCAGCTGAGGATCTCACCCATTCATGGAAGACCACCATTAAAATAAGAAAGACTTACAGAATCACCAAGATTGGAAAAGATTTCTGAGATCATCTAGTCCAACCACCCACCTACCATCCCACTAAACCACTATCCCTGGAGAAACACAGGGAAAGAACATTCTTCCAGTTTATCCAGTATACACCATTTAAGTATTTCAATACTAATACCCTTTGGATAAAAGACACATGCAGAGAAGCATGCTATTTCAGGTCAACAAAAAAGAGAGGCTGAAAAACACCCAACTGAGAAGCAAGGGTCCCACACTGTGCTCATGGTCTGGGGCTGGCCTTTACACTCAGGAGCTGCACGGCATCCTGGGCTGGGGCGTGAGCATGGTTTTGATTGCTACACAAACAGCTTAACACAAGGGTATACTGTTATATATTCATGAAGCTGCTGCAGCTGGATTAGCTCCAGACACCAGAGCCCTGCAGCCTGATACGGTGGAGCTAGCCCTGGGGGAGCTAGCCCTGCTCCCATTGGCAGAAATTGAATATTCCCTATTTACTGCAATGAGATAAATAAAATCCTAAGTTTCATTGCATCCACTGGCACTCCTGTCATTTGATGACACCACACCCCAGAAATTCTCCTTGTGTAAACAGCAAGAATTTTAAAAGAAAACAACAAAGGGACCCCAAAACAAAATTCTTGCTGCGTTACCTCAAAACCTGGTTGTGTATGGAGTAGAGCTGGCACAGCTGCTGTTAAAATGACTGCATGTTTTCTGTAACAGCATCGTGCCAGCATTGCCACAGTTTCCTTCAAGCAAGAGATTTTCATTTTCTTATCTCTCCTCTAACAAACACCTTTTGTACTGATAAATCACACACCTTCATTATCATTTAGTCATTGGCTAAAAAAAAAATAAAGTAGATTGCTCAAAGCAGCTCCAGTTCTGTGGGCACAAGAAGAACAGAGCTCAAACTTAGCACAGAGCCACCTGCTGACAACCAAGTATATTTGTCTCAAATCCTTAAAGTCAAAACAAGGTGGTGTTCATAACACATATTGATAAGAAGAAAATAAAGAATAAAAAATAGAAAAGTCAATCTTAGCCAAAACTAGTCTTTTATTCCTACATATGCTGATTTTAGACTGTTACTTTTTTTTTCTTAGAAAACAACATAGTTCATAGTTAGTTTTCTACAGCTCTATATCAAGAAGAGGGAGAAAAGCTAAAAAACAGATCATTAATATCAAATGCAACTGCACTGCAATCTTGCTGTACCCTAAAACACACTTAAAATACCATAGATAGTGCATACAATATTAGAAAGATTTTTGGCATTTACCAACACCTTCAAATTTTCATGTCATTGTTAGCCAAACCTGCACCCACCCTCATTCCGTCTGGCAGTGAAACGAGCTGCCAAATCCAGATTAAAACGAGCAGGATGAAACACAACCAACCTCCAACCAGCATCTGCATCAAAACCACCTGGTGAGCTGGGGTGGCTTACTCTGAAAGACAAGTTCTGTCTGGGGCTTTAAATAAGCCACTTTGCAGGCTGATTATTTGGCCCACTCTGCCTCACGTACCTGTGAACATCTCAGATGCTTTCACCCATGATACCAAATAGCCTGTGCGTGCTCTGGTGTCAGGTGGCAAGTACACGTGAAGACTAAAGACCATGAGAAAGCAGGATCTTTTCAGCAAATCCTCATGACTGCTATTTGTTTATTTCAATTTAGAGCTGCATGAAGAAATAAGCAGGGTGTACACACGAAGCCCTCAGGTATGTTTATTTCCTTCTCAGGGCTGTACAGAAGCAGCCTAACAAAACCTGACGCAGGTATTTGCTCCCTTTCTGGCCTTGTTTTCCCCAAATCCTGTAAGGTTGCCCTTGTAACTGGCAGGCTGCTGCTGCGGCTGCGGCTGCTGCTGCCCGGGGCTGCACCTGAGCCGTCCTGCTCCTCCTTGCAGCTCAGGGCACACCAGCTTGCTCCCTAACTTTAGCTCTGACCTGGCCACGCCCCAGAAGCCTTATTTAGAGGTCAACTCAGCCAGACTGTCTTGCCAACAGAGGGCAGTCCTACGTTTAGATGGATTTCTGCCTGTAGTGGCTGGCTACGCTGCTTTTCAGTGTACCGGCACCCAGACTCGCACTTTGTAGATGCCCCACCCTGCACAAATAACTTCGCTTGTGTTAAAAATCACTCAGCAGCTCAGCTGCCCAGGGCGCCGTCCAACCTGGCCTTGAGCACCTGCGGGGATGGGGCGCCCACAGCTTCTCTAGGCAGCTGTGCCAGCGCCTCACCGCCCTCTGAGTGGAGAATTTCCTCCTAGTCTAATCTAAACATACCCTCTTTTAGTTTAGAGCCATTATCCTTTGTCCTGTCACTATGCTCCCCAGTAAAGTCTCTCCATCCCTTCATGTAGCCCTCTTTAAGTACAGGAAGGCTGCTACAAAGTATGCTTGTAGCCTTTTCTTCTCCATGCTGAACAAGCCCATCTCCCTTGGCCTGTCTTCACAGGAAAGGTGCTGCAGCCCTTTGATTATCTTTGTGGCCCTCCCCCATACTTGCTCTAACATGTCTTTCTTGTGCTGGGGGCTCTGGGACTGAATATGGTACTCTAGTACTCATGCCCAAATCCAGCTTCATCATCTACCTCTTTGAAGGGAGGTGGGATACACATCACAGACAGATCCCACATCCCTACACTTTCCCTAACTATTCTGTTTCATTGGCATAAAACTCATAGAGTTAAAAAAGGACGACCTTTTGCCTTGGATACACTTAGGCAGTATATTGTGCATATAAAAGTACAGCTTGTTCTCTCCCCCAGTGCTCCCCAAAAGTGACTATATCAGCATTTCTTTCTTCTTTCTTAAAACAAAAACAAAAATCCTAAAACATTATAAAATGATGAGTAGGCCAAAGTTTAGCTGAGAAAGTTGTTGAGACAGAGGCCTTGGCTGAGTGCCCATCAAAATCAATAGGAGTCTTTCCATTTACTTAATGGGCTTTAGACTGAGCCTTGAGAGAAGGCGGGGGTGGGAAGGAGGGATCTGTGCTGATTACACACTAACAAAGAAGTGTTTGAAATAATCCACTGCCATCTGTTTTGTTTTGCTAACCCACTCGGTTGGGCCTGAGCAGAAAATCTATAAGGTGGATAGAGATTAGTTATCACCAGAACGGTCCATCTCCATTTCTCACCTTCTTCAAGAACTATAGTCATTGTCCATGTGACAAATTAAGAAGATACAATGAATCACCAAAAAAAAAAAAAAGAGAGATTATGATGGGCATTAAGTATGTATGCATATATGTACTGCAATTTACATACAGAAGTATATTTCTTCAGTCTCTAAGAGCTGCTTTAAGATCTCTATATGTTCATAGGAATAGTAACATTACCTAGGTTTGGGAGTGGAAAAAAGTAATATTTATGTCTCTTCTAGTAACACATTAGTAATGTTTTCATGTGAATGTTTGGCTCTCTCCATTATTTTAAAGTCTAGCCCCAACTATATGGACATCAAGCTGATGCTTCTATGATTCTATGACAGGAATCCAATGTCATCACATGCACTTTATACATGGCTGTGTCTCTGTGGGGGACAAAACAGAGGAGCACCAAAGAGACAAGAAAATTATGAGGACCAAACTATTGGATCCATTCTAATAAGAGGATAAATCCTCTCTTTAGAGCAATCATCTACAAGTAAGAACATGGAAGTTTATTAACAACCTGAAAAATCAGAGTTGTAGAGGGAAGAAGGGCACATAGCTGACTGCTGTTTTTTAGGGGACGTGAAGTCTCCTTCAATGGGAAGGAGATACAACCTGCGAATCCAGTAGCTCAGAGCCAGAGGATACAAAGTACTTGTGTCATTTACTCTCACTGAAAGCATACAGTTGTTTACCAGGCTCCTTATCTAACAAAATAACTGGAAACGTAACTTCTCTGGCAACACCAGGCAATGACATCAAACAGAAAAAGGAAAGCTCTTCTTTCAATTTCCTCCAGAGACAGATGCTTTAACTGCAGATTTACAGTATACCCTCTACCAATTGCCCAAGAGAGATTTTTGTTTATTTTTTTATTTTCATCAAAGAGCACTATCCTTTGCCTATGGTGAAAAATCTCATTTTAAATGAATGTTATTTTAAATGAATGAATGTCATTTTAAATGAATGAATGAATCCTGAGATCATCACAAGTCATTCCCTGGCCCAAGATGATCCATAATAAGCAGGTCTCCTGATTCCAAGGAATTGCATTGAGTTTGGTTACGCAAAAAATGGGCACACTCACAACTGAGACCCAAAGGTATCCTCCAAAAGCATCCAGAAGATTTTACTGATTCCCGCTCCAAAGAAATCACTTTATAATTTCAGATTTGCAGAAGGCCCAAGCAATATTTCCTCAGCAGGCTCAATTTTATGGACAAAATGAATATTTATTATAACTTAACATGAGTTCAGTGGCATTTCAGAACATATTGATTTGTTCCTGCATGTCATGTAAACTCAGTATAGAAGTCTAAAGGCAACTAATGATGACGAAGTATGTAACTGATGACTCATGTGGAAGGAGCTGATGATCTCTGTTGCATGAACGTGGCTACAATGCCTTTTATTGAACCTCATGAAAGCCATGAGGATGACTGACAACCAGAATCACATCTGCTCTTTGGCTCCTAAGTTACTCTGTAATAATGTACAAGAACAGACTCATTCTTAGTCATTTGATCACGGGATCAAATGTGGATAAGACAGCAAATACTCCAGCTCTGAGTATGTCTCAGAACTCTCTTATCATGTCTGCAGTGGGAGTAATAGGTCCCTAGTATCTGCCAATAAGAGAATGGCTCAAGTGTGACTATGAGATAAGGCTGACAGACTGTATTCTCCTCAATATATTCCATGCACTTCATTCAGAAATTAAGAAAAACTTGGCTGGTAAGACAAGGCCAGAGACTGGCTAGCAATGCTCACCTTCTCTAGCCTCACTCTAAGTGAAGAGTGTAGTGACTTCATGGTATGAAGTCTCAGTTCCTAGTACAGAAGGAGAATCACCAGTATAGTGACATACAAATGGAGCAAAACCCAAGTTAACTAGGTTTGTCAGGTTGTTACTTAATGGTCAGAATCAAAATCAGCAAAAACAAAGCTGAGGAGTGGATGGGTTGGGAGAGAGCTGCCCAGACAGGGTTCGGGGTGTGAGGTAGTAACACAAATCCGAGGTTGTGATATGGGGGAAGACAAGGGCTTTGGAGTAGAAGTGACCAAGAGTATTAGGTTACTGTGTAAGGAACCTACAACCTGAGTGCACATCCCTTAAAAATCATTGATCAGACTTGGAAGTTAACAAAGCACAGACTGAAAAACATTGGTTTGAAAGCAGTGGGACCCTCAGGAAGGTCACCCATTAAGCTCTCTGGCTACTACTGCCTTGATCTTTACATTTTTTTTTTACAAAAAGAAGAGACAAAATATATATTTTTTTAATTAAACTTTTAAAATATGTTATATAAGATGTAAAATACAGATATTCCTTTCCCTATAAGATATTATAAAATATCCTTTTTTAAAATTAATTAGTGCAGCTACTAGGAAACCTTGAGCTCACATCTGAGTTTGGAGGATTAATAGCTCTGAAGTGTTTCCTGGAGTCTTGAACTTCTTCAAGATCTGACATAAAAATCATAACACAGCTGTACACCATGGGACATTTCCATGCTTGATCGCCTCTCATTTTGTAAAGTAAAATTTAAAGCTTATGAAATGAAAGTCATGTTTCTTTCTGAACGAGGTTCACTTTTCTTCCTAGAGGGAGTATCGCTAAACCGTAGAGATGTTAGAAACAAAAGCATTTCTATTAGCGATTCAGTCTTATTTAGAGCTTATATCTTCTGGAAGTTGCAACTTTTGCAATGTAAAATAAAGCATTTCAGAATATCCTTGCAGTCCAATAATAAATAAATATTAATAGTCAGTACATTATCTCCAGTAATAAATCTCACAGGCAAAATTTTTGCTTTTTGTTAGCACCGTCATCATATAGCTCCCCATGAGTCACCTTTCAGCCAAATGCTGCCCACAGATATCTGCAATTCATTCACATCCACAGCGTTACCAAGGGGGGCAGTCAGGGCAAAGCCCCACCTTCCAATCTTAACACCCTATCTAACTATCAAACACCCACATATAAGCACATGTTTGACAAATGTCACACCACTGAAATATTCTCGGTAGGGTATTTTTCCCCATGTACAGTGCATGTGCCCATCCATCAACACCGTCTTGATGCTATTGTTAAAATCATCGACAACTTCAAAGAAAAAACAAAGCAAAACACCCACCCATGAAATCTCACAACAAAGGGCTTTTTTTCTGGGCCACGTGGTCCAGTGAAGCAAAGAGTTAGGCTGCTGTTCAAAAGAGGCTTTCAGAATCAGTCTTTGCAGGCCACAGAACCATTTCCAGGCAATTACACAGGATTTTATTTGGTGTAAAAAAAAAAAAACCCTCCATCTTTTTCTGCACAGTGTTGCAGAGCAGCAAAATCACCTTTAGGAGGAGCCTCATTCCCTCCTGTACAGCTAATAAAAACCCCATGACTCCTGCAGATCTGTTGGCGTTATGTGTTAGGGCTTTGTCAACAGAGATTTTAAAACTACAGAAAATGGCAAAAAGTAACATCATGAGAGCATCTACTGCACAGTCTTATCTCAAAGCATACTGAGAATGAGCAACGTCTATATCATATTATCCAGTCTATATCATGCACGTGGCCTGGCAGAAATAAACCAAAGCCAGAGGCAACACAGGTAGGAATCCACTGAATAGTAAGAGCAGTTCAGAAATTAATACTGATATTTTGTGTGCACAGTGAAGAATAGAATGCTGGGTCTCTGCAGGAAAGCAATAAGAAAGAATTGAGTTTACTTAAGGGCAGTCTCAGGAGCACTTCTTGCAGAAATCAGACCAAAGGATTGCTTAGCAAAAACAGGAAAGGACAGACAGGCTGCACAAAGGGTCGGCTTTTGCAAAACTAAGCTGACCCCTGTAATCTGCTATCTTTGTTCCTAACGCTGCTGTAAACACGTCTGTTCACTTCTTGCACTCCCCTCTCAGACTAAGGTTGGTCAGATACAGAAACACCTTATTCTGTCTTGATCTCACTCACATAATTTATCAGAGCCTTGAGGAAATAGAAGAAATGTCCAAATTGATCCTTGGGTTCCTGATTTGTTCCTTGTGTTACCCGAACGCTGCCCGAAGCAATGCTTGTGTGTGACCAACTGCACACTTCCAGTAGGAAACTGATCCTCACACCTAACAGTCCCCTCAGTCAAAATGTTTCCTAACGTGTAGTTTTATTCTCCATGCCTACGAGTTAATCAGCAACACACATGATGCTTTGCAGCACTCTCTGACATGACCAAAGCCTGTGATTCACCTCTCCACCCACTCCTCCTATTTCCTGAGCTACACAGCCCACACACCACGTTTTCTGGATCTACAACCTGCTTTATTCTGTGTCTGTTGTGATTTGTCAGCAATTTTCTTGAAAACCTGCTCTGATGTTACATGTTCACCAACATGCCCAGAGAGGTGGTGGATGCCCCATCCCTGGAGACACACAAGGTCAGGCTGGAGGGGTTCTGAGCAACCTGACGTAGCTGTAGGCATCCCTGTTCATTGCAGGGCAGTTGGACTAGATGGCCTTTTAGGTTCCCTTTCAACATCCAAGCATTCTATGATTCCATGAACGTGCTGTTGGTAAAACATGGCACATTCAGACTTTTCTTCATAACGGTACAATTACTGTGAGAAGTGGGTTAAGCAAACTTGCTCAACTTGAACCAGGGCAGACAAGTGAGATGTATGGCATCAGCTGCTGCACCCAGCCAAGGGGCAGTCAGGCAGAAATGCAGTCAGTGGGATCGATCAGCACAATTACTTACTGAACTCCACCTCCAGTGTTCACTCCCTTCATACCATCCATGTACTTTGTCCCCTGCATGATTAATGTTTACAGTGAAGGCTAGAGCACAGCCTTGCTGAGTATTCTGGTCTCCTCACCTCAGCTTATGATTAGTTGGTTTTCTCTCCCACTGAAACAGCGGGATGATTCTGTCTTGGCTTTTCTTACTGTTCCTATACTGAATGTTATTTCATGAAGTCTGTTTTTAACAGTATCTCATTTTTTTGCCTTGGTGTACCTGAGCCAAAGCTCCTGCTACTGCTTGATACTCTTCCTTAGCAACACTGGTTTCTTCTTTCTACTCGATTCCTCTTTAAGTTTCAGTTCACTGTTTGACCAGCTTAACCTCTTTCATTTCTTCTCCATCTTCTTTTCCTCCATCATAATATATTGATCCCACCAATAATGTTTCCTTAAGAAAATGACAGTTTCTTCAACCTAAGGCTTATCCCGCATGGCCTTGTCCCACAGTCCTTGGAGACTTCTTATGTCTGTTTTGTTGAAGGGCATTGCCTCTGTACTGCTGTTCCCCTATCTCAGTTGTACTGCCACATTCTCAGCTTAGTTCTTTTCACTAGCCAGAAATAAATCCAAAAGATTTCTTTCAGATAAGGTAGATATTTCCTCCATTTTCTGTACCACAAAGTCATGTCCAACATACTGCAGTTTAAAAACACAACTGTGTTTCTCTGTAAAACTTCTGTACTTAATTAGAAAAGTAAATACATCCAGTTCTCTGGAAGCACTGGTAACAATGTACTAGAAGCCCTCTTTATAGCCCACCAGAAACCACAGCATCACACACTGAGATTTTTCTCCAATGGGGCAAATCAAATCACAGAATCAGAACCTGGCCCATATGGAGTAAATCCTTCCTATCCTTCCTGCCTATCTAGGTGAAACAGTCAGGACAATCTACAGTACCTGCTGCAGTTGTTTATGGACAACGTTCATCAGAAACAGTTTAGCTATATAATTAGCATTGCACATGCTTTGGATCTTATCTGTATGATGATGTCCTTGCTGGTGTTCCAAGATACCTCAGTGCTGAGGAGCCCAGCTCCCACGACAATGATTTTTCCCATCTGATGGCTTTATTGCTGTTTGTTTAGGGGAACTGGAAAAAAAAAAACAACAAAAAAAAAAAGCAAAAAAACCCACAACACTTCATAAATGCTCCAAAAAATTTTGGTTGTGCCAAGGATCACTCACCAGCTCAGCTGCCGGAGCCCCATCCAACCTGGCCTTGAGTGCCTGCAGGGATGGGACATCACAGCTTCTCTGGGCAGCTGTGCCAGCGCCTCACCAACCTCTGAGTAGAGAATTTCCTCCTAGTATCTCATCTAAGCAACATGTATTAGAGCACAGGAAAAGAAGGGGTTAACACTGGAGAAGGATACCCTCACACCTGTAAGCCCTAAGTAAACTGAATAGGAAGAGATAAAAGCCTGAGCTCAGTTCATAGTGGAAAGGCTGTTAGTCTGAGCTTTGTTACTTGGGAGGGATGGGGGGTGGAAGTTTACTCCTTCTGAGTTGGGAAGACATGCTCAAAAAAAAAAAAAAAACAACTAAAACAAGCACAGCAAACAATTTGCCCTGGGTTAAAAGGTTTGTTTTCTTTTATAGCTGATAAGGGTTCCAAAGCTGAGGCTAGAGGACATCCAGCCATGTCTGGCTGAGTGCTGAAAGAAGACTGGAAAGTGAAGAAATACGGTGAGTGGTTCTTCTGTGCTGCACAGGCTGGGCCAAAGAGTGATCCTGGCCCCTGGGTGAGCCAGCTGTAACGTAGGACCTGGACCCCTCTGGATGGTCACCTCTGGGCAGTAACGGAGCTGCTGGGCTGTGCTAGCCCTGCATAAGTGCATTGTGCAGTGCCAGCCCTGGGGCTCCCATGCTAGTTTTATCCATGTGGTTTTGAGCTGAGAAATACTGTGTGCATGCCCACAGGCCAACATAAAAAGGAAATACTGCACTTGAACCTGCTCTGTAACCACAAGTTGCTGCTTCTCGGTCCCAGGAAGGCTAACTGCTTCCTCTGATGCCACGATATACATTAATCCAAGCTGTAAGCTTATTCCCAGGCTCTAAAATCAGAAGCTGAAGCAGTTTAATCTGTTGATTTGCACTAATGCTTAAAGGCTTCAAATGAGATTGGCTCCTGCTGTTGCTCTATTAGCTGCCAATCAGTTGTACACGAAACAAGAAATCGCTCCCAATCTTTTTCTAAGTAAGCCTTAAGATGAAACGCCTTCCATCTCCGGCACTTTGCCTCGCATCTACCGGTACGACGGACCAACGCCACGGCTGCCAAACCAGCACGACCTCAGCGCGGCCCGCGCTCCCGTCCCTGCCGGGGCCGCCCCTGGGCCGAGCGGAGGGGCGGAGCAGCTCCGCTCCCGCTTAAGTGTGTCGGCGGGCGCTGCCCCGCGGCACGGCCGGGTCGGGCCATGGAGGTGGCGCGGGACTGCGTGGGCTCGGTGCTGAGGTGAGTGAGCGTGTGCGGCCGGGGCCGCGTTCCTGCCGGCCCGGGGTAGGAGTCGGTGCCGGGCTCGCGGTTCCTTGCGGACGCAGGGCGCTTATCTCTGCACGTGTGTTCATAGCTCGTCCCGGCTGACGGCACGGCAGCAGCGCCGCGTCTGTTCGCGTTGCAGGTGTGCTGCGTGGGGGGAGGTCCGGCGACGTGCCTCACAAGCGCCCCTAGGAATAGCCCCTCTTCTGGGATCTTAGGTTTTAGCAGAGAAACCGACTGCGATCTGATAGAAGTCAAAGTCTACTCTCTGATTTCTGGCTTTTTTTTTTTTTTGGCTTTGCTGGTGCTGTCACCGTCATTTGTCTGTGAACTCTAACCTACAAATCAGACTGTGCCATATTCTGAAGTCTTGCACGTTGTGCAACGTTCCCGAACCCGAAGACCATTGCACCACGTTCTTAGACAAACATATGAGATATATTGCAAGTAGAGATAACAAGTGAAATTAGTGTCCAGGGCTCAGGGCAGGCTTTAATCCCTGGCTTTGCCTCCAAGAAAAAGACAAAACAAAACGAATTAATCCGTCTCATCAGCCCTGGTGCTGCACTGAGTGCTTGGGGCAGCAGCTGCAGGTCCCTCTTGAGCTGGATAATGCTGGAGCACATGGATGAAACAGCATCAGCCTCAAAGAGCTCCCCAAGTCCTGGATTGCTGAGGGGTGGCAGTCTGGAGCTAAGAATAAGTCCTAGTTTACTAGCCCTTTTTTTTTTTTCTTTTTTTTACTTCTTTCCTCTGGTAGAATTAGACAGCAGTGTAAGGTCGTGTGTGGTTCTTGAGCCCAGAGGAAGGCTCTTCAGAGCTATAAGCGTGGCATGTATTTGGCTCTGCTGTTGCCTGAGGTGAATCTCAAGTCCTCAAGCTGCTTTTCCTTCTGCATCAGGATGTGTGATTTGACTTCTTTCCCTATGCTTTGTCTTCTACGAATAATAAGGCTTAAGTAATGAAAAAGACCAGGACTGGTATTCACAAAAAAAAAAAAAAACCAATCTTGATAGTATTGCTATATATATATATTACTCAAGTGACTGTTTACACAAGAGTTGTCATGTGTGAAGAGGGAATGGGCTGTGCTAGCTCTGAAAGTGCTGTCTCTTGAATCTTGAGCATTGCACTTTGAGCATGTAGGTGCCCAGCGACGCGGAGGTAGATGGACTCACTTCATACTCAAGGAGTAGATTGGAGTGATTCAGGTTGGAAACTGCCTGCAGCCTGACAGGGTGGTTGGAGCACTGCTCATGGAATCAAGTGTAGAGATTAACATACACCCTGTCCTAGCACATTTTTCTTCTATGGAGAGGTAGTTAATGCCATCATCGGTGCTGTGGTGTCATCTTGTCCTCCTCCAGGAGGGAAACGCTTAGCTTTTTAATCTGGTTCCTACAACCCTTACTGAGTGCTCACAGATACCTGCTCTGCTATGCCATGTGTATATTTGGTGAAAGCCAGAGGAGACAGAGCTCAGACAGTACTACCTAGAAGCTATTAGGTTCAGCTAGAAATAACACTTGAACATCCCCCTCCTTTAAAAATAAATGAGAGCTCCAGTAATGCTTATTAGTTTTTTAGGAAAAGAAACACCTTAGTGTACATGCCACTGAAATACGGGAATGAAACTCACCAGCCCAAATTGTTAACACCAAAATCCAGTGACATACAGAAAAAAAGTAATATCCCAAGGACTTGTGGAACAGTGGTTCAGAATGAGAGCAGGAAAAACTTAATGAGTGAAGCTCTCACTAGCTAGTCATCAAAATGACTTTCTATGTATCCTGAAAGTCTGCCTAAAGACCACATAAGGATGTGGAAAAGGCATGACTCTGCTGGAAATCAGTCTTCCAGGTGGTGGTTTTTGGCATTCTGTTTCAGTTCTTTAAGCCTCTCAGATAGCACCGGAGCAGGCTCCCAATTTCTTTTCTTTGATCATCATTGCCTTTGATTTCCTTTGATACGTTAGGGCATGAGTAAGCCTTATTTTGATATTTTCAAAGCTAAATGAAGTTCTGTGGTCTGTAGGTATTTATAAACACCTTTGCAATTTGCAAGTAAAGCATAACTATCAGAAAGGTTCACTTGAATTCCAGCTCTGTGTTTTGAATATGGCAATACATTCAGTCTTCATAAAGGAAACTCTAATCTTAATGCACAGTCAAAATTAGTCTTGTGTAGCCTCCAAGTATTTGTCTTGAAGGTAAATAGAATGTCTATGACTGAATGCAGTAAGAGCCGCTGCCTTTCTAATTCACTATAGTGTTAAAACCTCTTGACCTCACTGCAACCTTGACATCAGCTGAACTGAGCAGCAACTTGGCCCACATCTGCTTGAGATGTTTTTCATTGGAGAAGTGTTTTCAAATGTCACTGGCAAGAAGGGGTTCAGAGACAACTTCCTATAGGGCTATGTAGTATTTGCTTTTGAGAGCAAGCTCTGCAAGTGTGCCGTGACCTCTGAAATACTTGTTTAATGTACTGAACTCAACAGTCCTCCTTCTCACAGTACTTGACGTATTTTTATAACTACCCTGAATTTTTATTTATCTTAGATCTTTGGTATCCGTGGGAGCATCTGTGGGAACAGCAACAAAACAGACCCTGTTCCCTCCTCTCATGCCTGCAGGGAGACCTTTCCGTGTATCAAATGCCTCCAGAAGCAGCCGAAAAGGAATTGTTGCAAGCAGCCTGCAAGAACTCATCAGCAAGGTACAGCAAACATTTCCACTCTGGCTGAAATTTATACTGAAATACAGTGTCCCAGGAAGGCAACCCACAGATCTGTGTTCTTCTGAGTGTCACTAGAGGGGGAAGTTCAGGAGAATGCAGCAGATAAGCAATCTAAGTATTAAAGGATGGGAAAAAAATTCTATTGCTGGAGCTGCCATTTTAATTCTATCATCTGCTGTTTTTTTGCAGACTTTGGAAGCCTTCCTTATAGCTGCTGGCACGATTACTCTGGTTTTGGAAGAAGATGGCACAGTTGTGGACACGGAAGAGTTCTTTCAGTCCCTGGATGATAACACGCACTTCATGGTTCTAGAGAAAGGACAGAAATGGACACAAGTAAGTGCTCCCTGTCTCCCTCCTACTTGAACAGAAGTGTATGGGAAGAGGTCAATTGCTCTGAAGTTCTTGGGAATAGGAGGGAAGAGGAAGAAAACTTTCCCTAAAGAAGGGAAGGTACAAATTCCCTGTTAATCACTCCATTCGTTGTCTCTTGTTTGGACATAAATTGTTGACAAGGATCTGCCATGAACTGACATGTTACAGCTGGAAAAAAAAAATAGGTGAAAGCTCTCATTTTTAGGGATCTGCAGGAATAACAGTTCTTGAGATGTTCTATAACACAAGAAATAAGGACTTCCATTGCCTTAAGCTAAAAATACTATCTATTAAGTTAATTTTAGACAGGAAAATGCCCAAATTAAGCAGTATAAGACAAGTTTTGCCTTGTTTGCAATAATTACTTAGGGAAGATTAGAAAAATGCCTGAATTTGATCTTGCAAATAGCTAAATGTTTTCATCAGAACCTAACGTTTGTCTTTATACTTTGAGATATTTTAAGAACTATTAAGATTGCCTAGCTTTGGTTTTCTAAAAGTGTGCACTCTGTCCAGTTCAGTGAAGGAGTGTAGTCTACCTGTACATTAATAAGATGGTCAAACTCCTAAGTGTCTTCAGTGAAATAGATGTTACTAGAAAGCTAATATCAAAATTTCTTCTACCAGGTGCAGAGCTAACTCAATTATAAGCAGGCCTGCTGTTTGTTTGTACGTGCATCGCATAGCTCAATCGTGTGGCCCCATTGTTTGGGCTACTGCAGTGTGGGTAGGTTGTGTGGGCAGCTTCCCCAAGGTGTCTCACTGAATTATCCACCTGCCACATTTGGTCTTGAGCTCCAAGGGTACAAAAGGAGTTGCAACAAGGTTGTGACTCCACCTTGCTCCTTTCTCCTTTGCCTTATGTCCTGCTTGGCATGGCAGCAGGGCAAGTGTAAATCTGCCTCTCTTCAGGTGTCATCTGGAGGGTAGCAACAACTCTGTCATGCTTTATCCAAATGTTCTGTTTGCTAATGGGAGATGAACATATGCTATCAACTGTGTGTACAAAACTTTTGTTGATGGGGTTCTAGTTGCTGGAGCTGGGAGCTCAGAGGCTATCGAAAGTAAACCAGGCATAAAATTGCTGGCTAATGATATACCATAGTGTTTAACTTGGACTAACTTATCGTGATGCTATTTGAGCACTGGGGTGGCAAGTATAAAAAGCCCCAATCTTGCACAAACTTATTGCTTCATATGGCAATCATAAGGCAGATTGGCAGCTGCTGGGATATGATCTTTGAACCGAACGTGCTGAGCAGAGTTACCCATGTATCCACTAGATGTCTCTATAAATATGGGTCTTGCTTACTATTTTTCTTATTGAAGCAAATGGCCCAATCTTGAAAAAGGACTGCAAGAGGCTGAATTTCAAGCTGAAGATGACTTTTCGTACTCCTTTTTTCCTCGTAATTTCAGTATTAAAACCTAGGCCTAATCTGTAGCGATCCCCTCTTACTGTCATTCTTTAGCAAGAAGGAAAAGGGTTTTGAGCCAGGATTTGAAATGAAAACTTGACTGTTTTTGCAGGAAGCAAAGTTTTTACTTTACCTGAGAAACACATACTCTTTTGTAGCATCTCCAAGGTTGCTGATCAGTATTGTGTTTTGTCCTAAATGAAAGGACCTAACATCCTGTTAATTTAGTGTCCTGATTGTTTAGACTAACTCCAAAGACTGGAGTGAGCGAGCTGCCTCCAGAGAACTGCACCATTAACAACTGTCTTTCTATAGTTCCTTGGTTTATGGTATAAACTGTTTTCTTTATATTAGACGAGAAATGGAATTGTCCCTGCAAGACAAAAGAAGAAAATGGGAGTAGCTAACATCACGTTTGATCTTTACAAGCTGAACCCTAAGGATTTTATTGGCTGCTTAAATGTGAAGGCAACCTTCTATGAGATCTACTCAGTGTCATATGACATCAAGTGTATGGGAGCAAAAAGTATATTGCGGTAAGTATGCTTCCATCATTGATCAGGCATAGGCATTAATGTAACATCTGTTTGCTTATCAGTTCTGTGAAGCCAGTATATTTATAGACTTTGTATTTTTTATTAATTCTTACATCCAACCAATTTTCCTTTAATAGCTGTCCTGTATAGCTATGCTCTTTTCCTTAGAGTATTTCCCCAGATTTCTTTGGCTTATTTAAGGAATACAGTGTGCTGAAGAAAGTTCATTTGTGGGGAACATCAGTGAGATTAAATAAGAGAGGAATTGGAGATCTGCTGGCAGAGGTCTTAAATCTGGCTGCCAAATTCACCTCTAAGAAGCCTAGCAAGGACCACTGACTTCTACGGGACCAAGCTGTAGCGAATTGTAGGTTTGGTAAAACAGGCTGTTTGGAAACACCATCTCATGCAAGTGCCGAATAACAACACCTTGTCCTGCCTACTGTTTTCAACTGTGAAAGTCAATGCCATGTCAAAACCAGCTGCCCCAATTGAGGAAAACTTCTTGAGTTTAAACTCCTTCACAGAGGTGCTGTACTTTGATTTTGTCAGCTGTTAAAGCAACAGCCCTGAATTTCCCTACCCGACTCATTCCAATCTGGTTGAGATGCAAGAGGGTAATTACTGCATTCTCTTACTTGAGGACCAGATCTACCCTGTACAAAGTAGATTACATACCTGTAAGCAAAGTTTTTACTGGACCTAACCAACATTTAACATCTTTAACCTAAACATCTTTACTATGAAGTCTTCAAGTAGTTTTTAGACTCACTGATGCAGATATTAAGCCCTGTAATGCTAATCTCGTTCCATGCATCAGACCTCTGCCACTCCGCTTAGGCAATCCCTTGCTTAAATTGTTCAGGCTATGGTCCTGTGTAACTGTAGATGAGACTACAGCAGTGACTGTGCAGCTGTACACTACACTCATGTACAGTACTGTCTTACTAGTCTCTTTAAAGCAAACTTCTACCTTCAAACAGCTGCACTCCTGCAGTTCCTGTGTTTGTCAGCCTCCTGAGCCAGAACAAACTCCTAATTTCTGGCTGTTATGGAGATAAGTGTCAGCACTAGAACTTGCACTGTCAAGGAGAATTTTAAGTGACAGTTCTGCCTTGCTGCCAACACAGTGCAGCTGGTGACAAAGAAACAGTGCTGGCAAACAGCTGAAATAGCTCTGAAATTCTTCTAGAACACTGTTATGTTACAAAGAGTTGAAGGGGAAGTGCCAGCATGACAGTGGGAAAACAGTCCGCTAGCAAAGAGCAGGGGGAGAAAAGAACCTGGGGTGCTCTCAAATACTACAGTCTCTCTCAACTTGCCATTTAAACAGGGGACACGTGGTGTTCAGTTCTCAGCGTATTCTCTGCTAATGAGTTCTAAATTGCTAACTCTACCCTCCCTCTGAGCCCACGTGGGGAGTGTGAGGGGAAACAACTTTAAAATACTGCAGTTCATTGGTGGGAGAGGCTCAAAACCTTCCAGATCCATTTAGTCCATTTCCCTTAAGAGTTTTCTCCTGCCTTGTCCAACTAAAGGATCAAATGTCCAGTTCAACAAATAACTTCCTCCATGGCTTAAGTGACAACTGGTCTCAAGTACAAGTGACACGCTGCAGCTGCTCAAAAGATTGGCACCAGGTGCAGCTTTCTCTGTGACTGTGTGGCCCTTTGGCATGCTCTGTCTTGTGGAGGGAAGGACATATCAACATGTCATATCTGTGGGAAGCATAGGAAAGGGTACACTGTTCTTTAAAGGCTTCCCAGACTCTGTGTACCCTGAGTAATCAGCAGTTTTGAATCATTAGATTTTGACTGTAAACTTTTTAGCACACTGGAAAAAAAAAACCACCTGAATTTATAAGATAACTTTTATGTTCTCTGCTAGAGCTCAAAGGAGAAGTAAAATTGCAATTGTGAACCCCCTTGCTTGTTTACTTAGGAATCTTCTCCCTTAGATCCCCTATAAGGGGAACCCTGGTCTCATTTTGGCACCTTCAGAAACTGATCCCCTTCCAATTTTGATGTAGTTCTGGTTCTTGTATACCATTTCTCCAGTGCTTCAGTCTCACGTGTTTGAGGGCCTACTTTCAAGGCTTAAATATCTTTCTCAGCACTGTCCCCATAGTTTCATGGAGACTGGAAGGTAAATACAGATACAATGAAATTGAGTAGATGACCACTCAGATATGATTATGTTCATTCCTTAGATATCCTGTGGTGATCCATAGTCTGTATTGTAGACTTCTGATACTTGTCTGGTCTCAATTTATGGATCTGTACAGATTCCACCGTGGGATATATCTGAATGCTGATACTTCATGTGTTAAAAACTGACACAGCTGTGAACAGAATTCTTAATATTTGCAGTTTGGACAGCGTAAACTTGGCTGGCTTCACTTGTTTTGCTATTGGGCACCCAGTGTAATGCAATTGCTCAGCTTCAGTGCTAATAAAGTCTGATCTGTAGCTTTTGGGTGCACGCAGTGTTCTTACTTCCTGGCCTGAAGGTAAGCATTCATACATACTGCAGGAATGCTGCTGGGCTTTTGGGCATAGTTAAATCTTCCGTGGTGCTCTGATAGTTTGAGTGATGGTTTTCCAGAAGGCCTAACAGGATGACTGATTTGTTAAATGTGTTTTCTGGTTCTGCCCAAGTCTACAACACATCAGTAATTTTCTGTCAGTCAATGCCCATGAAAGTACTTGCTCTAAAGAATGTATGAACTTGTCAGAATTGAAGAGGAATAAGAGAATTCTTAAATGTATCTGCCTAATTCATCCTTAAGGTGCGGGGAATGGGAGAGGTTTGGGCTATGTTTCCCTGTTGACTTTTTTTTAACAAATGGCTTTTCTTCTAGGAAGGTGCTTCAGATAATATCCCACATGGCACAAATAACTGGACAGTTTCTTCTCTATACTGGAACGTACATGTTGCATTTGATGGGTGAATATGATGAAGATGCCACTTATACAAGATCACAGCACAAGCAGAGACCACAGCAGCACTTCTGATATTGGATCTTTTTGTTTAAGGATGCTCTCTTGCCCAAATTTGAATGTAATGATGTTTTAGTAGGGAGATATCCACTAAGGTAAACTAACTTTTTTTCCCATTTGGGAATGCTTGTAGGCCTTAGTTGTAAAATAAGTGTTTGGTGTTCGTGGGCTCTTAACACAGCAAAAGGATGGGTGTCTAATGACTGGGCAAAGAAGAAGAGAGGGCAGATTTTTACCCCAACAACTTGGTGGAAAATAAGAATATTTGGAAATGTGCTTTGTAACCAATGGATCGTTTCCTTGTGCTGATCAAAACATGGTTTGTTTTCTTTGTGGCTGTCTACTTGCCTTTTGAACAGACAGGGCTGTCCTTTTCTTTTTTTTTTGTTTTATCCTTAACACTGCTGGTGTTAGTGTCCAGCTGGCACTGGGGTACAAAATGCTGAAGTGTACTTATTTTCTTTTTCTAGTAATGGGAATATACAATACAACTGAATCCTGGTTCAGTGACTGAATACTGTCAGGAAGTCTCATTCAACAAAGCACAATTACTATGCAGAAGCTTAAAATTTAGCCTTATTACCCTTAAAACAAGTAAACATTTTGTATAACTACTTGTATTGTTCTTCAAGTCTATAGGAAGTTCTGGTTAATATAGTTTATACCAGTTGAAAAAAATATTTTTTTTACTGTGTCTGATGTCCCACTCTGCCCTAAAGCATTGAATAGCTTGTCATAGAGCCATATGGCTTACAGAAAGCCTCCTGAAGATTCTTTCAGGGGTTAAACCTCCAATTCTGTTATTTTTGCTCTTCAGCTATGCATGTAGATGACACTACATTCCAAGCTGCACTTGAAATGTTGGATTTTGATGCCCCTGCATTCAAGGGAAATGGCAGGACCCTATCTACTGTGTAAAGTATATCAAATCTGGGTATTTGCAGTCTTAGTTTCGTAATACAAACTATATTAAAGGACAAAGTTTTTAACCTTCAGATATAATTGTCCAAAAAGCTTTATACAGTTTAGTGAACAGACTGGTTTTTGGAAAGGATCTGCTTGACTGTGAAGACAAATGGGAAAACAAGTAGTGGTAGGCAGTTGTGACAAAATACAGATACTATTGTTGAAGGGGAAGTGTTCAACTCCTGTTGTTCATAGGTGTGGCTTCTGAGGTTTTTATTTGCTTTCTTATGATGAATTTTAATAAGTTACATTATTAAGGCTGAAAGCTAATAAGGAGATAACACGCAGGTAAATATTCTGCCAGATTGCAAGTGCCACTCAGGAAGAGAAACTGTGGTGACAGAGAAGAGAAAAAGTAGGAGTGGAAGGGACCAACACAGGCTCCAGGGTGCTTGCCATACTTCTGCAGAGAAACAAGTCCTTTAAACACATACATCTAATGTACTGATTAGTTGGAGGAAAACCTGATGTGCTAAAAGAAGAACAGATGGATTGAGATGACCAAATATCATGTTTGGTGGGATCCATTCTGATCTGTAAACTGAATCTCTTTACCTCAAATGTTACTAGTACATGGAAATATTGCTCACATTTATCTGCTGGCTTCACTTTCATATGCTTTTTTTGCCTTCCTTTTATGGATCTAATTTTTTAGCCAGCTGGAGCTGCATCTTTCAAATCACTGTTGTGTGAAAAGCAGCCTAAAATCAATCTTAAAAGGACTAATAGACATAAGTCTGCTAAGTCTCTACCTGTCTCTTCAGTAATGACATCACAAATGAGTAGACAGCTAAGAAAGAAACTTTGTGGCTTTTTTTTCCCCTGATTTGTTGTTTCCCATCCACTTCTGAATATTTGCTGGAGGAGAGAGGGGTGGTGAGGCATGCAGCTCCAGGCAAGGGGTGGACTGGTTTATTTTACTCATTTTTCTCATGGAAGAGAGTCTGCACCTTGCAGCACTGTTAGGTTTCCTTCAGAAGAAAACAGACTACTCAGCAGGTAATGAGAGAGATTATGTTAAAATGAAGACTTTATCTATATTGTTCTTTCCCCCACCCCTACCATGATTGTTATTGTGGTAACTGTTGGCCAGAGTTTTTCTACCCCTATCAAGAAACTGCACTTAGCTGATGTAGTGCAGGAACTTTGTCATTAACCATTAACTCTTTCAGCTTTTAAGGACCATTTATTGCATTTAAATGAGCCCACCTCAAAGTTTTCTATATGTAATGTAATGTTTCTAAGAATATATATGTTGCTAATGGTGGAAGCACCGATGTAGGAAAAAAGCAAACAATATACTTGCATAGTTCAATATTGCATTCATCTGCCTCTTAAACTTTCTGCAATTTGAAGGCTTTTTGCAAGTCTGAACCATGTAGATCTCAAATGCTGTCCTCCTAAAGCCAGAGGCAGTTATCACAGAGCTAACACTCCGTAGTTTCCAATGGTGTTACTGTAGGACTAAAAGGCTAACTCAACATGAATTTGCGATGTTTTTAAGCAGCTGCTTCTTTGGCAGCCTAACACTTAATGCTTGAGTTGCTGAAGGTCATGTGAGCTGCAGTCTCCACCCCCAGAGCATCTCCCTGTGGTTCAGAATGCAAACAGCTGAAGAAAGTAGCTTGACTTTGATATTTTCTCAGGTTGGGAGAAGTGTCTTGGAAAGTTTGGAGTTTGTGAAATTGCTCCGTTGTTTCTGAATCTGGATTTTGCCACAGATTTAGTATTTAGAAGATATTTGCTGTACCAGCTACTCTCCAGAGATAAAGTTTTGGCTTCTGGTCAAACCTAGAGGAGTTTGTTTTTCCTGAGTTGGAGCCAGTTTTGAGGGTGGTTGTTTTTTATTTTAAACAGCTTGCTTAAGATGTGTAGCTTTTACTTCAGCTGTATGTGGTACACAGCAGAGAACAACACTTATCCAGCTTTCAGAAAGCTACAAAAACTAAAAGCAAAGGCTCTTCTCTGCCAGTATGAAGAAGTGAAACTAGCTTTTCTACTTGGTATTTCTATTTTTTTTTTTTCACGGAGCTCTGTTAATCTGCACTTGTTACTGTTACAGGCAAAGCTGGTAACACTAAAATTTCAAAAGCATGAAACATGTTTTCTTCCTCCTTGCTCGCCCTGACCCTCCTTCCCTGTTGCTTTGCATCACTTACTAACAATGCACCAAGTCATACTCTCTAGTTACCAAAAAAGGAATTTTCACTGAAGTACTGGATCTTGTTGACTCAGGCACTGCTGGTGTTCTGCAGGCAAAACAAAACTGCTCTTTTCATGACTAGAATGAAGGATCTAATAGCTTTTCTGTGTGTGTATAACTTACTACTTAATTTCCTTCCTTTCACAAACTCACAGAGTAGTTGCTTTCTTGCACCTTCCTATTCTTTCAAGAGAAATAGGAGTACAGGTTCTTTTGCTTGGGGGAGGGGATAAGGCAGGGTCTAAATTCCTTAGAGCATTAGGAATATGCTGTAGGAAACACCCCAAATCCCTTATCTGCAGGGAAGGGAGAGGTTAAAGGAAAACAGGACTTTGGGCTGGAAGCTTTTTCAGCACAGTAGGGAGGTAGGCATTAACTATTTAGGAAATATTGGTAATTCTAAATGTGAACATATAATTATAGTCCGTTACAATCATAACTCTGAATCATTTCAGCATACTTCTTATAGAGATAGAACTTGAACTAAAGGCACAAACTTCTTTAATTAAAGTTTAAAGCTAAAGCACAAAGGAGTTTGAACTTAATGCTTCATTACTGGAGGTATTAACAAAATTAACAGTGTACTTCAGTTATAGTAATAATCCTTATGGGGTTTAACATTTATCGCTACTTTCTATACTTTGCCAGAAGATATTTATGAACATGAGAATTGATGTTTTGCTAAAGGAAAGGATAATATTTTACCATTTCAAAACTGTAGAACCCAGTAGTTTAACTTGCTATGGAAACTGAGATGGGTGAGAATGATGTGAATGATGACAATATTTTCTGATACGTGGTGCCAATTTTGAGGAAATGCATAAATGTCCATGAATAAAGTTAAATTGTGGCTTTGGATGTTGTCTCTATTAATTTCCCGATTAACTTATTCCTGAAATAATTGTGATTGTTAATGGATCCATGGTCAGCTGCAGGAGATTCCTAAATGCTGGACTGCAGTAGTGAAGTAACTGGATGCTGTTATGTGGCTCTGAACTTCTCTACTGCTGACTCACTTTCTGGCCTCAGAGAAACCATGCAGAATGTTTCCTTTCACACAAAAGAAATGCCTTCCTCCGTCTTACCAAAGTTGCAGAAGATTGCACACTACATAATACAGGAGGGGGGGATTAGGAAACAGCTGGTAGGAGTTGCTGCTTTTCACTAAATAAAAAGTTCATGGAAATGATTTAAAGAAAGACTCTCTGCAGTTATTTACATGCAGCTACAATGGTATGCTTTTTGACTGCATAAAACTATTCATTTAATTTTGTGAAATATTAGATTTGTCTAATCCAAAATTAACTTGTGCATAAGGAGCAATAGCATGTTAGTGTGGTTTGAATCTAGGATGCTTCTGTCCAGTGACTACATCCTGTGCTCAGCTTAACTGACAGTTTCACAGAGCTTGACCACTGAACACTTTTTCCTTCTTGCGAGAGAACTGGAATCTGACTTCTTAGTTTAGGAGAGTGCAAAATAAACCCAATACAGTAAGGGTTTGGTAGCAGAGTGGAGAGATTAGGTGCTACCCTTTGCCCAATAAAGCTGGTCTCAGATACTTCAAAATAGTCTTGCCAGTGTTCCAAATTGAGCCAGTCAGCAGTGCTAGTGGTACCTCTGGAAACGTACCTAAAGAGGGACCAAAAGGCACACTGCAGCAGCTGTGAGAGAGAGGAATGATGAAAAACCATGAGATGAATAGCTGGACAGACTCTAAGGTCACTGAGAAAGGAGGTGCTCTAGGCCCTGGAGCAGGAGTTCTCTGCAACCCCTGTAGAAGACTGTAGTAAAGCAGGCTCTCCCCCTGCAGCCCATGGATACCATGCTGAAGAAGATCCCAGTGCCTGTGGAGGAGCCCATGGTGGAACAGGTGGATGTGGCCTTAAGGAAGCTGTAAGAATGATAGAACCCTGACACTGGTTGCCTGGAAAGGCTGCAGGGTCTCCTTACTGGAGATCTTCAAAACCAACCTGGATGTTGGCCTGGTCACTTTGCTCTGGGTGGCTCTGAGAAGGAGTTGGACTAGGGGCCCTTCCAACTCCAACTGTAGTGTGATCCTGTGGAGAGCCCAGGCAGGAGCAGAGTGCAGGAACTGCAGCCTGTGGGGAAGCCATGCTGGAGCAGTCTCCCTCTGAGAGACTGCACCTCATGGACAGGACCAGCACTGGAGCAGTTCCTGAAGGGCTGTATCCCATGTGAAGGACCCCATGCTGACATGGGAAAAGTGAGAGAAGAAAGGAGCAGCAAAGGCAAAGTGTTAGGTACTAACCACAACTCCTGTTCCCCATGGTCCTGCACTGCTACTCAGGCAGGAGAAGGAGGTAGAGGAATCATGAATTTGGGAGTGAAATTGAGCATGGAATGAAGGTGTGCTGGGAAGGAGAACAATTTTGTTTTTAATTGGTAAGAAACTAAATTAATCTTCCCCAAGTCAAGTCTGTGTTGGTAAACAATCTCCCTATCTTTATCTCAAGCCTTAAGCTTTTTCCTCTTCTTTTCTCCCTCCAGTCCCTCCTGTTGAGGAGGAATAAGAGATCAGCTGGCTGAGCACCTGGCAGCCAGTCGATGTTAGTTCACCACAAGACAAAACAACAGCAGTAACAGTAAGCCAAAACTAAGTTGCCTCCGCAATAGATGGTCAGTAACTTTGGAAGCAAATCTTTCAGCATGTTTTCCATTTTTTTCTTTACAGCTGTGTTTGCAGAGACTAACTGCATTTATATACAGGACAGGGTTAATACTTTTAATAATGAGATACAAAATATATACTGGCCTCAATCTAAGGTCACCCATTAATGTGAATTGTTGGTTGGATGGGGACATGGGCAGCTGAGCTGGTGGGGGGCAACCCTGCCCACAGCAAAGGGTGGGACTGAGTGGGCTTTGAGGTTCCTTCCAGCCCCAGCCATTCTGTGCTTCTTTGATATTAGGTTCCACTGGTTAGTAATCGTTTCTGTAAACATTAATTACCATTTTAAAGAGGAACATTGAAACAATATTGTTATTTTATGAAACATAATGAAATAGAAAAATAGTATGTTTTGATATATTAACTATGGGATCAGGATAATGCGTTCCATGCACTTCTGATATAAGAAGTTGATCGATCATCAGTTTTCTAAAAAGTCTGTTTTATAATTAGTCATTGTATGTTACAGTTAGAGGTAAAAAAGAGGTATGCCTCCTTTTTAAAGTAATAGAATTGCTGCCAGCGCTACAGGTTGGTTGTGAGTCCGTTGTGTGCTTAAAAGAAACCAAAAAAAGGGCTAGCTCCTTAGACAGCAACTATATTTAAGAAAGCATTAGCTTAATGGCATGCATAGTTAATCTATTATAGAAACAGAGAAACCTCAGACATCTGAAAAGTCCTTTAAAGTCCATTTAGGTATAATTATTTCTGACACATTTTGTAATTAGACAGTGAAATCTATAGTAATTTCATGTTTAAAACATTTCTAATTACAAAGCATCTTCCCTTGCATAGGCACTTGACTGGTCTGCTGCTACTCTTTACAAAATAATGCTTTCTAATGTTCTTCCCACTTCTCAAAAGTCAGGAAAAATAGGAAAGAAAGCAATTTTATTTAAGTATATGAAGAACTACTGATTTATTATTGAACTAGACAAACTGAGATCTGCAAAAGTGCTCTCTATTTTTCTCCTGAAAATATAAAATGCAGAAGGCATTCTTCTAATGACTCTGTACCAAAGGCCCTTAACTTATGTTCTGCCAGTTGCAGCTTTCTGACCTTCTTGCCTACATAAGGAGTTTGCCTGGAAAAGCTTCTTGGAGCAGTTGTAGAATATTGTTCTAATCTGCACTTGATTGCCTGTGTGAACATGCTTTCCCAATGAAAGTCAGAATATTCCAGAACAACTCTTGCATTTTCAGAGATAATTGATTATTTGATAAGCCCATTTTGTCTGAAATCAGAAATTACTAAAGAATGGCTGCAAATAGCTAACTATTTCAGTTTTCTTATAGAGGAAACCATTTCATGTTTGGATAGCATAATCAAGCTGTCTTCACTTGTCATGATAAGCACAGTATGCAAACCACACTAAAGTAGAATTTCATTTAGATAAAATCATATATTCTCTGATAGAGTTTCACCTGTGTGACCATGGAATTCAGTAAGCAGCTCTCTCAATACCTCCTATTCTCATCTGCCGCTGACATGGTATCACATTTAGTTTTCACAAGAGTTGTGATTTGTGAAAACAAAGCAATTCTTGTCTCTAGCTGCATCAGCAGTGACCAAAGGCAGTAGCAGCCTGCTGGATAAAAGTCACTTCTGTTTCAAGGATGTCTCCTTCTTTCTTTTTGCCAAAAGATTCCAAATTCTGATAGAAAACCTCTGTTTTTCACTTGGAAGCTCCGAGCACTTTTCAGACTACTCTAGTTTTCCTTCACCAAAATCTTCCTCTATGCCTGATGCCATTATCTAGACATCACCAGTTTCAAGCACTCAATACTTTTTGCAATTTCACTGTGCCTTTCTCCTATTAACACATGCAACTTGTTTTGCTGCTCTGTTAACGCTATTCTTCTTGTAGCCTCTTATCAACTTTTCTAGATTCCCTTAGGCCACATTCCAAGAAAAAGTACTCCGTGACTGAGGAAAAAGGGAGGAGAATGACATGCTTGTTTTTAAGGAAATGTTGCACTCTATCTGTAGATCATATTAGGTCTGTAGGCAGAAATTGCCAGCCTTCTTGTTTGTGTAGCAATTTCTGTCTTCCACACTGCTTCAAGCTGCTGTCCTGATATAAAAAGTTTTTGACTACTTATAGCTGTTCTCTATTCCTGACAGATCCTATGGGTTACATTGAAATATAACGTTCCTATTCAGTATGGAGATGTGGTGCCACCATGAAGTCATTTTACATCATAGAAATGTATATCTGTGCAAATTTTCTGGGCACAGGCAACAGCCATGTCTCTGTACCCTTCCAGAAAAGCAATGGCATCCTATTGTGATGCCAACATACACTGCACTCCCATATCCTCCTGTATTCTGGTACGCTGTTCAACAAACAGACTGTGAAATGGATTATTCATCGTGGGTGGGCAGTGGGTTGAGCCCTGGCCATGAGCCAAACTGACCTCTTACATTCTTAGCGTGCATGAGCTTTTAAATCATGGTTCTGGTAATGCTGCTGTTAGGTTGCAGTCTGAGGCATGCGCTCTCAGCCTCAGTGCTGCAGAATGATTTTCTAAAAGAAAAATGATCCTTTCTCTGTGAGTAAATGCTGTCTTCCCCTTCTAGTTCCTGACCTCAGAGTATTCTGCTCAGAGGGGAACTCTTCAGCTGCTGTTGTGCTGTCAGTGTCAGACCGCATTCCTTCAGTGGCAGTACCCATCTGCCCTTGAGCGTTACAGATTGTCTTGTTAAAAATAAGCCAGGCATTGTCGAGCTGTAGTTCTGCCGTGCTCTTTGTTACCGGCTGATGGAACTGGGACGAACGGCGATCTTCTCCTTGCATTTGTAATCTGAGAGAATCATTTGTCAAGCAGTCCAGAAGTGGTATGCTGGTTTGGTTTGGACATGTGTGGCAGATGAATAGGATCAATGATAGCAGTGGAGGGTGGCAGCCAGGAGCCACTCACACCCGAGGAAAAGGGCAAGGAAAAAAACTGTGACTCACCTGTGAAACTCAGGACCTGACTGTAGCAATTTATAATTGATTTTAGCTGCAAAATTACTGTTATAAAATAAGTGTTTCTCACACTGAGATGAATCACTTTCACTTGAAAAGCTATCCATTTCATCTCAAATATTTAGCAAGTCCTAAATAACTGGCAGTCTAGGCAGGACTCCAACCCCTTTTCTCAGTGGTCTATTATTATTATTTTCTCAAAGGATAAAACCACGAGAAGTTATTCTGTGTAACAGAACCTACACCTACCCTTCCCCCCCACACACACTGCAGTACAGATCTCTGCTGTCAAGTGTTGCAAGGTGTCTTACTCAAGTGTCTTAAGGAGGCTGATGGGGTGGGATATGATTCCATGCAAGTGCTCTTTTGCTTTAATAAGAGGAAAGAGACAAAGCCTAGGATAGATGCATTGGTTGTGCTTGGATCTGACTGGCAGAATGCTAATGGCAAAATGTATAATGCTAATGCTAAAGCTTCAAAAAAGTAATGAACTGGTGAAGCGTTTTAATTGCATAAAAATCTTCAAGGAAGTCAAAACTATAGTCAGTTGGAATGAATTTCAGAATTACTTCATAATACTCATTTGAATGAAACTACAGCTGTTGAAATTTGTAATCCATAACTGTGTAACACAGGGTAAATCCACTCTTTGTGCGTCTCAAAATACATCTGGGGGGTACCGTGGGCAGTTCAATGAGAAAAATCAACTCAAAGATCTCAAAGATCAGCAGCATTGAAGAAGGCAAACAGAATGTAGTGATTTATTAGAAAGTGAAAACCAGAGCAGAAAGCATCAAACACCACTGCACAAATTAAAGGCCATGATTTCAATTCTGTCACTCCTCATTTCACAAAAGCTACCGTAAAGATAGTACACAGGGAAAGGTGATAAACAAGGAGTTTCACAGGGATGATGTCTGCCTCACAGGGAAATTAATTAGATTAATACTGCTCATAGGTAATGTATAGACAGGGAAAGAAAGAACAAAAAAAAAGTTATACTAAAACTTTCACATTACACAAAGCTACAGTAGTCATTAGGAAGTTAATTCCTCCTTCTCAGAACAGAAGGATTATGGGGCATCAAATTAAAACATCAGCCTTCCAACGGAGAGAATTTCTTCACAGGTCAGCATGCAGTTGTAGGTAAAGCCCACAAGGAGACTTTGGAGGCTGAAAGTGTAGCTGGCCTAAAAAAGCAAACACATAATGTAAGGGATGCTTCAAAAGGATTACTGAATGTAAGGGACTGGATCCAGTCTTCGGTTCAATAAACCCTTAACCACTGGCTTCCAGAGTGTAGAAAGGCTTTTTGGGAGAAGCATTATCATATTCTTTCTCTAGTACCCATCACTGACTACTATTATGGCTGCCTTCATGTTATCTAGATAAGCTGCTGTCACTGTACTCATGGTGAGAACTTTTTTTTACACTTGATAATCCTTAGCTTAATGGCTGAACTCCAGAGGCAAATCTGCAATATCTCAGATTCATCATCCTCTTACAGCTATACACTAACAAATGTCAGAGAATACACATTGCAGCTAAAATTTGTCTTCATTCTGTTCTTCAAACAGTTCCCCAAAATCTCTGATGTATGAGGTTGAATGTAGAAACATTTCTGACTTGATTTTTTATTGCCATACTCCTTTGGCTGTAGCTGTAGGAAAGCATTAATCTAGATGTTTTCCTGACTTGTTGAACACAGAGTGTAGCCTATTCTCTGGATCTATTTGTTTATGTAGCTAAGAGACCTATTACAGTGGAAGTTAAAAACACAGCCACACCAAACACAAATTCTGCCTGACATAACAGGCAGGTACATGCCTTTCTCTTCTACAGCTGTTACAGCTGTTGCATAAAAATCACTACAACTGACCTGAGAAAAGTCATGGGTGAGTTACTGTTAGCACTGAGGCTATACACAGGCAGAAACAAAAGGCTGAAAGAAAATATTCATTTACAAAGGACAAAAAATGTGTTACAGATGAAAAGATAATCAGGCTCCCAGTGCAGGAAAATGCAAAGGCGACTGAACTCAGCCACTTTAGTATTCATGGCTGGACTTTCAGTTTTTTTTCATTTGACTTGTCAAACTGAGAAAAGCATGTGAAAAGGCAGCTAGAAACACTTCTCTGTCAGATGGTGGAATTCCTCTGGTGCTGCTTCAAGCACTTAGAGACATTTCTTTCATAAACATATTCAACCTTGTCCTGATGCAGCAACCTTTGCTTTAACATTGCTAGGTTCGGACCGCATGCTGAGGGCACAAAAAAACAGTGGTACCTCCACTGGCAACTACAGTTATTAAGCACACCGGTGAGCAGCATTAAAACAAAACCAAAGTGCTATGTTTGAGCATCGGTGGCAATCAGTGACTCTACAGCTTGCACAGCAATCAGCTTAATCTAGGAACAAAACAGCAAACTGAGGGTTATATGAAATACAGTGGCTTCTCCAGGCAAAATAGAAATAACAAAAACTCCAAAATACCTATTATAAATGTGTATGCTGGCTTTAGCCTTATTTGACTGCATGTTTTCGTGTGTATTGTTGTTTCCCTTCCCATTTTGAAAGATCACACTGTCTAGTTCCAGGGCTGTTTCTGCATTCTTCTGCAGCTGCTCTGTCTCTGGGACTCATGTGCCTCTGTCAGATTTTGTCACAATATGTTGGCAGATTGAAAAGGTGGTCATGGAGATACATGGACACACACTTGCAACAGAGCATGACTTCCCATTTTTTGTTTCCTCAGGAAGCTAGGCAAAAAAAAAAAAAGGAGCCAAACCATTTTAAGATATACGTATATTTAACTTACATGAAAACTAAAGAGGAACTACACTCACCCTGGGACTTTCCTGTTCTAGGAGTCCATGGGATATGGGATATGTAGCATTTACCAGCCTACCAAAAGCTCTCAGAATGGATTTGCTCTGTGCATTTTGTGTATTGTTGTGGTCATTAATGTAAGTGCTAACAAGCTTTAAAATGCTTTATAATCCTTGTTGATATCCTTACATATCAAAAAACAGCACCTAATCATTCTGAAAAAGGAAACAGTAACTAACATGTTAACTGTTCTGCTATAACACAAAATTTACTCTACTTCTCAAAACTCCTCCAATAAATAAAATTAGCCCTAGCAACATACAAACATGAACATGTTTCCTGAAAAGCAGGAAGCAGCCTAACAATCATATCATATGACCAGCTAAATACAGAACTTTGCTGTTTTGTTTTTTTTTTCTTTTTTTCCAGGACATGAAAGTGCATTTCCATGTGACCTTGTAGGAGATGACTCCTGCCTGGTTTGCTCTTGCTGGAAAATCCTCTATAACACAGGCGATTTACACATTTTATCCTACTTGTGATATTGGGATCATATAATTTATTGACTCAGTTAGGTTGGAAAAGACCCTTAAGGTCAGCAAGTCCAGCCATTAACATAACACTATCAAGTCTATCATTAAACCATGCCCCTAAGTGCCACATCCACATTAATCATCTTGCAGGTCTCCATCCCTATTACAGAGTGTTCCTATGTTCCTCTATTCATAGAATGAATCTCACTGACTCAATCAGATGAAGCACAAAGAGAGACATCTTTAAAGACGTTTAGGTGCCTTAAACTTCTGAGAAGAGTTTACTGGGATTTTAAAATACATCCATAAGTATGGCAGTTAAGTTCATAGTAAGATTTTGAAACACCTAGGTACCTGTGAAGGTGTCATAGGACAAAGACTATGAAGACTTACAGAGAACGTGTAGGCTTTTGTAGATTCTCATTGCAATGGCACATCCAACTTCTAAGTCAGCTGAACTACTAAGCAAACACAAGCGTGGATGAAAAGGATTCAAAGGCACATTTACATTCAGTGACCAACAAATGGGTGTTGCTTCTCAGATTACTAGCAAGAAAACACAGAGTAGCTGCAGGTTGATTCAGGTCTGACTGTCTATTTAAATAGTTTTAAAATGCGTAAAAGTGAGATGCAAATTCTTTGGGTAAACTGTTGCTCAACTTCATCACGCAGACAGTTCTGCAGCCTGGCACTTATTTCAGTTGACTGCTTTGTATGTGTGGGAAACTGGCTGAAGTTTCGGCCTCTGAACAATATTTGACCAACTGCTGCTCTCAGACAGCAGAGGAACCTTTTGAAAAAGACAGGCACTGGCTGGTACTTATAGTTTTTCAGGAGGCACATGGACTAAAGGCTCTACTACAATATTCTTATTTCTTCTTATACCCCTTTACTGGCCTATATATTTTCACTTTCTGCCTACTATTTTTAATTCTAAAAATATCATTTGATTCTGAAGGCTGCTGTTGAGTTATGTGATTGAAGGCTTATCTCTCTGAACACTGAGGAGTACAGAGCAACAACGGGAAGTGGGGGAACCCCAATAACATACCCAGGGAAAAGGAGCCTCTGCCCCAACGCCTCCCAGAAAGTGACCTGTCTGTGAATTGTGTGACATTCATCATCAGTCAGTGGGAGAGGCTCACTAAACTGTGGGGCTTACTGCCAAGAGGGGTATGGGATTCATTAGGGAGTGCAGGATGAGAGCACTTTTGGGATTGCACATGACTTACTGGAGTATGTGTGGAGAAGAAATCAAAGACAGGGAAAGAGGGAGATAAAGGTGGTTTTGTGAGTCAGAAGTATGGAAAAATAAAAGTATAAGGGGTTAAAATGGTCTGGCTGGTTGTGGACAGGTTGCTGATTAGCACTCTTGCCAGGCTTTGCCTTGCGCTTGATCACCTCAGTCTTATTAAGCCCTATATTGATTATTTTTTCTGAATGAAGAGACCCTCTATTCTGTGTGTGTGTCTGTATGGTGGTCCAAGCAATTAGACATAGGGCCACAAGGCACAGAGGCCTTTGTTTCTGTGGTGCCAGCAACTGAAGAGACCAAAGTGTAGACAGGTATGAATCTGTATGCCAGAGTTCATCAGTAAACATCAAGCCAGGATAGCTGGAGAGCAAGGTAAGGGAATTAAACACTGGAGAAGCTACAAGACTGAAGATACTGAAGAGACCAGAGGTTCTGTACACTTGCTACTGAAGGGAGCAGGGGAGCCAAGCCAACTGCTAGCAAGACTATGATAAAGTGCTGGTAGGGCAACAAGCAGCTTCCAGAGAGACTTGCTGGCATAGCATGCCACTGAGAAAGCCAATGCTGGCTCTTACACATGGGGTCCAGAGCTGAAAGTGCTTATTAACACAAGTCTTCCACAGGTCTATTTTCATAACTGATTTCTGGGCCTGATTAACAGAAGAGGTATCACTCTATCCTTGATTGAGATTAGTAACAAGCAAAGCCCAGCTGACAAACTTAGTGGAATAGGGAGAAAGAGAAAATCTAGAAATGGAATTTTTAAAAATGGCATCCCAGAAGAAATGATTCGAACAAAGTGCAGTGCTCTGATGGCAAGTGTGAACCACATAACAGTATATGACAACATTTGCAAAGAGTGTGGAAAAACTGGCCTCCAAGATACATTCAAGGACATATAGATTCAAGTATAGCCCAAGATGACCTCACTAGTCAGGCTGCTGAGCAAATGACTTGCTTGTGGCTGTCTTCCAAAAATGCAGATCACAGACAGAAGGACATTTATTTGAGTCCTTCTGCAGAGAAAAAGGCACATAGTATCCAGTCCTGTGGTGCTGACTGCTTGCAAGGCAAATGCACCGATCCTCCATCTGCTTCACTGATGGCAGAAAGCATGGTGTGCAGGGGCTGCTCAGAGGTCATTTGCAAAAAGCTGCTGAAAAAATGTTACAAAAAGGCAAGGTTGGTTCCCAGAGTTCATGGTCTAGCTATCAGTCATGTCACAGCACTGTACAGGCAGGTAGGGAGGAAGAGACCTCCCAGCTTTGGTACAGATTTTGGGCTATTTGGGGGTCACGTATTGATCTGTGGGGTTTATCTTAACTGTGTGCAGACTGGAAAGATCATCCAAGTTCCAGGCAGGCTACCTTTAATCTCACATCTTTCTATAACGTAAGAAACTCAGCCAGACAGTGAAGTTCTGCAGCTCTGGCCTCAAGGGTTGTGTACCCAAGGCTTTCACAGCAGAAGGGGTGCATTCAGACTGTAAAGATATGCTCAGACAGATGAATGCCTTCTACCAGGGCTATGCAGGGAGCTGCATTGCACTGAGGAGTCATAGTGGCACTGAAGAAAGGAGTA
Source organism: Chrysolophus pictus (assembly GCA_037305975.1). Classification (NCBI taxonomy): domain Eukaryota; kingdom Metazoa; phylum Chordata; class Aves; order Galliformes; family Phasianidae; genus Chrysolophus; species Chrysolophus pictus. The sequence continues at coordinate 43,977,534 of CM074577.1, read as the reverse complement.
AAGCTGGACACTTTTCCCTACCCAGGAAACTATGAAGCAGCTATCTAAGGGGCTGTTAAATGAGATACAGCAGCTCTGGGGACTTGTTTGCTGTCTGGAGGGGACCGAAACTCTTCCTTTTTATTAGAAATCACGCTACTCAAATTATGCATATTCCAGGGCATGATCTGTAATGTGGCAACACAAGCTTTCTGGACTGATGATCCATAATGATCCCTCGTCTTTCCAGTGACAACTTTCAGGCAGCAGCTTGCTAGCAAACCCACCTTAGGGAACAGAGATGCAAAGATGGCTGTTGACACCATGGTGAGAAGGCCCATACACTGCTTGGCATGCCCTCGCTGCAGTGAAGGCTGCAGCCACCTGGGCCTGGACAGCAGGCCAAAGTGACTGAAGAACATCAGAAGGCTGATTGCCATCTGTGTACAGAAAGGGCAGGAGTCACACGATGGGCAAAGATGTCATGCCTGCTTTCAGCAAACGCACTGTAGAAGCAAAGTGTGGATCAGAGCCACGTCGGGGGCAGCAGAACCAGCAGTTACTCAGGTGCTCAGGCTCTGAGCAACACGGCGTAGCTGTAGACATCCCTGTTCATCGCAGAGCAGTTGGACTAAGTGAAATTTAAGTGTCCCTTCCGACCCAAGCGGTTCTGTGACTTCAGTGCGGTGTCAATGAAGCAAGCAGGGCGAGGACGCACAGCCCAACTCCGGCTCCCACAACGGGGCTGCCGGTCGAGTTGGCCGCGAGCACCACCCCGCCACCCACCCCTGCTTCCCGGAGGTAACGGAACGTCCCCCACCGCCCGAGGGCCGAGTGGGGCGGTCCCGGGAGGGGGCGGCCGTTGGCGCGGGCGGCGGGGAAAGGGGAGGGTAGGGCGGCGGGGGGGGTGCGCCGCCTCAGAGCCCATAAAGCGCCGCCCGCGCGGGACAGAGCCGGGCTGCGCGGCGGGACAGCGGGCGGGACGGGGCGTGCGGTGCGGGACAGCGCCATGAGGGAGATCGTGCACATCCAGGCGGGCCAGTGCGGCAACCAGATCGGGACCAAGGTGAGCTGAAGGGAGCCGCTTCGGGCGGCTGCAGGCGGGCGGGGAAGTTCAGCAGCCGTCCGAAAAAGGCGTCGGGGAGCGTTGAAACCAACGGGATTTCTCACAGCTGTTCGCAAAGCGGGCGGGCCGGGGCTGGGCGGCGGGCGCGGGGCGGCGGGGAGCCGAGCAGCCGAGCAGCTGTGGCGCACCGGGCGCTGTCGGGCAGCGCCGCAGGGAGGGGCCGGGCGCGACTGGAATCCGGCAGCTGCCCCGGGCCGGGCCGCGCTGCGTGGCCGTTGTGGAACTGGGCAGGGCCGTGGATATCGGCGGGGGAGTTCCCAACCCTCTTGTTCAATTCTTTTTTTTTTTTTTTTTTTCCGCCCTAGTTTTGGGAAGTGATAAGTGATGAGCATGGCATCGACCCAGCCGGAGGCTATGTCGGTGACTCAGCGCTGCAGCTGGAAAGGATCAATGTCTACTATAACGAATCGTCTTGTAAGTGTGGGGCGGGGAGGGCTGCTGGGCGACGGGCTCCGTGAGGAGGGAGCCGGGAATGCGGGAGAGAGCGGTTCTGTAAGCTTGTCAGCGCTTCTGGCCGCCCTCCTCCCAGCATCGGCTGGCGTTCCCCTCCCCAGGCGGAGAGAAGGGAGTGTCTCACACGGCACAGCCTGCGTGGAAGTTTGTTAATCGCTGTTCGCTCTTGTAACGCGTGATTAATGCATCAGCTGTCTCTTATCCGTTGCCTCACGTTGAACTGCTGATTTTGTGAGCCCGTATCTGTAGCCTGCCGGTTTTGTTTGGTGGGTTGAAAGAGTTGGGCCGTCGGTAACGGTGGTTCATTAATAAGGTGCTAAAGGCACCAAAGTCCTTTGAGTCAGGCTGGTGTTGGAAGGTATTGCTATGTAAAATGGGGATGGTGAGTCCTTTGGTCGTTGAGAAGAACTTAAAGTGTTTTGTATTCCGTCCAGCTTAGCTTAACGTATTTGTGCTCAAGAAGCACTTACATGTTTTATTGAGGGATATGGTTTAGTGGGAAATATTGGTGATAGGTGGATGGTTGGACTGGATGATCCTAAGCAGTCGTTTCCAACCTTGGTGACTCTAGGATTCTATGGTATTATTTGCCTTAGTTTCCTTGAGTTTCAACTACGTACAGATTCTTGTGCTTTGTGGTAGATACTCTTATCAGTTGTTTGCCACCTGCACTAAATAGCTCTCTCACTGATGGTGAGTCCTTCAAGCATGAAAAGTTATGTGTTTTAGCATTGTTATGGTCTTGAGTTTTTTGGGTGCTCTCTTGTGGAGCTAGAAGTTGGACCCATGATCCTTATGGGTCCAATGCAATTTGGGATATTATATGATTTGGACATTAATCCTGCACTCACCCCTTATACACAGAAGATTGTCTACCTTATTATTCAACTTTTTTTTTTTTTTAGTTAAACTTCCCTTCTTTATGTCTAGTCCTAAAAATGCTTACAAAATGTAATATTCCATTGACATCTGATATCAAGTCTGTTGTTCAATGGGAATTGTTTTGTGCCTATCGTGCTTGGATTCATCTTCCACTATGATTTCCTCTATAGGACATATTTATATCCAGTCTGTATTAGACTAATAATAAGCAATATAACTGTATGTTAAATACTGTAACTGTTTCAATATTTTCCAGAACATTAAGGACGTGCTTATTTTTCATTGTAGCCCAGAAATTCGTGCCAAGAGCAGTCTTGGTGGACTTGGAGCCGGGCACCATGGATAGTGTGCGATCTGGTCCTTTTGGTCAGCTCTTTCGGCCTGATAATTTCATCTTTGGTATGTGGATGTCACTTACAAAGGAAGAAAAAAAAAAAAGAATGGTTAAAAAACATTTAAACTATATTGCCTCCTCCCTGTTTCAAAGTATTACTGAAAAAACTTTATTAGCTTAACAATCCATTTTCAGATATGTAAGTCAGCCAAAAGATCCCATTAACTGAAGAAGTCATTCTTCTGTTAATTGTTTCTTCAATTAGCAAACTACTGAAAGTTTCCTATGATTAATCATCAGATAGCGTATGTTTACTTTCAGTATATTTGAATGCTAATGAAATCCTGAGACCAATTATTTACAACAAAATGCATGGAAATTCTGCAGGAAATGGAAAGCAGAGGGGGAAAAAAAACCACAAACCAACCAAACTATTCTTGATTTGAAATCACATTAAATGCATGAGCATGAAGTTGTTTAAAGGCTGTGTAATTTAACTCTTTCAATGGAGCCTTACAGTATAGTATAGTTAACGCTAGAGGAAGGCCAATGACACAATGGAGACCACTCATAGAGCCAGTTACTGGGTTATTTTCCAACACAACGAGGAACAATCTGACAGCGTGTGAGGAACTTCAGGTTTTGCAGTGTTCTTGGAGAGGGCTGTTCTGACTTCTACTGTTTTTACTTTGCACTTCTGTAGTACTTCCCATGTAAGCTTAAAAGTGACTGTTACCATGATTGAATTTCATAGCATCCTTAAGAAGTACAGGAGTGCTGTCGGTCCCTTAGCACTAAAGGAGAGGTGGTGTGTGAAAGTCAAGAGAACCACTCAAACAGGAAGCCTGAATGAGAGCTACCACGAGGTCTCTAGTGGCCTTCTGGTTTCCATGTCTGCGCTAGCCACGCTTCCTCCTGCCAAAGCAAGCTTAGTTTGGTATATTGTGTTAATATAAAGAACGAACAGTGCCAGGGATGGTCAGAGAAAAGATAAACATTGTTTGGGTGGTATGAAATAAACTGTAGCTCAACCTCCCTCTGTTGAGGTAGGGAATAAGAAACCATAGATTCATATTAAGCCTTTAACTGACTTCTTTAACTGAGTTCAACTGAAGTTTTATTGCTAGTTTTCTCTCATATGATCCGTAGCAATGATGTTAAGGATCTCTTTCAAAAGAATTTTAAGTTACAATATGTACAAGTTGACTTGCTGTGAAAAGTCATAGGGAGCTTTATGAGGCAAGTTTTCATATTCAGATTTTTACTTTTACTTCTTTTCTCTTGTGTGTACCACAGCAGCCCCTTAAAAGTGAATTCACACAACTTTTGGAAATACCTGTGTTGGAACTGTACAGTTTAGCATATCACCAGTAAAACCAGAGCAAAATCAATTTAGTGTCTAACAATAGTTCAGTTCACTGCACTCCCTTCCTGACAAGCTAACAATGAACCAGCAGCATGTGATGAACCCGTATCTGACGGAGGGCCCTGCCAGCATCAGGCACCGTCCTCCCAACCTGCTGAATAGTGCAGAATGGCTGCCTGAGTGCTGAAGTAATGATCTTCTGTATTAAAAGCCAACAAAGCACTTTGTTTTCTCTTTTAAAAATCCAGCCTGGACCCACAAAGGACTTTGTGGCAGAGGCTGGCAGTTCCATACTTGCTGTATGCCAGGCTGCTAGGGCTCATTCTGATGGAGATGTTTGCAGTCTCTGCATGCATATACGTATATGTGTGCATACCTGTAGCAAGTCGCTGCGGACCCTCAATCAGAACTTCATTCAGCTACATTAAGTAGCTGATCACACGCACCAGATACAGGGATTTTTACCTCAGGCCAGCGGGAGATTGAAGTGGATGCAGACATAATCCTTCTACTTTAATGCTGCAGGATACTGATGTAAAGAGTGAAGAAGCATAGATGGAATGAACTTGCTGTAGGAGAGCAGCAGGTCTTTTGCCTCCCTAATGGCATAGAGTTGTCCACGAGTATCTGTTATGAACAGTCTGATGTAACTATTTTTGTTGACTGTTTTTCATTTGTACGCTTCTGAATTTCTCATTCCTTTTTTGCCTACATTATTGCTAGCTCTTCCTGCATAGGTATCTCTCCAGTTTGTTGTCTGAACTGATGGTGATAAACACAAATGGCTGTTTGCCAGTCAAAGGAGCTGTCTTTCCCTCTTTAAATCACATGTATGTTCTGCACCATGGCTGTTCACAGTAGTCTTCTAAGCATTAGTATGCAAGCTACCAGTCTCTCTTCCTAGGTTTGTCTTTTATTTCAAGCAGTAGAGAGAGGAAAGGAGATAAATAAGTTTTCAGAAAATAGCTGCTATTTTTTGTCTGTTAGACAAATGGCTTCTGTGCATGTGCAGCTCAACCTTACACCTGAGCACTGGAGAAACAAACAGTGGTAGGAAGATCTGGTGGTACCAGCATTGGTTTTGGGATTACTTCTTGTAGACTTCCATTAGATTTCAGTAAGTGAACAGTGAGAAGGGAGAGGCTGGCTGCATATATAACAGAGCTTCTGGGGGCAAAGATCTGCCAAGTCTACAATTTTCAGAATAGTATGTGATTTTCGGAGTTTTGGTAGCTACCTGGTAAGTGGGGGACATTCACTGGGGTTTCACAGAAAACATAGGAGACCCCAGGCAGGTGACTGCCTGGTAGGTGAGTGCAGTGTTTAACACACAAGCAACTGATAGTCATGGGCAGGAGAGAAGCAGATAGTGGTGTTGTAGGCAGCCACTGCTACAGTTAAACTGCAGTATAGATACAAGGGCCGTGTTAATGCGATAGATGGCAGTGATCGTACGGGCTTCTGGGAGATTCTGTGGTGTGAATTAGTCCTGAGGGAGGACTGATCCACTTCTGCATTACGTGTTTTACTTCCTAATTTATTTTGCAGACTAAGCCAGTGCAAATCAAGTCAGACTACTGATGGTTAATTTTCCTATGAACACAAAACTTCCACATTTTTGAGAATAATAGCCATTTTTTTTCTTTCCTAATTCTTTGCTCCTATTTTGTGTTCTCTCCTATTCTCTCACTGCCCAGTGGAGAAGGGCAGTACAGCGTACAGGGGATGTTCTGCAAAATATATTCTTAAAACTCAGATTTTGGTTTTAAGATCCTTCTGCATCTGAAGTAGCATTGTCTTGTGCTGTGCAGATCTCTGCCTCTAGTAGGGGACCTGCTCAAGCACACTGCAGGTGGTTGCAAGCATATTTAATTCTGGAAGGATATTACTTTGTGCTTTGTCCAGCTGGACAGGAAGTGCTGACCCTCCTAGATTCAAAGAGAGAAAAACATAGCATCATATAGAACAATGCATCAATTAACCAGATAAATCTTGAGGAAATCGAGTGTTTTTTTGCAGTGAAAATGAAGTGTGTCATATTTGAACAATACTCCAGCTAACAGTGTTCTCAGAACTGTGTTTGGCACCAGCACAGCACACTGGGAATTGAATTGGGGCATGGTAGTAGGAAGGAAGGGAGGACTTGGAGAACCATGCAGAAGTGGATATATGTGATTGTGAAATTATTGCTCCTTCCAGTGACTACTTACAAGAGTACTACTGACTGAATTTGGTAGCATGGTGCACATATGTAGTAGCCACTGTGAGGAACGTGAGTATTAAAGGCTGGCCCCCTATTTAATCTTTGTTATCTAATAATAAAATAGTGATGTAGCAGAGAATCCAGATTATCCATCCTGAGTGGTACATAAGAGGCAAATGGAAGCTGGGGGACAAAATGAAGGGCTTGTGAAATGTACATTTTTCAATTTGGCAAGTTGCTTTGGGGATCCCAAAGAGTAATGAGTTTCTAGGGAAACCAGTAAATGTTAAATAGCGCTCGGTAACCCCTGAATTTTTGGAATATCTTTCATGAAGCTTCTGTTGATCAGTGTTTACATTCAGGCTAGGTAACCATTGATTGAAAAAGTTATTGTTTTTGATATAGTAAGTTAAAAAGGACTTATTCCAGAAGCTTAGCCTCATCCTTGAATGACAACAGTGCCTCCTGTCTGAAAGGAGCAAATGTGAGAACAGTCCAAGAAGCTTTCATTTAGAAATGTGCATCTGTGATCTAGCTTTTTATTCATCATGATCCCTATAAACAGAAAGCATTTAAATATAAACAGTCTCCGTATGTTTATGGAATAAGCAGGACTGGGAGTGTGAGAGCTTTCAAAACAAGGAGTCAGTGCCATCTTTGCATTTACGGAAAGTTAAATTCCAAAAAAGAAAATGCCACCCAAAGGCGTAAATGAAAACTATGGGGGATTTGAGGCAAAAGGAGTCTGTATAAAAAACTTCGGTTGATATTAGCAGAGAGATTTGTAGGCAAAACTGAAGAGCAGTGTTATCTACCTTACAGATTAATAGCTCATTTTTACAGGTGTGATGTGACTCCATTAGGTGCCCAAATGCTGCTGGTAACTTTGTATATTTTCTTCTCCAATTGTATATTGTTTTAGGACAAACTGGTGCAGGAAACAACTGGGCCAAAGGACACTATACAGAAGGGGCAGAGCTGGTTGATTCTGTACTTGATGTAGTGAGAAAAGAGTGTGAACACTGCGATTGCTTGCAAGGATTTCAGCTCACTCATTCCCTGGGAGGAGGGACAGGGTCTGGCATGGGAACCCTGCTCATCAGCAAAATACGAGAGGAATATCCTGACAGGATAATGAATACCTTTAGTGTCATGCCCTCTCCAAAGGTTTCTGATACAGTGGTGGAGCCTTATAATGCCACGCTCTCGGTCCACCAGCTGGTTGAAAACACAGATGAAACCTACTGCATTGACAATGAAGCTTTGTATGACATTTGCTTCCGCACCCTGAAGCTCACCACTCCAACGTATGGTGATTTAAACCACTTGGTTTCTGCTACTATGAGTGGGGTAACTACATCCCTGCGTTTTCCTGGCCAACTCAATGCTGATCTCCGGAAGCTGGCAGTGAATATGGTCCCATTCCCACGCCTTCACTTTTTCATGCCAGGCTTTGCTCCTTTGACTGCCCGAGGCAGCCAGCAGTACCGAGCACTCACTGTTCCAGAGCTCACCCAGCAGATGTTTGATGCCAAAAACATGATGGCAGCCTGTGACCCAAGGCATGGGAGATATCTGACAGTGGCTACTGTCTTCCGTGGTCCCATGTCAATGAAGGAGGTTGACGAGCAGATGTTGGCCATCCAGAACAAGAACAGCAGTTACTTTGTGGAGTGGATCCCAAACAACGTTAAGGTGGCAGTGTGTGACATACCGCCTCGTGGCCTCAAGATGGCTTCCACATTCATTGGCAACAGTACAGCCATTCAAGAGCTCTTCAAAAGGATATCTGAGCAATTTTCAGCAATGTTCAGGAGAAAGGCCTTCCTCCACTGGTTCACAGGAGAAGGGATGGATGAAATGGAATTTACAGAAGCAGAAAGCAACATGAATGATCTGGTGTCAGAGTATCAGCAATACCAGGAAGCTACAGCAAATGATGGAGAAGAAACATTTGAAGATGAGGAAGAAGAGATCAATGAATAAAGAAATTAGGTATGCTATTTTCCAGGCCAAATTCTCACATCTGAATTTCTAATAATTAGGCTTATAAATCTGTATTTAGGCTTCAAAATGACGGGGGAAAAAAAAAGGGAGCACAACTTTCAGATATTAGAGCTGCTCTTTGGAGTCCATTGAGGTCACTGGGAACTGAGGACGTTCAGCATTTCTGAAAATCAGGCTATTTCTATTCATGAGACAAATGTAAGGCATTCATGTAAGACTTTAGTGTAAGAGTCTGAACACAGAAATTGGTAGTTTGGGATCTTTTATTCCAAACAAACTTCTTCTTCCATATTTTACAATAAAAAAAGTAATACAGGCATGAAAATCTACAAAACAGAACTGCACTATTTTCATCCAGTTATGAGTAAGAAAATCTTGTGGGTTTGAAGTATTCATTCTGTACTGAATATACAATACTGAACTGCCAGGAACAAAAATTTATTGATAATAAAAAGAACAAAAGGTTATTAACTGTTCTGTACAGTAACTATTAGTGATGACGTTTGATTCAAATTCTCTGAAAACAAAATAAAAAAGATTAGTATCATCTCAAGCAAAAGTGTTCTGGGCAGTCAATGCTGTATAAATATCCAGTGAGCTCCAGACCAAGGGCTGAATTTATGCTATGTGACTTTTTCACTTGTTGCTGAGTAATTATGGGTTATATGTATGAAAAATGTCCACTTGTGGTATGTTCTTTAAGGACCCTCTGGAAGCATAATGCAGTCCCCTGGCTTTCTGGCCAGCATCAGGTAATGGTGATTCTGGTTCCTGTCTCCACTCCACCTTCCCTACATACCTGAAATTCATGTTCTCCACAGCATGGTGGGAGACTACATATTGATGTATCTTTCTACCCCCAGTTCACACTTACATAGTTCACACCTATGGGTGCTATGGATGTTTTAAAATCACTGGGCAGATTGTGATTAAAGTACAACTATTTATCCATGGTAACCAAAACAGCTGGCAAAATGGAAGATGAATGTTAATTAATCTGCTTACATGACAGCTGGAACAGAAAGGTCTCTGTCTTGCACAACTGACTTGCTGCCTTGACGAAATGACTGTTGGGTTTTCACTCTTGGTGCATACTTTGTGCTTCTGGCCATATCAATTAGACAACCCTTCTCCATTAGAGAGCCTTCACTGAAGAACACTCTGCCTACATGGAGTGTCTTATTTAGGTCAGTGTCTAGGCAACAAAACAAGCAAACAAAGGGAAAACCTTCTGGAAATCCAAACTTTATATGTTTCAGGAACTCTGCTCTTTTTCGTCTTGCTTTCTGAAGTACTTGCTAAGCAACAACCTTCCTCAGTACTTAAAAAAAGACTTCACAAATATATTTTCTGAAGATCTACTGCTCCTAAAAATACATATAGTTTTGTTAGTTCAGGATTCAGGGAATGAGATTGTATTTTACGTGTAGCTGCAAACCACGCACAGTGGTGTCGGTTTTGTTCTACACGGAACTGAAAGTACAAGTAAAAGCACTAGCACAGCTGCTTCTGAGCAAAGTAGGAGCAGCCATCTTTTAACTTCTGGGACTTTATTTCACTCTAATACAGAATTAATGAGTAGCTCCCAGCCATGAATTCTGATATTATTAATTAAAGTATTTACTACATGAAATGCCAGGAATCTTAAGTAACTGAGCATTCTCTTGGTGAACCAGCCTCTTTGCTTTTCATACAGCGATTCAAAACCCAGAATACAGATTCTGAATCCATAGAATCCAGAACTGACAGTGTTCTATGATTCTATTTTGACTCAATCATTCTTTCACAAGTTTAATTCCAACCGTTCAGTGTGAAGGTAGGAGGGACAACTTAATCTCCCCTTTAGAGCAAAAGGAAACATCTTCCACGTGATTTTAGAAGAAAGCAAACAGCCAAATGAGCCCAGAAGCCTGCAGTAAGAACATCACCAGAGGATCAGCTTACATGAAAGCAGTAAGAGCCATGGAAGTGGAAATGCTTCCTTTTCATTCAAGTAATTTTCTAATCATCTTCCTTTTATGATACAAAACCAAAAATCTTCTTCAGTAACAGGTTTGTTGAACGTTTCTTTCAGTTGCCTTTCTTTTTGAATAATTACTTTCTGCTCCTAGAAATGTTTTTTTTTGAAATTTAGCCATCAAGTCCTGCCTTTGTCTTTTTCACATTCCTTGTTTTTGTGTTTTGTTTTCCTTCCAAGTTTTTCAACACAGTCACCCTTTCCTTTTCTTTCCATGGCTGGTCCACTTTCATTTTTTCCTTTTTACTGCTATGCATCTGGCCACACAGAGATATACAGCTGCTCGATGCCAGATCAAGCCAGACCCGAATATGTTTCCTAGTACCACCCATACACAAATACCTCTGCCAACATTTGAATAAGGGGAGGGAGAGGCATAAATAAAAATGACAACCTACACCATCAATACCACATATAAACAGAGTGGGCAGGTGTGCTTCCAGGTCAGACACAAGCATCTAACCTGGAAGGAGCAGGTCCTTTGCAAAGATGTCTCATCAAAGCCAGCAAGTCACCCAGGCAGTTTCTGCCACAGTCTCTGCATGAGCTACTTTAACCTCTTTAGGCTCTCAATTTCACTAGTTTGAAATCACTTCTCTCCCTAGGAAAAGGTAGTCTCTTCCTGTGAACAGAAAGTCAAGGCTGGAAGAGGGCTAGACCTGCTCCTCTTCCAAGCAGTAGGACAAAGAGGGAAGGCAGTGGTTCCCTTCATGCTGCGCAAGCCTCTACTAGTTGAAGCAGCACTGCTAAATGTTTGCATTCAAACACAATCTGACCTCACTGGCAGCCACAACACAGACTAAACTTTGAAGTCTTGAATTTGTGAGGAGGCTAACCATCCTCTTTAAAGGAACAGGTTAGGTGGTTTATTTAGTTTTCATGTCTTTGTTTTGAATCTAAAATGCCAGCACAGCCAATTTCTGCCACTTTTGGCACAAAATACTAAAACTTATCAAGGTAAGACTACACAAAGTAAGTTGATGCTCTAAAATAGAGGCAAAGGAACTTCCATATCCCTTACAGTCTCATAAGCTTATGAACTGTATGCTGCAATTAAACACGAGTGGAATTTAAGTCCTGTATGTGTAGACAGAACAAGCGGAGTAAGAGAAAACTTCTCAGAGAGATACTTCTTCTACAGGTAGGTGGTAACACCCCAAAGAGTTCACTTAGGATATTTTGTGTATATGGGTATGATTTGTGGTGGTTTTTTTTTTTTTTTTTTTGTCCATTCGCTTGTTTGAGGCAAGAATCAAGTAAGGAATGAGGAAATTAAAACCTCTACAGTGCAACTACATTTAGTCCTCAGCACTGGCTACAAACTGCCTGTGAGAAATAGGAAAAAGATGTGTTCCACTAGATGGGAAATAGGGAGACAAACAAACGGCAATAAGTACAGCTACATGTAAAGTACCACACTACACTACATGCAAATAAATTGGTTGCTACTTTTTGCCATGGCTGCCTGATTTAACTTTTACAAACATGAAGACAGAGTTGACTGTCCCAACAGCTAGGACTTGATTCTCAGTCCATGCAGAGCTGTAAATGCTGCCCTGAGCTCCTGTGTGAGTCACAGGATGCACTGGGAGCAACCAACTCATTACATGACAAAACCACAACAATCCTGTTCTGAAGGAACTTCAGTAAAGTCTCAGGGAGATGAACAAAGAGGACTGGAGCCAACTCAAGATCTGTACCTGTTCTGTGCCAGCCGCTCTGCTTTGCAAGGAAATAAGAGCAAGAAATTTGCAGTCAAAACTGCTGTAGTAGTAAATTAGATATGTCTGCTAATTTTTTGTTACAAATTGTATAGAATCCGCTGCACATTTTAATGGGGGAAGGGAGGCTCTCTCCCTCGTTTTCCTAATGGATCAGCAGTCTTGTGATCGTGACTAAACTTCAGTAAAAGCTCTGTAAATCTACCTTTTATTAGTCAAGTCACATTTCAGACAAAACAAAGCTTACTATTGCAGAAATCATTCATTCTAAACTTTTTAACACCAGTAATAAAGGAATTGAAGTTTAGTTTTACTCAGGCTGTCTTCCTAAATATTATTCATTCTAAAATAAGGAATTCAATAGGAGCACACAACAGTTGCTTAATAACTAAAAAAATCCTAAATTACTCCACTCTGTGTCCCTTGTTACCTGGCTTGTAATGAAGGAGGACATCATTGATAGCAACACCTTCATTGCTAGAAAAAATAAGAAAAAAAAAAGAAAAAAATAATTTCCATAAACAATTTACTCAGGCAGACAGTTAGTTTGACCTTTCATAGATCCTTTTTTCCTTACCATCCTACTGCTTTCCAACGTGTTACAACGTGCAGCTGGAATCCATCACTGATTAGTCCCTTAACATGCCCTCTGTTATAAGCCTTAAAGAATGTTATCTAGCAAAGAAGTTCAGTTCCTTCTCCTTCCTCTTGAAAAACAGAACAGAACCAACCCTTCACCCTCCCCAGATCATGCTCCCTCCCTTTTTCTGGGACAGAGAGACTGTCAGTTATCTTTTGAACAGCTGAATTCTCCAACAAATACACTTGCCACACAGCAGGTAAACCAACACCAATTGCTACCCTGAGACCTCTGTATTAAACTAAGCAGAGAAAACTGTTACCTTTAGGTTAATCAAACCAGTACGAAACTCAGACAATCTGGTTTAGTACTTTTGGAATGGCTGCTTTTACAATGTGAGAGCACAGTTTTGCTACCCTAATTTACCAGAGATTTAAACTCAGAAGTTTCATACTAGACTGAATTCTGTTACAAGAAATTGGCAAAAGAAAAAACAAACTTTGTTCAGAAAAGTACTGATTTTATTGACTCAAACTGTATTTACACAACACATTCATATGTTCAATATCTTACAGAACTCCGTAAAAAACTTGACCAATAAAACTGCAGGAGCAAGTTCCAGACTGAACCATGAGTACATTTTAAGATATTTGACTGGGTATCCGGCTGTACTGTCAAATTTACTTGACTGTTCTTTGTAAACAATTCCTTTTAAAAATCAAAACGAAGGGTGGGGAGAAGGAGGATCAGATCAAAAAGCTGATGCTTCTGCAAAGCAAGGTACACTTCGCAAGACCAGACTTTTGGCCAAGCATTCAACAATGCATTTTTCTACGATTTTTTTGGAAACAAATCACATACAGGTATATTTTAGATGAATAATCAAAATTCTTTATTTTTTTTTTTAGTAAGCCTACATACATTTGAAAAAAAAAAGGAGACCAGTGCCATGAAGTTTGTGCATGAATCTCAGTTCTTTCAGTGTTTGGGAGGTTCAGTTCTGGCATTCCACTGCAGCTCAAATCCAATGTACGTTTCTTCAGCTGACAAATGAAAGATGATCTTTTACCGGTGAACTGATGATATCACATACTGGGAGTAGAATATCTTTGTCTCTGCACAAGACACCACTCTTCCATCCATCTCTAGTACAGTTTAGTTGAATAAATATTTGTTTGTTTTGAAAGTACAAACTAGGTGAGTTTATTTCTCTTCCAGAGTGCAAGTCAGCATCACCACACACTTGGCAGTTAAAATGGCATCCCTCCTCTGATCTGCCTAACAACCTGTTCATCTGTTGTCTCTTCTTTCTCTTTTTCACGTTTTTTGTTCCAGTCTTTAAGGCCTTCTGGTAGAGAAGTATCCTCATCCAAACTTCCCGTCCCTTCAACAAATTCTTCATAAGTGGACTTCTCTGCAAATGGTCTTGGGCCAAGCAAGTCTACCATATCACTTTTATCAAGCACTTCCTTCTCCAGTAGTCGTAGGGCAACCTGCAATAGCAGTAAGTTATGTCACACAGAGTACCATCAGTTGTCTCTCTTCTTGCAAGAGTTTAAGGCAGTCCGGGACAACATTAATTCAACACAGATAAATTTAATAAACAAGGTGCTCAGAGTTTACTTAATACCCGGTTTTCCTTTGGTCAGAATTTATGTAGCATATCTTTTTCTTCAAATCCTACTTAAAAGGCTTAGCAAAACGCTCTCCTATGGGCACTGCTACTGTTATTTGTTACTTTAGAACAACTTTCACTGCTGCTGAAAGGCTCCTGATGCAATACATTAAGCTATAGATCCAAACAAGAGTTCTGTGCCAAGTGTTATGAGCTAGACAGAACAGCATAAAAACTAACGTGTATAATGCACATGTGTAGTTCATAACCTTCTTGGGTCAGTGAGCACTCAGTGAAAACAACAGTGATCTCTTTTAGAACTATGACCTACTAAAATGCCATTTACCAAATCCATACTAAACTTTCTTCTTGTCAATAAGCATAACAGATAGGTGCCCATCCTGGAAAAAGACCTTTTTGCTGTACTGGGCTTTCTGGTGAGGAGGAAAAGAATCACGCACAAGGGTTGCCTCAACTGTAGCAAGGCAGATCTCAAGCAACCCATGCACATGGAAGGAAGAAAACTTTATCTTAATTTCAAAAATAATTCAGATAGAGGAAATATTACATACCTCTCTTCTTAGAGATCTTCTTTCAGCCTAATCATTTAGAACCTTTATACTGAGTGTTTGGTATTGTGTTTTTGTTGGTGGTGGTGGTGGTGGTGATGGTGGTGTGTGTGTGGGGGGGGTAGTGATTTTATGTTTTTATTCTTTGCTTTGTTGTTCCCCCCCCTCTTCATTCTGGTCTAGTCCATCTCTTAACACCTATTTTAGCAGGTAGACAGGTCTTTCCAACTTAGCAAATGAATTCTGAACATTTTAGCAAAGAGATATTAAAGCATGCATTAGAACCTTGACGTTTTCCAACACAAGTATTTATATCTACTTATTGAAAACTTGTGTCACACTCTAAAGATACATATATTGAACTTTTGATTTTTTTCATATGCTCATTTTTGACCTATTCAGTTCAATCTGGCTTCTAGCTTACAAGCTGGTGTCTGAAAACATAGCAATACTCACCTTTTCTACTTCTGCTTTCTTCTCAGTCAGAAGAGATAATGTCCTCTCATAAGCAATGTTAATAAGTGACCGAACTTCTTCATCTATCATTCTGGCAGTTGCCTCACTATAGGGTTTCTCTAATACCATGTCGCCTTGACGAGGGAGGTCGAAGGAAATCTGCCCAACTTTTTCATTCATACCAAACTGGACAATCTGAAAGTAAAGGGGAGATGGTGACACTTTAGGATATATTTATATAAATCTGGTAGACAGAATTGAAATTAGAAAGTCATTAACCTGCTGAAGAGAAATTCCAATCTTTTTTCAAGGTTCTAGATCTTTCTGAAGACAATATGCTTAATACAAATTTAAATCTATACTTACTATTTTCTATTTAAAATTGAACAAGGGACACTGATGACCAGATAAAAATTAGCATTGCTAAGGATTTCATTAAATGTTTAACTTCCAGAACTGAGAAAATAAGCAATTTTACCAAAGACCAGCAAATGGGTGTGGTTTGGGAGTGGAGGATAAAGGCAATGTGTTGTAAAGGGGAAGAGGATCTCCTCTAAAATGCCTCTCTTGCTCACCTTGTAAGCATCTTATTAGATGACAGCTTTTATGTTGATGCAGGAACAAGAATAAGCATCTACACAGTATGTAGCTACAGTTAGATGAGTCACTACATTCTTAAGATTTCATATCGCTTGGCTGTGCTACGTTAATATGGTACAAAATGTCTTCACTGACTGCAAACAGTGCCCAAATACAAGGTTTTCTAGATTTATATACACATGTCAATCCAAATTGGGTCTTCAAACTGAGCAATTTTAGAAGTAGCATCAGAGAATCGGATATATGCACTAAACTAATTTTTTAAGTAGAGTTTCCACATGTGTTTGAATGCAGTGCAGCATGCATGTTCCTCCAGGGGGGTGGAGAATAGCGATCAGCTCACTGCAAGATTATAACACTTGAGTCATCAGCATCTCTATACAACAGCAACATAATGTTTAGTCACATAATCTTTTACTGAGATAGGCTTTTGACATACATGATTAAATCATATCCTTTACAAACATTAGTGTTAAGTAATAGAAACGGAAAACAATAAGAAAAATAAATATTACTCAAGCATATACCTGAGCATATGCACTCTGTGTCACCTTCTTCAAGTCATCTTGAGCACCGGTTGTAATTCTTCCGAAGAAGATTTGCTCAGATACACGTCCACCCAGTGTCATGCACATTCTGTCAAGTAGTTGCTCTTTGGTATAAAGATACTGTTCTTTGGGTAAATACTGAGCATAACCCAGTCCTTTACCACGAGGGATAATAGATACCTACAATCAAAATAAATAGAATGCTAAATAGTGTTTAAAAAAAAAAGTGTTTGTTGGTTTGACTTAATTTAATATCACAACCTATACCATACTCATCCTTCAACTTTAATTCAGACATTACCTCTGTTTACTGTTTGGCCCTCATTGTGATTTATTCTTAAAAGCCCTGGCTAGCTCTAAACTGGGATAACAACTACTAGAATATCTGGAAAAGAAAGGTAAGACCACTGTAATACCTTTTGCAAAGACTGCATGGCATTTTTAAAATGCGTTAATTAAAATTCATAATTCTTTCAGTAATACATACTGGGCTTTAAGTACTCCAGTACAAATATCACATTTCTCAATCAACAGAATTCTGAATAGATAGCTTCCATGCTTACTAATATTCCTCCTTTGCGCAGTAAATTGTAGATGAAAAATTTTAAGCTTGAAAACTAGACAATGTTAAAAACACAACATCATAGCAGGTTTAGGAGATTGGGCTGTTTTCCCTTATTTTCAACTTGCCAAGCTATGCAAACTTAGATCAGCTTCTGGATGACCATTTTTGTAGCTGTATTCCTGAAGAGGTGTGTGCCTGCACAATCTGCTAAGATTAACCTAAACACTGCATCTGTACTAAAAGCCTCCAAGAAAAAGCAGCTTTCAAACCAGGCAGTCTCGTGGGAACATCAAGTCCCTCTCACTTTCCAAGGCCATTTTTACTACAAACCCCGTAACGCCCAAGTCTGAAAATATTTAAGAAAGCTACACAAAGTGAAATAAATCAAAATATAACATTTACATAGTCTTTTGTGAGATTACATATTTCAATGTCCTCCCAGCATCGAGAGAAAATAAAACAATAGGAAAAAAAAGCGCTTCCTTTACCTTTAAGAGTGGGTCAGCATGTTCCAAAAACCATCCTGCAACTGCATGCCCTGCCTCATGATATGCTACTGTCTTTTTCTCCTCTGGTTGCAGAACTTGAGTTTTCTTTTCCAAACCTTTATAAAACAAATTTGATTAAATTCTTTCAGGCATATCTTTCTCCACTGGAATCCCTCATTTCCATTAAGAAACACAATACTTAGATGCCACACATTTAATTTCTTCAGTAGAGTATATAAAACTAGCAACTTTTAGAAGTTTGTGTCTTTGAGGTTTTACAGCAACTTTGTCCCTTATTTTAAAGCTTAAGTTCTTTACAATATTCAAATTCTTATATAAAACATTTGCACTTTAAAAATTCAGTCATTTTCTAGATTTAAAGCTAACAGCAGTTAAAAGCATCAACTATTCCTCCTGTCATTTGACTAAATTAGAAAGTGTCCTGATTGAATGTCTATTTCTGCTCCTTCTCCACTTCAGAAATCAGCAAAATAACCCAGCCACTTATTTTCTAAATCTTAAGTATGTTTAGGAGGAAAGAACATAGCCTTTAAGAAGATTCTTCTTACATAAAAAGTGCCTAAATAAAAAGTGCTGATGAATGACTGATGTGATACACCTACCTCCAATCACTCTTTCAATTGCTTGCTCAAAATGCTTTTGGTTTATAGCATCTGAGAGATGCCGTGCAGCAATTAATGCAGCTTCATTACAAACATTGGCAATATCAGCACCTAAAGGCAGGGAAGGCATAAGTTACTTATCATTTTTACCAATTTTCTTTGTCTAGCATAAAAATATTCTTATCTATGATTACATTTCCACAGATTCTCATGCAGAATAGAATTAAAGGTAACAGACTCCAAAATAATTCCAAAAAACACACATACACAGTGTTTTTTTTTTTAAGATAGATTTAAATACACACACTATGACGATAAGCTTTAGGATCTTTCTCTTAGACAGTTACTGAACAGAGCTTACAATCAGTAAGGTGCTGATTTGCACATCAGTGTGCATTGCACCTTCTGTAAGCTCTCTCTGCAACAGACTGCACTGCATTTAGTCTCATTTAGACTTAGAGAAACAACTTTCCTACATATGGTTCGAGTACAGCTCAGACCCTGACGTGAAAGGAATCATTCCAGAGACACTACTGGCTTCAAGCCATTCACTTCTTGTTAGCTTTATTTATGGTAATGCTATTGATAGTTTCAAAATGAGCAAAAAACCATCACTGCAGTTGCCAGAGATGCTGGCAATCAGACGTCAGAAAAAGACCACAGATAGCAAAGAATTTGTTATCAGTCAACACAGGTATTAAATGGATTATGATAGAAGCCAAGAATGTAGGTTTCCACATTCATTTCTAATTCAACAAAAGGTCACAGTACATTTTTCAGGGAGAAAATTCTACATTCAGAAATTCAAATTCCCCCATAGAATGTTCATGCAAACTACTATGAAACAGTTTGCTTTTTTTTTTTGGTACGTTCAAAGCATCAAAAAAACATTAAAAGGAAGATCACACATACCAGTGTTAGCAACGAGAAATTTCTGGGGTGCTTCTGCTGAAGACAGAAGCTGATATGTTTGTATGTCAACCTGACTGAGGAGACAAACTTAAGACCCTCAGAATTCTCTCAGCTGCCCAAACAGGAAAAGATGATTTCACATTGTTTCAGCAAATAAAATAAAGTAAGAGAGCCAGACTGGATCAAACACAAAAATAAGACAAAACAAAAAACAAAAATAATATGGTATAAAATCTACAGCAGAGAACAGTGATATTAAGAGTTACCTACCTGAAAAACCAGGCGTTAGGGATGCGAGTTTTCTTGCTAGGTTATCTTTATCTAAGACTGTATCTAATTTGAGAGGTCTAAGGTGAACTTTGAAAATAGATGCTCTTCCTTTTATATCCGGAGGGCCTTTAAAAATTAAAGAAATATACATCTTTACTTTTCACAAGTAAATCAGTCTGCATGGAGAATTTACATATGTAAATAGCTAGTGATTTTGGTAGCACTCACTCTATATAAGCAGAAATATAGTGATGCAAATAAACTTACCAATGTAGATCTGTCTGTCAAAGCGTCCTGGTCTCATTAGAGCAGGGTCTAAAATATCTGGCCTGTTAGTACCTGCCAGAATTACTACATTTGTGGTGGTATTAAAGCCTGTTGAAAAAATACAATAAAAATCTGTGTAAAAGTAACTGTCAAGAAGAACAAACCAACAAACTGTTGACTGGGGCCACAGCAGTACTAACAGTTAACAAAAATGATCTTAAATAGTTCCTTTTTCTAGAACACTGTCCAGCTTTTCACAACAAGCAAAAAATAGCCTTGGCCTCTGCTTTCTGTAGTGCTGTATCAAAGCTTACTTTATCTACAAAGGACAGCAACAGATTAAGTTCCAAGTAAACTGCACAACCAACGTGGTTAGCTGTGTGTATGTCCATATGCCTAAATATATTTTTAACAGACAGACTGCTATCACACAATTTTATTTTTTACTTACTCAACTTTGACAAAGTTATCAGATGCAGAACAATTGTTCTTCTTCCTGAACAAGTTTTAGTAAACACCAGGCTGCAGCAAAATGAGTCACCATTACTCATTCTAGGAAGTAAGCACGACTCATTTTAGGAAACACTTGCTTCCTAATACAAATGCGATTTGTATTTAAAATGAACCCAGTGTTGGTTAATAGGTCTGAGAAGCATACTAGTTCTTTCATTTGTGTTCGTCCCTCTACTACCACCTGCACACTTATATCTTGCACCTAAGAATGCAAACATTAATGCAGCGATCAATACAGTAGGTACTTAAGTCACTAAGGACTTATGATTAGATCCTTGTCATTGTAATGCAAAATTAGAAATTAAATATTTACCATCCATTTCTACTAGAAGCTGATTGAGCGTGTTCTCTTGTTCACTTTGTCCTCCAAAGTTGCCTCTTCCTCTCTTCCTTCCTACTGCGTCTATTTCATCAATGAAGAGGATGCATGGGGCATTTTTACGAGCAAGAGCGAATAAGTCTCGAACCTTCAGAGGACAACAGAACATGAAAGGGTTAGCCACTGTTTGACAATGGTGCCGGGGCTGCTGAGGCAGTGGAAGGCGCATCAGTAACAATACCATTATCACTGACTACTGCAGTAAGATCTCAAAGCACGCAGCCAGCTTCCAGTGCAATACTGTTACACCGCAGCTGCCACTCAGAAGGAATCATTGATGTGGAGGCCCTTTGGTTGACAGTTCCTTTCTCAATCCATAAATTAAGAACATAAATAAAACAAATTAAAAGCCTTAAGAAATAACCATTTTCCCTGAACGATTATATCTTACGTACCAACACTAAAAGCCTATGAAGATTTAAGGCAATCTCTCTTTCAAGCTCTCTTTCAATGCACAGTACAAGCAGAAATGAAACGTGAATAAGCACGCTCTGACATGGTAGTTCTTCAGATCAAGGAAATAAAATCTTTCAGGTTTTTCTGCAGTTAGGACAGAGTGCTGTCGCTCCTACAGTAAGCTTAAGTCTTACTTGTAAGTGCTTATTATTATATTGTTATTATTATTATAACAATACTCTCTTCATAAATACTGACTCTTAGTCATTGTGACTCTCCCCATTACACGGGCTACGAAAACTTAATTCACCTCCCAGTATTTATTTTGCAATAAAATTAACTTCTAGAAATCTGTAAAGATGGCTAACACATGAGCAAATATCTACAACCCGGAAGTCCTTTCCCCCTCCTCCCAAATAAGATACTGTCTACCAAATCCTACTGTAATAGTTACACCACAAGCAGGCTATAATATGCAACATTACAATATTCTGCTCGCAAAAATATCAGAAGGACTTCATTAAAACCAGCTCAGCAAGTTCACAGACCTGAGTGATATAATTGGAATAATCAATAAATTAAAAAATACAGAAGAAATAGGAATTACACACAGCTCAGAGCTTTAATACTTTGTACATTACAGACGCCAACTAGAATAGATGTCTGTAAAAAGACACGGAGGGTACAGAAGATGATGCAAATTTTGGATAGTATGCCATGTTGTGGAAACTCATTCAGATTTGTCAGAGTTTGAAAAAAAGTACAGTGAACAAGAATATGAAGAAATGTGATGAAAAAGAAAAAGTGTCAGATGTTTAAAGTGAACTCCCACCTTTTGGTCTGAAAGAATGATCCAAAACTGAATGACTATGTTTCAGAAGCAACAGAATTTAAAAGACCACATAGGAACAAAGGCTCTTTTCCAGCATATCCTAATTTACAATTGATTTAGCATCACTTATAACAGTCTTATTTACCAAATTCATAGAAAATGAAACAAAACCACTCTCCACAGTGTACTGAAAGGTAATCAGAAATAACAGTGTTGAAACATTCACAGCTGAAGCAACAACTTAAGTCAACAGGTATCACTTAGTGCTAAGAGGCAATAATTACACCTGCACAAGTCAAGACAAAAAGGTTAAGCTACTTTGCTTTTGGGTTTTTCAGGTTTATGTTAACAATTAATGACAATGCAGCTTGAGTACCCTTTAGTACTTCTAGATATCTATCGCTTTCCTGGAGGATACAGATCTACTTCTTTTGTTACTGTTTCCTAGTGAAGTCCTTTTTATGGTAGGCTTTTTTCAGCTCCCACTCATCCTACTGACACGACCACTATCTTCATACCTTTCAAACATAGTCACCGCATAAGATTTTTTTACCACCATGTTATCATTTCTTACATGTATTTCCTTGCTTTGTCTATACCCTTTCCCCAACACAGCAGTTCCATTTGACAACTTCCTTACATATTTTCAGTTTCACTCTGCATCCTCATTGGAACCTTCCCTCCTAAACTAGATTCCACATTCAAATCTCTAAATGTCTCCTGTTCCTTCAGTTGCAGGCTCTATAACGACCAGTGTGCCTCCCACCTCTTCCCTTTTCTCTTTACAGAAGATCCAGAATTGCCCGCTTTCAATCATCATCTCCTATCTGTATTACTGGAAGAAGTCCTTCAGAAAATCAACAGAAGATACTTAAGGTAGCAGGAGGCATATACTCAAACAGCAGTTACAAACTAAGGAAGAAATTTGAGAAAAGCTTAATCACAAGCCTCAAATAAGTCCAGCACGTGAAAACTGCAGATTTTCAAGGCTTTAGGAACTTAATCAAAATTAACTTCACTGTCGATTTTCATAGGACATAAAACTGCATATCTGGTAAAGCCCATTCCCTGTATAATTTCAAATTCAAATCAAGATCCTAAAGTACTTCCATTTCATGCTCAAAAACTGTAGCAAATAAATTTCAACTCAAATTCTCCAGAACAGCGTCAGCCTAAAAATATACTTTCTGAGGCTTATGACAAAATGGTTAAGAGTTTGGTGAAGGTATGAGCTGTTTTGGAAATAGGGCATAATTTTGGACATTTTAAGGAGTCCTATTTTTCCAGCCTCACAAAACATTTCCAGCAACTTGTTTCTAGAACATATTTAATCGGCAGATCTGCGTGTCCTCCTTTCCTAGGCACAAAAAGACAGACTTCAAACTGAATGTCTGAAATACAGTAGTAAAAAAAAATTAAAATGGAAGCACTGAAACGGAGCTAACACTTCCCACTTAAAATAGCTCATTAAAAATGTATTAAGGCAAAACATCAAAAATGTAAGATGATATACTTGGTTATTTAAATCCTGATCTCCAGAAATTAAAGCATTAGCTCTATAATCCTTGGGCTCCTATTTCAATCAGAAGCTCATCTGTGTGTCCCAGACAACTACATTTAAGAGTTTGACACTACAAAGAAAACAAAGGTCTTCAGAGAAATAGGAATGATTTACATCAGAAAAACACATCCCCATAGCAGCGGACAAATGAGGTACGTATTTCTGACCCAGCTAGTGTGTTTACTTTGGAGCAGAGCTTGAAGAGAGCTTGGTTCTGGTTTTCTTTTTTTTTTTTCTTTTTTTTTTTTTCCCCTTCCAAGTCTCCACAAAGAAGTAGACCCTTAGGGCCCAGACAACCTATAATCAGTACTGAACTACATTTCATCCTTTTGTGAAAGGCAACTCTATGCTTCTTGTATTTAGGCAAGCATCTAGTATCACTTATAGGGTAACCTGCATGGATTAAGTAACTTAAAGATTAAAGAAATTATTGATTAAAGCCTGAATCTAACATCAAACTGTCCACGAGATTTGACAAAGACCCTTCAACAACCACCACAAATAAAACAGCAAGACCAAAGACTTACTCGAGCTGGACCCACACCAACAAACATCTCCAAGAACTCAGAGCCATTGACTGTGATAAATGGTACATTAGCTTCTCCAGCAGTAGCTTTAGCAAGAAGTGTTTTTCCAGTACCTGGAGGACCTGTCAAAATTGCCCCCTGCAAGAGAAACAGATGTTTTCCTTATGAAAACAGTGCAACTATACCTTACTTACAGATCTTCTACATGGTAAAGCCATGAGTCTACGGGTTTTCCCTTTACCGCAGTAAAAATGGTGCAAGAAAAGAGACTGAAATTTCATCTGTCATTTAAACCAGCATGAAGAAAAAAATAGATTCAGCATTGCCATGTTGACTCAGAATTACAGGGACAGTGATTTCTTCATCTAACATTTAAGAAAAAGCAGCCTGTTTCCAGCTGGGCTGCCACTACAGCAGTCAAAAAGTGACAGGCAATTCTAGAACCATTACAACTATGGTAGACACATATCCTGTGTATAATTTCTGACTTGTACAAACAGATGAAATACTCTATAAAAAATTTTCTGGCACTATAGTTCTTCTGTTGGCATTTAATGTCATTTTTTTTTCCTGATTGTGAGAAGTTAGAAAGTACTGCCTACATAAACGTTCATGGTCCAGTTCAAATTCCTGACGACTAACAAAAGAATCAAGTCATCATCTCTTAAGTCATCACTTCATTACCTTTGGAATTTTTGCTCCCAGATCCTCATATTGCTTGGGATTTTTCAGAAAATTAACAAACTCCATTATCTCTAATTTGGCCTCCTCACAGCCAGCTACATCTTTGAATTTGACATCTATCTCATCCTTAAGAACTTTGGCTGTGGTTTCACCCACACTGAAAAGTCCACCCATTCCACGTCCTCCTCGACCTAAGCCTGCAGGACCTCTTCTTAATGTGTACAATAAAGAGCCAATAATAAGGATTGTAGGCAGCAAACTCAGGAGAAACGATCTGCGGAGAAAAACAAAAAGCAGAAAGCCAAGCATTACAAAAATCCATTACTGAGCACAACATGTAAAAGACATTGGTTTCATCATAAGCAAACCTAAACGAATTCAGAATACTCTAGCTTGCAAAGATATTGTAAATGTTACTCCACAAGATTTTCACACTGGGAAATAAAATACATTTGAGAAGAAAAAAAGATTCTGATTTACAGAAGTCAAACCAACTGAAAAACTTTTTCTAACTGTAATTAAGAGCTGAAATTAATTTTTCATTGCTGTCCTCTCTTACAACTGCTGGAAAATGTAAATTGAAAGACTTAGAGGTTGATACATTCCTACTCTTGATGCTTAACAAGCAACAGTTTTGTCTTTTTCATTTTAAACCAACATCAAGTGATAGCCATAAGTACACAGAATAACTGCATTCCCTAATAAACAGAAGCAGCTCATTTTATGTGCCCTTTAAAGATGAATTCACAGGACTTATGTGGAAATGGTTGTTTTAATCAAAGTGAGATGTATTAGGTAACATATAATCAAGATACAATACCCCTTCAAGCAGAAAATTCTCAAAAATACGTACTCACTCTTGGTCCCCTAGGTCTTTCTCAATTTCTGCATTTCCTTCTGTCAGTGTTTGTTTCTCTGTTCCAAGGCTACAGCCTTGTTCTGATTACTCAATTGCCCACCATCTCACACGGTCTGTCCTCTAACCTCCTAGCATGGCTCTATAAGAGCTGAAAATCCTAATAATACTAAAACAGTTATCATTATCACAGTATTGGAGCACTTCATGGCTTTTTCTCTTGTAAGAAGAGTTCACAAG
The DNA here is from genome assembly GCA_037305975.1 of Chrysolophus pictus. Classification (NCBI taxonomy): domain Eukaryota; kingdom Metazoa; phylum Chordata; class Aves; order Galliformes; family Phasianidae; genus Chrysolophus; species Chrysolophus pictus. The sequence goes on along the minus strand of CM074577.1, from coordinate 43,951,965 downwards.
TCATTCTCTCAACTCTCAGCAATAATAAAATCCTAAAGAGACAGGAATACTACCACAACTTCCCACACAAGATTTTCATGCTCTTGCAAAAAGCCCAGATTTCTGGGATGAAAAGGGAAGAGCTGGATATTCCTACATGATGGAATTAAACAGAACCTCAATCCGTAATCTTACAGCTGCTGCTCAGCTATGAAAGACCAATAAAGAATACAAATCTTAAAGTATTGGAAGCATTACTCTACAATGGGCTAGCAAGAACACCATACATCAAATGTGCTATTTTTCTTAAACAACTTGTTGATTAAAAGCAAGATACATCTTCCAGCTCCTGCTCACAGGCACAGTAATGTAATTCCATTTATCACCAATACCATGCCTTTTTGCAAGGCCTCTGTCAAATTTACAGGCAGAAAGTAATGTCTCTTAGAACTCAGTCAATAGACTACAGTTCTGTGCCATATTTTGTTCTCTCAAAAATCTCTGAGCACCATCTCTGGAGCATTACTGCTGTGTCTTGCTGACTCCTGCTCTAGTCCAGGCACCTGAAGGGCTCCTATGAAGGAAGGGTTAGTTGTGAACAGAAATATGTATGTACTGAGATTTTTACACAGATAACGTACTGGACAGGTCCTCTAACAGTTAACTTTCAGAAATAAAGCCAATACGACTATTGTTGAAACTAGATGATCATTGTGGTTCTTTTCAACTCAGGCCATTCTATGATTCTATGATTGTTCTGATAATACTGCCACCCAGTGTAGCATAGGAGGAATGTCTTACAACCCTACCGTAGAGACAATTTCTCATCAAGATACTTTAAAAAACAAAACCAACAAAACATGCTTCTTACCCATCACTCTCTGTTGAGTAGACTACAGGCAACCTGTTCTCCACTTCTATACCCAGGTCTTGCTGCACAGTTTCAAGATTGCGTTCGAAAGTGTCCACACTACCGATATTAAACCAGACATACTGCTAAAAAAAGAGCAGAGATCACCACAAAGTGCCCTATCCCACCTCAGCTTAGTTTTAAGCCAACTTCTAGCACATACACAAGTAAATGTCAGAACATAATCAGACCAAAACATCATTTTAAGTTGCCTTATAAAGTACGTAACCAATGGAAGATGCATCTAATAGATCTGAGGCTTACCAACTTGGACACTGTATTTGTCATTGCTTCTACAGAAACCACACATTCAAATTTTTGTGCACTATAGGTAGACTGAAATCCTGGCCTTTCCTCCATGAAAAAAATGGAGGGAGAAATATTTAGAAAATAATAAACAGGTATTTAGAAGAGAATTACATAACCAGAATAAAACACAGCACTGAACCAGCAAGCACAGTAATCATACAACCTACTATTTCACCATAAGATCTCAGCCTTCCTGATTAAGAAAAGCAATTATATACATTTGGAATCCATATTAGCTTTAAAATTAATTGTGTTCACAAAAGACAGTATGAAGTTATTATATACCTGAAAAACAATCCAGATTCTACTTTGAAACACAGATGAGACTGGGTCTGTTTCATGAGAATCTCCCCTTTTGCACCATGACCTGCCTGATTTGCCCTTACTTACTCTAATGCTGGAGGAAAAAAAAAGTAACCCTAAGTATTAACTGATTGAGAAACTAAGGCAGTGGATGGTATGTGGGCTAAAGAGTAGGTGAGTAAATAAGTTGCACTGAAACCCACAGATGAAGTAATTGCTGCAGATTTCACTCTACCCTGGAGGGACCTGCAGTTTCAGAAAATCAATTAAAAAGCCCAACAAAACCCTACACAAAGAAAGTATCACCAATTAAGGTAATGACATAAAGCTTCTGTAAGCTATGAAACAGCAAAAAAATCATGACAATAAGAGTCAATCACCTGCACACTGAAAAGGTCTGAAGCTGGCAGAGACTGTGCTCAGAACAAAAGTTTTCATGTTTACGCATATGAGCATTATGTTTATTTTTTGAATGGGTCTCAGCCTGCAGGTGTTATTCTTCAGCAGAGAGCTTTTATCTTCATCAGCCTATTCCTGGTTATGTTACTAAGAAAAGTAACCCACTGAAAAAAGTGCATTTCTCAAGAATAAGAGCTGGTAGTTTAGCTTTAAAGACTGCAGTATCAAACAGAGAAAATTAAAAGTTTCCTTATAACTAACTATCTAAAAGCAGTCCGTGAGAGAAAAGATCCAAATGCACGTTTAAGACTGGTATATTCTTCAGCAGACAGAAAACAGTAATTAGAAATACAGAATCTTCAATAATTTCTCACTCCTTCTGTCCACATACTTGTATTAAGAGCATGGTGCAGGAAAGGAACTACTTGGCATAGTCTGGAGGTATTTGTGGCAAAACGTAACCATGTAGGATAATGTAACAGTAAAGCAAAAAGCATATTTTAGATTAAAAGACAATTAATGTTCCTAAGTTCTCTGCATCAAACTTTATCAAAAGGCTGCCTTGTTCTTTCTAAAGTCTTGTGTAAATGTATTAGAAACATTTACCCATTCATGAGGAGACTTTCCTGACACAAAGATCACTCTAACAAAGCGCTTGTTCACCACTTCCAGTCTGTCCACCTGTGGAAGGAAAGAACAAAACCTGTCACCTGTTAAAGTGTACAAACTATCCATTCTTCCATCACAGCTAGCACAGCTGCATACACCAGATATGAACCTGTTCTGTTTTCTAGCAAGAAAAAAATAAATCACATTGTAGATCAGGACAGTTCCACAAAACATTCGTGTCACACAAATTATCCAGTTGTTAACTCTATTTAAGATAAGCTCAAAAGATTCTAAGTAAACTGTGCTGTTTCAGACGTATATAGCAAGTTTTACGCTCCACATGCTTTTGCTTGGTAGCTCTATTTAAAAAAAAAAGAAATATCTCAAACTAGCCTTAATCCTGATCACAGCTGGAAACAGTAAAAGCTCCTCTTCACTCCAAATGTACATCCTAGAAATGCCATTAACTAAGAAAGTCTTCTCAAAGAATTTATTTCAGTGACAATTCAATTCAACTTCATAAATTCCAATGTAAGGAAGCAAATACACAATTGGTAAACAATGAATATTGGCACAGCAGAAATCAGATGGAAAGGATGACTTCATACCCTTACTTAAGAATAAAAAAACAAAGAACAAATCCACCTTGTCTCAAATTAGAGGTAGAGAAAGGTAGTTAAACAATATGTAACTATTTCAGTGATCAAACAAAAAGTGATAGGCCACATAATGCTAAACTCCTTCAGCAGCTTCCAAACAGAACAAGGGAAAACTTAACTCTGCTCTTACAATTGTTCCTGCTAATATAAAAGACTTCCTGTACTACCACATTAAACACAGGAACATCCATAAGTTAACAAAATAATTTCTTTAAGGTAACAAATCAGAAACTAAAATCAAGAATCAAACTGGAGGTTCACAAAAAATGCTAAGCTTTTTATTTTAGGCTGGAAAAAATGCCAAATTCCTAGTTTCTTGTATTTGTCTTAGAAGGTTACAATTGCTAAAGAAAATGAAAGAGTAGTTTAGTTCCATTTCTTCTGCCTCTTTCCATCCAATAAATGGTTTCAGCAATTTTTAAAGTTTTAAAACTAATTATGGTTCTACAAGTTGGGCCTGAGCTGCACACAGGCTAGCAAGACTTTCCTGAACTTAACACGTGTGAACATTTATGGTAAAACTCACACAAAATAGAAGCTAAGAAGCCACTCAAGATCTGATCTGACTTCAGGAAGCAAGACTACCTGAACATCTTTGTTATGGACAGTGTGTAACCTCAATGCTGCTGATGTTTTCTCCCCACTAACTGGTCGGGACTACAGCAACCAATAGCTTTTGATGAGTACATTTTTAGTTTATTGGAATATCCAGACTATATCTTACAGAGGCCCGAGAGACTTTATTTTATGCAACAAGCTACTTTCATAATGCTCTTCTGCAACCATGGTTCAGACTTCATTAACTGTTACTGATAACTTCATTTTTTATTTTTTTATTTTTTAACTGAGCTACTGTCTTAGCTGCTGTATAAGCATAACCAATATGGTTCCATTCTACAAGGTGTACGTATAGTTGCCAACTAAGAACAGAACTTCCAGATGCAGCCTGGGCAGAACGGTAGAAGCATGAAGAGCAGTTCTGCATTGAGCATTAAGACAAAGAAAGGTAGGACACAATCTGTTTAGCAGTTTATCACAGCAGCAAAGGTGCAGGAAACATGCTGTTAACTCAAAACCCCGGGTCTGGAATGCAGAGGAGGAAGCAAGCCTGTGTTTTTCTAACCTGCAGGAGAAGCTACAAACATGGAAGTAAGAGAGCCCAGCATCTGTGGCTCCTGAGGTGGAACGGGCCTGTATAAAACACTCAAAATCCTGCACTTCAGAGCATCACCAACCTATTACTCCAAGTGTGGAAAGATGTCAAGTTACACAGAGATATAGGACACTGATGACAGAATTGACTGCTCTAGAAGTAGCTCTACGTCAGAAGGAAAGAAGAAATAAAAGGAGAAAGCAAGTAAAGGAGACTATTTTATAATATGGCGAAGCCAATTTACTGCCCCTGAAAGGGATTCTTTCACTTCCCACCCTCACCTGTTAGCACCACTGCTACTCAGGTCCCTGCTGATCTATTAATAGAAGGAATGAAAAAGCAGAAGTCCTCCCATCCCCAGTAGGCCTAATGGAAGCGTTTAGGGTTAGGAATAAGTTTCTCCTCAGGGCAAATGGCACATCTGCTTAAACCATTAAATCAACAGTAAATCCATTCTGAGACACTGAAGCCACACTGCCTCTGAACTAGAACACTAGCCCTTCAACTGAGAAGCTCTACTCTGAGTTGTCCATTCCCTCTGTTTTCTTGAACTTACACAAGCCTTCATACAACCACCTGGAACATCAGACAAGGAACTGATGAAGATGAAAGCTAATCCCTTCCTCTTGAACTAGTTCTCACTGCACAGCTACAAAAATACAAACACAAGCAGGGAGGCAGAAAGGAGCACCTACAGCACACTGATTTGTCATTTTGATTCCCTGCTACTCACCACTCCTTTAGAAAGGTAGTTATTAACAAAGTCTTTCCAGGTGATTTCTCTCCCAGGGACCCTGAAGAAGAAGTAATACACAACCATTGTCCAGAAGAATGAACTTCCCACTACGTACATACGAAACTCCCTGACATCCCAAGGAATGTCACCCTAGGGGGAAAAAGAAACAAATTTTAGAATATACAATACAGTAAGTAAACAACAGATTCCAGTATCTATTTGAGTTATCTTCTCTGCATTCAAGGTTACCACGGAGAACGTCAAATAAAATTGTATTCTGCCATATTAACATGTTTCAGTCGCTTCAGATATAACTGAGGAATGGCAATGTTGGTGGAAAAAACATTGTTCCACAAACAGTAACTGCACAGTCTTCATTTATGAAGTACTTTAATAGAAAGTTCTGTCATCTGTTATATGACCTTTCACTCCATTTTAATTTTCCCTGCTCTATACACAAAGCCTACAAAAATAACAAAAAATGAGGGGCAGGAAAAAAATTACACACCTCAAGTAAAATGAGAGCAATATTCTTATATTGTTAAATGCTATAATCTTTGTGCTATAGCTCATGACAGTAAGCATATATTACAAAATTAAGCTTATTCAAGTATTCCATTAAAGTCAGAGTGGCTGACATAAACTTGTTTAGCTTGTTTAACACTTTCATTTACATAACATTTGTCTGACATTTTCAGACAAAATATGAAACTCTTAAAAGCCTGAGACTCCACTACAGAAATACAGAGTATGAGCAACCATATTCATATACCTTAACATTCCATTAAGGTTCCTGAACCAGTTAAAGAGTTGGATGCCTCTGAAGGTACATACAAACAAGTATTTATGAAAGGCAATGAGTGGGGGTGCCACCTAGAGCCGGTTACTACGAAATACAAAGCACGGGAGGCCTAAGAAGAATACTTAGGCAATCAGAAAAATGTCCCTAGAAAGCAAAAAAGCACACCAGGTTACTTCAAGACAGTTAATATCAAAAAGAAAGATATTTTAAGGTCAAGACCTTCTGCAATCTGGTCCACCAGTTAGCATCTTCTTTCTTGCCGCCTTTCTTCCCACCACTGCCGCCTCCCCCACTACCAGCCCCACTCGGCTGTCGGGCACCAGCTTGCTTTGCTTCTAAGGAAAAATAAAACAACAATAAGCATATCTTTGTACCTTATAGCAATCCTACTCTAGTTTTATTTTAGCTTTAACATTAAAGAGGCCTGCAAAATGAACGAGTTTATGATGCCTCAATAATTAGAGGGAACGGAACTATACTCTTCCATAGAAAAAGATACACTAATTGGCAGAGACATCCCTATCATGCAGTTTTGATCAGCAGTGGAGTCTGTTAACTGTATACCTGATGACACTTTGACACTGAGAATCGAAAAATGCCACAAATATATAACAAAGCACATTACGGAGACTGTGTGAAATGTAATTTCTCCTACAGTAATCCAAGACATGCAAGATTATCCTCGGCTTAAAAAACCAAAAACAAAACCAACACATGCAAAGAAATCCTCACAAACTCTAAGCAACACCACCTCCCAGAATTCACCTCCCCCAGTCATAATATGCTCTTCTTGAAGATCAGACTTCACTGATACCGCTGGTTGGAGTCCTGTTTAACACTCCAGAGACAAGCACAGCACAGCACTACGCTGCCACCACCAACTCCTCTTTATGTGTTTGGTTCTTAGCTGAAGAATTGGTTCTGGATTCCCACCCAGAATGACAATTCTGGTTATTCCATTCAACAGAAATTGTTCTAGCTTGGTGAAAGAAAAGTTGAGAACTAAACACAAAATATCTGACTGCATGACTATACCAACTAATAGGAAACAGGAAAACTAGAATTTAAGGACAAGCACCAACAAGAGAATGAGAGTAAATGAGTATTATTTCAGAAGATACACAGTGCAAGAAAGCAAAACAACATTTAAAAAAAAGTCAATCTGTACTTTTAAACTAATCTGGTAGAGAAATATATCCCTGAAAAATAAACAAAAAAAGTCCAAACCCAATGTTCAGCTAGAATCTAATGTAATGAATACACATCCTAAAAAAGAGAACTGAAATGAAATGGTTATTTGTACCTTTTGTTTCTCCAGCTGAACCTTTAGTTCCATTCGGTTTCTTCCCATTGGGAAAATATTTTTCAAATCCTATCAAGAGTTAAAAAGCAAATAATTGTTCTTCAGTTTACAATTTTAACATTACATTTCAGTAGTCACTAGTTGAATGTACACAACGTAAAAAAAAAGAAGCAATACATTAACTGCAGAATATGGCCTTGTTCTTGTCCTTTTGCTGAAGAGCTCTATCAGGTTCCCATAAGTATATCTTATCCTACTGATACTGAAAAACTCAGTATCAAAAACTTTAATAACTTAAAGCTGTCCTTTAAACCAGAGACAGACAAGCTTAGTTCAACAGGAAATGGTGCTGCACAGTGTTAAGTTGAGCAAACTGCAGTCAGCTCTGTTTACGGCTAAAAATACTATAAATCACTGCACTACCTCCGGATTAATGGCTGGTTAATAAAAGAGCTTACTGCTTTGTACACAATAAACCTAAGTGGCACGTGAGCATCATCCTCAGCAGCCTGCTTCACTCCAGTGATCAAAGTTGCAGTCACCTTTGGGAGGTTGTGAGAAGAGCCTTCTGCAAGCAGCAATGACACTTGCCAAGACTGTCCTTCTGTCAGTCGTAATACCGGTGGAAGCACTTTCACGAAGCTGAAAGATGAAAAATAAATGTAAGCTGCAAGAAAGAACGATGTACACAATGCTGAGGCACTTTTTGTGAAAGAACTGCAACCTTCTTCCCGTAGTTAAGATCCCCTCAAAACCAAAAGGAATGCATCAGACAACACCTATGTCCAGCTAAGAAACCAACACGGAAAGGAATGATGCTTTAAAGAGTAGACCCAAACTCCTGTGTAGGTACAGATTCATGTTAAACTACTGCAGCTTAAGCCAATAAGATTGTCTAGTGATGTTTGCCATTGAAGTGCAATGAAGGAAATACAAGCATTTTAAAGTATTTGGTTACAATACCTAAAGCTTTCTTTTAAAATGGAGTAGAGTCTAATGTCATCACACAGTTCAAGTTCCCTTTTTTCAAGGACATTTTTAGGTAAAAGAAAATCCAAGCTTTTTACCCCCTACCTCCAAAAACAAATGTTCATATCAAGACTTCCCCACAGACCAAACACCAACAAAACTATCTCTGCCTCCATTTCCTTTTGTCCCAAAGGAGTGCTGAGACTCCTGTTATTTTGGATCAGAAGTTATTTATATGATAATGAGTAGAAAAAAGATATCACAGAAAGGTCCTGAAAACTTGAAAACTCATGGTACTCAGACAACATAGCAAATATCCATCTAGTCTAAAAAGCCTGGGACTATATCTATGAAGTAAACCTCAAAGTTAGAATCCCTATAACAATTGTTAAAATTGGAATATAGCAGTTTTAAACAAAAACTGTGCATTAAGAAAAACACAAAGGGATACCACACCCAAATTACTCTAGGAACACTGGCATATTGTCACTTCTGATTCTCCGTAAGTCTTCAGCCTGGGAGCTTATTAACTGAGGAAACAGACCAGATCTATTGTGAGCAGTCATCTAGTTCCACCTGCTGGAACCAAGAAGAATGCCAAAATGTCTTTGTCACTTGCTTTTGCAATACACTGTGCTAAGAAGAATTCTTTGGCTGTCTGATGCAGCCATCGCAGGTCCTTGAAAAAGAGTCTGATTCTGGAAATTCAGAAGGATATTTTTCATGTAATGCACATACAGCACGGGTAGTAGCCTGGAGAACAGCCTATCTAGAGAGCAGCTTTCAAGGTCAATATGCTATCACCTCCACGAGCAACAGCACGTGTGCTCCTGAAAGAGGCTTTTGGACAACTCGGATGAATCTCTATGGGAAGAAAAAGAAAAATAGAGCCTGTCACTGATCAACCTATCTTTACTTCAAATGCCAACAGGCAGTGAATGCAGCAACAGATGAAACTGAAAACTATGTCCAAAATGCTGGCTTCTGTTCTGTCACTGGCCTCCTATAATAACAAAAAATAAAGATTTATTTATTCCACAAGCTCAGACTGTTTTAACTGGAATGAACGTTACTGGATGCTCCCATCTCATTAGAAATAAAAGGTAACTGCTTGTTTTAAATAAAAGTCTGAGTGGCAGGGCCAGCATTGGCTTATTACAGCCTTAATTCACATTTTTATCAAATTTCAAGTTGGAGAGGGAGGGAGGCGTGCAGGAAGAGGGAAAAAGTAGCTGACACAGCTTTGGGGGCAGATCCGATGAATACAACTGTTTATTACTGGACATTCTCAACAGATCCTAAGATCTACGAGTAATAACTTGACAGGCAACTATACGTTTAGTATGCAGAAGTGAGTGTTTTAAAGTTGATTTTGTGAGAAGAGGAAAGAATCACCTTTACAGCACATTCAGTACATCACCTGACTGACTGACGGCACGCTTTTATACTACCGACTGACTCATCAAAACCTATTCCCTGCAAACGCAGTTTCCTTTCACCATCTCATTCCAGAAAAGCAGAAGTTGGTAGAACCAAACTGCAATGGTATTGACCACTTGGGGTTATTTTTTTGACAAGGTAAATCACCAAGATGAAAGCTGTATCAGTTCTGATACAAGAGCTGTCCTCAAGCTGGCTGTCTGTGGAAATGCCACAGCAACCTCAGCACATGGAAGCACGCCCACTGCCCAAGGACGGGAAGGCAAACAGCACACGTTTTGACAGGATGCTTAGGTAGCACAAGGGCTGTTCTGGGCTAGGCAGTAGGAAACTGCCCAGCTTCTCCCAGTCAGAGATGAAAGAACTGTCACAGCAGAGAAAGAGCATGCACACGTGTCATTATATATATATATTTTTTTTTTCAGGTAAACGTGACATCTTTCTAAAAATCAAGGCTATTTTAAATAGAAATTCAAGACAACCAAGTTTGAAGCATACAGAAGTCAGTTTTACAACTGAAATACCTTAGAAGTGAGGTGAAAGTGTTACTGCTCCTGAGTATAACAAACACAGGATCTGTAGCACCTTCTGAAGTACCTTCTCCACAATTCCAACCTTAAATAAAATATGTAATTTAAAAGAAAGCAGAGCTACTGACTTTGCAGAAACACTGTGACCATAATCCATCTTTGTTTGCCTTACATCAAGGATACACAAAGCAAGAACAGAAAAGCCACACTTCATGTAAATAAAGGATCAAAAACGCAGTAATTCAGGAAAGTTACAAGTTTAAAGCTTTATCCATATACAAGTTTCAATTCGTGGTTTTTAAAGAAAGAAAACGCAGTCGAAAGTTATCTCCATTATCTAACCTTGACTGAAATACTACATAAGAGCATGCCGAGGAAAAGAAACCAAGCTGGCAATAAATAAATAAATCTAATTTCAGGTAAGTTACTTATCTTGTTTTGCTACCCGTAGAAACACATGGATGCTGGAATGAAGTTCTCCCCATAGCACAGATATAGAATCATAGCAACTTTAAGGTTGGAAAAGACCATTAAGATTATCTAGTCCAACATCAACCCATCCTCACCATGTCTGCTAACCCATTTCCCTCAGTGTCACACTCACATGGTTACTGAACACTTCTAGAGACAGTGACTCCATCACCTCCCTGGGCAGCCTGTGCCAGGGCCTCACCACTCCCTGAGAACAAATTTCCACTAATATCTAACTTGAAACTCCCTTGAAGCAACCATGGCCTGGAAGAGGCCATTCTCTCTTCTCCTACTGCTAGATATCTGGGAAAAGAGGCTGATCCCCACCTCACCACAACCTCCCTTCAGGTCGCTGCAGATAGCAATGAGGTCTCCCCCAATCCTCCTTTTCTCCAGACTGAACAATCCCAGCTCCCTCAGCCACTCTTCATAGGATTTGTGCTCCAGACCCCTCACAGCTTTGTTGCCCTTCTCTGGACACGCTCCAGGGCCTCGATGTCTTTCTTGCAGCGAGGGGCCCAAAACTGGACACAGCATTCGAGGTGCAGCCCCATCACTGCTGAGTACAGAGGAACGACCACCATTCTGCTCCTCCACTATTTCTTAAATCCCAATAAGAATCCATTATACTCCATCGACAGCAATGAGAAGCAGTCTTCAGACAAACCAGCGACACTGCTGTTTTATTTTTCTCTTCTCCTAACCACGACCATGCAAACACAACTCCAACATTTAAACTAGAAAATCACTAATTGTTAGGGCAAATCACTTACACGCCTGCGTGCGTTCCTCTCACAGCTACCCCTCTCCGCACGGACAGCCCAGCAGGCAAGGAGCCGCAGCAGCTCTCGCAGTCACCACAATTACATTCAGCACCCTGCCTATGCTATCGCTGACGCAGGACAGCAACCACCTTTTCCCAAGCGCTAACGCAGACCCGTACCTGGTTCCTCCGTGACGTCGGGGTCGAGGAGGGTAACGCCCACCCTACAACCGAGCCACCGTACGAAGGGCTGACGCCCGCCCAGCCCCACTTGCCACTCACCGCCGGCCTCGAGGTTCCCAACCCGCACCCCGGCGTCAGCTCACCGGGCTGACCTCGCACCCGCCGCTGAAGGTTCCCCCGCCGGGGCCCCGCCGCCGCTCCCGGCTCCGTATTTACGCCCATTCCCCGGCCCCGCACCGTTCTGAGGGCCGGCACCGGGCGAACGCGGGCCGCCCTCCGCGGCCGCCGACGGGCCCGCGCGCACACGGAGCCGCCCCGCCCGCGGGCCGTCGCTCACCTGTGCCGGGCAGGGCCGCGGCGGCAGCAGGCCTCTCCCGCACAGCAGCTGCTGCAGCAGCACCCCGGGCAGCCGCCGCCGGCCGCCCAGCGCCAGCAGCAGGTAGCGCTGCGCCATGGCCCCGACGGCCGTCCCGTGGCCGCCGCTCCGCCGTCACGCTGCCGCTCCGCCCCCGCGCACTCCGCCCGCCTCCCGCCGTCATCGCGTCACTTCCGGCGGCCGCAGACGCGGGGCGGGCTCAGAGCGGAAGACGGGCCGCGCGAGGCTCCGCCTGAGGGAGCGCCCGGCCGGGCGGTGACGTCATCGCGTGACGTTCCCCGGCGCGGCGAGGCCCCGCCCTCCCGTTTGCCGGCCGGCGCGTGCTGCGGGCGGAGAGCTCGCGCCGCGTCCTCCCGCCTGAGGAAACAGCGGCGGCGGCCATGAAAATCTGGAGCTCGGAGCACGTCTTCGGGTAGGGGGCGGCGAGCGGGCGACAAATGGCGGGGGAGGGAGAGCGGCTGTGCTTACCCCGACGCGAGCGAGCCGCGAGCTGCGAGGCGAGAAGAGGCGAGGCGAGGCGGCAGGCGGCGGCGGCGGCGGCGGCGGCGGCCGTGGAGGCGTCCCGTGCGCCGGCTGGCGTCCCTCGGGCGCTCTGCTGGGTCGTCATGTCGGGACGTGCAGAGCTCCCGCCACAAGGAGATACGAACCGCCCGTCCTGCCGTAGTGGGGCTGCTCCCCACCCGGGAGTTTGCGATTACCGAAGCTTGATGCTCTCTAAACTTTTGAAATATAAACAATTCCGTTTTGAGAAGAGTAACAGCAATGCGTGCTAACGAGCTGCTGGAAGTAGAAGGGAGAGCACAGGCTTAAGGCAGCAGAGTCATTAACAGAAGGATAGAATGGTGTGGGTTGGAAGGGACCTTTAAAATCATCTAGCTCCAACCCCTGCTATAGGCAGGGGCATCTCCCACAGACCGGGCTGCCCACAGCCCCATCCAGCCTGGCCTTGAGTGCTTCGAGGGTGGGGAGACGTTCACAGCCTCACTAGGCAACCTGTTCCAGTGTCTCACCACCCTCACAGTACAGAATTTCTTCCTAATATCTACTCTAAATCTACCCTCTGCCAGTTTAAAGCCGTTTCTCCTCGTCCTGTCACTACCTGCCCTTATAAAAAGGCCCTACCCAATGTGGTGTGGTTTCTCGAAATCTGTTTCCTTATTTTGAACTTCCTAATTACTTTTATTATTTTTTTTTTTAAGTCAAATTCAACTCCAAGCTGAAACTTCTGTTCTCTTTTATTTGGTGCACTTATAATTATAGAAGAATTTAAATTGGAATGGACTTCTGGCGACCACCTATTCCAGCTTCCCTCTCAGAGCAGGGCTCACTTGACTGCAGGGTTTCTTTGTCAGTTGAGTTTGGAGGTGGATGGAGATTCAGCAAACTCTGTGGTCATCCACCCTGATGCTAAGTTTTTTATATAGCTAATTGGAACGTCACATGTAGCTGTTTGTGACTGTTGCCCTTTGCCCTTCCTTCTGTTAGTCATGGGTTAATCATTCCTTTCTTTGTTCTCCATAAAGGAATATATGTTGTTTTCCTGTTTGCGTACTAACACTTCCTGATGGTCTTTCCAAGCATCAGTTAATTCTGAAGGGATATTTGGGACCTTGTGAAGTTGTGCATACGTGCCATGCTAAGAAAGCTGGAGCCCTGATTTAGGGTTCCCAAATGCTTGCAATTAAATCCAAACTAGTCATAAATAATTGTCTCCTCTTCTTTCTCCAGGCACCCCTGGGATACAGTGATCAAAGCTGCTATGAGAAAGTACCCCAACCCAATGAACCCATGTGTAGTAGGAGTAGATGTCCTCGACAGAAGCCTTGACAACCAGGGGAGGCTGCACAGCCACCGTCTGCTCAGCACAGAGTGGGGATTGCCGAGTATTGTAAAAGCGGTATGGTTTATTGAGGGTGTGATGCATTTCTGTGTTGTCACATGAACTGTCACTGAATTCTAAGTAAAAACTTGATTTTTTGGGAACGTCATCCACAAATATCACATAAGCTGTAATCAGTGTGGTGCATAGCAAGAATGCATTGTAGGCTGCAATATGCAGCCTGTCTGTGCATGCCTTCTGAGTTGGTCTTGTGTCACTCTGTATCACTGATGCAACATAGCACCCTGTAGTCTTGCCACAGATAGCAGTGGTTTTGTGTTTGTGAATTGTACTTAACTTTTTAATTATTTTTTTTCTTTTTTGCCTTTCTTCACTTTCAGATTTTAGGAACGAGTAGAACTCTGACTTACATTGAGGAACATTCTGTCGTGGATCCAGTGGAAAAAAAGATGGAGCTTTGCTCAACTAATGTGAGTGACAGCTTAAGAAGCTTCTGGTAATTAGTGATGGAGATTAGATATTTTCTCTCTCTTAACAATGTGGCAATGAGTTTACATCTTTCAACAGAAGGAGGCAATTTCCAGGTGCCTTTTTTTTTTCTTCCTTCTTCCCAGGAATCCTATGGGATCAAGGATTTGTGATTCTCTTAATATAAGACTTTCTCAGGATGCACATGATGTTTCAACTTTAAAGCAAATAACGTGTTCTGCTTTACACTACTGTTTGCAACAAAACTTATAGTTTGAAATGCCTTTTTCTCCATGAGTGTAAATGAAGTATTACGCTGTGTTTTGCTATCCTGGGAACTTGCAACTCTGAGATTTGAAGTAGAGTTGTCTGTATGGGAGAGAGCCTTTGTACAAAAGGTGTTTGCTTTCCTTACTATTAATTGTTGGTACACTCAGAATAATGTCATAGTGGTCTTGGTCTTAAAGAGCCTTTCTGAATTGCATGCCATAAATCAAGATATGGTTTGACATTTAAAAGAGAGCAAATGGAAAGCTGTTTGTGCAGTTTACTGTTAATAGGAACTTTGATACAATTACATCTATGATAGGACAATATGCATCGCCCTTTATAGGTCTTTTTATTGACTGTGTTCTGGGTTTTATACTCTGCATCTGCTGCTTTGTCTTTGCCTTTAAATGGAGTGCTCTACTACTTAACAGTGCTGTCAGTAATATAAAAGTGAAAGATGGGATGTGAGAATTTCACATCTTTTTTTCTCTTTAAGATTACCCTTACAAACTTGGTGTCTGTTGATGAGAGACTGGTTTACACACCTCATCCTGAAAACCCTGAAAAGTAAGTAAGGATATTTGTGTGCTTTTTCGTGTATAGGAAAAATATGTTAGGCAAATTCAGTGTAAGTATTAACTTATCTTTATTCTCTTACAGAACTGTGCTAACTCAAGAAGCAATTATTACTGTCAAAGGCATTAGCTTGAGCAGTTATTTGGAAAGCTTAATGGCAAACACAATATCTTCTAATGCCAGAAAGGTACATATTCTTCAGTTTTTTCTCTCTCTCTCCACCCACACCTTTCCTTTTGTTGAAATAGTAATTGTCAAGCATGTGTGCTGAGTACTATATTTAATTTCTTTAAACTTTGTGCACAGAATTCCAACTGACTTTTTCCAGTACCTCAGGAAGTAGAACATAATTTACCAAAGGATGAGAAGGTTTCACTCCTAAATCTTTGTTCTCCACCTAGAACTGCACATCAGAACAAACCAACCTCTATATGTGCATGCTACAGCTACAAATCCCAGACACATATCATTAAGTTTGTTTTGTCTTTGTTTTTCAAAGTACATTTTTAAACAGTAGCCACCTGTTTACTGGAGTTAGTGCTGGTAGTGGATGGACGTAGCTTCCTTTTCTGCCTTTTAAATCTGGGGTTAGCAGTTGATGCCAGCATATTTTCTGGGCTTCTTTGTGAGTTGCTCCAGTTCCTATCTATTATTAAGCTGTCTCTTTGCCTTTGGCTGAAAATAATGCCAGGTCTGCAGAGGCCTTTGTAGGTAACACTACACCCATTCCTCTGTCTCGCGCTTGCCTTTTCTATTTGGCTTGCAGCCACAGAGCTGAACTTCAGCACAGGCAGGGTTTCAAGGGTGCTTATTCCAAACAGTTTGTTCTGTGCTTCTTCTCTGGGGAAGGTTGAGAGGTGGGAAAAAAGTGGAGTAGTTGGAGATGTATAGGCATCGCTGCCTAACACCAGGATGTGTGCACCACTGAAGTGTGAACGTATGCTCTGCATTGCTGGGAGAGACTCAGCACACTGAGAATTTGGCCCAGGCAACTTCTGTTAGGCCAGAGATCCTGTGCTTTGGCCAGCCCTTTGCCCCTGGGAGAGATGCTTGATGAAGGCAGTATAACCCAGCATCTGAAGTCATGAACCTACTAGATCAGGGAAGGGGAAGCCCCTTCCGTGTGCTTCTATAAAAGTCAGAGGAAAACAGGTGAAAACTGGGGGATGAGGAAGGAGTGACAGACAATTTTTAGACACCGATGAGTAACATTAACTGAGTACTCTCTGTGTTTGACAGTCATAAATGAAGTGTGTTTTGGTTAAATTACAATCTTTTTCCCATTCAGTTTCCTCATAAAAGTCTGTGTGAGCATTTGTTCTGTTCCTGCAATGGTAGTCTGGACCCTGGCTCACAACTGCACTTCAGCCTAGCACAGCACTACCTAGTTGGAGCAGCCACATCAACTGGGCATGCTTAAGAGCGGTCCTCTCATCTGTCAAATTTGCTTAGCTCTATTGAATTGAGAGAAGGAGTATTTAATGTTATGTATTTGTGTGCCACCTGTGTGAAAGCTGAATTTTTTTAGTGGAAGTTCTTCTGTTCTGCCATTTTCAGGTAACATGCTGGCTCACAAGCTTCTACAAACAAAAAAGATCATCTTGTCCTGCCCGTTTCACTGAAGAGTCTCTTTAGAGCCTTAGCAGGAGTTAGTAGTCGCAGCCCTGTCTTTGCTACCCAGTAACATAGTCTGCTATCACTGGCTCTTCTAGCATGCAGTGCTACGCTTCTGTATCCTTAGCACCTTTGTACAGCTTCATGACAGATGCTGAAAAATGTACTGTTGTTCTTAAGAAATAGGAAAGTGCAGAGGGAAGTATTGAGATGTTTCTCTGAGGTAGAGATGGGAATGAGGCAGATGATGCGTTACTGTTGCACTGATAATGAACAAATCTGTTGCCACATGTTGTCAATCTTTTCTGTGTTACTCCAGGGGTGGGATGCTATTGAGTGGATAATTCAAAATTCTGAAAGCGCTCTAAGCTAGCAGTTCTCCACATCTACAGTTTGTACTAACTAGTGGTAATGCCAGCATTCTTCTTGGTACAGCATTTCAGCTCTCTAGCAGATGTGTGCATGAGTTGTCGTGATGTGAACGTCCTGAATTAACCTGCATGTATGTTTCATATACGTTATGTACAGGAATGGCAAACGTGTTCATTGCGGAGTAGGTCAGAATAGATCAGTTAGTTAACCTGTGCTCACGTCCTTGGGCAGCAAACCTGCTGCAGCCACAGCCTGTGCTCCAGCTGCAAGTGGAAGCACTGCTGCAGCTAGCTAGGCACATCAGGGAGCTCTTCTACCAAACATTGGTTTGGGTTTCGCTCCCTGTGATTTCAGTGTGTGAAATAGGTACTTCAGAGAACCAATCCATGGTTCAGTGATTGGAATTGGCGTCACAAAAATGAAACAGAAATTGATAACATTGCTTTCTTAAAACAGATTGCCTAGCAAGGGTAATCTTTTACATAGTGAATTCAGATTTTCTTTTCTTATGTCTGAGGAATATCGTTGCCCTTCTGCCAATTTCCATGGAAATCTGTACAGAGTTTGAAGCTGGCAGAATACCAGATTCCTGTTGTGGTTTTCATTGCTTTTGTTAGTTGTCTTCTTTTTGGTAGTGATGTGTCCCCTCAGCTATGTGACTATGACAAAAGCTGACTTCAAGGCTGGGAGGACGGAGTATAGTTGCTTCTGATACCTCTGTGGATGGTTTTCTTTCCACTAGCCGATGAAGTCTGTCTCTGTCATTCCTGTATTAGCTTCTATTTCAACTAATAAAATTCCTTTTTTTTTTTTTTTTTTAATCCATTCTGTTGCTTCTCTTTGTTAACAACACAGGGATTTTTTTTACTGCTTACTTTGAGATCAGTGTATGCAATGAGTGCTTGCTTTTGTGTTCTCATTCCACTAAGCTTTTATGGCTGTTTCTCTAGAAAATGTCAACCACAGAGGCTCAGCATTTATCAGTCACTTAAGCTATACCAAAAAATCTACACCTGTAGCATCTGGTCTACTGAACCCATCACACTGCTAACACATGCAATGAAAACATGAGAATGCATGCTTGGTTATGAATGTGCTTGCTTAATGAGCTACTTACCACAAATATTGTTGTACAATATGAACTTTATAGAATAATCCTCTGTCAGATTTCTTAGTTTTTATTTTAAACTGGGTAGTTCTACAATGCTTGGAGGCTTTACATCTTGTTAAGATTTGTAATTTCATTTCCTATGCAGAATCCTTCTGGGATATTCTTGCTGATATCACAAGTTTTTTCTTAGCCACAAATTATAGCATGTAGCATAGGAAGAACATATAGACCTAGATAGTCTTACAAGCTGAAGGAAATATCTTGTACTCTAGTTGAACACTTAATTTTCTCTTAACATTTCAGTTAATATATATTTATTGACATGACTGGGTTGGTTAATTGTCAGGGCCTGAGAAGAACCTCGGAATTTTTCTACTGAGCATTTTCTATCTACATCAAAGTTGTGTGACCTTCTGACAAGCTTTTTTTGCCTGATTACATCAATGTAAGTCATCGCTGTCTTAGTGAGTTCTCTGTGCCAGCGTGTCATCTAAGAGAGGACGTTTTAACCTGACATCTAAATACCCAACATACACTTGCAGGAAGGTGATCCCTTCCCTCCCCCCAGCTTTGTTCCTGGAGGAGTGCTGGGCTCAGCTCCTTCATGGCTAGTTACAGCTTGTTGCTGCACAGTAGCCTGCTTTTGTCTGGGTGTTGCTACACATGCTCTGCTGCTATTCCCAGCCCTTGCACAGGGTATAGAAATTGTTCAATTTCTATATTGAACAAGAGGGATGGTCAGTTTGGTGTACAAGCAAAAAAGCTCACAGAATAACTCATACTCTTCTAAGGAATTTTTCCAGCAAGCCATACTGGACAGTCTAAAGCTGGCCAAGGGTTGAACACTTTGTTTTGTTAAGTGGGTGGCTTTTCTCTGTGTAAGGACTTTGTGTTTATTCTGTTAGTCTCTTGATACACAGAACCTGAAGAAAACCAGAGTTAGCCTTTGACTCAGCTTGATGAGACTCTTGAGACAAATATACTCTTATTCATAGTAAAACTATATTTCATTTAATATATTAGATCTTGCACCCTGAACCTGGGCTTTCAGTATTATTCCAGGATAACATTTCTAGCCTCACAAAGCATTTTCACAAGAATGTGTGTAGGCTTTGTTTTGACTTTTTCTTTTTTTGGGAGGTTTTCAAGGTTATTTGGTTATATACAAGGTTATATACAGATTCTCGTTCATGCTTAGTGGTTTGGAAGGGACACAAGAAATAGGCTCTGGGCACATTATTAAGCTTTTGTTCATCCTATCACCTATCCTGCATGCAATAAAAACAGTGTATCGGAGTTGAGAGCAAAACTCTGTGAGGAGAGAGGAGGTTCACTCCTTTTCTTCAGTCCCAGCAGGAGCCTGAAACACCTGCACTCCTGAAGACTCTTTGGGCTCAGAGCCTTTGCTTCAGACTAGACTTGAGAGGGTGCCAGCTACTTGCCATGCTTTCTACTCCCTACTCTTAGTAAGGTATGAATGATAAAGGTATCTTGGCTTCTCTTTAGGAAAAAAAAAGCCCTCATGATTTCTTGGGCTGATCCTATCTGCTTGTTTTGGCGAAAGCTGTCATCATGAGACTGTGGAACTCCAAGATCTTCCGCTTGGACTTAGTGTGGTGGTTTCACCAAGATGTGCAGCTGAACTCCACCATACTATTCTATTACTCCTCAAAGGAAGAAAGGGAGAAAATACGGTGGTGAAAAAGGCTCAAGGACTGAGTTAAGGACAGGGGCATCACTCACCAATTACTGTTGAAGCCAAAACAGACTCAGTGTAGGGAGATTAATGTAAATATTGCCTATTACTAATAGACAAGAAGAGTGAGAAACTAAAAGCAAGCCAGTGTTGCTGATGTCTCAGCTCTGGCCAACAGCAGGTCCCTTTTGGGGCAGCTGGAGCTGGCCCTACTCTGACAGAAGGCAACTGCTGGGCTCTGCTCAGAGGCCATCCCTGCAGCTCCCTGATACCAAAACCCTGCCACATAAGCCCAGTGCTCAGCTGGTTGAGATGCTTCTCTATTTTCTTAATTGTGTGGCTGCATGCTCATCCTGAGGTGCAGCTGCTACAGGGTCTTCTGAAAGCAAAAGACTTTTCATGTGCTTATTTTGCTGAATTCTATTGCTTTTACTGAAACGCAGGCTGTCAGTGCCAGGTTTTGAGGTATGCCCTACCCATTCTGAGAGCTGAATGTCCCTTGATAGAAAAGATGTAGCTGCGGTCTCTGCATCAGCTTGCTTTATGCTGCTTAGTGGAACTTGGTGCAAGGCCATCTCTTTGAACTCTAGCTTGAATTCAAATCAATTTGTTGCTATTTCAATGAGCACTTGAAGACTATCTTTCTTTGTCCTGGATCTTCTCAGCAACTGTCCACATACAGCTCTATTAATGAGTACCAGAACAATATGCAGACTCTTCCATAAATTTACTGGTCTTCTTAAGGCGGTGGGAGCAGCAGACAGTAGAAATAGCAGTTCTCTTACTTACAGGAACTGCTGAATGAGGCTTTTTGCATAGGTGCTGCTGTGAGCTCACACCAGTATTGCATTTGCCTCCTGCATATGGATTACTCAAATGCCTTTGTAGCGAAGTTTCAGTAGGATGAGAAATAATCAATACAATCCCGCTTCAAACCATGGAGAATGGGGAATTTTAAAACTAGTCTTATGTCTGACAGAGGAAAAACTATAAACACGAGCAGTGGTGCGGTATTTGTTCTAATCCTAAACTCTGCTATTTCCTTGGCAGGGCCGGGATGCCCTGGAGTGGGTGATCAGCAAACTGAACGCAGAATTGGAAGAGCTGAAGTCAACACGCGAGGGCATAAAACCAGCCATGGCAGCAGCATCCACAGAGAAATAGAAGCCAAAAACACACCGAGTAACTGATTGAAACATTTCATTCTGCAGACTGCTGTCTTGATGGCCCTTCCAAGGCTCATCTGCGTAGGTTTTATATATTTATAAGAATATTGGATCAGCGGGAAGGTAGCCTCATCTTTCATCACCAGAGCAGCTCCCTTCACCTACTGCAGATTACACTGACCTCCTGCAGATGCTCTTTTCACTTAAACGATTTCTTTCAACACTGATAACAAAATGTTCAGCACATTTAAATCTGCCTAAATGTGCCTTTTGTAACAAAGATTGAGAGTATGTTATATTTTATACCATCTTTTTCATACTCAAACTTGAAAAGAACTCGTGTTTACTAAGGGTTCTCCAAATGAGCATTAGTTCTGTGAAGAGCTGAGAGCACTAGATTTTGTCCATTTTGTACTCTTAAAACCATTTAAAGGAAACTACATGAAACACAGCATGATACTCTAGAATTAAAGATGCCTATCTAGAGAATCATCCCCTACAGCTGAAACTTGTGTTGCACTGACTCTTGTTATGTTGCTTAATGTGCTGTCTGAACGTGACACACAGATGCTTTACTTCTTAGGTGTTTATATCCAAAGAGAGTTTCTATTGATGTTATCCGCCTAAACAGGCTTTTTCTTTTTTCTTACTTTGTGGGGAGAAGGGTGTAATTTATTTTCATATTTATTAACTTTCCCAAGTTCCTCCCCTCAGTAGCAGAACAGGAGCAGGAGGAGCTGTGGAACACGTGGGTTATTTATCTATAAGAGGGTGCTTGCAGGCTGCTGGAACAAAGAGGCTCTGCTGTTCTCTGCTTCTTGCTCTTCCTGCAGTCTCTTAGCTGAGGGAGAGCCGGCTGCAAGAAATGAAGAGCTCAAATGAGAAGTTTGAAATCCAAGGGGCAATGCTTCATCAGTGTGTTTTCTGTGCTGCAGAGGGGAAGAACAGAGCACGGGAAGAACAATTGGGCTCTCCTTTTCGAGCGCTTTCTACGAACAACTGATTTTTGCTGTAATGCATTTTTTCAATACTTTGCCACGTTGGTACAAACGTTTTTAGAAATGCTTTAAATATTTCTGATTGTCTTCAAAAATACTGCAGTAATTGTGGAGATTGCCTCTGAAAATATGCAGAGATACTTACTGGTAACAGTTCCAGCTTGTGTCTGAGGTTCACAGGGCTTTCGTATTTGGTCTGGGAGTAGCTGATGTTTCTTAGATAGCCCTCTGCTGGGGCGTTTTACTTTATTTTTTTTGTACTGAGATAGATAAATGTTGCAAAGTTGTTTACTTGCTCAGGTGACAAGCATGTGTTCAGGAAGCTGTGAGAGCATGAGGAGCTTCTTGGAAAAAAAAAAAGGTGAAATGTTGGTCACTGTTTGGATCTGGTAATTTAGAATGTCTGTGTGCTTAAGGGAAATCTCAGACTTTGTATTCTGTTTAGCTTGAAAGTGAACATTAATTTGGATGTAAGTATAGTCTAGGTAAATGACATGGTTCTAATAAAGAAACTTAATTTACATGATTAGCAATTATTTGAGTAGCTAATATTTGCATTGTTCTTCTGTGGACCTAAAGCCTTTCTCAGTTGGGCACAGGACATTAGACCCTGACCTGGTAGCAGCTCCTTTCTGTGATGCACTGTGGCTGGCTTTGGTGCTTATTGTTGCTGTGACACTTCTCAGGGGAGTGGTGCTGCTTCCTGTGTAAGGACTGCAGGAGCTGTCCCAGCACCCAGTGACCTCTGGTAGGAAGGGCAGTGCAGTGATGGCAGAGTTCTGAGCAGAACAGGAGATGAGTAAGTGTGTGTGCTTGTGGAAACCTGATCTGCAGCATTCCCATAGTGCTTATG
The DNA here is from genome assembly GCA_037305975.1 of Chrysolophus pictus. Classification (NCBI taxonomy): domain Eukaryota; kingdom Metazoa; phylum Chordata; class Aves; order Galliformes; family Phasianidae; genus Chrysolophus; species Chrysolophus pictus. The sequence goes on along the minus strand of CM074577.1, from coordinate 43,929,107 downwards.
GGAGATGATGAAGTCTCAACTGTGAGGCAACAGAAAAGTTTTTTTGAGGTTCATGTATTGATTTAGTTCAGAGGAAGAATTGTCTAAAGCTGCTTCTTACACCAGATGTGCTCAGTGTTGTTTTAAATACAAATGATGTGCATATGGCACCTCCCAGCACTATCTGCCATCCCAGAAGAGTCACTGCAAACACCTTTGTTGTCCCCAGAGCCAAACTTGGCTGCTGTGCTTTTTGGATCAGTACCAGCTGGGCATCAGTTTGATCAATTTCTTTCCTCACCCTTTGTTTCCTTCTTCCAGAGCAAATCTTTACCCTCTTGTGTAGCAGCATCTCCTTTCTCTTTCCCTTCCCTGCTGTAGATTTGGGGCTGATTTCTCTCCACATCATGCTACAGGATCTAGACAGCGAAGTGCTTGGTGTTTCCTTCTCTGCTGCCCTCCACTTGGCACGGGTCAGCACCTTGTCTTGGGCTCTGAGCTGAAAGGAAAAGGGCAGCCCCTTTGGGGAGGAAAGAGATTGCTTTCTCCCAGAGGTCAATTCTAGCTCTTGGCAGCCTTTCTGCAGCCGGGAGGGCACTGCTGTTTCTCACATCATCTTTGGGATGCGTGATGCTCCTGCAGCCCTGGGCTTGTTCTCCCTGTGACTGCTTGTGCTGGCAGTGTGTACAGGTGGGATTTGGTGTGTAGCAGATGAAGTGATTCTTAATTTTCTGTAAGCTTCTGTAGAGAGTTTTACTCTTCTGCTTTCTGCTCATTGAGGTTTGCATACAGAGCTTCCACTTCTGCCCTGACCACGTGAGTCCTGTCCCTGGGCTCTACTGGGTTGGTAGCTCTGGGTTCAGCCCAACTCTACAGAGCTGGTTCTAAAGCACACTGCTTCGCACTTCTGTTCCATTACTGATGGAGTTTACCTTTTGGGGCAAAAATCTTTTGGGATTTCACATCTTGTCCTTGTATACCTTTGACTGAAATCCCCAAGTGGAGCAGTCGGTGGCACCATTACCATTTTATATCTCCTTAGATAGTGAGCTATAATGGCCAGGAGTCTGCAATGTGTCTCTGTATGCCATGGTACTCTCTATCTATCTAAAATAAACCTTCTGGGTGTACTCCTGCGATACAAAATGGCTGTCAGTGTTCAGAGCTGTCTTCAGAAATACCATCAGTTACTGTGTGCTCAGGAGCACTTGGACTGTGGCTGTGGCTTCCTAGAGCTCAGAGGGAGCCACTGTCTCGCTGCTCAGTGGTGTGTGGTTGCCCTCTGTCTGCACTGTGATTCCATCTGGGTCCGCTGGCTGCCTCGGTGAGCAGTAACACAGGGTGGTGTCACGTGCAGTGACTGGCTGCGACTTGCCCTGTTGCCGGGCTGCATAGGCAGTCAGTGCTGTTCTCACGGGCCATCAAGTGTTTTCCCCTAATTCCCAGCCCCTGTTTCGATGGCGTTCGGCTGTTTTCATCAACAAACCCTTCCTGAGGAAAAGGCTGCCTGTTCTTCACAAAACTGTAAAAAGTACAGCAAAAAAGACAGAAACTTTGTCGTTTGCTCCATCGTGAAGAATTAGCACAAACAAAGACTGTAATGGAAAGGCATTTTATTTTCACCCAGTACCATCCCTCCCACTATAAAGGAAATAACGGGGAAAGGAGAAATAAGCCCACCAACCGCCCCCAGAAATGATATAGTCACAGGAGCATTTGCAAGGTCAGGTGTAGTGCATGGGAGCACTGCAGCCAAGCCCCGCTTGCCATCACAGCAGCGGCAGCACCAGCCCCAGGCTGCACAGCTGTGTGCCATTCAGCTCCGTGGGCCCCCATGGTACGTTCGGACAGACCTTGGGCATCGTAACAAAGCTACAAAAATAAGGAGATTTTAAAAACTGCTGGGAGGAGCTGACCGTGCTGCCCCACGTTCAGCAGTAATTCACTCTAAAATGCCTACAGAGCGCAGACTGTCGGAGGGGCTGAAAGCATTAATTCTAACGAAGGTAACAGCCAACACGCGTATAAATAGTTTTGTTTTTTTGTTTTTAAACTTTGTGGAAAGTTAATTCCTGTTGCATGACTGATGGAGACTTCCTAAATGTCAATAAATATATTACATGTATTTACAAGCTTCACCCCGATACCAGCGTGGCGCTGGGCCCACAGATGCTGTGCAATGCCCAGGGCCGGCGCTGGGGGTGGGCCGAGGCCTGGGGGCTGCCAGGTGCTGCCAGCTCTGCTGCCCCACGCCCTGTGAAAGGGGAAAGGGGCATGCGGGGCACCTGGCCCTGAGCAGCCTGCATTGCCAAGGAGGAGTGGAGTTGGAGCAAGCAGAGCACGTGTCCAGGGCATTTCCAGGAGAAAATGATCAGAATAGCAGCAGGGAAATTCAGAGCGAGAGTTCATGCGTTTCTCTCAGCCTAGTTTTCCTGATGCACAATGCAGCGAACACACGAGGCCTGCTTTTGGCACAGGAATGAGAAAAAGTGCAGATGTGACCGAGATGAGGGGCCCTCCTAGCAGCAGTGGCTTCGGGCAGCCCTGGCCTCCTGCCTGCCTGCCCATGGCTCACTTCACGCCACTGCTCTCTATCTGCTAAACTCTCATTTCCCAAGGCGGCAATCAAAGAAAAATACAGGTGAGTATCTGTGTGGAGGTGTAAGGGGCTTTTCAAATCAACCTACGTATGGTACGGATGGTGGTGCTGGCCCTGCCCAGGCTCTGCCAGCACGAGGTCCTTGTGGGACGGACACACTGCTGGAATCCATGGGGCAGATCCAGCCCCGCTGCTCTGTGCAGCTCTGAGGTATCGCTCATAATTAATCCTTAGTGTAAAAATGTTAATAAATAGATCTGAAACTTTTCTGCTATGTCCTCCTATAATACACTGCTATAGCGATATTAAATATGCCTCAGGGTATTAGAAATGTATGAAAAAGTTACAGTAGTTGATTTTCAAGTATTAACAACTTAACTATGTTAGTTTTAAACACCAGAATGATCCAGACCCAAATTATAGACTAAACTCTGGTCAAGCCTGCATTAAAAAAAAAAGTTTTCAACTTAAAAAAAAAAGTGCAAAAAAGTATGTGATGGTGTCAGCTAACAGTGTAGCGTCGTTGGAACATCTCACCCAGTGGCCTGGTGTTTTTCTATGGGCAAAGCAAAGAAGGAAAAAGAATGAATCAAGGGGGGGAAATGAGAGATTGCTCCCAGTCTGGGACAGTGCCATCCCAAATCTCAGCAAAACATGGGTCCCTGCAGCCAACTTACAGCCCCAGCAAAAACGGGGCTCTTGGTGGGCACGCTGCCAGCAGAGCTGTAGTGGGATTTGTGCCTGCTAAGATGCACGCATCTGCCCTCCTGTCCCCTGAGCGACCCAAGGAACAATGCTACAGGTGCTCCAGTAGCACCAGGAGCTTCTCTTGCTTCCCATCCTCCCCATCCGCTGTACAACTCTGCCTACCACCAGAATTCACTACCACCGGTACCTGGCATCATACATTCAAGTAGGCAGTGCACTCCTGGAACCTGCCCAGAGACACCCAGGGCAGCACTGAGGCATCAAAGAGCAGCAGCCCCACGATGAGCAGTCACACCTTCTGCCCCGGAGCCCAGACATCACAGTCCCATGTCAGACTCTGACCTCAGAGCAACAGAGATGGTTCAAAGAAGGACTGCTCGGAGCACAGCCACTCACACCAGTGCCTGGTGAGCTCTGAAAGTAGGATGTGAGCATTACTAGCTTGGTAATGCCAATATGACTTACTGCTTGCTACTGTGCTAGCACTGACTTTGTTAGATCGGGTTCTCCGTTAAGCACGTTTTAGCTCAACTCCACAAAATGATTCAAAGAATGGTTAAAAAAAAAAGACTGAAAGCAAGAAAAGGCTTTCTAGTTTCAATGCGTGCATACAAAAGAGGCAACGATTGCAAACTGTTGATTTTCTCCCAGTGCGAGCAGCTGACTTGCTGCATGTCATTCTGTCCAGATAAAAACACAGCTTCTGCAACTCTGGAAAACATGGCGGTAGGAAACTCTGTGACTGAATGCAGATCCAAGCCAGTCGAGTGAAACGAAGCAACGGAAGGATAACCCTGTTTTGGTGACCTCTCCTACAGATGATGACCTCATGAAGACAAAAGCAAAGAAAAAGGCACGAGGCTCAGATCTCATTGATAGTTCTCTCAGAGGGGCGGTAGTCAGAGGTTCCTGGTGATGACATATAGAAGGACTGTGTCTTCCTTTTTAACCTGGCTCGCTTGTTGGCCAGGGACAGGCTGCGCCGGCTCGAATTGATGATTTCTGAAATGAACTTCTTGCAGTCCACACACACCTCCATTGTGCTCCAGTCCTCCATTAACTCTTTGGGAAACTGCAGCTCTTCATGTGACTTATCCATAGATTTGGACCTTGAGGCCAACCTGAAAAGCAAAACAGCAGGACCAGTCTCAATATGCAGCAGCATTGCAGAGAGCACCCTGGGATCAGAAAACAGCAAAAAACAACTGCATTCAAAACCGTTCTATTTCCTCCTATCCCAAAAATGACACCTGGCTCAGCAAGACAGCCCAGTCACTAGCTGGAAGTTTGTGTAAAGTTGGGTAGTGTGCCCAGGCCCATGGCCAGGGAGCTTCTGGAGACCTCCAAGGAGATCCCTCAGCCTCTGGGCAGCCTGTGCCAGTGCTCCGTCACCTGCACAGCACAGAAGTGCTCCTGGTGTTCAGAGGGAACCTCCTATGTTCCGGTTCGCTCTAGTCGTGGCACTGGAGTTTGTAACTCCAAGAGGCATTTCCAATGCACACTGGTGACCATGGTTGCTTCTCACCTGGGCATGCTCCGCAGTGACCGGTGGTGGCTGGTGGAGGGCTTCTCCGGCCTCATGAAGCTCTCTCCTCGCTGCAAGGTGGAAGGTCCCAGTGAGAAGATGGGGAGAGTGGAATATGGCTTTGATGGCAATCGCATCTGTTGAGCACAGAAGGAACATGCGATATAAGAAAGATGCAGATTCATTTCCAAAGACGACAGCTCTTCAGAAAGGAGCGAACCAGAAATGTGTTTACTTACCTTTTTGCAGCACTGTGAGCATACAGGCCTGTGTAAGAAAATGAAAGCCTGAGTCATTTAACTGGGCTATGCTTTACTGACATCAAGAATAAGGGATAAATGCCCCAACTCCTTACCCAAACACTTTTGTTTTAATGTTTCATCAATTTAAAAACTTAATCAGAACGTGAAGCCAAAAGCGAAGAGGAATACTAAACAAGAACTACAGCTACAAAAAGAAAAAAGGGGGAAAAATGGGGAAATTAATGTTTCTTTTACTTTTGATCAAAAATCAGAGAATCCTCAGAGTTGGAAGGGACCCTGAAAGGCCATCTAGTCCAACTGCCCTGCAATGAACAGGGACACCTGCAGCTACATCAGGTCGCTCAGAGCTCTATCCAGCCCAGCCTTGAGAGTCTACATGTTGGTCTCATGATCACCTTCACTGTAAAACTTTTTCCTTATATCCAACTTAAATCTCCCTTCTTTAAGTTTGAAACCATTTCCCCTGTCCTATCAACAGACCCTGCTAAAGAGTCTGAGTTTCAGTCCAAGGAAGCACATCACTTACAAAAAAAGATCCATTTCAGCATACTTACAAAATTTGTTTTTAAACCTGGACTGTTAAATGAAAACAATCAACACTACGCAGCATTTGGGGTGACCTAAGGTATAAGTCCGCATTTTTCACTCTGCAATGGTACTTATTTATTAACAGATACTAAATATTTACCTTTTACAGAACTGACAAGTGTAAGACCAGGTAAAGAAAGAAAACCTTCTTGTCCGACAGCAAAAGCAGAGCTGAAAGAAGAACAGAGAAGTTCCCATATTAGACAAGTTCCACGCAACAATGACTTTGTCTGTTAGTTGCCATCAGTGTGACCAGTGTCACAATGCTACATGCAGTTCTGGGGTTCAGGCTTCCAAGAGGATATTGAAAAAAACTGTATCTTCATATATTAAGAAATATTCTTTTAACTTTTAAATGTTCTTGTTCCTAATCGTCTGCACCGGATTCTGGAATATTAAGTGGTTGCCTGTGACAAGATTTGATGATTCTCTTCCAATCTTACGTTCCTGAACACTAGAGAAGGTCCAGGAATGAGCTACTACAGCTATCTTACTTGAGGAAAACCTGTTTGGTTCATTGAAAGGAGGTAGGCATTATAGGTTATGAACATTTACATGAAGAAGAAGCATTGAACAAGGAAAAGCTTTTTTTGTCATACAGGTGATACACTGGGATCCAAAGACAGGGATGTGAGGCTAGACAAATTTGATTAAAAATAAAAGAGAACAATTTTAATAGTGGGGTAAATTAAAGCACCAACTTACTATGAGATCTGATAAAAGCTCATGACTACGCTTTATGTAACACAACAATATGCAACAGCTGAATCCACAGCTAATTGAAGTCTTCAGATTTTGGTTCTTCTGCCTTAAATCAGTCAAACCTTTACATCTGCGTACTAATCACAACCTGTAGTTAAAATACATTATGCAGTCAAAATATGCTTACTGGAGGCGTTTGAGAAGCACAAGTCAAAAGAAGGGGGAAAGACATTGCTTCTACCAGTAAATATCAATCCCCAATCCGCAATTCACAGGAAAAAAATTGTTAGTTAATGGGTCCTCCAGTATTTCATGTTTAGGATTGTTTCGGTTTTCAAGTACTGGCAGTTCTCTAGCGTGCTTCATTTCTAACTTAGAAATGCCTCAGCAAAGCTCAAACTGCTAGTTAGCACAGGACACTGCTCACAAGATGCACTGCACAGGAAGGGTGGAGCCTGAAGAAATACCTCAAAGCAATGGGGGAAATCACACCAGGTGCCCCACTTAACAGCTGGAGACAGAAGCCAGGTACGGGCCAGGCAAACCTCTAACCAAGCAGAGTATGGCCCAGACTTTAACCAGACACCAGGAGCTTTCATAAGGTGAGAAAACTTGCTACTGGGTCACAGAGACTACGAATGTTCCTACTCTAGAAATGGGAATTAAGTGCAGAAGGGAAGATTCTGTCGATATAGAGGAAAATAGGCTACTTATAAAAAACCTCTTGTAATTTCCTACTGCTAGCTGTAATTCTATTTTCTGGAATAGAAAAGCTAAGCAATACTGCAGAAGATGTAGGCAGAAGAGACCTTATTGAAATTTAAAACATAAATATACAGATATGTTCTGATTTCCACAAACACTGCTGCATTTCTATAGAAGGTATAAGTAAGGTGTTTCTGTGTGAAGTTTTTATGTTTATGTACCTAATTCAACACAAGCTGACCCATGTGTAATAAATTTAAGGGGAAGTTTGGTGGTCCGTCTTCTTCAATACAGGGTAAGAAACAAATGGGAGGGTTGAAACTAGATGATCATTGTGGTCCTTTTCAACCCAGGCCAATCTATGATTCTATGATTTTACAATCTAACTTGCAAGCTCTGATGCCTGCTCCCAGCTTTCCACCGGCTTGAAGATGTAAATGAGAGGTTTGTGCAACCAACCTCCCGCTTGCTGCCTCCCTGGGCTCAGCCATACCTTTCCTTTCTTCAGAGCAGTGTAGACATCTTTATACTGCTGGTACTTTTCCAGCTCTGCCTTCACCAGCACCTGACGGATGTGCATGACTTCCTCCACCGTCAGAGCCAGACACTCCACCGGGTAACAAAACTCCTCCTGGAAGCCAAAAATCCACATTACTTCAAAAGCAAATTGCTTCTTCTTCATTTCAACCTAGACAACCAACCACCTGGTTAGTAACTCCAAATAAAGAGTTTCTCCCCTCAATGCACTGGCTCATTCATGGGCATCACATGAGTTTCAAATCATCTGAAACCATGAAAGCGTGAACTCAATGGTCCGATGTTCAGCCTCCACAATGAGTTTTGTTTATTCTCCCTCCTCAAGCAATTTGAATCTTCTCTCCATTTGTCTTTCACTACAAATATTGATTTTAATTGACATTTAGGTTTATAATTAAAAAGCAGAAAGGTAATTTGGGACATGGTTTTACCTTTAAGTATTCTTAAGAGCACATGATTTCTCTGAGACTTTGTGGTGCCCAGAACGGCTGAGGAAAGTCAGTAGTAGCCCATTCTAGCAGAATTTTTTATTCAGTGGTACCACATCTTGGTGTTCATGTGATCTAACAACAAAAAGTTAAGGCAATCCAGGCAGACAGGCTCTCCTTTCTGCCATCAGAAAGTAACAGCTTTACAATTCAAGCTTTACATTCAAGCTTCACAGGGTAACCTTCAAATAGAGAGCTGGTTACCCAGTGTTGGATTACGAACGGCAAAGAATGAAATAGAGAATGACCCAACAACTTCCCACTGACACAATTTCTGTACGTTCTGTATTACATCGTGATGGAGAATATTGAGTAGAGAACTCCTGAATTTGGTACCAAAGAATAAAAGCACCAACCCAATTTGTAATCCAGCCCTGTAGTTGATTATACAGCTCCAACAGAAAGACAGAAACCTCTGTGGGAATTCCCATTGCCTTATGCTTAGTGAACCCTTTCAGTGAGCCCAGAGGGGCTGCTGTGTGGTAATGACAATGACATCCAATGCTCTTTGAATAAAGGAAGGAAATTTTTCCTGCAAATACAAAGACACGGCCGACAGTTTGGAGGTCTAATTTATACACCGAAGAGATGGTTCAGATTAATTGTGAAATATTCAATTTACATAGACCCAGAGTTCGGTTCTGTCTTTCCATTAGATTAAAAAGAAAATCTTTCTACGTTGCAGACCTGGCAAACATTAGCATTTAGGAACCACCACATTTTTAAAAATTGTTGTCTTACCTATCTAGAAAGGGAACACAAAGAAACTTCTCTCTGTTTAAGGCATCCCACAAAAGACTAGAATTGAGTTAACTTTGTTAGATTTGCCAGCTAAAGCTTTGGGGTGTACGGGCGCTAGTTTTCTGGAAAGAACAAACTATGTCAAAAACAACTGCAGTTTGCTCTGAGGTGTAACACAGCACAGCCAGACAAAATGCCTTCTTTTCATTATGAGACTTCACAGCTAACTGGCTGCCACTGGCACTTCATTCTGGTCCTTCCCATAGCAACTGCCTCGCTACAGGGAAAGCACGCCGGCGGGCCGGGTGAGATGGGAGAGGAAGTGGGTGGGAAAGCGTGATGCACACACTGCCAGCAGAAAACCTCAGTTCTGCATCGTGGGAGACTGAGAAACTGACTGGGGTGAATGAGGCAAGCTGAATGCTTTTCATCAATCAGAGCTTTAGGTCCTTTAGAAACACAGTTCTTACTTGGAGGCACTTCCTTCCCCCTCATGTGCGCCCGCTCCATTAATTTATAGGACGATGATGTCAGTGAGTATTGCTCCTTTGAAGACAGTCTGTAGATCTACTATAGGTGCAGAGCAGCTACCAGGGGAATAGTGTGGGTCTGCTGTACCATCAAAAATGATTACTGCTACAGCACGTAGAAATAGTTGCAGGCAACAGGGGAAACATAGCAAAAAATGTTCACATGTTTAAATGCTAATGTTTTAATTCCAGAGGTTACACAAGGACAACAAAATGTTAATGCAACATTAAATGAAAGATAAATATTATGCTGATTTCAGAAAACTGCTTGAATTTTTTTTTTCCCTTTTTGGCATAGAAATAAGTACACAAGAAAATCTTTTGTTTCGACACTAGCTGTAAGGCACTGAAATTAATTAAAATTACACTAAACACTGACTAAACTTCATTAAACAATGATGCTTTGGGGTTATTACTAAAATTTCAGCAATGATCTGCTCAAGTCAGGCAGCTGCAAATGACAGAACTTCAGTTCTCTGCACAACCTGCATATGACAGAACATACTAAAGACAAAATGTGATTTGAATGGTCTTGATTTTCTGGAATTGTACTCAATACTCACTTTAACATTCAAATGAGTCGGTATTCTTATTTTTAAAGGAAATAATCTCATTTAAAAATATTAATTTAAACTTGAAGTTTCCACGATCCTTGTGAGAATTGGCTTAAAGCTTTGACTTTACAGTCATTTTACATACTGTAATAGCTAAAAGGTGTATATGTGTAACTTCTACTCAGGAAAAGCAGGTAGTAAGGATTATGTATTATATAAGGATTATAATGTGAAAAAAAGTGCTTTGTAGGTCATTCTCAGCATAATGCACCTGATCAGTCCTATAACTATCTTTTTTTACAATATTCCTTGTAAAAATTCTCATTAAAAGATGTCACTGAGCAGTCAAATGAGTTACACCAGTAAATTGCAATAGGAACATGTGCCAGATTGGACTCTAAATTCTGCACTTCATGGTTAGTCAAGCACTCTAAGCTCTCATTGATTTTGCAGACTGAAAGTTCATCTGAGAGTCTCAGCTCTTCTGCAGAAGACTGCACTCTCACTTATTAGTTGGGACAAGAAAAAGAAAAAATCAATTATTTGTTTGATTCTACATAGGAGGAAATTAATCATTTTTTCTTGTTAGTGGGCTTGCCCTCCCTAGGGATAGTTAGGAATTATTCTCTAAGTTCTGATACAAAACTGTGCTGAGGACCAAAACCATTTGCATGTTTTCAAGTGAAACAGATTGCAAATGTCATTCCATTCTACAGGGTGTTGAATGTTTCTCATTAGAAACACAAAGGCTCACTCTTTTCAACATAGTCCAAGCATTACAATAGTTTTGCTGTTGTTTTTTTTTTTTTTTTAACTTTTTTTCTGCAGGATCTTCATGCACTGTGTAGTTTAAAGTCTGTCCCACTGACAATCTCGTGATGTTGCATTTTTAGTTTGCTGTCCTTTCAGAACTGATTTCTTTTCCCTGTGAGGTGATTGAAGACACACAAATATCCTACACACACTGAAATCAATGTCAATCAGGTGCAGTGTCCCAGCCTAAGCTTTAATTCTTGCCACAGCTTAGGAAGTGCTCCCCTAAGAGGGAACATGCTGGTGAAGGTGATTTCCAAAGCCAGCAAAAAGAGGCAAACCTTTGCGGGTTTCCACCTGCTGGCAAAAGCTCTCTCACAGAGATAGTACATAGCCCCTGCCACCCCGCACATGGCTGCTTCAACGGGATGAGAGCTGAGCAGAGAAGCTGTTTGCATAGTTGAAAAAAGTGGTCTGAAAGTCATCCTTGGAAATAAACTCCTTATCCTAGGAACCTGAACAATAGATAGGAAGCAGAGAAGCGAACGCTGTGTATAAATGAAATCATTAGCTTTGGTCCTCTAGGTCATGAAAAATAATGATGATGTTGATAAAAAAAGAAAAGAAAAAAAAGCAAACAAACTACAAAGGCATTCATATGTACATATCAGGACACAGCTTCATGTCTGATTAGGCACCAAGTCAGCTCAATGCAGTATGCACACCACCAGGCTGGCCCCACAGAAACTTGCCTTCCATGGAGCACTGGCAAGACGACACATCAAAAGGACTTTCAGCTTTTTACCAAGTTTGTTTCCCTTCCCCACCTGCTTAGCTCTAACTCCCTCTGTCTGATGAGATGCCAGTTCACAAAACCATAGTTAGTATGCAAGACAGACCAGTTTCTTGCTAATCCTGCTAAGAGACTGCAGCAAACTCCTGCCTGTTTGCTCTGGCATGGAGAGCTATTTATTGATGAGGCCTCTTCCACCTTGAAGAGAAACTGCGGTCACAGGAGCGAGTGATAAGAAATGAAACTCCATCAATCCTGAAGGAAGGGATGAAGAAGCGTGAAGTCAAATAAAAAATAAATCATATTCTGCAGGTATTGTGAAGCGTTCACTGAGGGAACAGCAAGGTTACACATACAGCACCCGGCATGGCCACTGAAACAAGCCGGCATCCTTCAGGGAAGGAAGGGCTTTGCAGGAAGCCAGCAAGTGTAACTGGGACAGTGCCATCATATCACAAATCACCTACCAAAACTAAAACCAGAAGGACTATGGGTGTTGTCTGTCACACCCTAGAGGGCACTATTGCCAAGTCAGAGAATTTACTCTCCAGGCATCAAATAAGACAGGTTCTTGTTAAAGGAACATCATTTCACTGCTGATTTTCCTTCTCTCTCACTCCATAGCCAAAACCAACTAGGTGACAGCTATCTGGAAATCAAAAAGTCCAATAGAAAAGAAATTAGTAAAATCTTTCTCATGTGTTCCCGCACTTCCCTGACATACCTACTGTCTTTTCTCCCTTTTTCTTTAATGCTTTTAGCAGGAATGGAATAATTTAATTAATTTTTCGGCAGCAGTTTTATTTTATATATTATTTTTCTAGGCATATGTCAGTGAGCATATGCCTAGAAACAGGCATATATATGAAAATGCATATGTGGCCAAAAAGGTTGAGAACTTGTTTTCCCTATTCAAAATAAAAGCCTCATAATTAAGATTCTTCAGTTGTATGATCCCCTCAAATACATGAGATGAGATCAATATTATAATGATACACCATAATTCTATGGATTAAAAAAGTGATGGAGCAAATGCCTCAGTATAACATGCAGTGCCTTCTCCCCTCCTCCCTTTCAACAGTGTGTACAGGAATGACTTTGGACCTATCAGAAAATAAATCCTGTACTTGCCCATACCTTGAGTGCAGCAGGCACTCACAACGATCCATTTTATATGAGAGCATCTTCAAACACGTACCAAAGGAACCCTCCATCTGATTCTGGTGCAATGCGTTATGCTTCAGGTTCATTTCAGCAGAAGTCTACCTGTGCTGTGTTAATCAACATGCTACTACATCACCTTCACCATGAATGAGAAACTATGTTCTTGTGGAAAGATATAATAAACAAAATCCAGCAGACCCTCTGAAATGGAGGAAGCATGTTGTGAGAATATCTAGAGATTAGTTTCTTGCTAGTTTATCATCAACTAATGGGTTCAAATCCTGGCCACCAATGCCTGGGTGAACAAGAACACTCTTCAAAGCTCACTAATACCACTGCTCTAAAATACAGGGCGAGTGAATATTCCCCTCCTTTCAGAACTAAGATGTTTATTGATTTCTCTATTCACCAGCACCTCATGAGGTGTACTTCAAAACCCTGCTGGAAGGAAAAAGAGACGAGGAACATATCCTGCATGAAATTACAAAGCGCTAATCAGTAGGTCAGCATAAAAGAGCCAAGATTTCATACCTGTTACTGCTTATACTCTGTTGGAAAACAGCTCTCAATTAAAGCTAATTGATCAAATGTACTGTACTTTCTTTTCAAGTAGTAATACAGTTTTTTGCCTCAGTGACTTCAACAAAGCAACATAAACAAACCTTGATTTGGATTACTGAAAGGGCTTTTGCATGTATAAACATTAACCACACAAATTCTTACAATAGAAAGAGAAGAAGCCCTTTCATTCATTCAGCCATAAACTAAAATGCTGCCAAAAACTAAATAATAATTAAAAAAAGCATTTAAAAAAATCCAGAGCTTTGGAATTGTCTCTATTCAAATGGAAAATCAGTAAGGCAAAGTTTGCCTATTTTGGTAATATTCTGAAATAAAAGCAAGGCACATGGCTTTATCCGAGTCCTAATCAAAGTGCAAATATTTTCCGAGGCATCTGTACCTGGGATTTTGGATTAATCAGAAAGTTCAAATCTTGATTTCAAAATGTCTTTAGTAGCCCAGGGCTGTTTCTGAATTCAGGAGTTTTCTTTGAGTCAAGTTCTAATCACACTGAAGCCAAGTTTTAATTTTCATTATACTCTTAGCATGCCTCTTTTTCTCTCTCCTACCACCCACTCCACTTACAAGTGATCTGGAGCTCTGTTTTGAAGGTGGTAGAAACTGTCTGACATTGGTTGGAGTTTCCTTTTCAATGGAGTGTCGTCTCTGAGGTGGTTGCCGTCTCTCTGGCTGTGGTGTAGATGATATGGGCAAGAACTTTGGAGGTGCTAAAGATTCAACCAGCGTAAAAGAATTAGTTCTCATAAGACAGAGTGTTGGATAACATTGCTCAGTACTTGAAACAGTCATTGATTTCCTAGAATTCCTACCGCTGGGGGCTCAAATTACAATTCCATACTCTTCAATACAAGTATCACACTGATTACATTTTCAAGACTGAAAGAACAGGAATACTTGTAAGACCAGCAAATACAGGCATGCTACTATCCATTTATCACTAAATTCACATAAAAATTCAGACTACCAAGACATTGGCTTATACAAATTATTTCACCACTGTGCACAGATTACATATTTAATTACAAAAGCTTTGCAGTGAAACTGGAAATCCTGTTGTAGAGTAAAGCCTACTATAAACTGTCTGAAACAAAAAGATCAGATTTTCCCCTCTTGACAGTAACTACTTCGCTTGTGAGACATATTGGTGATTACTAGGTGTCTTTCAAGCAAGTACATTCATCGATGTCAGAGGTGCTGAAAACATTTAAATTGGCTTTTAGATTGGTTTAGAATGTGTTTCTGCAGCAACAAACCCTTCTGAGATGAACATAGCTGAAATATGCACTTCTGACTTCCTTCACAATTCCCTGACAGTTTCAAATATGAGTTTTCTGTTTCACAAAGATATCCACATATAGTACAGGCCTTCCTCTCATTAATTACTGCATTTGACCTATTCAGTGTGTTCCAGGGTTCAGATTTACAGACTTATTCCTTTTACACTCAGCTTCAGCTTTCTGTAAGAGTGTCAAAGTTCATATAACAGAAGGCAACAGAAGTAGGTGAAAGCAGGCACTCTAAAACTCACTCTTTCTGCTGGTACCTTCCTGAGACGGGTCTTCCACTTGTGAGGGGGAAATGCTGCTGCTACTTGTTGATTTGTGCACTGATTCCTCCTGTGTGGGAAGATGAGAAGAAATAGAATTCATCAGAAATTATTTTTTCTTCTCTTACTGCTTCTTAGCACGTAGAAATCACAAGCTATCAAAGGCATTTTACCACATTAAATCACACAAAACCCTAGAAGAAGTCCTGAGAAAAAATGTTGACCCTACACAGCGCTGTATGATTTTCTAAGCTCAGCTTTTGCAAAAACTGGAATATAAATGATACATGGTTGGAATTCAGTGCATTTAACCATCACATTAAAGAATAGGATCAAAACAAACCCACTGCGACCTTTTACTTTTCCACCAGTAATTTACTCAAGGTCTTTGAAGGATTTTTAACTACAGGAAATGCAGTAAGTCAATTTTATGTCTCACACTAGCAAGGAATCAGTCCTTGGATTTCTCTAGTTTCCAAAGGAATAGCAGGTACTCATACAAGTGACTAAAGAAAAGAAAAATTAAGCTGACTTCCGTGGCACTGTTCTGTAATTACTAATCCCAGTGTGTTTCTCTCCTTTCTTATGTATTTAAAAGAAATCTTCATTTTGTGTTTCATCACAGAAGCCAAAGTCAAGCCCAAGGTGAAACAGGCTTTGACTAACACCTGTCAGGTATCTAAGGCATTATGCCACCCAAATCACCAAATCATTCCATCCCAAACCCCTGTCTTCAGCCACCAGATACTAGTAAGATACATGAATCACAAGAGCCTCCCCAAGGAACACAGTTGAACTGATTGTGAATGCTATTTAGCTCCAATGTGAATTCTTTTAACCAAGGAGTTTCACACCTCTTAAATTGTCAAGATTTACAAGAGGTGGCCTGCTCAAAAATCCAGCAAGTGGCTGAGCCTCTCTTTCTCACGCAGATTTCTCTCATTATTGAACTGCAAGCAGGAAAATCCCCACTAACTGAAAGAATGCTGCCTTTGGTAAAGGCAAATCAGAAAAGAAAAGCTGGCAGGGTCACCTCAATGAACACCATGCATCACAGGACAGAGGCCTTAACAAATTGCCATCAGGTGATCTGTACTTTCTGCTTAGCCCAAGGACATGTATGCAATGTATGTAAAGAAACTGTGATGTGATGTGTACTGTAACACTGCATATGCCACAAGACAGTCTTCTGCAAAGAAACTCCAACTGGGTCAGATCCCAAAACAATGTACTCACATTAACATATCCAATATGTCTCTTCCAGACATTTGAGATGGGAAAATTGTAGGAAAGTCTAAACAGCGCATTTAACTGCAGCAGCTGTTTTGCATGCACAACCAGTATAGTTCAGCAACAGATACTTGGGTATCTTTGCAGTTCACTGCTTCACACCACATGGTTGCCCTAAAAGACCACTGCAGAACTCACAAGATAACTGAATGCACTGCTCTCTAGAAGTGGTCCAATAGTGCTCACAAGTCCGGAGTTCAATATTTAGATTCTGTAAACTCCTGTAGAAAGTGAACCATTAAACTATTCAATTTGTAAAAGTCAAATTCATCTAGGTAAAATATTACTTTTTCATTGCCAGAGAAGCTAGAAGGCTAAGATGAAGAACTAAGCAAGCCATCAATTAAAAAACATAACCATGCTGTTCTGCTGCTAATTTCTGTGAATGAAGAGCAGCCAGCACTTCAGTGAGGAGTAGAGGGGAGCTTGTAGAGGAGGAGGTGGGGAGCAGCTCTCTGTGGAGCACAATCCAAGCACGCATTGCTCCAGAAGTTTCTTGTTCTGTGGGATCCTACCTGGTCCTGACCAAAAATTTCAAGTGTTTCATTTTTTTATTGTCCTATGTGGTAGTTTTATAGAAGACTGAATCATGATTCAGGCAAGAGTTTGTGAACAGAGCTTATTTACGTACTTTTCTGATTCTCATTTTTCTTGCATTTCTCCTGTGCCTGAAACACTGGTGTGGAGATAAGAAACAAGGCGAACAACTGAAAATGTCATTATGGTAGATTTTTACCTCTTGCTAATGGCCATATTTCAACTGAAAGAAATAGCTAAAAAACAACTATTCTTCACACCACTTCTGAAATCAAGCTGGATATCTTAGATGTTGCAAAGCTATGTAGCACATGGATGTCTCCATCTTTTCCCCACTTCTGTGAAAAAACTCTAGCTACATCATCAGTAATGGTTGAACTCACTAATTTGTGCTGTATCTGTCTGAGTTTTTCTGGGGGCTAATTTGGTGGCCTAGGAACCTCAAAAAGAGAGTGAAAGAAATAGACAAAAACAGGGCAATAAATGGCTTCTCTATGGTAAAGACTTACACGAAAGGTTCCAGAAGCTAAACTTCTTATATTAAAGAATGATAGGGAACGAACTGTGAAGAGCCAATGGCTAAGCATAAACTATCAACCCAGGGAGAATGGAAGCCAGGAGTACATTGTTTGACATATTATCCTACTTAGACAATAGGTATTGCAATTTTATAATTTCAATTTACTTCTGTTCACAAACTCAGGCACTGAAAATGCTGTTACTGACCTATGATTACTCAAACTTCTTTGTATCAGTACAGTAACTATTAACTATTATGGCTGACAATATGACTTTTCATGTTTGAAGTTGGATAAAGCCAACATCCGGAACTGTGTACTTTTTCACTAAGAGCTGAATAACTATAACATTAAGTTTATAATATAATAATATTATTTAAACATTATGTATATAATTTATATGTTTATAATATTAAATGTCCTGAGAAAGCTGCAGCTTTAAAGGCATCACTGTAAACCATCTGACTACACTACTGACATGATTTTTGTCCAGGTTGCCAGACAAAATTAGGAAGACACCATTTTCATATCTGTATCAAAAATGACTATTAGATTTCTACTTCTCTTAACCAAAAGCAAAATGGCTCTTCCTGCTCCCCATTTGAATCCATGATTTTATTAGCAACACAGAAAAAAACAAGGATAGATGGTAGGATTTGTACAATATTCATCCTTGCTCACAAATGGATACAGGGCTATATCAGACCTTTCACCTCTGGCTGGCAATACTGAGTGCTGGGGCGTAGTCAGCATCACAACACAGCTGAGAAAAGGACAAAGGAGATTCAGGGGAAAAAAATGCATTTGCATCACAGCCTATTTGGAGCTCTATAGCTCAGCAGTACAGATATTTGCAGCCTGTAATTTAGGATATAACACAATCATAATTTAACTCCTAGTGAGTAACTCTAAATAGGTTAAGCTCAATTCAAACTGAAGGCAAAAAGAAGTGCCTGAGATGCTTATAGGCAAACAGGACAACATATACACTTCAGCTTGTTACACAAAAATAAAATTCAGCAATTAAGATACACTGGCAGAGCACACTTCACTTTCTTCAAACCTTCTATGTCCCAAATTTCATCCAAACTCCTCCATTATGTTTGTTTACACCACTTTAGCACTGTTCCTGAAACCCTACCAGTACTCTGTTGGCATTTTAATATCCTTAATTGCTTCACCAGCTACTTTTTTTGACTCAAACCAATACAGCACCTGTTCTCTGTGACAATTTGATGTGACTGATTTATTCTTCATTTTATCTTTTGCTCTATGCCCCAAAACTTTTTTCTATATGACTTTGCTTGCCTGCACGGTATTCCTAATCAATACTCACAGTCATACATTGAATTTTTCCTTCCTATAATAATTGCCTAATGTTTCCCTTTACAGAATTTTCTTTCGCTAATTTCTGCTCATTTTTCTGTGTGAGATATCATCCTGCTTCAGGATGCACTGACCTAAAAGCTGAAAAGATTAGAGTTCAAAATCCAATTCTTTCATTGACAAGTCTCAATATTCCTGTATCCTGCCTACCTTTGTTAATATTAACAAAACCTCACATAGCCTCTATTGTAATTTTAAATACTGCTGAGAGATTTCAGAATGCTAATTTCTTCTGCTTTCAGTATGGATGCACCAAATTATGCACACATACAAGTCACCCATAGGATAACCCCGAACACAAAGAGGGTCAGCTTCACACAGATAAGGAAAGTACACAAAAAGATACATTTATCTCCAATTTTATTTCTCCCCAGCCTCCTATCTCTCAGCTGAGATACCTTTGTAAGCGCTTGTCAGGAAACCCCACCCTCCCCATTTAATACAGAGAAAGAGAGTCAGGGAAGACTGTCTTCCCCTGGTTAAAACTAGCCTCTCTAAATAAACCCTGACTTTCCTGACAGCTTAACTTTCAGAAAGGTTCAATCTCAGTAATATTACTGGGCCAAAAGACAAAATTCATTCTTGACAATGTAATACTGGTGCTTTTCAAAGTCTATACTCAATGTGGCTTTTAAACTAGAGAGATTTTTTAATCCTTTCTCCTTTCAATGCTTTCTAAAAATCATTAATTCTCTATTTGAGAGAGAATGGATTCAAAGCTGCTTCTCCATCTAAGCAGTATCTCCTCATCTCTATCTGCAAACATTTGCTGGGTGTTATTTCCTAAGCCTACGTAACAGCCTACCCACTGAATTTGCACTGAACTGCAACCTCTCTGGCAGAGCTGATTCTCCTTATTTAACAGCTGGTATGGTAGGGCTGTGCTCACATCTGAGGCCTTTAATGACAGCTCCTGCAAGGGTGCCAGAAGGGTGAAAAACAATTGTCTACATTCCCAAAAGCCTAACTGTTACACATACACTATGGACAGATTCCGGGCATTAAAAAAAAAAAAGAGTGAATACTGGGATTAAGGACAAAATCATCATTTAACTTTTTAAAGAATGTTCTAATTTCTGAGACCTGATCTTGTTATTTCTGAAGCAGCCACATAAAATTCGCACTGCAATCTACACAGACACTTAGCTGATTGGTTCAGCCAATTAAGGAATAGGACTAAGTTCTGACAAGCAAGAAGCAAGGTCCGCCCTGATGCTTTACCTCCGAATCTGAGCTGTCAAGTTCAGCCAATGTGGGAGCCTTCAGGAGTCTCTTCCGCTGCACTGTCACTTGCGTGGCCCCATTCTGCTTCCCCCGCGATGCCAGGCTGCCATTTGCCACAGAGCCATCCGCTGACTTCTTTCCAGCCTCTGGCGCAGAGACATCTAGCGAAAGAAACAGAACAGTCGGTGCCTGGACCTCGTGCCCTAAGTAGATCAACCTACTTTGCCTCCTCAAACCTTACTGTAAAGTCCATACACACAAAAGGAAAAAAAATATATTGTGATATCCTACATGTGCAATTGTTCTACTTTAGCAATACTTTGCTGAGAACTACAGGCAATGGCTTGTGGTACAGAAGCAATATGAAGGAATGAAAGCAGTGAGAAAAGCAGCGGTGCAAAACACTAAAAAACACCCCAGACTAAGCCTAGTCACTTTAAAAACAAATTCCCGTGTTGAAAACAAAAATATTCTTCCTTCAACTTAGAGTCTCTAATTAACTAAGTATCAGAAGAAGGTACAGTCGTATCTGGACAAGTGGGTTTCCAGTGAATCTGAAGGCAACGCCACACAAAAATTATGAGGTTTAGAGTGGAGTAAATCTAGTTATTCCTGTGAGGACAGAATTATACTTTATTCTGCAGAACACAGAAGAGGAATGAGAATGAGCTAAATAACTAGCACTCATCAAAAATATGCACAGTTCATGGGTTTGCGTGGTCATTTGTATTAAAAATATGTCTGTGAAGCTAAATGTTCATGTAACAGCAGAAACATGAAGCTGCTGTTCTGATTTCATCTGCATGTGTTTTACAAGGATGCAACTCCACCAAATGAATTACTCAGGGTTTCTGGCCATGTGCAATGAGGATGAATCTCTGGCAATTTAAGCCCAGGGTCTGCCATTCTTAGCCGAGCTTAGCTTAGACATTAAGATAATGACCTAGGCTTTGATATGTTAGGGGAGCTTAGAGTTTGTTCTGATAATTCAGCTTTATCCCTGTAAAAGTACAAAGTGCAGTACTCCAATCTGAAGAAAATTACATTGGAGGGAGAATGAAGAGAAGCTTTTAATCTCCTATTTGCATGTATGCCTAAGCATCTGGTCTTTCTACAAATGCATTCTTCTACCCATGTAATTACATGACTCCTTCCCCAGTCTTGTAATAGCAAAGTACCTCCAGGTACTTTAGGGTTAGGGTAATGAAGTGTTATTATTCCCATTTTTACACACGGTGACAAGAGGCAGGGAAGGTCAAACGACTCGAACCTTAGGTTACCAGAAGGACTATGGCAGAGAAATGATATAGTCCAGATATTCCCAGTGCCAACAATGCAAGTACTCACACATCACTTGGAGTCACTTGCAGCGTTGCTGATTTAAACAGAGATGGTCACTGCTGCTACAACACAATTGGCATTGATAAAAGCCGTTCTTGCAAAAGTTAATTTAAAACTGCATAGTATAGACAAAGCCTTAGTTGCCATATTAGGTCAGTTTTCCAACATTCTCACCAGAGCAGCTATTTAAATGAATAATAAGAAGAATGAGTTCAATTAATATGCATTTAATATAATTGATTAGCTCATTGTTAAATGCTGACAGAGGGAAAAGGCAGCAGACATATTACAGTTCCTCAATAAATCGTATCTTCAACTGG
This sequence comes from Chrysolophus pictus, assembly GCA_037305975.1. Lineage (NCBI taxonomy): Eukaryota > Metazoa > Chordata > Aves > Galliformes > Phasianidae > Chrysolophus > Chrysolophus pictus. Next base: position 43,907,734 of record CM074577.1, on the reverse strand, counting down.
GAATGCAAGAAAAGGGGATTATTTGGGTTATTAAAGCCACGGTAACATTCCAAGCCTGTGAATCTGTGTACTACAGTATTATTACTGCCTTCAGGTCCTCCCTACAAAGAGTTGCAATCAAAGACTTAGACTTCCTATCCCTTAGTTCCTATCTTCAAAGGCTTTGCTAATGGCTATCCTGACTAGCATTATGGCTTCTAGGTCATGTTTTTCTCCCCTCCTAGATTTTTGTGAGTACAGCATGGGTGTCCTCCACATCAAATGCATTCCTACTGTAACAATTGCTTTGTGCAATTCCAGAAAGTGACAGCATGAAAACAAAAACCAAACCACCTCTCCTCCCTGTTGCCAGCACCACTTCATGAGATCTCAGAACTAGCTGGCAAGCAGTTGACTGAAGAAGCTTGGGACTTTCCCATATGAACAAGAGAAAAACCTTTGACTTGTCTCTTGATTGCACAGAGCAGTTCCTGAACAGACTAGCCAAAGCATTAGCCCCAGCACCAGGGACATGGCAGCCAAAAGTGACAATATTATTGCCCTCTCCAAAAAAGAAAACACGCAATAGAGCTGGGGAAAGGGACAAGGAAATAACACCCACCAGATATCCCCTAGCACTACAGGATATGATATTAGAGAACTGGATATCTGAGATCCGTGACATAAATTGTTCTTTGTTGTTATTTTATGTGTGTTTGCTTAGTTTGTTTTCTAAGACTTCAGACTCAGAAATGGAAATTTCTGATTCATTGCAAAGGTAATTTTTGTAGTCAACTACTGTCTACACAGCCTAAAAATGTTTTTAGTTCTGCTCTCATATGTATGACTTGTTTAGAAACACATTGTTTTTGTCTGCTTGAACTACCAGAGAAGCTTTAAGTGAACCTAGAAGACAGCCACAGCATTTGTTTTGAAGGGCTCTTCAGTAGAAAATATCATTTATCACCATAAAAAAGGGGAGTTTTTACAATTTTCAAGCGCTAAAGAAAAAAACCCCCCAAAGGTAAAACTAAAAAAAAAAAAACAAACTGAAATCCATCCACTTATAACCTTTCTTGGACAACAGTGCATCGGTTCAGTTTAGCACTCCTGCACTTACAGTACTGGATATACATGAAAAGATAGATTATCATAATTTAAAGGAAAGATCACATAAATTTAGCTTCATCCATCAGATTTCAACAAAAATAATGTATTCCAAAATTAAAAACAGAATTTTTTAGCTAATTTAGAAAAAAAATATCGTAACTTTATATAAGCTCTTTTAGTGATGCATTCAGGCAGCAGAAACATTACAGTGTGGCAAATAAGCATATATCACCACAAACAAGATAAAACTACTTAGGATAAATAAGTCAGAAACAATGAATAGACAGGTGCTTATAAAAAGGAGTATGACAGAAGAAATTCATGGAAAATTCACTGAAGCAAAAATAAATTTGTCTGTTTAAAACAAATATCAGTTAGACAATCTCTAGTTTCACTGAATATCTAAATGTTTTGAAGATGATTCAACTGATATTAAAAAACGAACAACAAAAACTCGTGTGAGTAACAGTCTGGAATTCAGATTTCATTGGAGAATCAGACTCACTGGGAGTGCATCACATCTCCATATTTTCAGGCAGTAAGTACAATGAACAGTACCTGCAAATTGCATTAATGTTTGGTTTCTTCAGAGATTCTTCTGAGCGATCATTACAACCGGAAATGTTGCAGTATCACGTCTTAGACTTGATTACTTATCTTTATGTCAGCCTTCCCTAGCTAGCCTTCTAAGAAGGGAGAGAAAAAAGACCCTAGGATAATACTAAATTTACCTTGATTTACATTATGTGCCTCTAACAAAACAAAGAATAAGCAGACCACAGATTAAACACTAACTACAGTAACCATGTAACCATGCTGTCTGCTCCCAACCAGCTCTCCTTGGAAAACAATGGCAACAGAAACTTGAATTTGATTCTATACAGCAAATGTGCACTCCAACATCACCATTTCTACACTAGGTTTGAACAAAGACTAAAATGGATGCAGAATTAACACTTGTTTACATTCTGCTCGTTACGATGGCGGATGGTGAGGTGGGTTGACAACTGCCTGGCTGGCAGAGCTCAGACTGCTGTGATCAGTGGCAGAGAGTCTGGTTGGAGGCCTGTAACTAGTGGTGTTCCCCAGGAGCTGGTGCTGGGTCTGGTCTTGTTCAACATCAGTGACATGGATAATGGAATAGAGTCTAGCCTTAGCAAGTTTGTTGACGATACAAAGCTGGGAGGAAATGGCTGACAGCTGAAAGCTGTGTGACACTCAACAAGACCTGGAAAGACTGGAGAGCTGGGCAGGGGGGAACCTAATGAGGTTCAACAAAAGCAAGCGTAGAGTCCTTCACCTGGGACAAGTAAGCACATATGTCAGTACAGGTTAGGAAATGACCTGCTGCAGAGGAGCTCTGCAGAGAAGGACTTGGGTGTCCTGGTGGACAACAGGTTGGCCATGAGCCAGCAGTGTGCCCTGGTGGCCAAGAAGGCCAGTGGGATCCTGGGGTGTATTAAAAAGAGCACGGCCAGCAGGTCAAGGGAGGTGATCCTCCTCCTCTGCTCTGCCTCACTGAGGCCACATCTGAAGTCCTGTGTTCAATTCTGGGCTCCTCTGTTAAAGAAAACCAACAGGGATCTCCTAGAAGGAATACAGTGGAGGGTGACAAAGATGATGAAGGTCTTGGAGCATCTCCTGTCTGAGGACAGGCTGAGAGACCTGCGGCTGTTGAGGCTAGAGAATGGAAGACTGAGAAGAGGTCTGATCAGTGTTTATAAATATCTAAAGTGCAGGAGGTAACTGGATGAGGCCAGACTCTTTTCGGTGGTGTGTAGTGGCAGGACAAGGAGCAATGGCCAAAAACTGGAACATACGAAGTTCCACACAAATATGTGGAAGAACTTCTTTATGGAAGGGTGACAGTGCACTGAAACAGGCTGCCCAGAGAGGTTGTGGAGTCTCCTTCCATGGAGACATCAAGACCTGTCTGGATGCCTTCCTGTGCTACCTACTGTAAGGTACCTGCTTTAGGAGGAGGGCTGGACTTGATGATCTCCAAAGGTCTCTTCCAAACCCTGCAATTCTGTGGTTCTGTATAATATACTGGGAAATATTATATAATGAACAGAAGTAACAGACGTGTGCTGCTCCTTTTAATGTACGGGGCTGGTGAAGTCCAGGACATGAGAACTAATAAATCTAAACCAAACAGTCAGCCTTTTGCTAGTGTTTGCATCACACTCATTATTGTATTATCTAAATTAAGAGATTACTGGGACTTGGTGGAGTTCCCTCCTCCACTAAGAAGGGTCTGAGGCATACATTGTGTAAAACCAACAGTAATGCAAATTAACTCACAGAGGTGAAAACCATGTGAAGTTTTGGTTTAAAAGTTTCAGTTTCCTTTTTCTTCTCTCTCTTCTCCTCTGCTCCCAGATGAGCAAACTGTGGCTTAAGTAATATCTTCAAAGCAGGTGTGCACAGCTTTGAGGTAAGAACTTGAGTGGTAAGGGAATTAGCAGCTGGTCTTTTGAGCCATATTCAATGCAGTCCATAGAAATAAAGATGCTTTTAAGTTATTTTTCTATAAGAGGAAGCATCCACTGCCTGTCCTGGTCCCTAGCCAATATTGAAGTACATCTCAGATTACTGTCATCACACGTGCTTGCTCCCTCTGCTTACTAGCAGGAACACACACTCTCCTCATCCCCAGGCTGACAGCGGCAGGGAGATAGGTGGGCAGTGTGACACATCAGCTTCTCTAGCTTGGTCCCAGAGAAAGTTGCATACAGTAAGTGTAACAAAACCCTGTCTGTTAGCACTTAGAAGAAAACAACTCTGATTTTCATCAGGTTTGTGGTTTTGTGACAGCAATTCCGTCAAGCAGAGAGCAATGAAAGCAGTGAAAGAGCAAGTATGTGGAAACAGTGACCAGAAAATGAAAGCACAGCAAAAAACAAACAAACAAACAAACAATCAAACAAAAACAATAGCATACAAAGTAACAGCACTCAAAACTCCCAGTTGTCTGTTTACTGCTTACATCCCAGCCACCCAATTCATTTGTTCTGATCATCTGGTGCCTCACATCGAGATAACTGTGAGGTTTTAATCATCCGGAACTACCTACTAAAGGTGATTTATCAGACCACTCAGTCACACAATATGGCACTACTTGCTGAGAACCACATGACTTGAGAAAAGAAAAAGGAAAAAAAACAACCAAAAAACCCAACCCAATCACATTTAGAAGATGGACAAAGAAAACAAGAAGAGTTCTTCAGTGGTCAGTCAAAAAGTGCAATTCCAAGTACAGTATAGATTGCTATGCAGTTACTTTTTCAAAGTAAAAATATAATGGTAATGAATTGATTATGAATGGAGTATTAATGAGGTATTTTTTTGGATTTAAACAAATGGATGCCTTGGGATTCTTAGAAACAAAAGGCAAAAGAAGAAGCAGACATATGAAGAAGGACGGATATGAAGTTTCTCTTCCATTGATGACAGGCACATTCAGTTTTATAGTCTTAAATCGAAAGCAACTTACAACTTCAGGCTTATCTGAAATTCGTAAGAGTACTTTCTGAAATCTGGAGTATGACTGTTCACGCTGTTATCTGCCCCTGGGGGACACTTCAGCTTTCAGCAGAGTAAAGCGTGACACCAAGCGCATGCATAATTTGGAGCCCACCAGACAGCTGTAGTAGCTATACAATACACTGTCAGCACAGGCTTTCACAAAAGGCCTGAGCTGGATTAACAGCTTGCCACCGCCTGTGACAGGGAAAGCCTGTTCCTTCCTCCCATCCACCCATGCTCATTATCTGCCATCAGCCAGCTCTGTGATCAGATAGCAAGCAGGTTTAAAACACTGAAATAGCACAAAGCCAGCCTTGCAAAAATATGAGTATTTGTGTCTACTTTATATGAATTGAATCAGTTTATCTTCTGAATAAATGAGCACAGAGGAGGAAGGGGAAATGGCATGCTTGAGGGGGAGAGAAAGGAGAAAGAGCCCCCTCTTCTGTCTTGGCATTGGCAAGCTGTTTGCTTGGCTCAGCCATGACGTGGAACCACATTCAGAGATTAACTGGTGAACTTCACTTCTATATTACAAAGCTATTGTATTTGATTGTATCATGGTAGTCAAATAACATCTTTTTTTTTTTTTTTTTTTAAATCATTTCAATCAGATAATGCCTGTCTAAGGGAAAGAAAGGTTAGAGGATGGGTTGAGAAACAGGAAGAAAGCACTGCACAAGCCCTGGATGCGATCTTTCCGTGTGCAACTGGAAGGAGATAAGGGAAGGACATAGCTGGTGTTGCTTCTTCACAAAATGAGAGGATGGATTTTTTATTTTTTTTTTTTCCAGGAGATACCCAGGGGAAATTATATAATAGCTAGCATTTGTTCACTTTTGTTCACTATTTGTTCACTTCCTCAGTGAACAAATCTTTGAGGCTAATGTAAAATATCGATAGCCTCATTGATAGCATTTGGGTGCAGCCTGGAAAGTTAGTGCACAAGAGGGAGGACCAAATTTATTGTAGAGCTAGCAGGCACAAAGTCTCTCTGAAGTTGCTATCTCTGAAGTAGAACATGTTTGTACAGACACTGCATGCCCTAACTAATGGTCCGCTAAGAAAAGCCTTTACATTTGTTATTAGATGGTTAATGAAGGATCAGCTATTGAATTTCTCTATGTCAGCTGTTACCAGCGTATCTTCGCAAGTTACTTCGTTAACCAGCAAAGCAGGACGGTTTAGTCTCTTTTGAGCAAATGTCTTTGATTTAATAACTCTCAAAATATTTAGTTAAAGATACTTGGTACAATTTGACAGATCCTTTCCAGATTAGTGGTGTAGTTCACTAAATCTAGAAAGGCAGAAGAGTTCAAAACTGTTTTTTGGGTACTCATGAGAAATGAAGTCTTGCAGGAAACAATCTAGTCAGAAAGTGCCAGTCAAGACACCAAGGTCAGATTAATAAATAATAAGCAATCCGGACTTGAAGGTGACAGTGTATTCTTTTTAGAATCTGGAATAGCTCCAGGATACCTTAGTAAGGTTATTTATTTAAATAGAATGCCAGCACTTTACTTCAGATGAAATACAGCTGTTTCCTGTACCTAGGTATACTTTCATAGCAGAGGAAATGTAGGTATTAACACAAGTAATTGATCTTAATTTTTACTTTCACTGACCATACCTTGGAAGAATCCCTTCAAGTTTCTTTCTTACATGGGAATTCAACAAACAGATGGAACAAATTTCACAATAAGCACAATGACCACGTCAGGTGTTGCTGCACCTTTTTACCTGACAAGTCAAAACTGTAAGACATGCTAAGTGGCCGCATTGCTGTAAAAAAGAAATAAAAACAACAAAAAGAAAATGATTCAGCTGTTAGAAAAGCAGAGGGGTAATGAAAGCCAAAGATTTAATTCCACTTCTGGCATTTTGGATTCTGTTGCTTAAATCCAAAATGTATCAGACAGTATTGCTTTACTGTAGTAAAGCTTCAAGTCTGAAAACTACAGCAACATTAAGTTGGACTTGCAAACAGAGCAAGAATAAGGATACTTGCATAACTATAGAACCAGATTTCTGGAATTAATATCAAATACCAAAACAAGAAGCAAGTATATACCACAGTATTTTCAACCAAAATGCTATGAAAGAAAGAAAGGAGAGGAAAAAGAGAGACAGGAGAGAAAGAAAGAGCTGAAAAAAGCCACATTTCACACAGGTTTCAGTGACCTGAAATAAATATTTCTAATTTTTTTTTAGCGTAATCTCCAATGATATAATTAAACTAATAAAGAGGGACACTCAAGTTCAGCTTGAGCAGTTGTTTCCTTGAATAGGAAAGAAAAAAAAAAAAAAGGCCTAGCAGTGTGATTTGTGCTGATTTTTATCCTTTTAAAAAATATTAGGTGGATTTAGCCTTTAAAATGTATCCATATTTTCCTCTTCTCTGGGGGCCTCCAGCCATTTTATTTCTTGATAAGAAACGGTCAGATGTTCTTTGTTTCTGGAACGTTTACATAACCAATAGCTTTGTTCCTTGTCAGCTTAATAACAAAAAATCGCACATGAAATTACAATCTCTGAATACAAGAAAATCACATGGCACAGCTGCTGCACCTTTCTCTGGCCCTTTGGTCTGACTGCAGTCCCAGCCCCAAACGCACACAAACCACTGCTGTGCTCAGCCTACCCCTATTTCAAGTTACACAGCGTCATTCAGGGAGTAGGCACTCGATATATTCTCAACTGAAACCAAAATTTCAGTACACTGATGTAGATAAGCAGGCCAGGCCCAGCTACAAGAATGTACCAGAACACATCAAAACTGCCGTCAGCTTATCTATGATACCTGTGGATGACAAACACGCACGGCAGCACGAAGGGTCTGTCAGCCACACACATTGCTGCGTTAAAGCATGTTGAAAAAAGGTTGCGCTGGGACAACCTTTGCTCACGAGTGTAAATTTAGGCAGGGAACACAGTAGGTGGCTGACGCTGATCCAAACTTAGGAGTCAGGGCATTTTTCCTGTAGTTCATCACCAAGACAACATCAGCCATAGACAGCAGTCACAGAAAAAGCATCTAATTTGCTGTCCAAAGGTAACATAAAGGCAAATACATTTTAAAGCATAAGGGTTTTATCACCTAATGCTGAGTCCTAAAAGAAGGCTGATAAAATGTGTATGAAATAATGTTTTCTCCAAGCTCCATGAGCTCAACTTGCTGAAGTCATTAATCCAAATTTCAATTCAAAGGGCACGTACCTCAAAACTGTGTTTGTCTTGATAGTTTACTCTGATGATGTGATGATGCCATTCAAAAAATCACTCCCATTCTCCTCCCCAGTGTCTCCCTTTGTAACTACAGCTACCAGGATTAAATTGTCATTCCCAAAGAAGTTTTAGCTCAACCTTGGCTGGCCCTGGACCAGCTGCAGCGCATGAGTATGGCTTGGAGGCTGGCACTTTGTTCCAGATGCTGTCTTTGCTCAGTGACAGTTCATGATGGAGAAGATCTTACCTGTTGTGCAGAGCAAGGGAGCAAAGCCTGTGGCTGCTGGGAAGCATATGCCACGGGTCCACTGATACTACAGAGGAGGAACTGCAGAATACAGCCCTCTTCCCCCAGTACTCAAATGAGGGTATGTGCTTGACTGCTATAAAGTGAACAACAAATAACTTTGGGAAATCTGGAAAGTACCATATACTCCCATATATTTCACTCTAATGCTCCGTTTCTGTCTTTTTAATATCAACAAATATTTCTGTCCAGATGGTGTAAGTGTCCCAAATTGTGTTTCTTCTCAGATTTGTAATCCTTAAATCTTTTTGCCTCACATTTTGCTACACTAAATTACATTTAATCACCACCTAAACTATACAGCAGATCTATTTGTAACATATGTAAGGTCACTAGCATTATTTCATGCTCAATTCTGCAGAAATGTATTTTATTCTGAGAACTTTGGGCAAAACAATAATTTCAATGTGACAAAAACCCAAAACTCACAGTTCAACAAAATAACAATTATTTTCAAGTTCTTTGTTCTTTTTTTCTTTCCTATGCCAAGAGCAAATTAATCATTCATATGATTTCACATTAAAATAATAAAATCTTCATGACTATGTTTGGAAAGTAAAATTCACATGCACCCCCTTTTTACACCTCCAGTAATATGACCTTTAATCTAAACAATTCATTGGACTGAAGGGATTTTACCATGGTCCCAAAACTTAAAGAATTCCTTCTTTTGTAAAAGGAGAAGAACCGGTGGAAGACAGGAACTCCTCACTGGAGGACATATTCTGAAATCAACTCAGAAGTCCCAACCAGTAATATTCCAAAATCCAAGACTGCTCTAGGAACTGTTTACTAAATGGGTTTGATGTAATTTGTATCTGTTAAAAAATTGCAAAGTGTAAATAAATAAATTAGATTTGTTGCCCCTGACAAGGCATGGAGAACATGTAAAATACTGAAGTTAAATGTTGAAAAGAAAAGCAAAGAATCTTTCCATGGTTTTACAAGCTTCCTACATTTGGAAAAATGTCTATAACTATTAGAAACATTGGTTGATACAGCAAGCATTAATTGAGTACAAAGCAGAAGCTAGAAGCCCAAGGAAATGACATTCAAAACATCATGCATTTAAAATTGTACCCAAGCATTCAACGAACTCTACCAAGCACTTCAAAGAACAATGCACAAAATGACTAATGGAACTATTTTTCTTTAGAGACAATGGGTTGTTGCAATCCATTTGAATTTGGATCAGTGCCTTTAAGCACATGTGGCAGGCACAAATATTCTGTGTACGTGGATTATTTCATGCTTTTTCAACCATTAGATGCCACTTTCACTCTTCAAAAATCCAGCTAGATCAGTTTTACTAATGCAGTTAAATATCGAGCTTTTAAAGTAAAGTAAGGCTGCATTTGTCATGCTTTTGTCAATATCAGAACCATTGAAGTAGTGCAAATGGATGGTTGTTGGAAAGTGTAGTATTTGTATTTTATAATAGGGTATTGAATGCACATGGCAGAAATGAACGGCTTTGCAGAATAAGTCTTAATTGTTTGCCCACTGAAAATACGCAACAACATGCTCTGTAACTTATAAAATGAAACAAAGATTTAGATTTAAAATAGAAGCAATGCTTTCAGCAAACAAATAAAAACAGATTTTAGAATTGTAGAAGGAAATCAATGCTTTCAGCAAACAAAATAAAAGCAGATTTTCAACTAGAGTGAGGAAATTGATGATGCTAATAACAGGAAACAAAGAGAAGAAAATTATTTAAAAACAGACATGTAAAGAATACTTAAAGATATGTAAGGAATAATCCACCAGGGAGAACCAACATCCATTCATTCTGATCAAATCTAACATGAACTCTCATATCCAATGAGCAATATAATGGTATTCCATTTATCTAACATATCAAGAACACAATGGGATCAAGCTGAACCATACAGTACCCTATTTTTAAAAATAATCTAGTACGAAGACTATACAGCCCTAGAAAAGCCTTTTGTTTCTTTATTCTGAAAGGACAAGAGTTATTTTTATCTTCAGTGACATCTACACAGATATTGCTGCACAGATATTGGTGCTTCTTATGTGGGAAGTTTTCTGTGAAAGCTGCTGGTAAAAACTAGCAGTGTGCTTACCCAGCCTGCTACGCCTTATCTCATCTGGTGAGACTGGACGCAGCTTCCTCTCAGCCTTGATTTCCTCCAGTATCCTCTCATGAAGGCTGCGTGGCCGTGGTGGGGTTGGTTTCAGTTTTCTTGCAGAGACCTTGGAAGATAAAGACAATTATATTTACATAAAACAGTGCTTCCTCAAAAGTATATGTCATGATTTTTTTTTTTTTAATTTAAAAGAAAAAAGTGGCATTTTATTTTATGATTTTATGTGTACTCTTATGAAAAACTCACAGAAACTGGAAAGAGAATTGTATTTTTTCCTGACTTAGAGATAAAGGGCTGCCGACAGGAGAAGCTGCTGGTTGATGCAAGATTGTCGCACACTGCTCTTCAAGAGACCACATTATACGTACACGATTCAGTATTCCTGAAAGCCCATGTCAAAAACTATTTTTAACATATTCCCTGGACAGACATCCTTTACAAAGCCACATTTTCGTTAGGAAAAAAGAATGCTGGATTACATACAGGATTTAATGGAGGTCGTGATCGGATGAAATCCAGGATTATTTCATGGGCACTCTTTTTTAATCGAGGTGGAATGTCACCATTGACCTGGAAAGGAGAAAGTGAAAAAAAGATATATTTTCATGTCTTGCATTCATATTTGCACAGGTGATGAGACTGAAAACTCAGGACATCCATGACAGAGCCTGCAGTTTCTGACACCTGTACCAGACATAAAAGCCCACCAGTTTTAACAGCACAATAATCCATATGCAGAACAGAGGTGAGAAAAGTCTTATTAGATCACAGCTTTTCAACTTTGTGGACAGCTGTAGTTGTAGCTATGGAATAACCACAGTTGCAGCAGCATCAGTAAGTAATACTTAGGATTCTGAAATGATGGAATTAAATAATAGGACTGCAATCACAGCTGCAGGAGAATGCAGACAAAGCTTGTGTCTCGTTTGGAGGAAAAGGCACCAACATTTTTTAGGAACATGTATTTGAGCCATGACTCTCTGACAACCACTGCACAGTCTCTAACCCTCAGTTTTTAGATTCTGATGCTCTTCAAGAGGTTTTCTTGATCTCCTTATCATCTCCAAGCTCTACTATGAAAACAAAGATTGAACCCGAGTTCAAGGCGTTGCACTTGGATCATGACAGTCCCAGATATGTATGCAGAATGAGAGAAGAACTCACAGAGAGCAGCCCTGCAGACCTGGGAGCCCGGTGGACAAAAAGCTGGACATGAGTCAGTAGTGTGTGCTTGCAGCCTGAAAAGCGAGCAGTATCCTGGGCTGCATCAAAAAAGAGGTGGCATCAGGAAGAGGGAGGGGACTGTCCCACTGCTCTGCCCTCATGAGTACCTGGAGTACTGTATCCAATCCCAGCCTCCAACAAAAGAAAGATGTGGAGTTGTTGGAAGTGTGTTAAGAGTGCCACAAAAATGATCAGGGGGCTGGAGCATCTCTGTTATAAAAAAAAGATTGAGGGAGCTAGGCTTGTTTAGCCTGGAGAAGAGAAGGCTCTGGGGAGACTGCACTGTGGCCTTCCAGTATTTAAAGGGAGTTTATAAAGAGGAGGGAGGCTGACTTTTTGCACATTCTGATAGTGACAGGACATGGGGGATGGGCTTTAAACTAAAAGAGAGAAGATTTAGGTTAGATGCTAGGAAGAATTTATTTACTGAAAGGGTGGTGAGGCACTGGCACAGCTGCCCAGAGAAGCTGTGGAGCACCATCCCTGCCGGTGCTCAAGGCCAGGTGGGATGCGGCCCTTGGCAGCTGAGCTGCTGGGGGGCAGCCCCACTGATGGCAGGGGGTTGGGGATGGCTGGGCTCTAAGGTCTCTTCTGACCAAAGCCATTATGTGATTGCATGATTTGCTTTTAGCAATGTATGAAAAATAAGCTCCCTTTGTTTTTTGTGTTTACCAAATTTCTCTGCTGTTCTGGACATGAGAAGCTGTCCTGGCGTGGATATCCCAGCAGGAGAGAGATCCTCTGAGCATGTTTCATGTCTGCCTCTCCATGTGCACGTTAAAATATCAGTCAAGAGTAAAGTGGGGTTTGCCAATATGTCGACAAAGTAAATTAACTAGAATGTTGTGGCATTCAAGTACAGATAAGAAACCCAAAGAGAGGATGTGTGGGAAGTGTTTTCATTCACTCATTTTTTTCTGAAGAGACAGACATTTGTTCCTCACATACCTCCTTTAGGAGTAAGACCACATACAGCTCATCAGAGGAGACAGCAATTCACTACATATACATATATAGAACAACGGGATATAAAACAAGGCAACAGAGATTTTTGTATCTTCTGAAGAAGGTATAAAGTATAAGCTGGAAATAATGGTATGGGTTTGCTTAAAAAAAACCATTTGTCAGGTTCAGTCTTTATATAGCATAGTGTCCAAGCACCCTATCAGGGATGAGAGAACATCCCATGCCACACATATTTCTGGCTTCCATTACTACACAGTACCTGACTAACAGTCTCGCTCTTCAGTTTGACAGAAATTCCTATAATACTATATTCCTTAGACTAAATGTCTCAAATTTTAACACTTTATCTTTTTTTTTTTTTGGATGAGCCAGATGGTTTGACTTTCTTTAGGAGAGATAAAACTCTCCTAAATGCTGCAGTCAGAAAAATAAGTTTAAATTCCCATATGGTCATCTGAGTGAACCCTAACTAAACCTCACCAATGCCACGCAGCTTCCACACCAGATCTGCTGACCCAAAACATGCACAGTGTATAGGCTGAGGAAACGACAGCCTCCCATTGAAGATTCATCCTTTCTCTGACAAGGAATTGGATGCAGAGTCCCCCTGCATTGCTTCATTGCTTTCCTGGGCATCCGTTCTGGAACTCTCTTACCCCAGACATGGTCCAATGTTCCCCCACTCACGCTATAAGCTCCCTTAGTGGGAACTTCATACTGTCTGCCACAGAAAACCAAGCTGCTAAACCATGCAACATATCATCTTCCTAGAAACAGTACAGTAAAATTAAAATGAAAAAGATTTATATTAAGTGGCGATTAGACATTTTATGATAAGGAGAACCTTAAGTTAAGTGATGTGATTGATTTCCTCTGTTTAAAGACTGAGCAACTCTTCAAGGACAGCAGATTCTTAATGAAATGCTAAGTCTCTCATCCCCAGGTTACTGTTCATCAGATGTCAAAGTTGATAGCTTAAGTTGAGAGTTATTACCATCAGAACAGTCATTTTGTACGCTGATAATCTCACTTCCAGCCTTGGGGAACAACTCTCTGCACATCATACTAGGAAATAAATAATACATGGCTCTGAGCCTTTCACCTCAGGGCAATCTATGCACTGACTTAACGCCATCAGAGTGCAATTAGTAGCAATATTTCCATTCGATTGGAAAAGGAGAAAAATAACTTCTGCTTCAGTGATTTTCACAGGACGTGGAGGAAGCTGGTGGCAAAGCAAGTGGATGTTTACTGGTTGCATGAGCCAACAACCCGAGAGCACCAAGAGCAGAATCTCTCTTCTCCTCCTCTGCTCCTGAAAAGATGCTGATGGGAAAGATACTGAAGGGGAGCTTTTATCTTCTCCGTCCACGTTAGATCTATCTCTTCACTCAAACTAACTCTTGCTGTAATGAGCAATTTAACATATATCTTTTAATTTTAATTAATTAATTAAAATTCATGGCCCAATTAAAGTCTACTCAGAGCTACATTGCACAGATGCAGAATAGACGCAAAATTATCTTTTCGTCAGATTCCACCAGCCCAACTGCAAACTAATATCTAAATAAATACCTCAAAATGCTCACTGCTGTGCCTAGGACACCTCCTAAACTTCTGCAGAAGTGTGTGACAAAGGCAAATAGTGACAAAGGGATGGCTCCCTGCTTAGAGCACCTGAACATCACCCACTAAAGACAATTCTTACAACAGAACAACAGCTTCTGCAGTGCCCAACTGGACGAATTGGCTGGAGTTGTCCCTGATGATGGCCTCCTCACATCCATCATGTCCACCCGAAATGTCTGAAATGTCATTTATAACCGTTACTGCAGTTAATTTAAACACTGTAAGATTTTCAATACTATAATGAAATAAATATTTTTTTGTTGAAACTACCAGAACAACCATGCCAGAGGATTTCCAGATTAGACATCTAAATGACTGGATATTTTTGACAGCAATAACTTCAGTCTACAAGCCTGAGTTCACCTTCTGTAACACAGTCAAGCTAATACTACTGTATCAAAGATATTTATGGAGAGCTCTAGTACTGAGATATGAGCACCATAATTTAAGAAGAATCTAATTATTAAGCAATAATAATATGTTTGGATACTATATAGAAGGTACCTCAGAACCATACACTGAAAAACTAATGTAAGAACTGCTATTGCTCAAGAAATAGAATGGGCAATGCATCTTGGAGGAGGGAGGTGGGCAGGAAGGAGAACTTACTGTGAATGGAGGAGATTTACACATAGGCATTAGAAAAGAAAAAGTAAATTTATCAGAATAATTCAAATTTCCCAATATTCAAGACTCTGCCAATTGTTTTGCAATTCTAACTTGCTGTCAATGAGAGCTCCGTAGGAGAAAAAAAAAATCTATTAAAGCTGCTCAGGTAAACATGCAAGGATTACTAAAAATGCTGGGATGAAAGTAATCCTGTTCCTGTGACAACCACAGAAACAATGACTCTTGCATCAGAATGACAGAGAGATGATGAATTTGGAATTATTTTCATATGTACTGAAACAGAAATGTAGAGGTCAATGAAATTACTTAAAATAATTATTTGCAAAAAGTCCAGAATTTGATGTTTTACATCTTCAAGACATTTTGAATAACTGCTCTATCACAGATGACTTATGAGAAACAACAGCTCCAATGATTGGTATCTGATAACACTGCTGACAATCTGAAACATCAGAATAGTTCCTAAGCAATGCACCTTACAGGAATAACAGTTCCTTTCCTGAGTACTAAGCAGCCAGGGACAGATCATGCTACTCTTTAACACAGCCTTATGTTCACAAAGAGAAAAGAATTCATGTTACATTTTATTTACTTTAAAATGATCTACCTCTTGTTATCATTAGCAGCATGCATTTTCACAAGCTATCAATTCTAAAAATAGTACCCATAAGTGAAAATTAAAAAATGTTCTTACTAAAAATTATGCCAAACCTCTGTTTTGACTGATAGAAAGAAACATAATCCATGTTTCCCAGGCTGCTTTAAAATTCAGATTTGGGGTCCTTGTCATTTTTTCCTTTTTTTCAAGAAGCATGACAGTCTCCTCCGATGGGAATATATATAATTAGCTCTAACCCACAGCAGTCAGCTAACAGATGCTGTATTTATGACATCTAACCAAAATTGTAATTCTGTACAAATCCTTCAGGCTCCACATATTTCATATCAAACTGCATTACTATTGCGTGTGCTTTGCACATTCTGCAGGCAAACCCTGCAGCAGAATCCAGATTATAGGTTGGACAGCTTACAATAAGAAAGAAGCTGTTTTTCTAATGGCACGTCACAAGCAGTTGTTAGACCAAGGCAGCAATTGCTTCAGAGACAACACTACAGGTCCTGTACCTGCAGCTGATTGGAATCTCAATTGATGTTTGTGCCCAGAGATCAATTTGGATCCACCTAGTAGGCAAGACAGAAGAACAAAAATAGATGCTTGCAGGGATTTCATCTACAGTGAGAGACTGGATGAACAGGGGAGCAGCTGTGCCTCCAAGACCTACTAGATAATGAAGAAAATCTCCTCAGAAGAGGCAGGATCCTGCTGAACAGATGAATTAAAGCCCAGCGTGCCAAAAGCAAGAACAGATGACCCATTCAAACACAGCTACTATCCTGATTGCATACAGTAATCAAGGAGCTGAGGGGACTGTTCTTTTGCAGTGGGCAGTATGAGCAGATAGCACTATTTTCTGAATTGTTAGTGTAAAGATAGATAGACAGCATTCCTGGGTGTGTATTTTAACCTAATGACTTAACAGAAAATTGCTCCAGAAAAATTGCTGCAGACAAAAACCTGACAGTCCAAATTCAGATCTTGATTAGGAAAATATTTTCACCTCATACAACAAAAAGCACTTACATTGTAACAGGATTCATTTATTTGTTCCCCAGGTTACAGTTCCAACTTTTTCCTTCTTCATTATTTTCTCTAGTGACCTTTAATAGAACTACATGCTTGCTGCTTCTTTCATCTCTGAATTTTTCTTCTGGAAATGTGGCTTTCTCACTAGCAAAAGTTTTGTCACCTTTTTTTCAGGAATGCAAACATAGTTGAATACTGGATATTCTAACAGTATGCTTCCTCTCTAACTAATAACAGGCATAGATAATAAGTACAGGGCATGAATATTGATACTGACCAAATACATGCCTTTGACAAAAGGGTTTAAAATGTCCTTGTTAGGATAAGTCACTTTAAGTCACTTTAAGTCACTTGCTGCTTTATCAGGAAGAAATCTTAATGTTGAACACAATAGAAACCAAAAGAACCGGGAGACGCCAGTAGATATCAAATGAGTCCTGATGAGAAGAGTTCCTCAGGTCAATCTTACATGTACCTTTTTGAGGATCTAGAAGGAGGCTCATCAATCCTGTCCAATTTGCTCAAGCATTGTTTTTTTTCAGGTAGGATATGCTGAAAATAATTGAGCTGTACTTCTACAAATTGAAGACTTAAAATGTTTTACAGAATGCACAGAATGACTCTTGGTATGATTATTACAGTTATCATAAAACCAACAGAAATAATTTGTTCAAGCATGTGATAAGAATGTCTTTCAAATTTTTAAATGCCTGCCATATGGAAAACAAAACACTCCTTTGTTGCTTTCACATTTTTCTCCTCAATATACTACACAGATTTAAGATGCCATTTAAAACCCATCATCAATACTATCTAAATGAAGAAATGAAAAAAAAAGTAAAAAATAAAATAACATTTCAGATTTGACAAATTCTAGTAATGCTCGTGACTCACCATGACCTTTCTTAAGGTATATCGTTTGGATCTAATATCATCCATCAGCATTTCATATGGTGTGAGCTGATATTCTATGGGGAGTGGGTTGTATTGACGCTCTTGGACTTTCTTCAGTTTGACACCGTTTCGTAAATCCCGCATCACTTGTACCCAAAAACGAGCCTGAAGAGAAGAGAGCAAAGTCATATTTAATGCGTGCATACCAACCCAGATTGTTGCTCATTCCCCTTTTAGGATACCACCAAATATATACAACTGCATCACTCTAACACATCAATCAAACTCCATTTTGTTTGTTTTCATCTTATATAACCCTATTTTTAATCCTCATGACCATTATGAAAACTTTTTTTGCAACTCAGTCTCACCTCAACTGATATTCATCACTGAAGTAATACAGTAAAAGGATTTCAAAGTTGTCCTAACGTGTATCCAAACTGCCATTTCAAGTACACATGCACATCAGAAAGCTTCTAGATGTACAACTAGCGTTATGTGAACAGTAACAATGATAGAATCCTAAAATTTGTTTCCCTTAGGCCTTCATTATTTCTGAAAAAATTTCTAGCAGCAATTCACACAGAAATTGTGGAACAGACTCCAAATCCTGAGGTCTAGTAACACACTCTGTACCCAATTTTCTTTTGCTCTGCTTGTCACGTGCATTTCCCTCCTATTTTTGAACAGTAGCAGGAGGAAGAATAGGTAGTGGATAGGAGATTGAAATCGAGGACTCTTGATTTCAATCAACATTGACTTTAATAAACAATTTTAGGTAAGCATTGTGAAGATTTATAAATTACTGATGATGCTGAATCAGTATTCAATTACCCAGTCAGCATTCTTTAATTCATCAAGATCCGTGCTGGATTCATCACTTGTCTCTTTATCCATTTCTTGAATCTTCTTCAGATTCTGCCAATGAAAAGAAAATCAGCCAATAAACTAAATTGTGGCAATACTTTAAAGCTATGCACTGGAACAACAACAACAACAACAACAACAAAAACTACCAAGTTTGTTAAACTCCAAAATAGAAAAGGGAACAATTCATAACAAAAGTACTGTTGCTTGCTGTCTGCGTATTTGTGCAGAATGAGAATCCCCAGGAAACCAGCTGCAAGGAGAAATAAACTATGTGCAATCCTTTAAATATAATAGTGATAGACTTGTATTTATATAGAAATTAAATAGTTTGTATACCACAATTATATGGTTTTGTTACTCAGAATCCAAAATCTGTGAGTAAGGCAGGGGAATGGATCTTTTATAAGTAAAAATTACTATTTATGAACAAGATAAGATGATGCAAATATGGAAAATGTTTGCAAAGAGGAATAACAAAGCTCTTATACTTACAAAAGTTACAGTGAACAAACAGGCAAGCTCGCATACAGGCAAATGCAAGTAAAAGATTTAAATTTGTGGCTTGAGTGACTTTAGAGAAATGATCCTATTCACAAATAACTGCATACTCAAAATGCTATTTTCTATTTTACTTGTGTATTGAAATTTTCTGGAATTGGCACTACAAACAAATTTTTAATACTCCATTCCACTTTAACAGAACATTTTCCAGGAAATCCTTACCAATGTTTAATTTGATCTGTTTTCTTGTCACTTATGTATTAAAATTGATAGTTAAATCTTCTGCTAACAAATTCATTATTGTATAAAACTAAACCTATAGTCCAGAGGTCTAATAGAAACATATGTATCTGTACGTTAAAAACATTCCTCATGCTGTTGAGCACTCAAGCTCTTCTTTTAATGGACCTGAACGACACTCAATTCAGACTCTCAGCTTCCCAGAAAGCTTAAAAATAAGCATAATTTGTAAGACATTTTTTCCCGCAAGTAGTTCCTAAACTGTATTCATTTCTAGGGAAGAAATGCAAGCACTGGAAGAGGGCTTAACTTGCACATGTAACAAGTATCTACCACAGCTGATGACAGAGACATGTGAGTGAGTCAGCCACCACAGAGGTTTTGGAAAGACAACAGATGGATTATTTATTGTCTTATTTAAGCGAATAACACACTTGCTTTCACATCAAAAAAGAAATACTACCCCTGTGCTATAAAAAACAATACATAATTTATAGGAAGACTCTCAGAAAACCCATAAATCACCTATGCTACAGAAGTTACCAGCGCATACTCCAGGAATCTTTTGGCATGACTTGCAGCATTGCCACAGAATGCTCAGCTGGGAATGAGAATTCACATGAAAACTCGTGTTGGTTCTGCTGCAGTGCACAGCATTCAGTCTAACACTTACAGGCCATAACCCTTTTTCAGAGGGAAAAAAAAACAACAAAAATAGTAAGAACTGGTAACACAAAAGCCTCATTTACGCATATTTTCCCATCCAGCATTTCTTCTTTTCTATGTCATTTCCAAAGCTGAAGTAATAATTTTGAGGATGGTGGTATCTGTGAACTGTAATTTATTTGCTTTCTTGTGAATGGCTAACATTTACTAATAAATTGCAAAACATAAAATCATTTGAAGGCTTTCTCCTCTTCCTTCATCATAATAAATAATTATCTTCAGCAAATGAACTCACAGCTGTCAGATCTGTTCCTCCTTTCCATGTACCTGCTGGAAGGTATGTATTAATTTTTTAAAATTAACATGTTCCAGATGCTTAACCTTCACTTTGTTTAGCAAGACCTGCAGCAATTACCCACTTCAGCAGTGATGTTCCCTACGATACACTTAACTGGGCAGATTTATGCCCAAAGGCTGATGCCTTTGACTGACATAAATATTCCATGAAGCTAAAAAGACTACAACCTATTTTTCTTCACAGTAAAGAATAAGAAATGGGAAAAAAAAACCAAACCCAAAACTCAACACCTAAACATCTGAAAGATCTTCCAAATAAGGCAACTGCCTAATTAGTTTATCTGTAACATAGCTAAAGGGGGAGTTTCTACTTTAGAAAGCTCAGGTGTAAGTGATGTTGGCTATCAAACACTGGGGAGCTGTGAGAGCCAAACCCAGCATCCATGGCATCCATGCAGCAGGTCTCCCAAAGAGCAGTTGTATGGCACAAATAACCTGGCATTAGCAAAGGCTAGTGCCCAGGCTAGAATCCTGCTCCTCCCTATTCAGCTGAGAGCTCCTGGCACTTCTCATGTGTGGGCACAGACACCCATTCCATCCAACACTGATCTGTTTGGGGAGGAAAACCTGCAGGGAGAACTCACTTTGTCAATGGCATAGATCTCTCTTACTCGCAACAGCTCAGACCCCGAAATGCGGCTCATCATTCACTAACTGGAAAACTGTGAAGTAATTTCCATTGCTATAAAATATAGATAGCTTTGGAAAATCAGGAGAAAAAGAAACAGTACTCTGTCCTTGCAGTCAGGATTTATGAAAATTTCTCTAGTTCTTCTTCATCTGTCAGGTGCTGCTTAGGAAGGAATAAATTCACAGTGACAAACGATTACGTTTAAATTTCTAGACAAAATGAAATATTACCATTTCCTTCCCCCTGCCATTATCAGTAGGTTTCAGAATAGGTTGCAGTTGTAAATTATGGAAACCAAACATTTACAACACAACAGATCATTTGTTAAAACTTCATTGTGATCCAAAACCTTTGAGTAACCTCAGCTGCTGTGTCCATTTGTTCTTACCCTTGGGAGGGTGGATTAAGGAAATCTATTACAGAATAATAAATACAATAAGCCTAAATGGGTTTCCGTTTTAGAAAGTAAAAACATCTTAAAAGGGTTTTTTTAAATGATCCCAGAACCTCAGACCCACACCACAGATCTGATTCATCTATTACAGGCTGGGCACACATTCAGGAAATAAGGTGATGTGTAGGCAGCAAGGGTTTCAACAGCTCTGTCTTTTTTAAACCATTACAGCATTTGGCCATTTTTTTCTTCAACTGCACTGTGTGATAAATGCTAGTAACAAAAATACCAAATTTCTTCAAATGCCTTCCTCTATTATTAAAAGTTGGCAGCTGATTTGCTGCTGTTCTGTGTCCCACATTTGTCCCCCATTTGGGACACATGCTCCTATGCCTAGTGACAGATGGGAGCTTATGTAAGGCACTTGTCAGCAAAGCATCAAGGACTTGCTTCCACAAAGTGCTCTAAAACACAACGTTTTATTGAAAATGATATTCTCAGGAATGCAGATCT
Organism: Chrysolophus pictus; assembly: GCA_037305975.1. Classification (NCBI taxonomy): domain Eukaryota; kingdom Metazoa; phylum Chordata; class Aves; order Galliformes; family Phasianidae; genus Chrysolophus; species Chrysolophus pictus. The sequence goes on along the minus strand of CM074577.1, from coordinate 43,886,311 downwards.
TTATTTTGTCTTTCGCCAGTCTCACAACACAACCACCTGCAGTTCCCAGTTGTTGAACAGTTCTTGTTCATTTGGTCACTGATACAAGTGATTCTTACATTGCTGTTAGGGAAACTAATAACATGTTCTTGCACCTTTTGTGTCAGTTAATATAAAATATAAAACACGTCTATGGGGAAAAACTGCTTTTATATATTCAACTATCCATCCTGATTTAAATTCCAAAGGCTCAACCAGCAGCATTACTCCATTTCACAGAATCACAGAATGGCTTGGGTTGGAAGTGACCTCAAAGCCCAGCCATCGCCAATGCCCTGGCATCAGCAGGGCTGCCTCCCAGCAGCTCAGCTGCCCAGGGCCCATCCTACCTGGCCTTGAGTGCCTCCAGAGATGGGGCACCACAGCTTCTCTTGCAAGCCTCTTCCACCACTCCACAACACTGAAAGTAAGAAACTTCTTCCTAACATCCAAAATAAATCTTCCCCCCTTGTTGTATCACTATCTGCTCATGTAAAATGTCAGTCTCCCTCCTGTTTATAAGCTCCCTTTAAGTACAGAGAGGCTACAATGAGGTCTTCCTGATGCCTTCTCTTCTTCAGATTGAACAAGCCCAGCCCCCTGAGCCTTTCTTCGTAAGAAATGTGCTCTTTATGAAGATGCCCAAACTCCTTTAACTCAGGTGACAGTTGCTGAAGGAAGTTTAAACAGTCTCTGAAAAATTCCTTCATTCGTCACGTCAATTTAAGAGTATCACTGAGTATCAGACAAAGTTTCTCATAAACAGTGGTGCGGGTTCCAGAAAGGGCAGTAGTGACCATAAGCAGCAGTACTGCTTAACATACTATTAATAAAGAGGGAAACACAAACAAAAGAAACCAACCAAATGTTTGAAACACTGAATTACAATGCCCACAACATATATACACACATTATAAAACAAGTAGACTTTTCCCTTATTAAAAAGATTGCACTGTCTCCAAAACTGAGGGATCAAACAAATTGTGATGTGGTTGCGAGCTTGATGACAACACAGTTGCAGAAGTGTAATCACTGCAAGCCAAGGAATGCAGGCAGATCAAGGTTAAAGCAGAAAGGTTTGTGGATCAGTTTCTCTAGCTGAGCTTTCTGATAATCCAAGCAAGTGTATTTAACAGCTTTCATAGTCATGAGACTATTAGGAATAACTTGGTTAATGACTGTATTTCCAAAATAAGTTATCCATTAACATTATTTAAGTACCTATTAACTAACTACCTTTATAACAATATTTTGTACAATAATGCACCAGTATAGCCAAGTTAAATGGAAAGTAACAATCTACTTTCTTAATTAACTCTTTTCCAGTTGAGTCTTTACATAGCATGAAGCTAGGTGGAAAAAAAAGGGAACAATTTAATTTTTACTTACGTGTTTTATTATACTTTGTAGATTAACATTTTCCTATATGTAATGTTAAAATATATCCAGACAGACTGAAAGAATTGTGATTTTATATTAGAAAGGACAGAAATCATAGGTAGCAGAGTTTAACAGTACAAAAATAACAGATTGGAGACTCATCTGTATTCTACTAACAACTTAGTTAATTAAAAGGCATACCATGCATAATGAAATTATGGACAAGTTTTCAATGAACTCCCACTGCAATTGAAGATGTGAGCAATTAGAAAACTATATAAAACTTTAATTAGTTCGGTAGGAACATTAATCTTTATACTTTAGGATGTGCCTCCATTTCAACAAATTTGGAGATATGTGTCAATTTTGAGGCAAGTAGCACATTAAGACATGTACCTACAAAATGCTTCCTGTGGTAAACTACTGTCCACATCACATGCTGCCTTTAAGCACCAGCTGTGCCAGTTGTGTGTTTACCACTCACAGCTCAGTCACAAACAATTAGTTCTGCTACAGGCTGACATCAGTATTGGTGGGTACCACTCACAAGATCCCAGAACAACTGAAGTGGATAGTACTTTTCATGTCCCCCAGTCCCAGCCCTGCTGCAGCAGGGCCACCCAGAGCAGGGTGCCCAGGCCCATGGCCAGGTGGCTTGTGGAGACCTCCAAGGAGGAGACCCCACAGCCTCTGGGCAGCCTGTGCCAGCGCTCCGTCACCTGCATAGCACAGAAGTGCTGCCTGCTGTTCAGAGGGAACCTCCTGTGCCCATGGCTTCTTGTGTTGCCACTGGGCACCACTGGAAAGAGCCTGGCCCTGTCCCCTTTGCATTCCCCCTTCCAGAAGTTATAGACACTGATATCATTCCCTTCTGAGCCTCTTCTTCTCCGGGCTGAACAGTCCCAGCTCACTCATCCTGTCCTCACAGGAGATATATTCAAGTCCCTTCATCATCTTCCTGTCCCTTCACTGGACTCTCTTGTATGTCCATGTCTCTCTTGTACTAGGAGCCCAGAACTGGACTCTGAACTGTCAGCATGGCCTCACCAACAAGAAGGACCACCTCCCACGGCCTGCTGGCAATACTTTACCTAACGCAGCCCAAGAAACCATAAACCTTTTTTGTAGCAAGGATGCATTACTGGTCACTCAGGCAGTAAGCACATGTGGAGCACTTCCTTCAGCAGGAAGTAAGCCTGGGCTGTAACATGGAGTTGAAGGAGGACTAGGGAAGATAACCTCTCCATAAATCAGCCTCACAGCACAGACAGCAGACTGGATCTGCACTCCAGTCGATAACAGCTATTTCTATTTTCCTTGCTTAAATAGCCTCTCTGTGTCTCTCAGAGTCACACTTGCTGCCATCTTTGAGCAATATATGTGACCTTTTACAGACACTCCACAACATTTGTTTTATCTCATGGATATCACTCATTTGTGCCTTCACTTCTGTCTATTGCTAGGTGCCAGCAAAGGTGATCTCAATGACTTTTTGGATGATCCTGAATAAAATAAATCTTTTCTTTCAGACTACACTCATTTTCACAGTCATTCAAGCTACCTTCACACACAAATTTCCTCCACCTTGTTGTCCATTTTGACCCCACTGTTAAACTAAGAATAAGGAGATCCCCTTTTTGAGGAAGTTCCTTACTGCAATTTTAAAAGCTTCCTGCCTAATGTGAGAAATAAGCTGCATCTTATTTTTGACATCAGCTGTAAGTGTCTGCACAGCAGGATATGGAGTTAGTAGATTCTAGCCCATCCAAAGACCACTTCTGGATGGCAGTAGATGGTACACAGGGTGGATCTGCAGCAAGGGCAACTTTTGCAGACTCTGAGCAGCATACAGATGCTGCCAGCAAGCTGAAAAAAAAAAAACAGCCCAGTAAACATGATACAATACATTCACCTTGCAAAAAGATGCAAAGTTAGGTCAGATTAATTAACTAAATTTCTACCCTACTCCGAGACTTGCTGCTCTTATCCTGAAGAAATATGCATTTTTACTGCTGTTATTCTGTTGGTTTTTTTTAATTATTGCAATGGAGTACAATACCTTTCTCATCTCTGGCTTGAGTCCTGCCTTTTACAACTATTAGACCTAACATTTCATTCTCTTATTTAAGAGTGGAAATGTCATTTCCCTGTCTGCAAGTCATCTCTGCTGCTGACCCCTTATACACAAAGAATCAGACTGGAAATAAAATCCAAATGGCATCAAGTATGTGACAAAGTGCCTGAAACATTTTATTTGACATCCATGGAGATGACATTAACGGCTCACTCATTGTTTCATCATTTCTGAGTAATGCCCTCATCCAAATGCATGCCAGTAAAGCCCTGTCTGAAGCTACGCTCCATTTGCTATGATGCTAGCGATGTTCACGTGGCAGACTGGAAGCACGTGGATGCCTGGTAGATGTGTTGGTAACTAAACATGATCCTAAAGGTCTATACATCCTGTCCCCCGATCCAGCCCTCTTAAATGCCAATAACTTTCAAAATTCTGACAAGTTGGTATGGAGACAAATTGAAAACAGCATCACAGAAATATTTTTTTCTGCCTCTCTTTGCTGCTGACCCCATTTTGGGCTATACTACAAGATCAGATTTGTTCCATTCTTGGTGAGTGAATTTCTGCAGACAAGTTCTCCCTCTTCCACTGCAATGCTGTTGGCTGTTTAAGTGCCTACTGAGTAAAAAGAGTGAGCTTCATATATCTGGGAAATGGATCTCCAGATACAACACAATATGAGCCCAAGTGGCTTTTATTCAGAGGAAAGTTACTTCAAGTCATTGTAGAGGATTTTCCCCCTATTTAGAATTTTTAATTTTATTTTAATCTCATTGCCACAACTGTGTCTAGGTCTGAAGGGTTCTAAAGAAAGCTCTCCAAATTAAGTTCCCAGTTTTCAAAATAAACTAATAGTTTAAAACTCCTGGTATCTTTAGTATCAGAGACACAACATTACACAGTATAAATTTGTTTTGTTTTGTTTTTTTTAATTGAAGCTGATACATATAACTTGTTTTTCTCCAATTCCTTATCATTGCAATCACTACAAATTGATGATGATAAAATATTCTCAAGCATAATACATTTCTCTCCTTTATACCCCTACCCATATGACCATTAAAAAATGAAAGGGAATTTATTGACTTGAATTGTGTTTAACCATATTCCTCACAAATCAAGATTCTTCCATGTATTTGAACACATCAGTAATACTGCAGTTTTCAGTGGTGCAAACCTAGTGTGATCACGACTTCCACCTGTCTAAAGTATAAACTATAGAGGTTATTTAAAAATGGTAATAACAAGATTTACAGCATTCCATCTTGTATTTGCTTCACTTATTTTTCCTTTTTATGCTACGTTATTTTCAAGAATCATACTGTATCTGAACCTATAGTTCGATAAAAATTACAAGCAAAGATCTAACACATCAGAAAAGGAATTCATGGTCTTACAAGCAGCTTCTGGACTATTTTCTTGCTCATTTCTTTTATGCCCGCTGGGAGACTGATCCAGGGTAAAATTAAATCAAAGGATCAAAATTCTCGCTTCAGGAAGTGCAGTGATAAAAGTCTCATTGGTTTCGGTAGGGCCAGAATTCCATCTACAAGGATTACTTCCTCTGACCTAAATGTGCTTTGAAACAATCCCTAATAGCCTTTGAGAGGCAAATGGTTCCCTTCATTTGCGATTAACTTATAGTATGTTCCGTGGTGTTATCAGATGTTGGGTTTTTATGTCCAATTACAAGATGATTAAATAATCTACACATTCAAAACACCCCTGCACTTATTTTCATAAACAACAAAAAAAATGTTTTTAAGATAATTTGAATAATTATAAAATGCAGCATTTCACTGCAACATCGGCAATACAGACACCTCATTACCACTTAATGACATCAAAATCTTTAATAACCGCTGGAAATGCACTTCTCTATGTGGGAAAAAGAACCCCAACGGGTCTTATCTTCGAGTCTCAGCACAGACTTTTCACTAGCTGTTAAGTAAGGCATTTCTAGCACACATCGTTCAATTAGTATATCCAATGGTTGGGACAATAAGGAGCAGTCAAATGCTCAGATGTGAAATTAATGATGTCAAGGTTCAGGAGATGGCTTTAGAACTGAGATGCTTTCGGTGTTGTCTGCATTGAGTGCAGATGAACTGTAACTCAGGCTCTTCAGAAAACAAGTGGCTCTTTAGCCATGCTGACACTGTCAAAATTATCCACATATGATACTGCTTCAGTTTAAAAACTGCTTTCAGTTTGAGAAGGACTGGAGGACAAACGGAGGTGAAACTTGACCCTGTGCAATAGAAAAACATCACTGGGGGATTGTCCCCATTGGATGGATGCATCTCAGACATGTCTCTGAACAGGAAGAACCACACACCAGCCTCTTATGCCTCTGACTGGTTGCATCTTTCACCAGTATGACAACAGAACTATCTTGTGCTGCTCTGGGGTCCATCTGACCCAACAATGAGCTGATTCAGCTCATTAACTTGACAAGGACAGATTATTTTTTTATTATCATTTTTTACTTTTTATTTACTTGATGCATTCATTTTCTAGGATCAGCAGAAGCACAGTAGTGAGAGTATGCATGCGCAGGTGAAACAGCTCTGTCTCTTTGAGAAGCATAATAGTTATATCAGCCTACAAGATTTTCAACTACTTTTCAAAAGGTTATTTGGACCTTACATAGAAGAAAACCCCTCAGATTTTTATTAAAAAAGAGTAATTGACAGATTGACTTTCGCGAAGAACCTAGCCTTTAAAAGCATCTTTACCTTTCTGCCCTTCCCCCCACCCACTGGCTTTCCAATGAAATACATACAATGTGTTAATAAGAGACAACAATTTATGGAGCTATTCTGCAGATCAGATCACCAAAACTACCAACCATCATCAAAAAAAAATCCACCCACCCTCAAAGTTATTCTTCAGCCAAATCATTTAATTGAAGTGGTTCACAGGATGGCCTTTCAGACAACAGTAACAACCAAGTCAGCAGTAAACACAGAAAGCATTATTACCTACAAGTGAATTTATGTATTTATTTATTTCAGTTGACTCTGCTGTTAAGTACGTGACAGACAAGCCAACCATACAGGAAAGGTAAGAAAAATTGCTGACTGGGGACAAAATACGAGCAAGAAGAACCTCAGAAAATTCCCAGCCAAAGACAAGGCATAAGAAGGAGATGAGGAACAATAGCTAAAGCTCAGACTCTTAACAACACCAGAGAAGTTTTCAGACTCAAACACATTGCATATTTGTATGCTGGAATGAAAAAACACTCCAAGTAAATGTTCTGGTTCCCTCCCAAATAGACTGGTCACAATTAATGACAATTCCTGTGAGACATCTGCAGATGCTGATAGACCAAAGGAAAACTAAAAAAACCATAACATAATGCAAACCCCACCATAACTTGGCTGTAGAACTACTCTCCCTTAACACTACTGTCAGTTTTCAGAAGCATCTGACATCTAAAGCTGGCTGGGTACAGAAGTGATTTTGTAAGCCTAATTCACATAATAACAAGTTCAAAAGCTTACCTCTTTTGCACTTTTAATTTTGGCCAAGAAAGTGTACAGCTCCATTGTTTCAGCAAACAGAGCTCGGCACACTGCTTGATAGTGGTTCGGTGCCTCTGATGGAGTTGGCAGGTGGGCGGCACACAGCTAGAGAGAAAAATAAATAGCAATTACAAACAGTGCTCCATTGCTTTAATTATCACTACAGAGCATGAGATAAAATGAAAGGAAATACAATGGGATATTTAAGGCACAAAAATCCAGTAAGGACATTTAAGCTAAGGTAGAAATTGTGGTATGTTTTCTAAGGAGACTGGCTGATCTCATCCTGTAAAAGCGGATAAACCAAGACATTGCCTTTTTGTTCAAAAAAGAAAAAGAAGAAAAAAGAGAAGAGAAAAAAGAGAAAAGAAAAAAAAAGGAAAAAAAGAAAAAAGAAAAAAAGACAGTAGTGAAGGGGAAAAAAGCAATCTAGCAGTATTAAATTTGGGAAAGCGTACCTAATTCAAACCAGTTTTAACACTGTACATTTCTTTACTTTCTTATGAATGTGGAAGAGAACTGTATCCCTATCAGTTTATGAAAGGACAGAAAGCGTGGTCAAGTTGAATCTGATCTCATTTACTGAAGTGGTACAAAGATTTCAAAAATCAGCAAGAGCTGCAAAAGCACTGGCTTTCAAATGGGACATTCATGGATGTTTCCAGACACAGATGCAGCTGATTTAAAGAAATATTAATAGATTTTTTCATACACACTAACCATGAAAATCTCCAAAATCCTATTCAAATCACTAATAACCATTCACAACTTCCACTAAAGCAGAATTCAGATTGGCACTGCTTTTAGAGGAAAACATGCAGATCCCCTCTCTGACAGGAGAAGCCTCACTGAAATAAGTCTTTCTATTTCAAATAACTTACGTGTAAGCAACATCCAGCTTCATGAAAAGGATTATTATAGAATAGCTGAGCACTCGTGCTCATAGTTAAAGTCTTTTTCTTACACTTTCCTTGAGTCACATCCATTTCTTGTTAGTGATGCAAGAAATCTTTGTCAGAAACAAAACAATAAAATAATGTCTACAACAGTATGCTAGTGTTAAATGCCTACATACCCAGTGCAAAACATAAAATTTGCATATCCTGTACCATATTGGTGTATATATTAAAATAAAACAAAATCTTAGCCAAGGCTTTAAAATTTGTCTGATTACTGCGGTTTCATAATGGCTATTTTCTCTACAGCTAAGACTATGGACAAGCCTAAACCTGAGGAAATAGATGGCTACATTCAGAAGATCTGCAGAAGCAAAGCTTGAAACAAAAGCCTTTTTAGGAGAAGAGCTCTTGATTAGCCTAGTGGCAGATTTCTCTAAATCTCTCCTGTTTTACAGCGGTGGTTACAGAGGGCACAATACATGTAGAGCTCTGGCTGCACTTCATGTTGTTTTCAGTCTGACTTAAATCCAAGCTGCCATTCCCAGATGCTGTTCTGTGGCCTCTGGCTGTGGGTTCCCACTGATGCTGGCACCCACGTTTGTTCCCCAGTGCCGAGAGAATTTCTCACCCAGGCAAAAACTAACACAGTGAAGGAAGGGAGCAGGAGATGATGTTCTTCATGGCTTGGACACATGTAGCAGAGCAGCCAAAAAGGAGTAACGGGATCATGCTGCCGGAATGGGGAGAGGAGAGAGAAGGGAGGAAGGGCTGAGCAATGTTAAATTGGCTTAATCTCACTGGCTGACTGCTTTCTAAGGCCACAGCCTCCATTTTATTTTTTATTTCTTTCAATTAGTATAACAACACTGAATCCAATGGTCAGATTTGATCAATTTCCTCGATAAAATCTCACAAGCACCATCTGGACTCCTGCGATAATCTACCCTGATTACTGCAACCATGTGTGTATAAACATTTTGAGCCCTTAAAAAAGAATATATACATATATATTGGACAGTGTATATAGATTTTTTCCTTCCTTCCTAAATGTTTTCAAATTTTATGATGCTATATGATGCTTTATGATGACAACCAAACTTTTCTTATGCTCTTTATACCTATTTCTGGGTAATCATAGTGTTAAAGTTGAGGCACTCAAAAAAACATATTATTATTATTTTTTAGCAAATCATATCTTCTACTTTGCAGGTGAAGGGAGAAAAAATGACATAGAAGCATTTCTCTCTTTCTAATGTATGCTATTGTGACAACTCATACTACAAAGACAACAGCTGTTAAGTATTTCCCTTTGCTTAGTGGAAAAGTCAGAATTATACTACATTAAAGCAGAGTATGGTTAATTGGCATTCTTTTCTCTCAATAACTAATCATGTTCTTACCTGCCTTACTATATTTTCAGAAGGCTATTTCTAGTTATTAACTACAACACAGATAAAAAGGGTTTCATTCTACGATGCACCACTTACAGGAATAATAATGGCTGTAAAAGAATAATAACAACAACAATTTCAAAAAGATCCTAAAATTGTAAAGGTTTTCATAGCAGAGAATAAAATGTTATTTAATCAGATCGCACACATTTTTAAGAATACCTTTTTTTCTTTATTTAGAAGCATGTTAATTAGAAACAATTTGCATCAAATATTCAGAACGTTAATTAATGCAGCAGTAACAAGTTCAAGCAGGGGATGGATATAATCTTGATTCTTTATTGAATGTGAAGTAAAGAAAAAAAAAATATGTCTGCTGTTACAGCCAGCAGAAGAGTAACCACATAAGAAGTGAACCATTTGGTTTGTAAGCATGAGAATGCAGATTTTAAGAGGACCAGCAGCTTTTACGAGCTTTCATGCTCTGAAAAATCAATCTGCGTAATTTTAGATTATGTGAAGTCACATTATATGTCTTAACATACTTTTTTTGGATAGGGGAACTAAGCCTGAAGAAAAACTAAAATGCTAGTAAGATAAACTGATTTTTTTCCCCTTCATTTGTATCTACTGCACTTGCACACTGTTCAGAAAAAAAAAAAAAAGTAGGGAATCGAAACACATAAAGTACAAAATGTCACTTCTGATGAAGTGCGAGGTGTCACCCTAGCCTAAGTGCACCATATTTATCCACTTGAATTATTTTGTTTTCTAAATCACATTTTTAATTCGATAGTAGTAGTGTCTGAAAAGTCACATTTCTGAAACACACTGCAAAAATCAGTCAGAATGTTTTAATAACTGAGTTATAGACACAGCCACCTCATGAGCTCCTCCATCTCTTACCATGTCATTGCAGTCATGGTGCAAGAAGGATTTAGGTCAAGTCTGCAATCTTTTCCAGCCATTCAAAGCTCATCAAGGAAGGGAAGCCTCTGTAACGCTGCTTATTCTGACACTTGCATTTCCATCCCTCATGATACAACTTAAAACTAGCCCAACGGGAATGAATGCGAACAGCGCCCAGAGCCTAATACAAGAGCTGTTTGTTCTCCTTCCAAGAAGTCTCAAACAGTATGGTTGAAAACAAATTATATGGTCTTTGCAAATGAGGGGAGTATCAAAAATATTATCAACTACTGAAATGTTAACTAGCTTGGTCTGTAATATTTCAATTTGTAATCACTGTGAAGAGATTTCTTTTTTTTGATCTTGTTTTGTTTTTTCTGAGCCTATCCAAAAACCAGCTTGACCCAAAGCATTCAATCTTTGCTTAGATCACTAAGAAGATTAGAGACTGTTTCCATCCACATTTGAGGTTCACAGAAAAAAAGGCATTACGTAAATACCGTAGCCTTGCCAGCTCCTTGCTCCAAATCACCCTCAATTGACTAGGAAACAGAGCGTGTCAGCCAAATCAGCGTTAAGAGAAATCACAATTTAACCATCAGAAGAGATTAAGCAGCATTTCTTGGCTCTGTTTGAATATTAGGGACTACAAACAATTACAATGAATACTCACAGTTGAGTCACCGCCTAAAATCAAGGTAAGTTTTGCAAAACCATCTTTTTGTCTAAAGCTATAATACAGACTTTACCAAAACACCTGGCAGAGTGTCTGTATGAATGCACCCCAGAGAATAAAAGAATCTCTTTCTCCAATGGCAAAGCTATTGATATTATGCAAATAGCACTTCCAGCCTGCAAATGCCAGGCCTGTTAAGTGATCTAAAGCTCTGGAGAATTAACATAAGATTTAAAAGATGTACCTTTCCCTTAGCCAAAAGAAAAAAACTACTTTTAATGAATAGATCACTGAACATGCAACTGGACTGGGTGTTAGCTTCACCCCCTGCAGGACAGCACTGCAGCAGGCTCAGATAATATAACTGAGCTTGAGCTGTTTTCCCAAGTCAAAGTTATTTTCAGGAAGATTTTATCTACATGCAAATGAACCAGATGTTGTGATTCTTTGGGGGTGGGTTTTTTATTTTTATTTTAATACCTGTATCATTTTCATAGAATCACAGAATCCTTAGAGTGGGAAGGGACCTCTAAAGGTCACCTAGTCCAACTCCCCTGCAATGAACAGTGACACCTACAGCAGATCAGGTTGCTCAGAGCCCTGTCCAGCCTGGCCTTGAACACCTCCAGGAATGGGGCATTCACCACCTCTCTGTGCAACCTGTTCCAGTGCCTCACCACCCTCACTGTAAAATATTTTTTCCTTATATCTAACCTAAATCTACTCTCTTTAAGTTTGAAACCATTTCTACTTGTCCTATCACCACATTTTATTGCTATTAATGTGAACTTCAGGGAGCCATCTGCTTCACCAGGAAAAGCAGACGGTCTTACTCAAAAAAAACACCCACCTGTCTATTTACAAAATTCAACCTAGCACTTTGTTCAACATTATTCAGAACAAAGTTAAGGAGTAAGACATGTTTTGACAGGAGTCTGGAAGATGTTTCTGTCTGCTACGACCACCCTTATACATTCTATAAGGAAGCTTTGCTCAGTGAAAGTTCAAAGGCAGCTGTCACAGCAGCTGGAGTTTCTCACCCAGATGCTACTCTCCTGACCTTTCTGGACAGAGGTTTGTCCCAGCTCCATAGCAAACCAAGGATGAGCTGGTCCCCGAGGTACTGTGAGAAAGGACTTCAGGGGAAGACGAACGAGCTAAGACCATGCTAACACAACAGGGATGAGAGCAGAGTAGCTGTTAATCCATAAACTCAATGAACAAATTCACAGAAAGTACGTAAAGTATTCACAGAAAGATACTATTCCTGGAAAGCTACCTTCAGAAGCTTTTATAAATTTTAAATAGATATTTTAAATGATCATTTCAAACAGGATGTATAGAGTCCTAATCATCTAATCAGACATTCAACACATAGAAAAAACTGATTGTGTTTCTTTACCAGGCTTTTATGAGACCTATCTTACAAGAGAAAAATATCCCTTGCTTCACTCATCTTATTCGCGTTATCACTTTTTGGCACTACATATATTTGTGTTTTCAAGGATGAAACACACAGGAAGAGTAAAATTAGACCAGAAATCTCTGCTGAGCACCTTGAGAACTCACAAAGAATTGCACCCACTTCCATCAAACCAGACTGATGCATTAGTTTCACAAAAACAAGTTTGATGATTCCCACTAAGTTTTATGCTTTTGTTGCTCTCTATTATGTTTAAACAAACAAACAAACAAATTAAAAAACAAGTTTTGTTACTTACATACATTAACTATATTTTACATTTTATATGTGCTCAAGACAATTCCTCTTCCCTTAATACTGCCTGGGCCAGCAAAAAGGTTGGGCACCCATGTTCTAAATGATTCTCCCCACAAAATGGCTTAATATACACATGAAAAGTTATGAGGGTATAGTATACACAGTGCTTGGGAAGGGCTGCACTTTTTATATACTGCATTTATTTTTGGAAATAAAAAGCAAAACTTGAGCAATTCAACAATGCTTGGTATGAAACTCATGCACAGTAAAAGCACTCTTCTCAAATATTTTCCTTTACACAGAATATCCATCCTGACACCATTTCTTCCAGGTTCCCATTGGCTTGAGGTGCCAACTGCTACAATTCACTTTCTTTAATTTTGCAACTATTTGAAAATAGTCTTAACTACTTTTCCATGATATTGAGTTGAATTTAAGCAGTGATGGTAATCTTGATAAAATTTCAGTAAGACAACAACTGCAAGATTAGCACCTCACTGAACTGCCATATTTATAAACTGGAATCTTTTCCAACAACAGAAACAAAGATGAAGGTGGTGTTCACCCTGTTACATTTAAATGATACTATCTTTAGGGGGGGAAAAAAAGTCTTACGAATATTTAACACAATTGCTAACACTTGAGACAGGAATTAGAATTTTCACATGTGCTAAGAAAAGGAAACCACACTATAGTATAGATTAGAGACTACCTTTCAATTGTCAGCATAATCCCGTATTTTTCATGATCAGTGATCTTCTTTATTACCTTTCTAAGCGATCTGACCTTTTGACTATCAGAATAAGGACTTCAAATGAAGGTCAGTCTCTGTTTTTGTGAAGTGATATTTCTGCTGGACAATTTGAAAATGTTATTTTTTACAGTCAAACTAATTTTATGTGCTAATGCAGACTTCCTGACAAAGCTACATTCAAGTTTTCATTTCTTCTTGAAAGCTATTTAGCTATTATTACAGCTCAAATATGCCCCCAGCATACAGCTGTGCTAGAATATGTGTTACACGTATTGTTAGCCTGTTTTTCTGCAGTGCCTTTGTACTAACAACATCCTGTTTCCCAAAGGAGATGGTTTCAAAGGAGCCAATTAAGTGAAAACCAATGCTGTATTCTCTCTTAGTTTCAGAGAAACCACGCTCTGTTGTTTTTTAGCAGAATAATGAAGGAATTAATAGAAATATGCAGTAATCTGAATTTGCTGGCTCTTGTTCTTTGACTATTCAGTGGCACATAAATGGGATTATTGATGAGCAAGGGCAAAATCCTACAAATGATATTTTTCCCATTCTTCTACATGAAATGTCAACTCCTGCAACATACAGCAAAGCCACTAGTTAGCCTGTCAGCAGCAACCATTTTCTAAAGCTGTCTGCTTCACAGCAAGGCAGGAGCTCTGTGCACATTCAGCAGCTCTCATCTGTACCACTCACATTCTGCCCTGCAGAAGCACCAGCCCTGCACCATCCCCAGGGATGGGACGGAGGCATCTGGGTAGAAAGCTACCTTCAGAAGTGGAGTAGAAGTGTAGATGGGGAAAAGTGATAACATTGGATAATTAAAGGAGAAGGGGAGTGTCTGTACATATTAACAGGGTTACCTGTGCAGCTGTTTAGCTAGAAGCCCATTAAGGTGTGGAACCACCCTTTACATTATTAAATAACTTAGACCCAAACAACAGATAGCAGAAGGTTGCACCCCTGCCCTGTAACTTGTTTGGCTGACAAATGTGCATCCCAGGCCCTCCTTAGAGCTGGTGGGTGCTTCTCACTGAATTGCTGCTGCTCAGCAGAGAAGAGACTTGGTTTTGTACCCAGCTGCTTGGTATGTGCAGCAGGGCATACACCCTTCTATTCCCTTCTCCTCAAGCCTCCATACAAGGATATGAAGCAGCCTGGGCTTTCAGAAACTGTGTGAACAAAATAGGGCATCTCTGGAAAAACTGTAAAAAATAAAGAACAAAAGAGTAAGAAAAAAATCATCAAAAAGCAACAAAACAAGTGGGAATAACTCTCAGCGCAGAAACAAAATCTGGTACACATAAAAAAAGAAAGGAGAGTAACATGAAAGAAAAGTTGTTTCTATATCAATTTTCCCACATTACCCATTAATCTCCTTATTAAGCAGTTCAGATGTTTGGATACTTACTAAGTGAGAGACAATGCATTGATGTAAAGCAGTTTTATTCACAAACCACTTAAAATCCAATTAAAATATATCAACTAAAATAAAAACATGCACTTTCCTTGGCAGCAATTTGCAGTTCATGTATAGAGCTTTAAAATGTATGTGTGTGGGAAGCTTGTTTATTTTTATGTAAAGTGCTGAAACTTCCCTCAGCAGGCATAATAATAATTTGCTTTCATGTTTTGTCCTGAAGCATGGCTTTTCATTCCTATCCAAAAAAACAGATTTCCAGCTGCTTAGCCAAACAAAGTGCATCACTAAACATAACAGCTTTTACACTTCACCTCCAATGAATAAATCCAGCAGCTTCTAACCAGTCTCATTTTGCTTTCATTACATCTCAGCATATGGAAATCCATTCCTTTAAGTGTGCCCTTTCCTTATTTGTAATGCTTTTGTCAGGGAAATCAAGTCTTGAAACTCTGATGGTTCCAGAAAACCTAAAGAAAAATTCTTGCTCTTCTAAGAAAGTATGCTTGCGTTTTAAGCTACTGAATTTGACCTGCAATTATCTTATAAAGCATATCAGTTTCATAAATGTTAATATTTAAAACATATGCCACTTTAAGGTAAGTTTGAAGGAAATTGCTTAACCCACAATTTATTATACCTTCATTACAAAGAAAGCATTGTATTTCTGAACCAAATATATATCCTTGCTTATTCAAGCGTAAGAAGATATCTGAGACAGAAAGTGAAAGGTGTTATTTTCTCCTCAACTCAGTCTGTTTCAAGAGGTGGAGAGCTTTTTTGTCCACTTTCTCTATATACACTCTACTCCTGGAAATTACCTCTAATATGGTAATTACTAGAAATTGAATTATCTAGCATCAACGAGCTTGACACATGCCCTACACATAGGTAGGATTAACCACCTGTAGGGGCTGCAGATGGTGTTTCTATTGCCCTGACTGCTCAGACACTTGAGGGAAAGGGCAGCTTTAGAGCTTTTCTTTATAGCTTCCCCAATTTTCTTGCCAATGGCAGCAATAGAAGTAGAACCACCATTCTGTCACACATGCAAGACCACATCAGGTACCCAAACCAGTACCAAGTCTACATTGCATATATTCTCCTATCATTTTGACATTGAATTACCATTTCTCTTTTGCTGGTGAAGAACTGAGGCCAATACAAAGCCCACTGAACTGATCAGGATCCTCTTTCTGTTAAAAAAAATTAAAAAACTTTGGCTCAAAGCCACAGTTGTTCAAATCATATAGAATACTATAGCATTTTTCCATGATATCCCTGCTTTATTAGTCTGTTTGTATTTCCATTTGCTACAAAAGATTTCAGTTTTCATACAAAAATTTAGAATGGAAAACTGTAGTGAATAATTACACATCTTGTAGTGATTGGTGTTTTTCTTAGGTCTTGAACTGAAAAGAACACATATGGAACATAATTTTCATTATTTCTAATTAAGTGGAATAGGAATTAGTCCTTCTTTCTAATAAAGATGAACAATGCATTACACAAGCTGAAAACCCAAAGATACAAAGAAAAAGAAATTCGCTCCTGCTAACAAACTAAATTCAGAACTCTTCTTCTTCCCTAATTTTCTCTTTTTCTTTTCTAACACTGAAAATGCATATTTCAAAATAGGCCACCTGAAGAAGACAGCAAAGCACTGGCCAATGTCTGACTGCAAAAATCGAACAAAGCTTGTTACATTTTTTAAAATGCTTTCGCACTTGAAAATACTGAGCATTCTTTGTGAAATGAAATTTCTTTGTGTACTCAAAAAAAGGGCACTACTTAATGTATTTGATGAGTATTTCCAACTCTTGTTACCTTGTTTTTAAATCAGATATAATAATTTTCACTTTACATTATTTCAACCACATCAGGTAAGTCTTATCATCCTTATCCATGAAAAAGTCTAATAGAAACAAACATGTTCTATGGTTACATGGATATGTTCTTAGCAGAATACAGTTAAGAGGGGGAAGAAATCACAGACTAAAACCCAGCTATGAGCTACCTCTTCATCAAAATCATACTATCTGAGGAGAAAAAGAGAAAATGGAGGGAGGCTAATTACTTTCCTAGTTCTGCAGTTAAACAGCGCAGGAATGCTTTGTTTTCAAACATACCTCTCAAAATAATTAAACCTTTTTGTGCCAACTATTCTAAGGACCTGTGCCACAGATAATTATTTACCTGTTCTCAGTTACATATCATGAAAGACATATCTCTGCAAGTGAAGCAGGAACTCTCAAGCTCAGTTTTTCAACTTCAAAGTTAGCTTTAAAACCACTGGCACTTGCAGCGGCATCTACTCCATATCATTTGAAATAGATGCCTTTTAATGATACTTTTACCAACTCCTTTCAAAGCAGAAATATAAAAAGGCATTGAATCTCTGGAAGCTAATTAATACTGTAATGATCTCAATCTACGGAGAGTAAGGTTATCAAAGTGGTGATCACAGAAGAGCACTCTCCTGCATTCAGTCAAAGACCAATTGTTTCTCATTAGTAACTTCTTTCTGTAGTGACATTTTTCATGACATAGACATTTTTAAGGACAAAACTTGAGGGAGCTATTTTAAGAATAATTAAGAGCAAAGTACAGATAAGCAAAGATGTAAATGCATGAATCTATTTCAAACATTCCTACCTTGGGCAAGACAAAAGGTGGTTTAGCATCAGCTTTGTACTGAAGGGCTTGACTGTGATGGATGGAGGAACAAATCTAAGATGCTGGCAAACTGTCCAAATTGGAGTTTGTTGACAGCTGTAAGCTGAATTTAGAAGATCATAGCATCTACAAGAGCCTAGTGTAAAACTGATGGGTGCTAAAGCTTGCAGCCAGCAAAGATAGTTGAAAATATAACATGTCAAGAATCCCCAAATGAAGTGGTTCCACAGGACTTTTTGCCAGTATCATTAAATATATTTTGGGGTCCCAAAAGAAGGAAGATTTCAAGTGCAAATAGGGAGCGGAGGAAGACAAGGGGCTGTCCCAGTTCCCTCAAACTCCGCAGGATACCAGCAGAGAGCTGCCAAGAAACCATCTTGTTCAAAGAATCTTTATTAAAAGGCCGCAACTGTTGCTAAATTAACCTCAGAGAGAGGTTATCTTTACCTGCCCAGATGGTAAAGAAAATTACTAATCACGTTACTGTGGTAGGCACATAAGACAATAGAGATTAGAGGGGGATGGATGGCCTAGTTACCTGACCAGTTAACTCACTTCAGCAGTTTGCTCCCCTGCATCCAGGCAGGATTAATATCTGGGAGATTACACGACTCTCCATCTTCATTTTTTTTACAGAGAGAAGTGTCCTAGAGGTGACAGACACTGTCCTGCTTTAACTGATTGCTCTACTAGACTAAGTGGGCAGAGGAATGCCATGTCTTCCACCAGGAAGGAGTAGGGCAGCTTCCATAGTCCCTCCTCTTCCTCCACTGCTTGTGACAAAAGCAGGCCCAGGGAGGGGGAAAATGTATATATATATTCCCATGGTGTTCAGAGGTACATTATTTGTAACTATTTCACAATTATTAGGAACTTTTTTGAAAGTTCCCCATAACTGACAGAGTGCGTAAGCAGTAGGCAGAGCCTCCCCAGTCCAAAATGGCCAAAGTGGAAGCCAACATTCAAGAGCCAGAAGCTCTGGCACGAAGATTTCAGTGCTTCTCCTGAAGCTGACACCCTGCAGCTGGGTGCTTTTGGCAAATGGCAGACATTCTTCATTGGAAAGTCCAAGTATCTTGGCTCTCAATGCATGAAACACCGTTACCAGGACAACATATTGCAATAAACACTCCCTCCTTTTCTCACCAACACATTCAAATCTGAAGACGACTAACATCACATATTTAAAATGAGTATACAGTGGTTAATTTCAAAGTAAAGAAGACTAGATGTTGACCTCCATTACATTGCCCAGAATAAAAAACCAAGGCAACTCTTTAAGACACCAAATGAGATCACTTTAATTAATGAAACCTGTCCATCTACCTAATTCATTTGAACACTTGTCATGTGTAGAGCAGCTTTAAAATTACATTAAAGGGATTTACACAAACCAGCTTTAGTTTCTTGAATAGGCTGAAGTACAGAAATCCCTTTACTTTCTACACAGGTTTATAAAAAATTAAATGCAAACAGAAGAGAAAAATTAAGCTACTGACTATTTTTGTGTGCTGCCTGGAAAACATGTTTTCTACTTTATACCTTTGAGCCATTAAAAATATTTCTACTGTGACACGATTCCTCTGTCCAGACATGAAAAGACTTAATAAATCATGCTGACTAATACCCTCCTGAACTTCAGAGGTTTTTCATATGCTTTTTAATATTACATGCTACCACAGAAGTGAAAGCTTTTTTTAAAAAAAAAACAACAACCAAACACTATAGCTTCTCTCTGCCCCAGTGTTGCCATGTTTTCAATTATCTTTTGATTTTAGTGGATTCAGGTCAGTGATACTTGACATCTACCTGCGTGCAAATAAATACAAACACAGGGACTTGTAACACACAGTACAATATAGTACGCCGATCAATTGTAAATTCATTAGAAGGCAACAGTTCATAAAGAGATTTGGTTTTTATCTCTTTAGCAAGGAGTTCTCACCTCATTAAAGCAAGTGTCAGTCTTACTGTTCATCTCCAGAAACTTAGGCATGCCAAAAAGGAAAAGTAAATACAATTACTCATTATGACCTTCTTGTCTGGGCTCCAAGCTTATTTTGCCCTAAGGAAAAGGCAGGTAAAAAGCATAGTTCTCTGCTTTGGCTTAAATCGCCCCAAGTATTTTGCTCTTCCTTGCCATCAGGAATTCAAAAACAATAAAACAAACTCCTTGTTTATTTAGCATTTAAAATCAAGTTTCCATCCTCTTTCTCCCAGAAGCAAATATATAAATAAAACAAAGGGTTTTGTTCTCAGGAAAAAGACATAAAAAGCAACTCTGTTTTCCATCCAACCGAGCTTGTAAGTGTCCCCTTTATAGGCTATAAACAAGTGCAAACTCAGAGCTGAGCATGAAGCATTGCTTCCACATACATCTGGCTTCTCTCAGCATGAGCACTGTGCCCTCTGCCCATGCCAATCACCTAAATCCTTAGTGATTGTTTTGAGCGTACCAGACAACAAGTAGTGATGGATGCTCCTCATCCCTGCCAGTTCACTGTACCTCCCCATGCAAAACCCCTGAATTCCCATGCCTGCTGCCTTCATGAGGCTTCCAGGCTAATCTACATCTTCTCTTCAGTAAATACTCTGCCAAACTTACTATAGTCAAGGAGTTTATCTCTTGGGACCATTTTCTTTAGCTGCATAAGTTAATAAGTTATTAGCAAGGTTACTAGATGAAAATGTTCAAATAATTTTGCACACCAAAGCATTCAAAATTCATCTGCAGAGATGCACAATCTTTGAGATTGCACAGCCCAAGCAATATAGCAAGGCAAAGTGAAAATTTATTTAAGAAATTCACTAAAATAATCATCAAAAAAAAACCCCTGCTTTTCTCATTGTGGTAATTCATTAAAGATATTTATTAATCACTTAAAATACACTTTGGGCCATGCATCCTGTAGATAATAGTCTTTTGAGAGCCACCCTGTGAGACTATTCCACTTACAATACTATTTAAGGATGTTGCAACTACATTTTTTAAACAAAAACCTACTGTAAAGTTTCTCTAATTAAGAAATGCATAACATTCCCCATCTCCGAGACCGATCTGTGAGATAAATATGATATTCTAACTTCTAGATTCAGATCTCCAAGGGCCTATAATCTAATACACAATTTATTTCTTTATATCAAATGGCCTTATCTCACTTAAATATTTTTTTCTAAAATACTACATGCAACAGTACACTAAGCAAAAAGGGAATAGAAAATAGAATCATGATAACACAGTAATCAAGAGCATATTAAAACAATCATCTAGCTCAAACAGAGAGATTATTGTTTTGGAAAATTAGTGGTACTTTTAAGTCAGTTCAAACAACTTTCCTCCAAATGTTTCATTTCTTTTAATACTGTTACCAGTACTGAAATGAATTCACCAAAAGGAACTTTGCCTCAAGCTCAAGGCTCCCTCTTGAATAATTCAAAAGCAAGGCAATCACAGTGGTTTAATTAAAGGGCCCCTGCTCAGTTTCTTCATTTTTCCCATATTGGTCCCATATACAATATGCCTCTATAAGGAATTAAGTAGCAACTATGCTGCTTCCATTTTTTTGACAATGCAATTAAATTATGCTCCATGTGACTCCACATTAGCAAAATTTACAACTGAGATACCCACATGAAAAACTTCTGAGCATCCTCAAACTCAGTCATTTGTGTCCTGACAAGAAAGGGGAAAGGTAAAGCTTCAGCTGGCACCTTTCTTCTTGACATGTCTCCAGCATGGGGTGAGGCTGAAATACCTCAGAGAAGACAGACTTGAAAATTTATAACAGACCATACTTGGAGACCCTGCCATTGGCATCTTTATTTCAGTCTGGAAGGGCCAAGATGTTTTCATCCGGAAAAGTCAATAGGCCTAATTAGTTCCTCCCCCCATAAATCCCGCTTCTCTAATGACCTTAGAGCATTATGGCTACAACATTCATCCTGCCCCTTTCAATCACGAGCTCTATACGGACAACTTAAAAAAGCAGAAATAAGTTTATCTGCTGGTTTGAATATGGTCTGCAAGTGCATCCACTGGGAATTTTCAGCATGTAATATGGTATGAGAGAGTTGTGTGCAGCAATTCTGTATGCCATCATTAACATGTTAGTCTACTAAGACATATATCACACATATAACATAAATGGTACAAGCAGTACTGATAAGGAACCGAGAATACTCCCTAGGACGTTACGTGGAATTCAAAGACAACTTGTGTCCTACAGACACAAAAAGAAGATGCCATGTGAATCTGCATAAAAACATCCAGCATTTCTGTACATTTTTTAAAGCAGTGGAAGAAGTCAGTAAAGTTAAAAGCTAAAAGCTAGCTATAACACTGAAAATCCAAGATTGCAAAATCTACATGGGTAGAAACAAGATTCTAAGAACGATGAACCTCTGCCAAATCCTGAAGCAAGACAAGCTGCTGTCCTAGCCAATCTTTCTGAGCAGATCTACTGCCTTTACTATGCTGACAGTGAATCTGAGAAATCCACTGTGGCCTTCTGTGCTCCTATCGGTTTCAATACCTGGAGAAGGGAGGCATATGCAAGCTGATGAAAGGCAGATCAGGGCTGCAGTGGACAGCTTGCACTGCCAGCCTGCACTGCTTGGCCAGTTGCCAGAGCTCCTCCACAGAGCAGAGGAGATTCAGGCCACTTTGGTAATTAATGGCAGCTCTACTCTGTTTTTGTTTTTTTTTTTTTTCTATTTTGTATGGATCACTACAGTGGCTCTGTGATAATTGACTAACTATTACCCTGATTCCAAACCATTAGTTAGAATTTCAAAATAATTCGATCAAACAAAACATACCTCATAAAAGTAAACACTCATTGATCTATTTTGGCCTCCAGAGTCTATTTTAGGCAGCATTGGATAACACACGTTCTTTGAGAATTCAGATTAAAGCTTATATTCTGATGTGTTATCTCTGACAGATTGCTTTGCACATTTTAGATATTTGTATTTTTAAAGAGAAATCCAGAGATTTTTTGCAGCAAATTGTGCCTTTTACACAGTAGGGACACTATTACCACTAAACACCATTAACACTAAAAAATCCTTCCACCTCCACTAAAAATTGGAACTTCATTTGCACCCACATATAAATTATTTAGAGTAATTGCAACATAAAACAGAGAAGTCCATGCCCAGCTCTGCTTGTTTTAGATGCTAAAAGGCCACACACACATTTCAGACTTATTCTAACCTACCAACATATAAAAATTATCTGAACACCCAATCTGTTTCCTGTTTTTGTTGGACAACTCCTTGGAATCCTCAGACTATTTTAGATCTTAGACAGGTTATACCAGTATAATTATGTGAATTATCAGTACAGGGTTTTTTTAACCAGTGTAGATGCATTACTATGAGCCATAATGGGAAAGAAAAATTGCCACAGAAAAGGTAACTTGGTTTTATGTCCCAACCTGGACACCTCAATCCACCTAAACCTATGCTGATGCAAGGGATGTTTTAAGTGCTCTAGTGTAATAGTGTAAGTGTAATAGTAATTAAAGAAAGGAAAAAATACTTTTTTTTTTTTAATGGAAAGATCAAAATTCTGCAAGACAGTCTCCTCACATGCATGTTTGATATAATGTACTTCTATGCAAAATCAGAAAAAAATCTAGAAATTGTGATCAGTACAAAATTGTGACATAATATTTATCTTTTACTTGCAGAGTTCTCAGCTGTCATACATCTGTTTCCTTTGCAGACGTTTATAAAGCCCTCTGCATCAAAACTATGGTGTTACTGTTATATGATTTTATTTTAAAATTGACACATTGCTGTAGCGTATACATGACAAAGACTGAAACATGCAGAGATGCTTCTGCTTTTTTCTTCACGTTCTGTCCTCAGTTCTGCTCCCTGGGCCCATGGAGCACAGGAGCTACCTACTGACTTCTGCCATGACTCAGCCCACAGTATAGTTTACTTGGACAGTCCTTTGGTTGTGCCAGTACAAATGTTCAAGGGGCTTTACAGCAAAACAGAGTAAGAAACTGACAGAGTTAAAGAACAAAACAAAAACCTTTTGGGGATGTTTGACTAATATAGGTGATGTGGATCCCAGCCAAGGTGACAGAGCAGACAGAAGAAACATGCTACCGTTTGAATGAATAGCTGTGACATACAAGATTTGGGCAAGAGAAAAATAGCAGATTTACTCAGAGTCAGTTCAAAGAATGGTGAAGAAATAAGAAAATGTCTGTGGACTTATGTTATTTTGTTAAGATACATATATTCCTCTGTTAACTAAATCTGAGCAATTGCTCTTCTGAGCCTTCACAGCATCTGTCTGAAGACCTGGAGTAGCTGACCCAAGAAGGTGTGCCCTAGGTCGGCATGCTTTTGGAGGGTAGGAGCCCAAAAGGGAATGCTTTTAAGCTACCTGAACATGGGTGGTTGAGCAACAGTCCTTGGGACTTTACACTGCTGCACACAGAGGTATAATTTCTGTAAAGTGGCACAGAGAAGAGAGGTGGCCAAGATGTTCAAGGACCAGAAACTCTGCTATGAAGATTTCAGTGAAGATTCTGGCCAAGGAGTGTGCCAAAACAAGTCACCTGCCTGTTCCAATCAGCATCAACCATAGAGGTCCATTCTTGGTGGCTTGAACTCCCCAGGGGGTTCCACGTCACACCAGAATGACATGGGGCTAGTGTTTACAAAATCATTCTGGGAGGTTTGGGTTTATTTCTAGATTATAAGGAGTTCAAGTGCAAACATCAATACCCAAAGGAGAGTTCGCCTCCCTCAAAACTTAAGAGATATAAAAACTAGATATTTGCACTTACAAGAACACCACAATTGGCTCAGGAGGTTCCTCACCATTAGAAAAAGTGTCTCAGGCATTAGGGCTGTGTGTACGACTGAAAATTCAAAGAGATATGATGATTAATTTTCAGTCGGCACAGAAGGACTTCCAATCCACCGATTTAAACTTCTCCCCTCATCACAAAAGATGTACATTATCTTTTTTTCTAAAACAAGATCCACCAAAACAAACACTGGCATGTGACGTTTGAGTATGCTAAGAAGAGGATTCAAAGGAAGAGAGCTGATCACTTGTTATGAGCAGACAATTGGGGCACTGCTTATCATCTCAGTCAGGTTCCAAAATACTCAGTTTCAGAGAGTTACAGGCTATGCTGCAAGTTGCCTGCTTCGAAATGACACATAAATACAGTTCAGCAAGCTCATATAAAATTGCTAAAGCCAATCCAATTCCGAACAGAATTACACTTGCAGAAAGCTGCACCTTACCTATTCTAACTTCATGATCTAGGTACAATTCCAGTAACACAAACTCATTAACTGTCATAAACACCCCAAACTGTCATAAAATACCCAGATTTGCTTTTAACTGCATTTTCTGGTTCCTCTCAGACATTACATTCATATGTACCACATACATGATAATAACATGTGTCTTCAAACTCAGTAGGGTGCCTCCAAAAAATGTAGATCTTTTCATCCTACCTGTAATTGCATGGAAACAGAACATATTCTTCTTTTACATGAATACTCAACACATGCCAGAGATAGTTGAACTGTACTACCAGAGTACTGAAAACAAAACACAAACAGATCAGTATCATCACGGTAAATTTCAATTCTTTCCAGCTGAGGGTAGACAGTCCACACTTGAACTACCAAAATATGAATCAACTAAATTGGCTAATTTATTTTAGAGACCAATGCCAATGATTACAGGAAAAGTAAAATAGCTACATTATGAGATTTTTTTCCCCCACACAAACATAACTTACTCTTCCTCTTTTTTTATGAGCTAAGCACACACATCAATTTCTACCAATAAAATACTGCAAACTGCAATGTTGTTTACATTTGTTATAGCATGATAACACAATACAACATGCTGCTCTATAAATAACTTTCATGCAAATTAAAAGGTTAGCATGGAGATTTCTTAAGAGTTTTGTTTACAAAGGGGCCTAGGTCACTAATTTATCTCTGTGAAGCAGCAGTTGTATGATAGTTAATTTTTGGTCAGAATTAACTAACATTGTCATTGTACTACCTCAGAACAATTTCTTAGTGAGGCCCAGGTCCAGAGGCCACTGAGCACCCTGGGGCCACCCACCTATATTTGTCTCTAGCAGAAGGTGTGGCTCAGACAGGTCAGTTTCCTGCAAAAACTGAGTTACTTTCAGGTTGAAAATATAAGTAGGAGTAGGATATTGGTTCATGAAGACCAGTGCCTCCTTACATGTCTTGTAAGAGATGTACAGAGAAAGATAGTAGACGAGAGGTCTGTGTCCCAACTTGAAGATGCACCTCCTCTATGAAGAAGAATTAAGCTAGGAGCTAGTACGGTCAGTAGCAAATTCATCTACAGTAAATATACAATGCAATAACTCATCATAGCTGGAAGAAATGACAGGGCTAGAACTAGGATTGCAGCTCAATACCAGCAAATACCAGAACAGAATAAAACTTGGTATCAAATGGATTAAGGAAGCTTATGGAGCCTTATTCATATATGGAATGTGAAGAGGTTGCTGACCTAGAATAAAAGACAGCACTAGAAATGAGTTTAGGGATGGGGCTCACGACAGCAGATGTTGCTAAGCTGCAGTATAGAAAGCACCTCCAGGTTAACATGAGAAGTGATGCTGGATTAGACCATCTGACTGCAGAGATCTGTGAGATCAAGAGTGAGATAATGCTAAGATTAGGAGGAGAATTGGAGTTTGAGCATGATCTGGATGAGGCTGATGCATCATCTTGTTTCAATATCAGGGAGGGCCACATGCCATGATAAAGGTGCCACAACAGGACTCTCCACACCCTTAGTAAGCCTAACACACCTCCTGGCATGCCAGGCCCACTCTGCATATATCCTCTGTTGACACAAAGCTGTATGTGTGATGTAAACCTGATGCACTCCAGACCCCTTTAGCCTACTCTGTATGTCCTTGTATAGTATGTAATAAACCAGGATATATGGATTTCCCATACTATATGTGAACAGGCACTGCCTTTCTTGTGTGCATATGCTATGGATAAGGAAAGGCAAGAGTACCCCAAAAACAGAAAGCAGCTGCCTGAAAATATCCAGTCCTTATTGTTTCTATTTCTTCCTTCATTTGCACCAGATCTACCAGGTCTGAAATATATCAAAGTCAAAAAAGTTAAATGTGGCAAATAGTATCTCCTCTCTTCATAGATAACAGTCTTTAAAACAGTCGATCAAGTCGATGTAGCAGGTTGGTCCTGCCAAGGAAATCAAAAGCCAGATCAGCCAAACACACAGATATGCATCAGAAAAGCCCATCTGTGTCTTCTCCAAAAAGCAGCTTTGCCAGCACTGACCTTGGCAGAGCTATTAAGAACTCTTTTCCCAATTCTAGGGAATAGATATCCACCACATTACTCAGAATTTTCCACATCAGGGGTGGGTTCAGGATTGACCTTACCTAGTTTAGATTACAGCAGAACTTGACACATATATTACCTATCTCTGTGTTTTAATCTCAATACAGGTTCACCCACATTAACAATCTACAGGAAAATTCAGACTTAGTGGTAAGAGAGACACCAAACCTCACAATAAGGATCTGAGACACAAGTCTTATAAGGAGCAGCTAAAGGAACTGGGATTGTTCAGTCTGGAGAAGAAGAGGCTGAGAGGAGACCTTATCACTCTCTATGACTACCTGAAAGGAGGTTGTAGTAATGAGCTGGGAGTCGGTCTCTTCTCCCAGGTAACTGGGATAGAAAGAGTAGTGAGGCACTGGCACAGGCTACCTAGGGAAGTGGTGGAGTCACTGTCCCTGCAGGACTTCAAGAAACAAGATGACGTTGCACTGAGGGACATGTTAGTTAGTGGGCATGGTAGTGATGAGTTGGTTGATGGTTGGACTTGATAACCTCAGAGGTCTTTTCCAACTTAATATTCTGCACTTTTTGGAGAAAGATGAAACACATAATCCCATTTCAAGGACAAAATCATGTGCACACTGGAGACTATATAGTTAAAAATTTTAAAAATCAATACAAGTATCATGCAGCCCACCTCCATTATTTTTCAAGCTTGCAATTTGAAGAATGCAGGGTAGGCAAAAATTATTGTTGCTTAATTCAACAAGCAAACCTGCTTCAGCATTCACTACAAACTGCAGAGGAGAAAGCTTCACAGTGAGTCTTGCTAGGAGAGAATTACAATAATGATGCCTTATGGTCACAAGACCACACACTACTGTTGTGCAACAGTCAGTAGGTAAATTAGGGTGTAGCCTGCAATATGGCTTAGCGCTGGAGGGGAAAAAAAAGTCACATCCAAAACATGGCCTTATCATTGAAAAGGTTTGAAGTAAAAAAAAGAATATCACAAACTTGCACAAATGTAAAAAATGACAAGAATGATAATGCTGTTCTAGTACTATCAATGCAGAGTAATAAAGGCAAGTCACAGAGTTAAGCCTGCAGCAAATAACTTAGGTGAAAGCAACAACAGCAACAAAAGAGAATTCTGAGGGAGCTGAAGTTTGGATGATGTAGAACTGACAGCTGAAGTTCATTCAGCTCATTAAAGTGATATCACAAAAGCAGTACATTTCCAGAATAAAAATAAGTAGATAAGCAAAAAATAATACAAGTTAAGATGCTGATTTTAAAACACATAAGTATGCAGATACCTCAAGCCAGAAGAGATATTCATTAACAAAGCCAAAACAGAAAGTCCACTACTCAGCAGCCTTCTTGGTTAAAGACTGACCAAACATTTTCTTATGCCCTCTGAGTTCTAGGCATGTGTACCAGTGTAACTGAAAGATTTCAGAGAAGCTTATCAAACTTATATTTTCTTACCTGCAGACATTTAGTAAAGAATGTGCAAAATAATCACACCTACAAACCTCTCTGCCCTCAGCTCTGCATATACAGGTGTCTCTCCCTCTAGTAACCCAGCTTTGATTGTTCCACCACTTCACGGCATTTGTACCAAACTGGAGGGAAAGAGCATATATTGATTGCATCTATCCTGTACAGTGTGGACATAAACCCATACTGTTTGGAGTAGCTCCTACAGCAGCTTAGCAGGTTGCTCCTCCATGCCTTTGCTGCTGATGGCCATGCACAAGGAAGTCACCTGGCAGCAAGGAGAGAAAAGCAGCCCTCACTTCCTCCTGCTGCCAGGGCATTAGCTCAGAAAGCCTCAGAGGCAAGGGGCTTGAAGGTGAGAGTGTGCCATCCAGCCTGGCCACCCCTTCAACTGTTCCCTTCATTGGTCCCTCTGACCTTCATTGCTTCTCAGAGGAGAGAAAAAAGGAGGCTTTAAGAATTTAGCATTATTTATGCTTAAGGGAGGAAAAGGAGGTGCCCTGGTCAGGGCAGTACACACATACATGTATAGAAGTCACTGTTCTGGATTGGTAAGTGGATTGCAGTGAAGTGTGTAGAGCTCTGTCCTGGGGAAAAGCAGGAACATGGGGATGTAAATGCTCCAGAAAATGGGCAATTGGGAACACACTGTGAATTTTAACTAAGTTTACAAGGAGTGGTTGTCAATGCTACTTTTCCAAATAACACCACCAATTTAACTACATGTTCAAAAGCATCTCAAACAAAAGCTATTCCCATCCTAGCCTCCTGAGAGCTTTCCTCTTTACTGTCAGCCCATTAAAAGCACCAAGTTTCGGAGGAGTCTTTTTTTCTGCATACTAATACATCCTTATGTGCTATCCAGGATGTTCTGTTCTGTGAAATGCTGAGCTTCTCATCCTTATGATGAGATATGAGTTCCACTTAAGAACAAGCAACATACAATGTTCAATCCACATTTAACATGCTTATTAACATCTTTGTCTCTACTTGAGACTCTAAAATTTGTACTGAAGACTACTCTATAGGAAACAGAGGATTAAAAGCTACTAAATCATTGTTCATGGTATACCAGATAATACTGAGGAATCTGTTGCAATTAAAATTCCTAAACTGTGTTTCTAAATCTTGCAAGTCAGGTCAAGAATCACAATCGTAATTATCATCAGTGAAGTAGTGTATATTGACTCACTCCTTACAAATAAGCTACACTTATAAAAGCAGTCTTCTGCTTCAGTACAGAAGGGAGACAAAGGAGGAAACTGATGAAGAATCATTGAAGCAGCACTACACTAATAAAAAGGTGAGAAAATTAAAACAACCTGTGAAGTAACCAAACATACACAAAGTAATAGATGTTACACCAGAAGGCTCAGTATCCAACACAGAGATGAAATCAGAACGTGATATGAATGGCAGACTCTAAAGTTATCATGGTCTTGCTGTGTCTTACTGTCAAAATGAAATACTACTGCATGTCATTTTTGCAAGCAAAGATTTTTTAAAGAACCAGAAAAATCAGAAAGCAAAAAACAATACAGCTAGTATGAAACTGGACAAGAACACAGAAAACAGATGATTTTCTCACTGATAAGGACAGTGGAATACCCATATAATCTGCCTATTAGTGTACCTTCATGACATCCTTATAGGAATGAATAGCCTCAACTTCGTCTTTGTCATCATCGTCATCATCCTCCACCCCCTCATCCAGTGCATCGTATCCCTCATCTCGACTCCCGTCGGTTTCTGTGGTGTTGGTCATGTGGTCTATCAGCTGCTCCAGTGGAGGACTTAATTCCCGCTCTTCATTGTCCTTCAAGCCATAGTCCAAGGCTTTGTATATAATAATCCCTAGGGATTCAATAACCTGTAAAAGTAAACAAGAAATATTTGTGAATGCCATTCAACACTATTTTCTGGTGTTTGCATAACAAATACAGCAACTGAAAGGATGTCATCAAAACCTAAGAGAAAAAGGATCATCTACTACCTTACAGTAGCACTTCAGTAATGCAGCACGTAACATGCAAGAGCAGATCATACCACATACCTACTGCTTTCTTATTTCAAAGTCATAATTTAAAAACAAAGCAGGAGCCTTTAAGATTATCTTTCCTTTTCACTTCTAAAATGACAAATGTCAAATGACAGTAGTATAGATTTTTTAAGACTACATCACATACTTATTATCTTCTTCTCCTGGAAAGAAAAAATGAGAAGTGAAAAGGAAGAGTAAAGATGCCTTTTTCCTCCCTCAAATGGCGTCTTCTCCAAATACTTGGAAACTGGCCTTCAGTTTCTACATCTCTTCATTGACGTGAGAAATGTCTGAAGGCAGCTGTGGACATCCCAATATTAACTCATGGAGCACTGTGACATCAGTCCCCAGGAACTCCTTTGGCTGTTGCACATGTTCTACTGAGGCTATCGGCACCTGAATTTCATAGTAATGAGGTATTATCGTGAGTTTTCACTGAATTAAAGATGGGTTTTTTTGTGCTCTGTCAAGAGGAAAGCAAACAAATGATTCCTTACCCAGTGAAAGCTAGCAATAAATTGCCATGAACATCCCAAAATGTTAACTGCCCATTTCCTTTCTTGGCATCAACTATTTTCCTTAAGAATAATGCTGAACGTTGTCTAACATTGTAGAGATATAACAAGATGACATTTCAAAGTGAGGAGTTTGGAAAGGGGTTTTAATGGAGAGGGAAGGGGAAATGGGCTTGCAAGAATAAACCACAATAGGGTAATTGTAGATGCTGGGAGATCCTTGTCTGACAAGGAAGGGACTGGAGCTATTGCATGTAATCTCTGATCTTTCCTGTGTGTTGTGATGGCCAGTGTGTCACACAAATGAGCAGTGTAGGAGTGGTTGGCACTAGGGCAACTTTAATAACAGAAGTATTTCTAAGCATACCAAGCCCTGTCATCAAATGTCATTGTCTCTCATCAGACTTTCAGTACTATCCTGGTCAACATTTTTAAAGCAGATTTTTCAAAGTCCTTTTGAGTAAATTGGGCTACACATTTGGATTCTAAAAATGTTAAATTTGACTCTCCAGCAACTCATTTGTAAATAAACAAGAATAAATTCCCATAAATAAAAAACACCTTTTTAGAATCTATTTCTAATAACTGAATTCAATAAGAATAATTTTCCTGTACTATTTTCTTGAAATGTGTTTGCGCTTATTTGAAAAATATTCCTGAAATACAGTTCAGAAAAATGATCAGGCAAATGAATGAACACAAATTTGCCTTGATTTAATTATTTCAAAGAACAGCTTCTGGGTCAGAAAATGCTAGTGAGACAGTCAAGCACACCGAGGAAGCATCACTGTATGCCTGCTCCATTCTCACAGCTCCCAGACATCTGCTGTGACTCCCTTTGGAAACCGGACACTGCACTGCTAAAGTCTTTAAAAGCGCTGTAACAGATTAAAATTTATATTTGTAACATCTCTGGTTTGCCTCTTCAATACGGTATTTTGTAACAGCTGCCTTGTAAGACTTGCACTGTAATAAAAAATCTGAACAAATGAAAATTACATAAAGTAAAACACATTTTATTGGTACTCAGGTGTGTTTCCTCTAACTCTGGTTCTCAGTGCAATCTCAACATAAATTCCTTCAGCAACTGAATGGGAACAGAAGAATTACCAGTTACTTCCAACCTGAAGCGGACCTAAATGAAAACAAAGAACAACTGAATAGTTGTTTTGATAATTAAAACACCGGGGACTAAGCCCAGTAAATGATTGCTAATTTTAATAAAACCTAAATTTGAAAGAGCTTAACATTCATGAAAAGGACTGAAGTGCCTAAATTAGATGCAAATAATGTAATGTCATATAGCAATAGCTGCAGAACACATATTCCAGATTTTGCTATGCCAACAGTTGGGGAAAAAAAATAGAAGGAGGAGTATAAAGAAAGTGCACACTCCTTGCCTCTTTCTGTTTGGGAACATTGGGAACAGGATTAAGGCATTCAGGAGCACCACAGCTAAAGCTGGATGACAGCTGCTGCATTCTTTGATGTACCAGCAGTGGGGCTTTTGCAGTTCGGTAATACAGCTTGCGCATTTTTACGTACCATGAACAGATTTCCTAATGCATGCAAAGCTGACAAAACATGAAAGCATGAAGCAGCGCCAATTCAGACCCAGATTTCAGTCTTTCAGCTTCTTATTTAGAAGTCACAATCAAAACTGTATTTATCTAGTGTCTGTCAGTATCACGGGTTCACCATCCCAAGAGACAAAAAGCACTGAGCTTCTTAACTGAGAAACTTTCTCTGACTTGCATTAAAACTGAGAACATTCCGCACTCTGAGTAATACCGGTTTAATCAAGGCTCCTGTAAAACCACAAGTGCCATACGAATATCAAACAGAAGTCCTAGAACCACCCAAGCTTCCTACCTGAGCAAAATTACTAATGCAACTTTACACACACAAAAAACCTTCCACACTTACATAGCTAGAACCACAAATACAAAGTTACACAGATCATTGCTTACTCATGAGCACTGACCCTTCACCTGTAACATAAATCAAATACAAGCAAAAAAGGAAAATATTTTCATGGTTGAATGGATAAATCAGTAAATATATGGTTTACTGAGCTGGATAAAGAGGGACTAGTACAGTATGGTTAAAAAAGCATCACCTATTTTAAAAGAAATCAATGATTCTGCATTGCACTGATTGTTAATTGAACATGAAATAACATGTGATAAGTGCTGACACAGTTTTGATTTATAACATGAATGCAGAGTTATAAGAGGGGGAAAAAGAGTATAAGGAACTTAGCAAAGCGCTGTTTTAAATCAGAGTTGTACATTAACACATCAAAACATGTACATGCCATTGAAACGAGTGTCAGTACGAATGATAAACAAGGCTAAAAAAAAATTAAAAAAAATATAAATCAAGTTTTGCACCTTGAGTTTTTAAGTCATTTGCTCCTGGCTGATTTAAATTTTGGCAAAGGACCCGATCTCTCAAATCAGTCAGTAGCTAAAAAACTTTATGAAAATAAACACGGAAGCTTGCATTGTTTTGCTTTACACCTTCTCCCCAAGTTCTTTTGAAAGTCATGGCTTCAGACCAAAAAAAGCCAACAACAAACACCAAGCATTTCCCACAGACTGAACTTGTACTCTTATGCTTAAATCATGAGCGAAAGGGGAATTTTGTCTCACTGTCAGTATTTCAGTTCCTACACCAGCCTGGACTTGTATTATACTATTATTTATACTATTATTTTATAACAAGTTGCAATAAGCTTGCGAGAGACTTTGCAGAATGTACTGACTTTACATATGGTGTGCTTGTGTTCCTTCTACACACACTAAAAACAAATCCCAAACCATTCATGTCATTTTCATAAACAAACACCCAATGGAACTTTCCATTCTGCTTACATTCCTCCAATACATTAAGGCACATCTCTCACAAAAGGGGTCATTACTTCCCAGGTCTTTTATAGGACGTAAGTCTTGTTCTTGCTTTGAGTGCTGCCGATTTTACACTCCTAAAAATCTTCAAATATTCAGACTCTGTATAGGAGTAAAACATCCTAGACAGTGAAATCACTTCATTTCACTACTTTAAAAAAATAATAAAATTGAGAAGAATCCTTTTCCCCCTTACTATAGAGGTTTCTGACCCTTTCTGAAACTTGGGCAAGAGGCAGGATCTGCATGCCATTCCCCCCTCCACTCACTGCACACACAATAGGGCACTGTCTAAGCTTTCATCCCCTTCCTAGGGTTTGCTTCAGTTTTTAAACAAAGCAACAAAGCCTAAGGACAAGCTGATACTTAGAGCAGCAAAGGGCTTTTTTCAGCTCAAATTCCTGTCCATGCCTGGAGTTCAAGTTCTCCCTTCCTCCAAAAACCACATAGGTTTTGTAGCCCTAAATTGGGATTTAAAAGGCCATAAACCTCCAGCTCCTAAGGTGAGTGACTTAGAGCTTTCCTGTGGGGACCTCAAACTCAGCAACTAGTAATGATACTATTTGCATTACTACTGCAATGTCTTTCATGAATTCTATTTTTTCTTAATTAAAAAATTTACAATTATTAAATGCTCACACTTCTCACTAGCAGATCTCCAACATATTTATAACAGAGAATAACCCTGTCTTATGGTAAGAAAGCTGAGAGCCTGAGGTCAACCCGTAGATACCCACCCACCCTATCAGCATGCCAGGAGCTCCACTTTGGGTATTGCTGCACAGACTTACTTATAGATACCTCTGAAATCAAGGGTAATATTCTATTGCACATTAGGACATGCACAAGTTTTTGTTGTAAAATTCTGATACAATCCAAAAGATAGGTGCATTCAAATCTTAAAAATGTTTGTTTCCAGCTAGATAGAGCAGAGCAAGCTACTGCCCTGACTGCCACTGCCCTTGGTAGCAAAGGAATTCGCTTGTTTCTTCAGCATCTGATTCTATAACTGAGGGACCTCACCTCCAGGAAGGGTGAGCAAACAGCCTGGTTAGGATAAACCCTGATACACATTTTGGTTATTTGCCTTGTCATCAGATGTCCTACTTAACTCTCAAGGGTCTACTACTTAACATCTCAGCAGGCTGTTGTCACAGACTTGCTGCTGTTACCACAGACTGCAGGTACACCAATGTCAGTTTTACCACAGCATTCCTTGGCATTAACAGGCCAGCACTACCCAGGTTTTAATAGCTGGGGACATCGCTAAATTTAAATACGACCTTCACAAAACTGGAGCAACTTGCAACAGATGATCTAACAGCAAAAGTAGAAACTTTCAACTGCTTCCAGTTGAGCAGCAAGGATTCTGAGTGTTTGCAGTGAATCAGGTGAATTACTCATATCCAAAGGATATAGACATAAGATATAGGAATATTTAACTTCTGGGTGGTGTTAGTTCACAATGAATGCAATTAGATACTGTTTTCTGCAACATAATGAGGCTTGCTATTTAATACAAAGCAGTAATAAAATACTATAATTTGCTATTTAGTATAAAGCAAAAAAATCTGAATATCTTTCAAAACAAAAAATAAGAAAGAAAATCATGAAATCACAGAATTGCAGGGGTTGGGAAGGACCTCAAGAGATCTCTGAGTCCAACCCCCCTACTAAAGCAGGTTCCACACAATGCACATGAACTGAAATGCAAACTTTTAACTAGATCCAATCTGTTTTAGGTGCATTCAGATTTAGGAGAACTTACCTATCGTATTCAAGGGTAGATCTTTTCTAAAATGGCTTTATGTCTGTAAGTCTATCAACCACAGTGTGTGTATGGAGACCTATCCTTTTTACTATTCAGTGATAGAGTAAAGAGATTCAGTGGTAGCATTCCTGATCAAAGGCACAGAACGAGCTTAAAACATACAAAGGGGACATCAGCTTCTTTTTTTCCTTTGTTCCTCCACAGTGAATACATAAAAAAATTAAGCAGTTAAATGTTCTCGGACCAGGATGCCTCTAATAAAATGGCAGTAAATTAACTGCAAGTTTGTTAAGGTTCAGTATAATATAGATCTCCAAGTTATTCAGAGGTTCTGATAATTGTAAATATAGAATCAGGGAATCATCAAGGCTGGAAAAGACTTCCAAAGTCATCTAATCCAACCATCAACCAACCACCAATATTTCCCCACTAAACCATGTGCCTCAGTACCACATCTAGACATTTCTTGAACAGTTCTATGGGGAGCCCATTTCAACACCTGACCACTCTTCTGGAGAAGAAAATTTTCCTAACAATACACTCCAGTACCTCTCACTCTTGCAGTGAAGGGCCCAAAACTGGACACAGCACTTGAGGTGCGGCCTTATCTGTGCCGATTACAGAAGGAGGATCACTTCCCTGCTCCTGCTGGCAACACTATTTCTGATATAAACGAGGATGCCATTGGTCTTCTTGGCCACCTGGGCACAAGGTGGCTGTAATACATAAAAGACACAAAATCAGACCTTGTCACAAACTCCTGTTTTAGTTCCCTTATTACCATACAACATCTCCCTCCTCAGAAACCCTTCAGAAGGCACCTGGGCATGGGCTTGGGCAGCCTGCTCTGGATGGCCCTACTGGAGGCAGGGGGCTTGGACAAGACAGCATCTAGAGGGCCATTCCCACCTCAGCCATGTTGTAAAAGCCACAGAGATTCCATAACTCTTCAGAGCAATGCTTCTTATACATGCGATTTTTTTTAAAGAAAAGTTTAATTTAGTATTAAGCTGATAAAACTCAAAGTGGTAGTATATCAGAATCATTTAATACTGTATTTATCCAACCGAACAAATTACTGTTCTCTTTAGGACATATAATCCTTCAGTATAACTGAATTTACTAAATAAAATTAGGTCCAAGGAAGCATATTCTTGTTTCTGTTGTTGTTGTTTAATTATAGCTAGTCATTAAAAACAACAACTATATAGGTTGACACAGAAATAGAAATCTATCAGATAAACTCATTAGGCCAACAGAAAATAATTAAGTTGACCACCAAAACCAAATCAAGCCACTGAAACTCCAAGGAGCCAACTGTGTAAGAGCTAGAAATTACCATTTTTCTTATCAGTCTTTATCTATATTACAATAGAATATCAGATTGAATATAGAAAAGGATTTTGCAGTGAGAGATAAGTGACTACCTCAAGCAAAACTGGT
The DNA here is from genome assembly GCA_037305975.1 of Chrysolophus pictus. Taxonomy (NCBI): domain Eukaryota; kingdom Metazoa; phylum Chordata; class Aves; order Galliformes; family Phasianidae; genus Chrysolophus; species Chrysolophus pictus. The sequence goes on along the minus strand of CM074577.1, from coordinate 43,849,322 downwards.
ATAAAGAAAAGGAAAGCAAGTTCAGTACCTCTGATCCTCAGAACTCATATGTGACTGGCTTAAATCTTGTTGATATTGCATATCTGCCTATAGTCTATAGTACAAGCTATGGGAGCAAGATGATAAAATAACCTCTCATGACAACACTCAGAGTAGCTTTGATTCAGTTCAATATACTTTAGTCACGAAGCAATACAAAATCAATGCCACCTTTATTCAAAATGTCTAAGGAGTGCAACTGATCTACTCAACAATTTGATTTGTATTAACTTCTTAGCTTTCCCACACAGATTTCATTTCAGTCACTGGAGTTGTCTGCTACAGGCTTTGCCCCAATTTAATTAATCAAAAAATTAAGAGAGTAAACCATTTCTTCTCTTGTGACTCATGAACTTTCTCACATCTATTTCCCCAAAATTAACAAAATTAGAAAAGCAAAGCAAATAAAATGACAGTAGAATGAAAGCTATTCTTTCAAATACAAATTTTGGATTAATTAAAACCTTACATTGGCATGTATGTCTTACAAGCTTCCCATCAGAGAACCACCAGAGGCTCTCAACAGACTTCACAAAAGCTGGGCTGCTTTCACTATAGTTGTCAAACCTAAATGTGCATTTCAAGCATTTTATATATGGTGAACTTAACAGAGACAGATGAAGCATCTGACACCTCTCCTGATTTAACTGCAGTTTTCCTAAAATTCATCTTTTTCCATTTCAGAAAATGTATGTCATTTTGATTCCTAACTGATTTCTCATCAGCCAAATTGTTGCAATTTTAAGATTGCCTTAGCTGGAATTCAACCATGTTATGAACCAAGCCCACACGTTACAATGTTAACAGGCCACAAAAGAGGGATGATATACCTTCCTGCTTTGCAGTGAGCAGCATATATGTTAAATATACACAAAATATATTGAATATATTCTGCTGGTGCTGAATACTGACAGGAAATCAAATAAGCAGTGCTAAGAATGTTGTTCTTTTCATGCAGACAAAAGGAGAAATTTTCAAGAAGTCCACGGGATAGTTGTTTTTACTGCATAGCAGCCACAGACTACAGAAATACCTTGTGCCACCTTATTGATAAGCACTCTGCCATATCTATCTAGGACTTACTTCCTACAGAAATTAGTGGGAATCTGCAGACATGGTCTGGGAACAAAAAGCTAAACACTTAGACTTGTAGTGAGATGATTTTTTCCAGACAGATGTGCAAGGAAGCATGAGAGTGACATGAAAGACATGACTTGATCGTGAAATATGTGCATTTTCGCATGGACTATCATGATAGCCCAAAGAATAACATATATGCTAATCATTTAGGTTATGTATGACCTCTAACCCTAACTGCAGGATGAAAAAGTCTATGCAAAGCTCCCACTGGTACGAATATTCTTCCATGCTCTCCTACAAGTAAGCAGCAACATCACATTCAAGCGTTTGGGTCACTGGCATTCAAACAAATCCTCCTCCAAGACTGCATGCTTAAGTGAACATAAAGTATTTTAGTAATGAGCAAAGGGAGTTAGTACACAATTACCTTCGAGCTCTCACAGTGGCCTCACTGAGATGACAAGGATTTGCTAGAATAATGCAAGAAAACACCAGCAGGCACTGCTGACCAAATTATCTACTCATAAGAAGTTATAAGCCTGACATTACTTTTTAGGCCTGAAATTCATATACAGTGATAGCATGAGAAGCTGCCTTACCATGAACCACAAAGCAAACAGAATGTGTAGCCAAGCTTCAGCAAAAACCTGCTCTTTGGGCTGTAGAACCCCAGAAAAATCATATATAAAGTGACATTCAGAGTTTGCTGCTTCCTTCTGAACAGCAAAGTCCTTCACAAAAGGAAACCATATTGAAGCATGTCTCTATCACAATTAAAAGTTATTGATAAATTAATCATTCAGTTTATGAAGTAAAAAAAGAAATCCATCTGCATTTTACATTCAGATTACCAAAACAAACAAACAAACAAAAAAAAAAACACTTGGAACCCAACACATTCCAAACTCTGGCTCCTTGCAGAAACCTACACCATACCACAATGCTCAGCCTTTGGCCTTCTAATGAAACAGAGATACTATCTACACAATTCATTTAGTTGCTTAGATAGCAGCCAAGTTACTAAATACCTAACCACTGGTGGGGAAGGGTTAATACAAAAACAGATCTGTGTACAGGTACTCTGGAACAATAAGAACAAAAAAAAAATGGATTGTTTTTTTGTTTTTTTTTTTTGAAGAAAGGTTACATGCATTCCAATTAACTAGCCTTATTGCCCCTAAACCGATAGACAAATTCTACCTACTGAGTGCATTTTGCATTGCTTAGGGATGTTGAGAGTCCCACCAAATAAGCCCTAGAAGAGCCATCCCTGAGTTTCTCCTGGGATGAGGACTTATTAAAGCTACTCTCCCATTCTTAGCCAAAAGAAAAGACAGATACACTAAGATGTGCATAAGAGGTAATATGCTATCAAAACGAAGGGGGAACAGCAAGGCAGAGTGATTTATAACATCTGTAAGACTGTTACAGGACAGCTCCAGTATGGCCCCATACAATTCAACCCCGGATCAAATTCCTCAAAGCTTCTGGGATTGTAAACTCTCATAGATTTCTCACGCCTTGGAAATGAAAATGATGTTGCTATTCTATCCACATGACAGAATGGGAACCCTACTTGGAAAAAGAATATTAAGTGTTGTTTGTACTGTGGTGAGTTTCCTGATTCTGAAAACATTACATGTTCTTTTGTAAAAAAAATCAACTACAATTCTGAGTTTATAATTTTGTCATAGCACCTCTAAGTCAGAATGCAGCTACCCAAACAGTTTTTATAACACAACAACGACATTACATCTCCCATCCAGTACTGGAGCCAATTTCAAATCTAAGAAATGAAGGTCACATGGAATTTTCCTAATTACTTTTTTCTTGTGAGACCTCACACTAAGCATTTGCCCTTTCCTACAACAGTTTCAGCCCTGTTATATGAGGATATTGACCCATTTTGAAAGCTTTGGATACAAAGTGCTGTGCAGGTCTAAATTATATTTCTGCACACCACACAAAGACTTAAACTCAGCTGGAAGCCCCTCTAATCATCCTGTTTTCTCTACGACTTTTGTTCCATATAAAATAGGCAAAGGAAAAATAAAGAAAAGTACAAGCCTGAGGCTAATGGTTAGGCATATCAGCTGGGTGCAATGCAGCACACAAAACTGCTTTTCTCTATGAATACAAAGCAAGATGTAAGAGTAATTGATTTAAATGTAAATAGCACAGGTAGCCAGAGAAAACAGCTACAAAGAGTAGACTATCTCATTATTCTAAATTTTACAGGAAATAAATTCTTAACCTTCATCTCGTCATACTGATGTAATTATATCTACCAATCTACTCTTCCTAGCAAATGAATGTCTTGAAGTTAAAGAGGAAAAATGGCAACATACATATCTTTAAAGATTACAGATGATGCCATAAATTTTGGTTCTTAATTTAAGTATGAAACTCTAATTATTTTTGTTATTTTTTAAGATTTTAACATTCTATAAATTAGATCATTCCTTTCAAAAATAGCTTTTGTAATAGACATAGCATGACAGTTCACATTCAAATAGAAAATGCCAAACAATTTCTTCCGACAAAAAGAAAATTTTAAAAGGTTGTTTCTTTAGCTAGTTTTCTAAGTTAAATTATTATGGGTGGAGGAGGAACGCAATGTACCTGTCAGAAGGTCCATTACAGAAGGAACGCTGAATTTTGCTGGAGTTTCATAGGAATCACAGCTCTGAAAAGGTGAAAACATTCCAGCGTAGCAGAGAAAGAGGTCAATCAAAAGTAATCTCCTTAACTCAGAGAGACAGCCATTTTATTGAATCAGAGAACTTTTTTTCCCTCTTTATATGTTGTATTATTTAATGATATTTAAGAATGAAAGAACATTATTGTTGTAATATAAACATAAGCCTAGATTTTTTAAAATTAAATTTGCATAATAGTCAACACCTTTGAAGGAGTTGAAGATCAATCAAATCACTCTGAAAGAGCATCTGCTCAGCTACCTCCATGGAACGAAACACTCAGTATTTCAAATGTCAGTGAACAATTTATATCAGTGAAGCCTAGAGCCGAGAGTGATGGCAGAATTTGGTTTTATTTTCACCTCATTAACCCTTTTGCATGGACCACTTTTCTCCATTGGCCAGTAATGTTGATGACTCTTACTATCTTAACTGGGGAGGATGTGGGAACAGACACCACTGCAGAGAACACTGGTTTTATGGCATAACTATTACTTGTCCAGCCCTGTGTGCAAGTGTGTCATCCTCATTTCTCCACATACCCTGACACTATGGTGTTTGTGTGGCAGTCTAGTCCCCCATATCAGAAAACTGCTGAAATAGGTAAGTTGACCTTCCCCTTCTACTCTGCCCTGGTGAGGCCACATTTAAAATACCGTGTCCAGTTGTGGGATCTCCTGGAAGAAGTCCAGCAGAGGGACACAAAGATGATTAAGGGCCTCTCCCATATGAGGAAAGGCTGAGTAACCTGGGTCTGTTCAGCTTGGGGAAAAGAAGACTGAGAGGGGATCCGATAAATGCTTATAAATACCTAAAGGGAGGTGGGAGGCAAACGGATGAGGCCAAGCTCTTTTTGGTGGCGTGTAGTGATAGGACAAGGAGTAATGGCCTAAAACTTGAACATGGAAAGTTCCGTACTAACATACAGAAGAACTTTGTTATGGTAAGGGTGAGAGAGCACTGGAACAGGTTGCCCAGGGAGCCTGTGGAGTCTCCTTCTCTGGAGATACTCCAGACCTGTCTTGACACCTACCTGTGCAACCTACTGCGGGGAACCTGCTTTAGAGGGGGGTTGGACTTGATGACCTCTTGAGGTCCCTTCGAAGCCCCGTGATTCTATGGTTTCCTGAACAGCTTAAGAAAAGAAGGAAAAAAAAGAGACAGAGGGAAGAACAGCCAGATGACCTCTCCAGCCAGGCTGACCAGAGTCCTGCTGTGCTCCTGGGGCCGAAGGGGAGCCCAGGCAAGGGCTGGGGCAAGCTGAAGTGGGAAGGGCCACTCTGCTCTGCAGCATCATCCATCAGCCATGGCTTCAGGCCAAAAGACAGCACAGCACTGCAGAAACCTCAAAGCTACACTTACAGAAAAAGAAACCTCTATTCCAACTGGGAGAGCTGAGATTATCTGTCACAAGGAGTGGTAGCATGACTGCTGTAGCTATTTTATATATTTAGATAAAATGCTTGGCGTAAACATAAACATTTCGTCTGACAGTATTTCTACATTTTCACAATAGACTGTCTTCTCTAACCTCCAATTTTATCTAAGAACACTACATTTTACTTAATATTTGTTAGTAGAGACCAAGTTGCAAGAGAGAAAAGCTACAAAGCCTTACCTTCTAAAGTGGAGAGATTAAAAAGCAAAAGTTTGGGTTATTTTAAAATTATATAAAAATTAATCAAGCCAATCAAAAGCATGACAAATTAAAAAATCTTAATTTGAATAATAAGATTATTTTAAATTAACTAATTTAATTTAAATTAACTAATATTTATTAGTAATACAATTCTAATAACGTGAAAATAATCTCTCAAAGTAGAGCAAAGTACTCCAAATGCATTGTTTCCCATTTTCCCATTTGATCTAAAAAACAAAAACAAACAAACAAACAAAAAACCAATTAATTCTTAAAACCCTTAAAATCAAATTTGTAAGGATTTTTCCATTAGGCTTAAAGGTGTTCTTCACAAGTAATACCTGACATTCTACAAAGCCCAGGTACAAAAGAACAGGCTGACTGGAAATGCAACCTTTCCTGCTCATTCCCCTTACCTAATTAAGCTAATGAAGAGTACTCTACCAGAAGAAATTGAGCTTCTCTCTGTCCCAGAAAGTGCTCTATTTTTAGATGGTCAGGCTGAGGTAATGAATAATGTTTATGATCATTTTCAGCACTGCCCCAAGCTAAAACATATTTTCCAGGAATTGGCCAATCTATGGAACTATGTAGAAATACAATGTCTTAATAGCACATGGTAACCTAGAAACTTGTACAAAACAATTTCAAGAGAAAAATATTTTTTTCCTCTCTGCAGAAGGTACACCTAGAACTGTGGATTACTGCTCAGCAGAAGGCATGCCTTCAGGGAGAAACCTCCTCCCCTGTGCAGATGCTTCAGAAGTTGGTGCTCCTATGGAAACTACATGAAATCTAGGTAGGATGGCTAGCAACCACAACAAACTCAGACTATAACAATTTCTGAAAAATTTTCAGCTGAAGGCAAAACTTAATACTTTTAGAGAATACATGTTATTTGCCCAAATCTCCCCTACTGGTCATTTGACTACAGTCAGGTATTTTTCTGGACTGATATATAGCTCCTTCCTCCAAAGTGCACTTCGTCGTACTGCAAAACTTCCATTTTGTTTTTTTCCAAACTTAAAAAAAAATCGAATGTTAATATTAAGATGTCCTCAATAGATCATTTGTCACTGTTTTGTAAGGAACAGTAGCCATTAAACCTGGGAAAGGAAACTTGAGACAACTACCAGACCTACTAAGTCTGCTACGAACATTTACAATTTTTGCAGCATTCATTAGTGAGGGCCCACATTAATACTGCTTCTAGTTCAGGCCCCATTTTTGTGCTAGAAAAACTAGAACAGTACCAAGCATTTTCTCTTCTAGAACTCATTAAGTACTAAGTGCTCACTAGCTATAGAAAATAACTGTGAAAAATAAATTCAGTCTTGTTTCTGCATTTATTTCCCATCCTATGACTAGAATGTGTTATGCTACAATATGGCTGATATCTCAGACTTACCATGGCTTGCTAAACCAAGGCAAACACATATTTGAATAAAGCACTCACATTCACTAAAGGTATTGCTACATTTCAGTTTTCAAGTAAAATAAGTTTGTTAACCCTACTGAAACAGACTTTTGACCAACCATCTTCCTCTTAACATCATTAACAAATACCTTCAATGCACTAGAACAAGCAGAGAGCTATAGTTCCTTTTAAAAAAAGAGATACCAGTAATTTAGACTTTTCAAACAAAATAGCCTGTTCTTCCTCCTCTAACGTCAGTGCACTTCCTTGCTTCTACAATGTTGTGAAACTGAAAGCAATTACCACCAATTCTACCATGTAGAATTACCAGAGGACTGTAACAACCATTTGTAATGTAATACAACTGAAACATAAGTTGGAGTTTGGCATATTAAAAGCTGAAATCATGTAGGTATACTTATATTGCACCATGCAAAGGAAAGTATAGGCAGACTTAGTAATGGACACTTTGACTTAAGTAAAAAACAAGCAAAAAATAAAAACAAAAGGGAAGTTTAACATTAACGACAAACATGTTTTTTTATTTGTTTTAAACTTAACTACACTTAAACAGAAGTATTCTTCAGCAATTTGTCTTCTTTTAGGACATCTATGTTTCTTTCTGCAGGTCCAAGTTCAACCGGATTACACACAATGAAACATGGAAGAATTAAGGTTATTTACAAGCTAAATGCTTACAACACCCCGGGAATAATTAGAACACTGTAATTATCATCTCCCAAGCCACACCCTCCCCGTACAGGATTCTTTTCACCTGTGTAGTATCTTGCATGCAACACAGCCATCTCCTCTCTGCTGAGTCCCACTGAATACAAGACTGTGAAATGCAAGAGAGGCAGGAGAAAGAATTCATCATGGCTTGGCCATCTCTACAGCTAGAAGGTGTCTGCATCTTCTAATATTTGAAACAAAGGATTCAGGAAGGCCAGATGGATTCTGGATTCTCTGCATGCATGAAACCTAGTCCTTTTTCCTCTCCAAGGTTAAATTACTTGACACTTCCCAAGCAACTAATGGTAGACCAAGAACTTCTCAAGGAAAGCCAATCAGAGAGTCGAGATAAATTCTCCAAAAAGTATCGTTCTGCCCCTGCAAAATGAAATCATAACATTCATAACCTTAAAAAGGGAGAACAGGAGGGACTCAAAAAGAGGTACTAAGCAGAAATTAAATGCTTAGTTAAAGCAAATAGTGGAGCAAGAATACTCCCCACCAAAATGTTCCTCAGGTATAAAAGAAGTCTTTCTGTCTCTATTCTAGAGTTTGAGTCTCTGAAAGTCTTAATGAACACTTACACGAAAACAGATACGTGTATGGAAAAGAAATCCTCAGGTAATACATCATCTCAGAAAACCTGCACATCTAGAGGCATAGAGACAAATGAGAGTAAAGGAGCTTTTGAGGGATCAGAATTGGGGGGAAAGAAGGGGAACGGGGACTTCGGAGAAACATTTTATACAGCTACTCAGATGTACATGAAACTGTGCTGCTGAATCTCTGTGGTGGAAAGAAAAAAAAGGAAGGAAAAAAACCCCACCACCTGTTAGTTGTACACCTGAAAATACAGTAATTAGTTTTGATCCATTGTTTCTGAAACAAATGGTACTAGGAACACAAGCGGATGCAGTTTTCTAAGCCACACAGATCCTTGCCAGAGAGATCCCTCTCAAACAAGTATTTATTTCAAATCAGAGATAACTTCTGAGCAGGTCAGCATTTGTCCAACATCACCTTGAAGAGTTTGCTAGGCTGGAGTTACACTACAAGAGGCAACAAAGAACTCTAATGAGGACTTGACTCACAAAGCAGCATTGATGTACAAACCCACTGTACAAGCAGCCAATTGTGGCTATTCCACAATGCTCAGCCTGTGAGATGCAATCTCAGGTGGCCTACACCTGTTCTGCAGGACTTTGGGCCGTCAAGGTCAGGTATCTTGAGCTGTTTGTAACTTGAACACAAGCGGGTTTCAGAGCAGTGCAGTTGAAGAGAGAAAACATTAGCGTCTCCTGAGTATCTGATTCCAGCAGAGAGCAAAGAAAAACAGTTTGTGTTAGTAATAAAGGCTTGTCCCTGTCCTTCTTCCTTCCCTCTCCTGTCCCCAAACCAACAGGCATTTTAGATGTCTAATTTTAGTTTCAGATATCAGGTCTCTCTTTCAAGCAAAAGCAAACTGCTTTTCCAAAAGCACCATCAAGTACTGGCATTCTTAGCTTGTGAATGCCTGAATTCATAGCTTCAGTAAATCGGTGGTGGTGGCTTTTGTTGTGAGTTTTGTGGGCTTTTTTAATCATGCATGCACATATGCAGAAGCACCATCACTTGCAGCAGTAAATGGTTTTCCCATCTATCTCCTGCCACGGCTTTGAAGCTAAGCTGCTTATTTGAAAAGAGTTGAACTTATTAGGAGCAGTTTTACACTGTAATTGTTGGATGGATAGTTGCTTAAAAACAAAACAAAGCAGTAGTTCAGCTTTCTTCTGAAGACTACAAAACATTCAATTCTTTCTAGGACCCAAGCATTTCACAAAGCACAAACCAAACTTGTGCTTTAGTACTTTTATTTCAGCAGACGAAGCTACCACAGAGATGAGAGGCAGCCTTTGAGATAAGGCCATCTGAGCCCATTTAGGGCTTTGAGGAGAAATAGCCTGATTTAGAGCCGCACGGTGGATATGCCCGGCAGCAGAGAGCCAGTGCAGAGCAGAGATGCAGTGCTGAGTGCTCCTACGTGCTGCCCCATGGAGCAAACCAGCAACCGCTCCTTTCATGTGGCCTCCCTGTCATGCGGTAGGGAGCTGCAGAGACCCTAAGTGAGTCCTTCACAAGACCATCAGTAACTGCAGTGAGAGATTCGCTCAAGAGGAAGGGGTTTGGAGCTCCACTAGCAAAGGGCACGCACCAGATGTTTAACCACTGACTCTGCATTGCCTTTTAGCTACCAACTGCTCGCACCACCTACAAGGTACACAGGCCAGGCCCACAGAGCTTGTAAAGATCAGCTTTTTTTTTTTAATGCTTAATTTTGGCTAGTCTTTACAAGTGTTTCACAGTGTGATTATGCAAATTGTAAATTCACCTATAACTTCAACCATACTAGGGTTCTATTTATAAAATGTAATTTGAACAGGTTTTGTAAGAAACTAATTGGGAAAACAATAATCACCTAGAAAATAGTACTTGCATTTTAGAAATGAAACCCTTTGCCAATTCACAGACATCCAGAATTAGCCCATTCGTATCTAATACACTGCTATTTGATTTGCTTTTGTTTTTACAAGGAACAGCTGTAACACCTGTAAAAAGGCAAACCTTTATACTTCTACTGCTCTTTCAAAGTAATGATGCTATACAAGGAAAAAAAGAGCAATTATTTCTAGACATTTAACAGACTTAAAGATTTTAAAATCAGCTCATCAAGTTCATGGATGAGCATGTGAACTTCAACACCTGTTCAAAGAGGCATTAAGAGAGCCATAACCATTTCAGCCACTGAAAACTCAGAATAGATTGGGTTCACCACCAAAAATGATTTGCTGATGGCTTTTAATTAGAGAGTTTCTTAGTAAGAACACAGACCAGCAGAATGACAAAGAATTTTGCTCTATGCTTGCAAGGGCAAAAGGGTCAAGAGCACAAAGGTACCTTTTTATGAGCAGGGAGAAAGGTTAAAGAAGGTTAAAATTTGTTTTTCCTCCTTTCTTTCAAAATATCCAAAAGATTGAAGAAAAATTTGATGAACTTTAAATCAATGCCAAGATTTTTTTTGTTTGCATAAAAAAATAACTTTCTAACAGCACACAATCCCTAGTGTTTTGCTTCTGTTCTAAAAAATAGTAAATCCCAGCAGCATCTTGAATGTTGTCAGTTTAAGGAATTCACAATAAAGCATGAAAAGAATGTCAGAATAAATGCCAGTAAAGTGAATAATAAAGATCGTTTGTTTTTAGAATCACGAGGACCTTCCTGTAGAATATGATGTTTATTTAATTGACAGACTGCTTCCCATCATGACCATGACATCTTGTTTCCATGAGCACTAATACAAAAGTATTGATGTATCTCCTAAATCTCTGTTTCTTCTTAGAGCTCATTTAAACAAAACTATGCTGAAGTAAACCAAGGAAGTCTACAGCAAAATATTATGAGTACATACAACAGATTCGAGAGGCAAGCAAATGGAAAATCAGATAATGTTGGAGAAAACATTGGACTGCATGGTTCAAAAGTTCAAAAGCCTAAAAAACCTCGTCGTTAAGATTTCATTTTTAATCATTAAAATACTCTGTAATCCTTATCATAATAAAGTTCTCACATCTTTGTAATGACACATTTCAAACACCGAGTTCCCCAGACCAGATTCTGGGTGTGAATAGGCAGTTCCCTTCCCGCTTGGCTTCACAACCTTCTGGAACAGCTCCTTTCCATTGTTTATTGTTTATTTTATGCTATTTTATTTTATTAGTTTACTGTTATTGTATGGTCTCTTAAAATATAATTTGATGAAAAAAATTTAAACTCAGTAAAGAACAAAATAGACAAGGAAGAGGCAGTCACATACAGGGATTGTTTGCTTTATTAAAGATGGCTGAGTGTTGGAGCACTTGCCGTTACAAGATAGGCTAATGGACCTCAAATCTGTAAGGCTGGAGAAAATTTTGAGGGACCAATGCACAGCCTGCCAACACCTGCAAGGCAACAATAAGACGGAGCCAGGCCTTCCACTGAATTTCATGGTGTGAGAACAAGAAACAATGACCATAAATTGCAAGAGGAGATTTTCAGACTGCATATACACCTGGAGAGTAACTAAACCCACGAACAGGCTACCCAGAGATGCTGCAGAACTGCTGTCCTTGGAGGCTTTCAAAACTGAAATGACAAAATGCCCTGAGACAATTCAGTCCAAATTCAGGACTGACCAGAGGCCCCTTCCAGTGTGATGGTTTTGTTTGGAACTTTTTAACCAAACATTTATCTTTAAATTTTAATGTTGCAATTGCAGTGAAAAGAGCAGCTTACCTAATGTATTCATATTGACAGTGATGGGCACATGAGCTAACTTGTGAGCAGCAGAAAATGCAGAAGTGAGGAATTTTCTTTTTACAGAAATATTGTGATGAATCATCATATGTGCATATTTTTGTTTTGTTTTTTGCTTTGTTTTTTAAAAACTGTCCTCTAAGAAACAAGTATTTGAAGTTGTCCAGTACTTATTAGGCTTTTAGTTTTCCTTAAAATGGAAGGAATTTTAAATGAAAAAATAAAAAGTCCTTACATATTTACATGTATTTTGGAATACAGAGCATATAGGACTGCTGTTTTGTCTGACTGATAGAAAAAAGAATTTCCTGGCAAACTAATGAAAAATTGCACAATTTATAATTTATTTAAATAATGTTTATTTTGAATTTGACAATTGATAGAGCCTTGGAGATCAGTTTACATTAAATGGAATGCAAATAAGAATTTACAAAATATCTCTCTTCTCTTTGTTTTCAGAATAATAAATGTAAGCAGTTACGTTACTTGGATCCCTGTATTTCTTTTCTGTTATTACTTTGGGGGTCCAGAGGACAGCAATATTCTGAAGAACTTCTAAACAAGCCAGCAAAAAAATTACTGTGCTAGATTATAAGAATGGGAAGCAATCAAACATACCAAATAACTAAACACCACTAAAAATCTGTAAGAGGCTGAACTTGCTCCTGATGTACTACACCCATTTTGTGCCATCTGACTTAGCTGCCTATTGTGCATCACTAAACACAAATGTGTCAATCTTGTTTCCAACTCTGCATCTTGGCATGGAGATGTCTGACTTGAAAACAGACAACTTCAACAGAAGACAAGAGGCACTGTGTATGTAAGGACAGCAAGCAGGAATCAACTGAAGATAATGGAGCAGATTTAGAACAGATTCTGGCATACAGGCGAACCCCTGGGTTATGTTAGATTAGATGATCTTGGAGTTCTTTTCCAACCTTGATGATTCTATGATTCTATTCTGCAGGTGTTCAAGAAACCTTTAGATGTTGTGCTAAGGGACATGTGTTTGTGGGGAAATTCTGGTGGTAGCTGGACGGTTGGACTGCATGATCTGGGAGGTAATTTCCAACCTTGGTTATTTTATGATTCTATATGGTAGTTTATTATGAGATGCATGAAGGGTGGAAAACAATATTGCCTGGTTTCATAAGGCGTTTCTCCTCTGAAAAATTAAATACTTTATCTGATGCACAGAAGTGCTTCTATTTACAGATCTTACTCCAAAATACTATGCAGAGTCATGCTATGAAATCCAGTCGGTCATTCTCTTGTCTCAATAATTACAAGAGGCATGAGATCTTTCCCCCAGAACAGCCAGTCTGTATCAGCATCACAAAAATGTTACTTGTTAAAAGAAGAAATTATGCCAATGTGTTCTGACATAACCAGGTGAAGGTTTAGTTTATAGGTCACACCTAGAAGCAGATCACAAAATATACCTATTTTTTTTTCTTGGGCTTCATTACAATGAAAGAATCATGGAATAGCTTGGGTTGGAAGGGACCTTAAAGATCATCTAGTTTCAACTCCCTTGCCCTGATGCTTTTCTTCAGACAACTCTCTTTATGAGGGCACTTATTTCTATGCTGTTCTTGGTGCTAATTTTTTGTAGCATTATTACATGGCCACAATTTTTCCCAGCATTTCTCTAAAATTTTTTAAAGTATTATTTTTTAATTCTAGTAATACACCAGAGCATATTTATTTGGCACAGAATATAAGAGACATCCTGTTCTTCCGCATACAGTAAGAGTTGTATTAGTAATACAATTGATTTTATAGGCATTCCTTGGGATTCTAATAAAGCTCATCTTGTTAATGAAAATGTCATGCAAGGACAAACCCCTAAGCCACACAGGCATCAGTTTAAGAGAGCTGAGGAGGTCTGCAGCACAGCAGCTACAAAAAACTATCTGGTCATATTTGTACCAAAACTTGTTCTGTCACAATATATTTTTTCAATTGCTTTTGAAATTACCAGTGCTCATGATTTCATCAAAGAAGTAATGCAAATTTAGCCTGTTCCTTACAGTTCAAATTCCTGAGTTGTGCAACAGAGGTTAGGGCTTTTTGCTTGTTCATTTAGAAGTGGTGATTTTAGCCTTTAAAGTGAAAGCAATAAATAAGAAGGAAAGGATGGAGAGGAAGGAAAGGAAGGAAAGGAAAAATGAAGTGTACATGGTTTGGGGCCTTAAGGGGAAATGAAATAGCTGAAACTTGCAAATTTCCAAACGGAAAAAAAAAAAAGGTTTTCTAAAGCTTGACCCAATTTCAAATGCTCAGATTTTATAACGCTGCTTTCTATCATTTCAGATTTACCATTCCCATTATAATAATTATATAACTTCTACTTTGTAAGAGCTGCAGATTTCTTAGTGATGTTTTGATTGTGCTGGCTGTGTATACAGTTTACAGCAATACTTTGCACAAAGAAAAAAATACTATGAAAAAGGAGAAATATCTCATGCTATCCTCCTACAAACATTAAGCTATTTTTAAACCAGTCAAATCCTACCCAAAAAGGACAGTATTATTAGCTACTATTATCACAATGCTTTCCTTGTATCTTATTACCAATGGCAAAAGCACATTCCATTACAAATGTAAGCATACTGCACTGTCATTCAATCACATGCAGAAAATTCACAGTTTTTCAAGCAATTACTTGATGTGAGACAAAATAAAAGCAGAAAACAAAGAGAAAAAAAAATTGAAATGCATCATCCTTTGAAGATAGTTTAGCTTTTACAAAACAGTTTTACAAGAAACCTTTCCTGAACTTAACCTTAGCTGATTACATACTCTGTAATTTCCTCAGATGTAAAACAGGCAGCCCTTTATAGTATCTAAAAGATTTAAAGAATCAGAAAATACTAACAAAAGGATAAAACATTTACAGCACAAATAACAGATCTGCAGTGTTATGTTAACCAAAGGCATGAAAAGAACCACCTGGAAAGCAAAAAATAAGGATTCACATTCTTGGTAGGGAAGGCAAGAACAAAGCGAAGCAGCTAAGGAATAAACAAGAAAATCAACTAGTTTTGTAAGAAACCACCAACTGAAAGATGTTTGGCATAATTTAGATGGACTTCTGCTTCCACACGGAAGGGAGAACTTGACAAAATCTCTAGAAGTCCCTTCTATCTACATTTTTATGAATCTGTGATTAATACATCTTGAGGCAGCTATAATCACCAAAGACTTCCACACTGAGTATGCAAGATGTCACAAGAGCTAATTATTCTACAAAGACAGTAACAACCTAAAAAAAAAACATTTGCACCATTCTTCCTAAAAGGCAGATGCAATGTACTTACGGCATCGCATTATTCCATTACATGAAATTCTGTAAGACAGATAAACTTTTATGACCTGTAACTTTATGAGATTCCCCATTTTCACATATTTCTAAGAGAAGAAAAAGATACTTCAACCAGTCATCCATAGTGTTACTTAATTTTTGATCCAACATAAGATATGGCATTAGTTTTGAGCATATCTGTTAGATGACCAAAATACCATTAAATGTGTGTTACTGTATATAAGCACCTTTTTTGCAAACAGAGCTGTCTACTGTTCTGTTGGAAAGTGAGTTTCCAGGCACCTAAGTTTGTATGAAGATAGTGCTTCTCAGCTAATGTTCACAGGGCAGAATGCCAATATTATCTAACTGTGAAGTGATACTATTAAATACCAAAATCACCAGTCAACTCTTCACATTTTTTCTCGCTTATATTGAAGTACCTTTGCAACAGGCAAAGTCAGAAAAGGTTATCAAATGAAAAAAATAAATAGCATTTTAAAACAAAAGTCAAATGCTCTTTGCCTCCCTGATACTTTTGTGTCCATGCACCTTGAATATTCTCTCATGTAACTGTAATACCAGTTTCACTGATCAATCAAAGCCTACTTCAGAGAAGAGCAGCAGTAAGAACTCCACATGGTTTCTTTACCCAAGAGTGTGCTCCAACAGTAAGCAGCAGCCATTCTGATATGCCCACACTCTGCACACCAACAAAGTTTCCAATAAGCTACAGCTTATGCTGTAGCTGTCTGATAGTAGTACCTAAGGGACAACCATCACAGACAGATAGATATTCATTTAAATATCTATATAGATGTTTTAAATTTGTCTGAATTATTTCCTTTTTGGAAGAATCGTGTGCTCAAACCCAAATCATTGTAGTCTTCACTCAATAAAGCTTTGAAGGCAGGTCAAATACATCAACTAGCTCAAGATGGAAGAATCTCAAGTGCAACTCATGAGTTGGGAAATTTCTGCTGAGCCCACATCAACCAGGAAATGATAGTCACACCGAACTCCTGCAAGATGTGCACAAAAACAATCTGTAGGCCAATTCATATTGCAGTAGCTTTCCCTGACTCACAGCCCCAGCCAATCTGTACTAGATTAGAGATATCTTTAGTCCAAAACACAGTATATGCTTATTTTCTGTTCTTATTCTTAATGAAATCCTCACCCTGGCATCAGATGATGATGGGAGGCTTAGCTTATAGAGTTTGTTAGAGAACCATTGACTTAATAACAGATTCTGTATTTAATATTTAATTAAAAAAAAAAAATCATAGAACATCCATGTCTCAGATAATAAACTATTATCTTCTCTACTAGGCTACTTTCTCTACTAGGCTATTTTCTTGGATTATCTATACTTTTGAAATAGCTTCTTAGCTATTTAGAAAGGAAATATTTGTGTTTTCTTTCCCTTTGCCACTTTATAATAATAACAAAAAATCAGAGCTGCCTAATAAATACTTCTAACTCAGATCTTCACCACAGATGCCTAAAGTATGTGAACACTTACCTTTAGAGTGCAATGAAAATGGGCAAGGAATAGTTTTCTGTGTTCTGCAGAGACCAAGATTGGCATGAAAGTAGGGCTAGATTTGACAAATTTTAAATTCAACATTATGGAAGTTAGTAAACAGATGTTCCTTGAAAATAGCTCCCAATTTAGGTATTGCCAGAGCAGTAAGGATAAGGCTTTGTTATATATCTTTTGAGAGGTCAGGCTTTTACAGTTCATGTTTACAAGTAAATACATTCAGAGAGGGAAGCTGATTATCTCCTCTTCAGAGAGAAGTGGGGCACAAAACATATCCATTTGCTTTAAAATTGGAACTGTTTTTGCAATACTAATGTTAACACTGCCAAGGAAAGTACATGGGGGACACTCACACAGTATTACATGACATTTAGTACTTTCTTGCATTATTTTTGTTGGCCTGCTCTTTTCTGACTCATAAAGTAAGTAGGCATCATAACTTCTCTTTTCAGAAGTTCAGTGAGCCCATTTCTTCCTGAATACAATTCATTATGAAATGATTGAGCTGTTTGTTTTTCCACATAGGAATTTCTCTTACAAATAAGTCCTTGACCTTCAAGCAAACAGGCACAGTGATCCCAGTAATAAACTAAAATTAAATTATGACTTGTTCACAATGGCCCTAACTCGGTCCTAAGGGGTGGGTCACTAGAAAAATGAGTAGGGTACTATCACCCCCAGCCTGGTAGCTGTTCTACAGATGGGCTGTTGCCATTATCGTCATGCCACCTCCACTGGCTGGTGAGAGGATATGGACATAAAATACTGCAACAAAGCTAAGGTCAGTTTCTCAAACACAGGGGCATACTGAGTCCTGTCAGCAGCTAGGGCATGGAAATGCAGTGGGAAAAACACAGGGCAACCCCTCAGAGCTTCCTTTGAAATCTCACTATGGTACGCTCAAGCTGGATGAGGCATTAAAGCTCTAACTCCTCCAGATCATTCGTAACTTTGCCATAAAATTCCTTGTGCACTGTGGTCTGCACACCTGTAACACCAGCACATGCTGGCTGTCACTGCTACAGGGACAGAGAAGAAGTGCACGTATCATCACCAACAGCATCCAGCATCCATGAGTGTTCACAATTTCTTGCTGTCTTGTGATCAGAAAAAGGAAACAAGCTTGCCTGTTTCTGAATAAGCAAAGAAAACAGCATGAGGAAGCAGTAAGGGCAGCCACCTCCACAAGGGAAGGTGAGCTGGGTGCTGAGAGTGACCACAACACAGGCAGGGGCAGTGCCCTCACTGACTAAGGACTCAGTCCCAGCTACCCAAACAGGAAAAGAAGAGCAGGTCCAGTGACAGAAACCAGGATCAGACACAGTCTGTGATCACCATAAAAGACCCGCAGCGACAAAGTAGGTCTGCAGTTTGGCCAGGAAGGCAAGTCAGCAGGTCAGGACTGGTGAGGGACACAGCCAGGCCCAGGCAGATCTGCAGCATAGCTCAAAAATGCAAAGGCTCAGCTTAAATACCGCGACTGAGCAGGAAGAAGCAACACAGGCTATGAGACCTGTCAGAGCTCTACCACAGCCCTTACATGGCTGTTTTAACAGCATCCCAGTCCAAGGCCGCAGCTCCACTTGGCACAGCTGGCCTTGAACATGGACAGTGCAGTCCTCCTCAGAGTGCGCACGCAGAGCTCTGACATGAGGCATGCTGCCTTGGTGCCAGGAAACACCATAACTCTGTGTCTTCTGTAGGGAAAAAGGGTATATTCTTCTATCCACAGAAACCACAAGAAAAAAAATTAATGAAAAAATTTAATTTTTATTTCTCAGGAAGAAAAACAGTAACTTCACTCTTCTGAATGAGGATTTGGTAATTTGCTTGCTATACTTGATTCATAACTGATAGTAAAATCTAGCAACAAAGCCACGTTGTCCATTTTTAAATTAAATAAATGCTATTATATTTAGGAATCTGCCAGGAAAAACAAAAACAAAAAACTTGTAATAAATTCACTGATGGTTTTAAGAGAACAATAGCTTTTCTAATCCAATATTGCTTAGAAAATAGTATCAGTTAGATCCATCAACAGTACCACGTATACAAGGCATCATCTTAAGAGAAAGGCTACCAGCAGCTATTGAAAGAATTACTGAAAGCAGCCATGCATACAACTTCTACATCTGCAACTCAGTCCTGCATACCATGTTACTGTCATCCTGCACCGCAAGACTCATTTTGGTTAGCACGAGCCTCCCCCATGCACAAATGGTGCTGTCTCCTCCATCCTATCCCTATTTTGCTCTTTCCCCAGGCATCTGTTTTGCCTTAAGGAAACTAAGGCCTGCTCTGGCCAACATGATGTCTCGCTCCTAGCCATGTGACCCCCTACACTCCCAGGCCGCTCAGTGAGTCAGCCCACAGCCTGTGTAATGCTTCCGCCTCCTCCCTGAAACCTCCCACATCATCTCCGACACCTCATCTCCATGTGCCAGGTCAACGTGGGCGTCCCAAGTTATTAAAATATTGCAGGACTCCCATGAATTGGGCGCACTCTCCTCTCCGCACTGGGAAAACAGCTAAACTTTCCATCAAATTCTTGGAGAGGATACTGTGGGCAGAAACGTACCTAAAATAGCCCTGACTCACTGCGTTCGAGAAGCAATAAAAAGAACTGATTTACACACATGAATTTGGTCTTTTTTCCATAAATTATTCCATTATTGCGACATGAACTAACAGATCACCAGAATGCTCCGAACAGCACATGTTTAGGCTAGCTTAACAAAACATTACTAGTATTTGAGAAATACACAAAAGTCTTTGCTAAACCTTCTCATTTTGAAAGCAAATTTCCTGAATAGGCATATATATATATAAGCATGTTTTATAACACAAGTTTCTTGTTATTGAGAAGATATCCTCCAATAAGAAATACAAAATAATCTCAGGTATGAAAAGCCTATACAAATAATCACTAGCAAACGTATATCTAATTTTGAGACATCCAGATCAGATGTGAGGGGAAGGAAGTGTGAATATAACACAGTGAGAAAGATCCAGGTTATACAAAGAGCTCTTAGATAATATAGAAACTATCCAGCCTGGAAAACATTTCATCAGCAGTTTTACTGTAAATAAACAGTGATACAATCTAAAGCAGAAAATGAAATATCCAATTGTCTATTAACAGTGGTTACCTAACAGTCTTTCCAAGATCATTCAATTTCATTTGAAACTGGATACATCAACATATAACAAACTGGGTATTTTAAATGTTACAGTCCATAAGACATGTTAAGTAACAGCTAACTTTACACATTAGGTTGAGTGATTTGAAGTCTCTTCTAAAACTTATGATCAGTCACAAGGCTCCATGCCTCTTGACATTACTGCTTCACTTAAAGGAAAACTACTTTTTTCCCTCCAGATATTTACATGTTCAGTATGAGCACATATTTACCTACCATAGCTTAACAAAAAACTTATAAGTTTCATCCAACTTCTTCCTAATACATTCTAGCACATACTAACTTCTGGTGATGTTTCACATGTGTGCAGAGCACTTACGCTGCTAAAAGGGAACACCAGCACATCACTACACCTTTTTTTTTCCTCCTATTTCACTGTGACAAAACCAGATGCACACACATCTGCACGCACAGTGCATTCTTGCTTGCTATGCATAATCAAACATGAGTTCTGCATCCAAGAAATTTCATGGCAAAGTTCAAGTAAAACCACTCATTGAGGCCTGGTATGAAATCACCAGACCAAAGCCAAAAGTCATTTTCTAAACATACAACTACGAATTTATATGCAGAAACTAGGAACAAAAGATTTATTACAAGTGATCCAAGTTCCTCAGTACCTGTAATTCAAAGTTTTAGCATACTGTAAGTACACCAAGGTTTGGGAAGTGTTTAACAGCCGTCTGAGAAAGGAGCTCATGCCATCGTCTTTCATGCTGTGCTCCTTCACCAAGGCTCTGCTTCAAGCACTAACCTCCATGCCCTCAGTATTTCTCAACCTGCAGTTCAAACAATTACTAAGATTAAAGAGAAGACAAAAAGAACACATTTGTACCTGTGCATTACTTTTTCAAATAACTACAGCTATTACTAAGAAGAATTTCTTTTTCTGCTTTTGGATGACTACCTGCCTAAATTTTTTTCACAATGAAGGTTATGAAAGATTGCCAAGTGAGCCTGTGGGATCTCCTTGGACGCAATCAAAATCTGACTGGGCAAGGTCCTAATCAACCTCATTTAATTTGAGGTTAACATTGTCTGGAGCATCTTTAGTCATTGGGGTGGAACAGATGACCTCCAAAGCTCCCTTCTAACCTACATTATTCTACAATGAAATGATACTATAACTTTGGCCAGTTTCATGCCCAGTGCCACAAATTTGCAATCATCAAAAAGCAGATCATAGAGGCTTTTCAGGAAAGCTTTACCATATAGGTAAGAAGCCAGAATCCAGCACAGTCCTTGGAAAAAACAACAGTGTTTAAAACAGTGCCCTACAACTTGAAAGTGCTGAACGTGTCAGGGCCGGAGATCTTTTCAACACCAACTCTAACACAGTTAAGGTGCTAGGAAAACAAACAAAAGGTATCAAAACCTCAGCAAAAAATCAGTCTCGGTGCAACGCATTAGCCACGTCAAAAGGATTTGAGTAGGGATGGCCCAAAATCACAGCTACTGCACAGTGAAGACAAAAATCCGAGAGATAACATGAAGGGCTTGGATATGTGAATGTTAGGACAGTTCTTCACATTGAGAGAAAGTAATATAGCTCAAACTTTGTGCGCCCAGAAGGAAAACACTAGTAATGTCTTCTCGTAAACAACACTGTGAGTATCAGGAAGACCAAATTCATAGAAAGACACACCAGCAAATACGTTGCCAAAGGTACAAACTCAATAGGGTACTGTGTTGTTCAGTGTCCTATGACACGGGAATCAGCTTATATAACATCTTATGACCTAACAGTGCAGGCTGAAAAAGACAACACTTGTTTTTCTTGACCCGACAAATCCTATGTCTCATCCATAAGTCAGTTGCTTTAATGGACGAAGCTGAGGAAATCAGACTATACACAGTAATTACATCTCTAAGATAGACTGCAGCAGTCTTATTTCTTCAAATTAGTGGCAAGAGAACACAATGTCATGCAGCAGGAGTTGCAGATCATGGTCCGATGCCCAAAAACATACAACAAACAGAGAGAATACAGTATAAGGTATAAGGCATCAAACAGGTTAACTGTACACTGTGGA
The DNA here is from genome assembly GCA_037305975.1 of Chrysolophus pictus. Taxonomy (NCBI): domain Eukaryota; kingdom Metazoa; phylum Chordata; class Aves; order Galliformes; family Phasianidae; genus Chrysolophus; species Chrysolophus pictus. The sequence continues at coordinate 43,827,295 of CM074577.1, read as the reverse complement.
TCCTAGCTATTAGCGTTATCAGAGGGTGCAGCTGCTAGACTCAGGGCAGTTGTATTTCAGCAAAATTTGTTGTTGAGGACAATGCTGCATCTATTCAGTCATTTGTTTTGATCAAATTTTTTTTTTTTGCCTTTGTTTGTTTGTTTTGGTTTTGTTTTTGTTCAGCATACTCTTTCTTGTGAAAGAAGAAATCCTGCAAATGAAATACTGCACTGGGATGCTGAGGATCTCTGAAATTTACAGTGCCCACAGCAGAAGTGGGTCAAATCCAGGGACAACACTGGAATTTGTCTGGAACACCAATGGGGTCGACATATTGTAAAAGCCAGCCCATCATCCTTACAAGGAGGAATTCTGCATATGTGCCCCGTCTGTGGGATCTGAGACCAATCTATGCTACGCTACTGTATCTCTGCAGAGCAGCAGAAATAGTTTGTGTGGTCTGGATACCAAGTTACGTGCTTAGAGGAGACTGTTCTCACGACGTAGATTGCTACCTGTAATCAACTGAAGGAAAGCAAAAAAAATCAGACTGAGATTCTCATTCACCGAGGAGCTGAAGGGATGATGGACAAAGTAAGTAGAAAACCAAATCAAATAAAAAAAGAAAAAAAGAGTAGTACAAAAAATGAGTCAAGAAGATCATTCCATTATGATTCCAATGAGTCATAAATAAAAAAGTAAAATCAGAAAAGAACACAGTTCCTGTTGTGCTGAATGATTCAGAGGGACTGACACATTCTTAACTGCGTCTTCCACATGTCATGGGGGAGCTGCAACAGAGCAGTTTCAGTGAGCAGTGCAAGAATCTCTGGTCTTGAGTCTTGGAGGTATGTTTTAATGTAGTTTCTGTACAATTCTTGGTAGAAAATATATTTATTTCCAAGTATAATGATTCTCAGTTTCAATGCATTGAAGCCAAAAGGGCTTTAAAGGCAGTTTATAAAAAAGATGGAGATCAACAGTGATAGAGCAAAGTGTTAATGGCACTGAGGTGCTGGCACAGCTGCCCAGAGAAGCTGTGGTGCCCCATCCCTGAAGGCACTCAAGGCCAGGTTGGATGGGGCCCTGGCAGCTGAGCTGCTGGGGGGCAGCGCTACTCATGGCAGGGGGTGGGGCTGGGTGGGCTCTGAGGTCCCTTCCAACCCAAACCATTCTGTGATTCATTCCATGACAACACCTGAAGTAGCTACTATGCTTTGTTCCTACAGCCATCAAACAGAGAAAAAGCACAGGAGTCAACACTTTCCTGTTTTCTCTTCAGAAACCTTTTTAAAAATGTGCCATCACAGTCACTTCCTAAACTCAGTAATAAAGCCACATGAAGAAAACAAAAAAGAAAAAAAGAAAAAAAACAACCCACAAGCTGTGGTCATAAAAATTCAATTGTCATTGGCAAACAGTACCTTCAAGTTACAACAAGAATACAGATACAATTGCCTGTTAATCCATATCATTGAAGTTGCTATGTCAAGACAGGAAATGAAAGACTGCATATCTGCTGCTACAGTGCCTGCTGTTGGGTAAAATCTATCTAGATACTCATACAGATGCAAGACAGAAGGACTAAGATCTTCAGATATATATAAGCAGTTCTGAAGGAAAGGAAAAAAAGACAAACTGCTGACAGCACTGCACTTGGCATCTCATTAATTTGACAGTTTGTGTTTCAATATGACATTTGAAACGCTAGAAGAATACAGAAATGCTGTTGAAATGTAAACCCACAGAAGGACTCAGGCTGTTTTTAATGATTATATCTTTGCTCTTGAGTTATCTGCTGAAAAATGATACCTCTCCTCTGAAGCATATTTTACAGAATGAAGGACTATTTTCAGGACCACTGACTTGCTCCATTCCATCAGACTTTTTTTCCCACCAAGTTTTCTGTCCTGCTACTTAAGAATTACCCAGGTACTGTGAAGCTAAACATTATAAATATTATTTCATTCATATTTTAATGACAATGCACTTCATTTATCTCAATGCCTTTCCATATGCTGCAGTAAAGAAAGAGTTGCCTGAGTTTTCCTATTTGGTATTTTTTATTTATTTATTTTTCTTCGCCTTATTACTGCCATGCCTGACTCCTGCTCCAAGTCCCCCAAGGTTTACTACTTTCTTTTATAAGGTTGTTCATTTTTATTTCTCCCAAACATTCTAACAGCTTCAGTTTTGAAACCGTAGAAATCTGAAATATCTACAGGAAATTTAGGAGCAAATCTGTCTTCTGTATAGGAACGGTGCTTTGTCCATCTATTGTCAGCAAGTGAACAAAAGAAGGTAAAGTGTGCTTTGGTACCAGCAAGGCAACATATGCATAACTCTGAAAGAGATTTATTTGAAGGAGAATGGGTTACTGCTTTCATAGACAAGTACTTAAGAAATCTACACAGATAAAAAAAAAAGGATAAGTTAGTCTGCAAACAAATTCCTAGCATTTTGATGAAATGTCTTTCAAGGCAGTTAGTATTTCCTTGGCAAAGTGAAGTAAAATAGGTTTGTCATTTTGGGTAGTATTTAAAGTCTGCAAAAAGATTTTTGCTTTTGAGATTGGGGCTTAAAGAACCTGGAATCAACACTGGCTCTGCCATAAAGCCTCAATGTCACCTGAGGTAACTTCCCTTATGTCTTCAGCTTGATTTTCCTTAACCTAAAATGGAACAGCATTTGTTTTCTTCCATCAGTCATTCATCATGGCTACCACATAATTAAATTACCAGGACTACTCACAGAACCTCAAGTTCAGCACCCACCTCATTTACTGCTGGCTTTTAAACTATTAAGTATGCTACCACATTTGCATGTAGAACTAGCACAACAGACATCAACTGGAGGACCTGAGATTTGCAAACAGACAGCACTCAGAAAGTGGGAGTCCAGGCATTAAAAACTGGGATTTAACTTTTAAATAAATATTGTCCTTAAGTAATAGAATGAAGTATCTTCAATTGAAAAATAATTTTGCTCTAGCCCCTCCAAATAAGTGGCAAAACTCTCCATGATGACTGCATGCTTTTTTCCCTTTCCCTCATTTAACAGTTCTGACCTACATTTTTCAGATTAGCTTTTTATATAACAATTAGTAATGTCTCCAAAAGATTAAAAACTAACAGTATTTCAATACAGTTTCTTAGTGCCAATACTTTAAATGTTGCAGGCATGCACATGGACTCCTCACACAGTGCTTCTAGTCAAATATCCTCTAGAATTCATAACAGAAGTACCAGGCAGCTTAAAGTATGTTAGGTTCAGCATTAGCTCTGTCTACTAGATCTGTCTACTAGATTAAAAGATTTCTGAAAATGGACAAACCTAAAGGCTAAATTTTGAAGAAAAATGTATTCAAAAATAAGAAGTCTGTCTAATAAACAACGCCATGTCAGTCCTCAAGTAGTTAAGCTGAAGATCAAAAACTAAAAGCAGTATGGAAAAGTAACATACGATGTTAAATGTTATAATAAATGTTGCTGGCCAGGATGTATTTAAGAACATTACTGCTGTTAGTAGTATAAATCAGGTTTAAAAAAAAAAAAAAAAAAAGCAGAAAATGAAAAAGAATGATTTTCTGCATGCTTTACTCATTGTAGCTTGAAACAAACTCCAGAAGCAAACCATACAGAGACTTATAAACAGGAGCAGCCCTTTTGGAAAATTACAAGGTAAGAAAGCGGCCAGCGGGCAGAGACCACAAATTACTTCACTGTTTTCATGCAGTTTCAACCTTATTTGTTTTCTCCGTGCCCAGCTACAGGAACCACCCTTGGAAGACGTAGGGAATCCATGAAGCTTGCACTGCCATAATACAAGCGAAACGCCCAATGCGGTATTCAAGCACAAGGAGCACTCAGAGAAAAAAAAAATGTAATCAGACATGCTACAAAGCACATTCAAAAACAAGCATTGCTTCACACACCAAATGGTGATTTGGGGCTAGAAATACCTAGTTGAGAATACACACACATCTCTCTCATCTATATTCTCTCGAAAGTTGGCAGCACGTTGGCTGCAAGGTAAGGAGCCCACAGTAGCAGGAAAGGCACAGCTTCCAAAAGGAGCAGACCAGACTGAGCTTCTCAAGGCAACTTGTTTACTGTGCAGTGAGTGCCTGCTCCAGAGCTACAGTAGTGTGAAGGAGATAACCTGGGTGTGCAGGCCAGAGCTGAACGGGAGAGCAGCATTCACTAACCCAAAAGCCAGGATGCTGCCAGACAAGGAGTCTTGTAAAAACAGCTTTGAAGAAGCATTTTTCCTCAGTGCCAAGAAAAGAGTAGGTGGCTGGCAGTTGGCAACGGCTGAGACAAAAACAACAAAAAAAGTAAAGGCTGAAATAAGTTTTGGCACCAGAGAAGAGAGGGGTGCTTTTAACAGACGGCAATTAAGGATTTGGCAAGCATCTGTAGAAGAGGAAAGAGTGTGAGCCAAAGATAAGGCTAATATCGCAAGTCCAGATAACAGAGAAAGACAGAAACACAATGAGAAACGCATAACAGAGAATTAATGAATTTATAGCAGTACAACATCCACTAGGCCCTACAGAGCAAGGAAGCAAAGGTGCGGGGAGCTGTGAAAAAAACACATTTGGAAGTGGAGATGCAATGCTGACAGTCATCAAATATTAGGCAGAGGCAGTAACACACACCCACAGAAGCAGATGACTAACTTTTTGGTCAGAGAAAAATAGAAACAAAGGAAGTTAATGAATGAACTATAGAAGATTTTGAGAGAAAAAGGGGAGGAAGGCTTGGAAGTAAAGGTACAGAACGAGTAAAAAGTGGAGAGAACTGGACACAGGTGTTTCAAGGCTTAGGGAAGAATCTGAGGGGCTCGAAAACAGATTAACAGAGTGTTCCTACCTCCTTAACTGAAGCAAGAGCTAATCTATGAAGGGTGAGCAGCATGCCCTTTCCTTGTTAATTATTTAACCTCAACTTTTTGCTGAAGGTGAAGGTCTAAAAGTGGTACAGGGTGCCTTGTAATTTACTACATAGTTTCATTAACTACTGGTTAATAGAAGAAAGGGACATGATGAAACAGCCATTTAGAATTTAGTCACCCCTTTTTTTAATTTGTATGTTTAATTTACTAGTTTTACTTCCTTTTAATAAATCAAAGTATTTCACTGCACATGCCACTGCACACAGCAACACTAAATGACAATCTCAGAGTTCAGCACTAAATGACAATCTCAGAGTTCAGCACTGAACATTTTTTGAGCCTTTCATTCATGTCACTAAGGAGACATCTCGGAACTTGCTTTCTACTTAATGATTGACAGGTAAACAGCAGAAAAAAATAAAACAGCTTAAGATGGAAATGTTCACACTAGTAGGTCACAGGGAGCACAAAAACCTACCAGTTACTAAAAAGTTCACTGCAGAACAAAAGCTCACAAGTTGCACTTTGTGATGTCCAATGAAGGAAAGAGCAAAGTAACAAAACTCTTTTTTGCCTCAGTGAGCCCCCAGATTCAGTACACTTTTTTGCCAAAGAAAGTACACAGTGCTGCAAATCTTGCATTGTTAAATATCTCTGCTTCTCAGCTCAAGTGATTTAGATAAAACTTTACATGTTAGTGTTCATGTGAAGAAGAGCATTTAGTCACAGAACTGAAAGAAAAAAGCATTTGTGTATGTACTAACCAATTTCTGATGATCTCACTGTGCATGTCTTGTGATTCCTGAATGCCCAAGGATGGTGTCACAGGGAATTTCTGATCTGCTGCATTATTAACCTACTTGAAAACACATCTGACTGAAGACCGAATTCACAGTACTTTCCTCAAAAAACCCCTGGAAATCCCATCAGATGACACCATAGTTCTCCCCCCTTCTCTTGCAAGACCTGAAGATTCTGCATGTACTAACAAGAGGACATCAGCTCTTCTTTCTGCCAGCAGATAGTCAAAGCAGCATCAGAATGCAAGAGAAATTAAAGGCTGAACAGTACTTGTTCATAGAAATTTCATGTGTTCATTTTCATTATTAGCTAAAGCTGCATTTAAAAAAGGTCTTTCTTAATGTCTTTTTCCCAACTGTAGATTGATGGCAGTTCTACATATTAAAAGAACAAGAATTTCTACATTAAATCATCCACTTCATAGAATAATAAATGTAAACAAAACTAGATATAGTTTAGATAAGCTGGATTAGTATTTCTAAGTAGCTTCGAAGGAGTAATGTTAGAATGACTCAATATCAGCTGGTACTGAAAAGCCTAGGTGCCATCGAAGAAGATGGGAGCACTCTGGATCCACTTCCTCCATAAATAAGTATTTCTCTTGCTTTAAATCTCTCCAGTATTCAAAAATAAACTTACTGATATTAGTTTCATCTTGCAATCCTTGTGTCATTTTCTTAGTGGTTAAATTTACAATTCAAATCCAAGTGTTGTTTTAGGTTGGGAAGCTGGTAAGTGGTAACAAATCTGAAATGAAATTAAGTCTCCCTTGAAATTCTGCTTTCTTTGACCACCAACCAAATTCAAAATTGACAAAAAGGAATGATGTTATCTTAATTATGTAAAAATAAGGCTAATCCAGTAGCCATGTGTCATGTTTCTTGGTAGATCAACCAACGAAACACTGCTCCTTGGACATCCAAGGGCTTTTATATTAGATTCTGAGAAAGATACTAAACGCAGCCACCCAGAATTGGGAAGAATTAGAGATCAATTAGGGTTATAAAAAAATTTTAAAAGGTCATGAGTAATTTGTTTCTTTAAGTGAGTTGATAATTCACTAGAACTATTAGATTTTACCAAAGTTTGATGTTTATTTTTCAGAGAACACCATCAATACCCACTCAAGTCAGGGAAGTTACTTACACCCTGCAGTGATATAGTTATCCTATCAAAAGTAATATATCTGGAAGGAAAAAATGCAACATTATATTCAGATACTTAGGCTGCTCATCAAAGTACTCTGCTCTCCACAACAAAAAAATAGTGGCATTAAGTCCAATTTCATTTGTTTCCCAAAAGTCAAAATTCCCACTGAACCTATCCCTTCATCAGTGTAAGTGCAAGTGCTATGTGAATAGAAGCGTACAGGTTCCACTCATACACCTAGGCAAAGAATGGCTGTAAACAGATGGAAATTTTCAATGAGAAACATTACTTTAGGAAAAAATTATTTACCATGGAGACGGTCAAACTCTTGAAAAGGCTTTCTAGTGAGGTGGTTGATGCCCCATTCCTGTCAGTGTTCAAGAGGCATTTGGACAACGTCCTCAATAACATGCTTTAATGTTTGGTTAGCCTTGAAGTACCCAGACTCGATCTTTGAAGGGCCCTTCCAATTGAACTCTTCTGTTCTACTTACATTATACTGTATGTCTACTTCTTATCACTTACACTATCAAAGCAAAAAGTGAGAGGGAAAGGTAACACAAAGATACAAGACTTAGGAAAAGGAATCAAACTAATAAGATTTCTGACATCATTTCTCCGTTTTCTTTTCCTCCTAAAAATTAAAATAGAGATGAAGATATGAATGAAAACCCTCAGTCTGCCTGCTACAATAAATATCTCAAAACTGCCACTGAGGCAAAAAAAAAAAAAAAAAACAGCACTTACTAAAAGCAAGCTCTGATTCAATATTAGGTCCTTAACATTTTTCTTCATTGATGAGAAAAAACATGAGAATTTTTCCTTTTATTTTTCCTTTCAAATTGTCTCATTTCTTCTTTACATTTTAGCAACCTGAAAACTAATATAAAAGATGAGAGATGATAAAAGTATTTTACAACTGGTTATGAGGCCATGGATTCACATGGATTTGCAGAGTAACAGTAATACTCACTGGGCTTCTAGGTAGTAAACTGAACAAGAGGGAAGCATCAAGAACAAATGTACACACCTTATAAATTACAAACCAAGTATGCTGTCTTCCACTGGACTCCTGTGGGATACAAAAGCTTTTTTTTGATATTAACTAAATAGAAAATAGCTAAGTTAGAAACAAGTGATAAAGGCACAATTATTTGAGCACCATACTCTCCAAATCAGCTTCTTTGGGTGCTTTTTGTCTGTGTCATTTCATCTACATTTTATGTACTTTTCTTCTTAGTCTGTAAATCTTCTGCATATTGCAGACGCAGAATAGTGAATGTGTGATTGAGGTACCTAAGAACAAAAGGGTTTTATTTTGTTGTTTTTGTTGTCCACACCATCCCACTAGTCAAGCTTACTGCTGAACCTACTGAACTGCAGAGATGTATTTTATTTAGTTTCAGAATTGCCTTAGGCCAAATCCATACAGGAAAGAAAGGATAAGAGCAGCCTCCATTAAATTACACTTAGAATTATTATTTGGCTTCTATTCAAGCTCAGAAATTTCACCCTTTGTTAGGATTACTTTTGTATTATTAAATATTTTATTTGGACCTTGCCCCAGTGCTCTGAAATCTATCTGTTAAGATCAATCATTTTTTATTTTCTATAGTAACCAGTGGCAGAACATGTAGTATATTAACCGTCTTTAAAACTGCGGTACTGCCATATCTGCAGCCAGCACAACTTGCTTGCTTCATCAACCCAATATATATCAGAATTGACACATTCTGAAAACACAGCCTCTCTATCAGAAAACTCATAACTAGCACACTCTTAGAAATTAGCACCATATTATCTCAGAAGCCTCTGAAGGATTTAGTTGACAAGGAACGTAGTCAGAATTTTTGTTGCTTAATTTTTTTTTTTTGTACTAACAAACAAAAATTTCTGAAATTTCTGAAAATTTGCATTTTTAATTTCACAATGATATACTAAAGTTTTATTATACACAAAACGAAAGGACAATGCAAGAGACTACTCAATTGCAGGCGCACAACCAACACCTAAAGCTTAAGCTTTCCCTGCAGCTTGACCAAGTAATCACATTATTCTTTTGGTCTATACAAGGAGGCAAACATGTCCACTGGCACTAAAGAATAGCACCTTGATAGTTGATTAACATGATAGCTATCACATCAATCAATATACACGGCAGCAACTGTAGATATGACAGCATATCATTAATATGATAGATATCAAATGGTAGAACAATAGAGCTGAAAGAAAAAGGGTTTTGCAGAAACTGAGGACCAGTACAAATAACCTTATTTTCCTCATACTGAGATCCCTTTCTGAGTAACGTAAACTAAATTGGTGAGCTTTGATTCCCATATTTCAATCTGTGATACAACTGGGTAATGTGAATGGCTTCACATATTAACTACAGGAGGAACATTTTTGTGATTTGAGATTTAACAGAAACACCATAACACCTAACTTACTGCTCCATGTTCAGCTATTTCTGCTTTTCACAGGCAAAACTTCTCTCAGAGGGATCAAATTCACAGCGAGACCTATTTTTCCTCCAGCCATTACCTGAACTTCTGTCAGCAAACTAGGGCTGAATTTTTGTCTCTCTGCTCTCACCCAGTTGATAGAAAGGTTTCATCACAAATCCCATGAGACTTTGGGGTGCAAGATTATTAAAGGCACATCATATCATGCTGCAAAATCAAAAAGCCTTTACAAGGAGCACTTGATTTCTCTTACAGGGACCCTGGACAGATGGCAGGATTGGACTATCTCTAAATCAGCTTAGTCAAATACATTATTAGTTCTCCAGCCCAATAACTCACTGTGTATTCTTAATGAAATCGTTGAATGAAAAGGGCGATGTGCCAAGCTTAAAGCAAGTAAACAACAGAAATCCACTTTCCTTCAAGATCAACCCTCGCCTGATGTTTATATGAGTCACAGAAGACTGAGCTCCTCTTGAAAAAGCAGCTCATTACAAAACACAGAAGACCAAAATCTAAATTCTACCTTTGTGCTTGTATTTTCTATATAATCAAGTGTCCCTTGTTTTGTTGTGACTATTGAAGCAATTCAGGCAAATCATGGGGACAGATGAGTGCCTACCACAGAGCAGCCACATCAAGGAACATCATAATGGGCTCTCAGGTATCTAAAGCACCAGGTCCCTCACAGGCTGGACATACAGCATCTCCTGAGGTAATGCCATTAACAGGTGATGAGCACTTCACTCATGACCACCAGCACCTAATGTTCCAGCACAGCTTAATGCTCTCCAGAAAAGATGCATGACTCTGCTTTGATTTCCAAGAGGCCACCCTGAATCCCTGTTAATTCTCCTCTTAACAGCACAATAATCCACGAGCTTTCATGGAATTACCAGGCTTGTACCCAATCATTCACAGGGAGTTTTGCCAACAACAGTCAGTCACATTTTTACTAAGGGAAATTACTCTCATAAAAACATTTCTGCCTGTCCTCACAATAACATTTCCTTTGTCACCATAAGGACAGAGCTTAGGAAGTAGAACTAATCACCACCACTGCATGTACCAGTGATTCTTCACTGCTGCTCCATCAGGATGCAACTCTACTGTACATCCAGAGATTAAAAAAAAAAAATCCTAGCTATTTGTGTACAGTAAATAAACCCATTTAATACTGGTTGAATTTTGAGCATACAACACACTTGAATGTAGGCATGGCATTGTTTTTAATACAAAATTATTACACAGCTTTTCAAATCCTGCCACTCTGTGCTATTAAGTGCAAGATCTCATCTCCATTAGCATGAGAGAGGTGGCTGATCTTCTTTTATACTCAACACAATAAATAACAAGTATTTATTTGTATTGAAATAACTATAATTTTCAATGCACATTAAGACTGTAATAATTATATGAAATACATATAACCAATAGCTTGCAGACACAGCATACAAAAGGCTCCTCAAAACATTGTGACAATTGATTCACTCTGTGATTTGACTTGAGCTGGATGATGCTGAACAAGTAATTTATTCACCATTGTTTGGGACAGGTTATTTCATTAATTCCTGACTTTTAAACAAATGAGAGAGTTTGTGTGTATTTTTATACCAGCATACACACCACTTAATTCACACAACAAGCCTATGATATTAGGTGGGTCTTCTCCAATACCTGGCAATTAACCTCTCCTACATATGAGTCACTCACATTCACAGAATGCTTTCTGTATGAGCACTGCATGTTTACAAATGAGGCTGGCATATTTTATATAATCTTCACCACCTTGGTTGAGACAACAAAGTAGAGCTATCATCACATACAGAGTCACAGGCAGATGCACATTAAATAAGGTCACCTGATTCCTTACTTCCCACTACAGCTATGGCAACTGGACCCTGAATTTCACACATAGCTGGAAATAAATGGAGTACCGATTCAGGATAGTTTACATGTTCTGCAAAAAACAGTTGTGATTATTATTAGCTACATTTTTAAGAAGTTTTCCACAAACTCTAATACATTCAATTAGGCCACAGGAATCTAAAAAGTGCAATATGCTCTCTCTGCTGAATTCCTGGTTCTGAAAAACACCAACATCATCCTGACCAAGTCTAAAGCTGCAGCCCCTCGGGGACTTTGGAGGAGGAAGGAGCCACTGACTCCTTCGCTGTCTCCTTCAAGATGACAAACAGAAGAGTCAATATGATCATGGTCAAAGTGATTATTAGAGACAATTTAAAGTGGTGTATTTGTCCCAAAGCAAATTCTGACTCGCTGAAGTTTTTCCTTTCTAACCATTGTCAAAAGTAATTTTTAAAGAATACTAAAATTCAAAAGCTCTTCCTCTATTGAAGATAATGAACTAGATTATATCCAACTGAGTCTCAACAATCTCTTTTGAAACAAAAGCATTTTTATTTTCCCAAAATGGATTTTTTTTTTTAATGTTCCCTTACAAATATTTCAACAGAGGCTTATTATCAACACCTCCATTTTTACCATTGGGATCTTCCATTATCTTCTGTTAAAAAACACAAAGCAAAATTGTAAACAGTATTTAGTATGCAAAGCAAGTGACACAATAGATCATCATTTCTAAGTGAGGTACTACACTCATGAACCAAGCTTCTGCAAATTCTGGAATAAGAACAGAATGCATTTGCTTAATTTGAACTATATAAACAGAAACATGTTGACTTTCAATGTCTGTACTTGTTTCTGTCAGGAATTACTCCTTACCCTGTGTCCTGCAGAAAGAACCTTCCCATGAATTAGCTGGCTTTTCATTTTACTTTTAAACCAGCCATTTCCATACACAGTTTTATCTAAATATAAACCTTATGGCAACAGCCATTTGTCACCTTCACATATATTATTGATGAGAAAACAGACAGCCCACCAATTAGGATGCCTGCACTGACGCTATCTCCAGGCTAAGCCTGAGGTACTGATTGAACAGCTGAAGTAAAAACTCAGTTTTACACTTGAAAGAAAGTTCAAAGGCAATGAGAACAGACTGCCCTGCAAAGGATACAGATAGCTGTGCTTACTGCTGGAAAAGTTCATTTAAGGAGTAGATTATATGACTTACTCTGTATCACAATAAACAACTATGAGTTGACATCCTGTTCAACTAGAAGGTCTGCTTAGTTTTCATTCAAGCTTTGGATTAAATCTATGAATCTGACATAATGATAGCTTGAGCATTCTTTTAACCCTCATCACAGCTTGGTATCAAAGATACGGTGTCAAATCATGGCCAAGATACAAAGCAAACAGTTTTAACTGGTTTTGTCTTTCTATTGCTAGTCCAGCAAGACATCATACAGTATTTCCTAGGCCCCTTATTGCCAATTCTAAATGAAAAGAAGTATTAAAAGCACAGGAAATCACAGCTTTAAGTGGACAAACAATCCGGAGATCACTTGTCTTCTCTGCTTCTATCCAAGTTCTTGGGTTGTCAAATAACATCAACCTATTCTGTAAACACTTAGTATTTATTCCACAATCTACCAGTTGTTCCTAAAGTAACTACATCATGAGAATTTATCCAAGAGAAATTATCTAAAACAAAATATTTTGCTAGGATTCATACTTAGAAGAAATGACAACAAACAAGTTTATAACGTATCTCCAGCCCTGCTTATTGAAAACTACATGGACTTTATTTCCTCTGTATCTTAGCACGAGACCCAGTGTCTCATGTTAAGACACATTTATGCACTTGTTAATAAGTAATAAGTACTATACACATTTCACAGTAAGACTTCCCATTGAAAACATTCCACTTTTACACTATATGATAATGAAAAAGCTCTGAGCTAAATTAGCACCGTCAGAGAACACAAATACTTTTCTTACCTCCATTTCTGTGCAGTGTAAATGCTCCGATTTATCTGTAAGAAAAAAAAAAAAAAAGCTTTCAGATTAAGTCAATGGGCAAAAAGCATGGTTCTCTGCCTTGCCTCTATCACACATTTCAGTAATATTGGCATTACACATGCATCACAGAGTTAACAACAAAAAGATCCTGCACTCTTTATTTGATCATAACTCTCCCTTTTATGATCTGTCTTTAATGTTTGGCTTCATTATTTAAATTGTATGAATGATGCTCAGCCATGAAGGGAACATGCAAACATGTTGGCTTCAATTAAGTAGACACAAATAATTATTTCAAGAGAAAAAAATATAATTAATTTGCAACAAGGAAAAAGCCTCTGTTTCATTTGATAGTATCAAATGAATTGATACAGGATATCAAAGAGTTGAACAACATTACCAACCTCAAGAAAACGAAAGTAAAAATATTGCTGTAATACTTTTGTAAGTCTCCCTTCTCAATTTTTGCATCTCCAAAACATCACTTTTTAATGCATATGATACAGAAAAATTAAGTTTCTCAACTGTTTCAGATTGAAAATCTCAATTTTCTCAGTCAAAACGCTTTTGTATAAAAGTGCGAGTGGCTTGACAGATTATAAAAAATAGGACAGAAATTTTGCATCAAGTACCATTTCAGCTGCAAGATTACCATTTCATATTAATAATTCATTCCCAGAGCAGTGCAAAATAATTCCAGCAGGATGATCTTCTGTTGGAAAACAATAATCAAGAAAATATTTCACAGAAGTATCTCCATTTCAAAGAGGAACTACCCAAAACTTTAATTTCAGAACACGCAGACGTTTAATTTCACTTCTTTAGTCTTTTTTGGGGTAGTGTTGCATTTGCACTGCTACATCTGCAGTCTGCAGTGCTGGGCCTGACGGCTTTCAGCCTGGGAGCATGGGACGTGATTCTGCATCCACACCCATTCAGAACTCAGACTTGCACGTGTTGGTCAGAAGTGTCTGCTCTGGGTGATGGCTGCTGAGCACGCCCAGGGAACCAAAGGCCTGAATGGAGTGGCCGGGGAGAGCCTACAGTTTGTAGCCCTGACTAGGAATGTTGCTTTTATCAGATTGCCTGGTGAGCTCAGGAAGCTCAACCAAGTGGTTAGCATAATATTAGCACTGAGGAACGATCACGCTGGCTTAATAAACAAAATCTGAATGGCATGCAAAACTGACAGCGCTAGGGAAGTCACCCGCATAGAAACAGATTAATTTTTCATATTGCACTAGTCACCTTGCCTTTGAAACTAAAGGTTAAACACGTCTTGAATGAATAGGGAACACCTAACATGTGGAGGGAAAGCTGTTTGCCTTCGTTTTGAACTCTCGCCAGTGTAAGCTGAACACTGAACAGTGTTCATAATGAAGCACAAGAGAGTGACTTAAAAGGGCGGCTTTTAAATATGTTTTGCATCCTCTTCTCAAAAGGACTGGCGATTCTGGTTCATTCATGTCAAGATCCATAGAAGAACCATTTTGGCTTTCAAAATGGTAAGACTTGTGTTATTATTTTAAATTATAATTGGGGGAAATTTGCTAAACTTTTTAGTATTCTACGACTACTAGCAGAGTTATGAATACTGGGGGCTAATTCTGTGAAATCTGAAAGACCGCTGACCAAAACAACATGAATCCACCATACAAGGCAATACAAGAGCAATTCTCAGAAATGTAGTCCAAACAGGGGGAAAAGAGAGCAATTTTAAAACTCTAACCATGCAGTGGCATAGCAGTCCTCTAGAACGTGTAACCACCGATAAACTATTTCAAGTTGCATCTCCTGTAGCCTGGTAGAAGAGGAGTCAAACACCACCAGATCCTCTCAATAGCACACACAAAGCACCCATCGCTACACTTCAAAGCCATTCTGAGGTCCTAAAACAGTCTTTGAACTGAAGTCTTAACCAAATCCTGAAGTACAAAGCAAATTTATCAGCCCAGACCAAAAGAAACAGTGTAAAAATCGCATTTACAAAGGAATAGCAAGAAATTCATCTCACAGCACCTTTGATAAATCTTTGATAAACTTTTGTGAACACACCTGAGCTTCAGAAACTTGCCTTATTTCCTATAAGTTGCCATCAAAATTAACTACTGCGTTCAGAGCCAATATTTATTATTACTGTAACTAATGTAGAGAACATATTAAGCTGAATTTTTCACTCTCATTACGTGCAAACTGGGTAACACCACCAAAGAGTTATGTTTCTACCTGCGCTTAAAAACGGCAGAATTGTTTTTTTAACATGGGATTCCATATTCCAGGTAGGGAAGGGGGAGAAACAAGTAAGTCTCACAACAGTTCAAATGTACTACAGACAGTATTTGAGACAGGTGCAAACTACTGATTGACGTACACCATTTTAATATCATGGACTTACCTCCTTACTCCCTTCCCTACCCCTCTGAGCCCTGATTCCAGCTATAAGCTGAGCAGATTTCCCCCCCTGTTTGCAGTGACTTACGGGCACACTCCTCTGGAAATGTCCCAAGTTACTGAAGACCCAGATACTAACAGTGCTCACCCAATAAACACACACTGACTTGAATCTATAAAGATTGACATGAATTTGCTTTTGTGTGGTCCATGCAAGCCAATTTACTCCTAATAGCCAGGATCAGAAATTTCTTCTCTTCAGCTGAGATTATTGAAAAAAAAACAGGAACTTCTAAACATAGCCTAAGGGTCACACTTTCCTAATTTGCACTGGGAGGAATAAAAATACATCCCTATAAGTCATAAAACTGTCTCTGTTTGCAGTCCCTGTCTGCAAGCAGCCTTATGTGTTTATCCAGTAACTAAGGGAAGGTTTACAAAGTCATTTCAGCTGTTGCTTCTTTACCTACATCCATCCTTCTCCACCCTGTACAGCCATTCAGCTAGCTTCTAAGATGTGCAGCAATTTCACCATTCTCAACACCAAAATATATGCATCTCAATAGCATTTTTCCATGACAGCTTTCCAGTAGTTGGGAAATCTAACCCTAATGCATTCATTACTAGCAAACAGCATAACTTAAACCATCAAGTTAACTTTAGTTTACAAACAGGCTACAGTTTGGGAAATCACATGATCTTCCGCTCATAAACTGGTGAAAAGCAAAAACTGCTCATTTTTTGCAAGAAGCAGAGAGGCTTAAATAGAAGGTTTCTTGTATGTCTGAAAACAGTTTTCAAAGAGCCCCATATGTGTCAAGAAATAATAATAACAACAACAACACAACAACAAACCCCTGAGCAACATTTATCATTTCTCAGAATTCCTGTTTGAAAATTATTCATATTTCCAAGTCCCAACGAGTGGAGTTGGGCCAAGCTTCCATCAAGCACTAAGGTACTCTGACTCATCCCTCAAGGCAGAAGCTTCAGGCTGCCATTTAGACATGGAAAAATAATTACTTTCATATAATGTCTCAGAATGCTGTTTAAAAAAAGACTGCACACAATTTATCAATAGCCCATGCTTCACTCAAGTGTAATCGCCATGCCTTTCAAGGATGAGCAAATCACAGTTAAGGATCTCCACAGATTTAAAAACAAAACAGCAAGCGTATCATGTACTGCTGCCAATACTAAGGAGCCTGCATTGAAGACATCATTTTAAAGCTGAAGTAGATGATCTGGCATGTCGAAATGGACTGATACAGGCTACACATGCAGGATGTACAAAACAATCTGCACTCCACTGCCCAAAGAAATCCTAAACTACTGAGTCGATGTTTGTGATTTGACACCACAGCCACTGGGCTGCTGCTTCCACTACGAGCAGCATAAGAGCCTCAGAGCATCTTCCTGGCCTGCCTTCAACATCCCCAGATCCTCCTGATGGATCTGAAAGCGCTGCTTGCTTTCAGAATCAAGACTGTCAGCACTGATGTTCCAACAACTGTGTAGCTGATATATGCTATAGTAACAAGCCTGAAAGTGATTTTGTGTTGAACAGTAATATTCTACTTAGATTCCACAGCCCACTTCTGTGCTTCTTTACCTACATCCAAACCTATGTCTTCCACAACAATAGACCTCAGGGTGCCCTCAGGAAAGAGGGGCACTGCCCATTCAGTAAGTTTAATTTGTATTTGCTTTCTGACTTTCAAGTCTTCAAGAGGCACTGTACCTACAGTAATAGTAGGCCTTTCCCTGCCCTTAAGAGAAGAAGAAACTCCATAAAAGAAAAGCATCAGACTCATTTGGGCAATGCTCTCAGACATAAGGTAGGTGTTTGGGTGGTGCTGTGTGGAGCTGGGGGTTGGAATTGACAATCCATGTGGATCCCTTTCAACCTGGGATGCTCTATGATTGATTTAAGCATCTGATTGCAGGAACTGTGGCATTCACTACCAAATCTGGCAAGACTTTCAACCCAAGAGACAAGATTAGTACCAATAAAAAAGAAAGGAAGAAAAATTTTTCAAAGCAAAGGCAATCAAGCAACATAAAAAAAGGAACACGTAAATAAATGGATTCATAATTACATGGAGAGGAAAATAATGATGCAGCAGGAGTGAGGCAGATTTCTTGTAGAGGATGGATATTACAGGAGAAACAAATGAAAAACAATGGAAAGACAGAGAGAAATCTTGGGTAAAAACAAAAGCACATAAACAGAATGTCAAAGTGGCAAAACTATAGGTCAAGCACAGGCTATAAGAACCACCAGGCTGCAAGGTGGAAGGTGAAGAGGACTGAGAACAGGAAGAAGACTGGAATTAGGACAGTTAACAGGAGACCCTCAGATAAGCTATTTTTAAGAAAAATGCTTAAGTCTTCAGGATTAACACATTCCTCCTCTAAACTGTGTAATTAAAGAAGAAAGGAGGTAAACCCTTGCAGCTGGCTTTTTGGATCTGCATTGTGATTTCTGTATCTGCCTCCACTTGATGATTTGGAAATGGTCTGCCTCGCTTTTCAAAGTGGGACAGGACAAAGGAAAGAAAATTTTCAGAAAGTACAAAGAAAATTTTTAGAGAAGATAGGCCAAAAATCTCCTCCATTGTGTCAATCTTTTATCATGCCTTCATCTTTTTCCATTCAACTTGGATTCACTAAAGTTAGTCCTCATTTTGCACATTCATAAGTAATCATAGAATCGTCGAATGGCTTGGGTTGGAAGGGACTCCAAGGATCATCGAGTTCCAACCCCCATCAGTAAAGACTGACAGTTCTTTTACATGGTTATATTTTGCAATGGAAATTATTTCCAAATAATATTCTTTAATGCCAAATTAACAAACCCACTATGCTAAAGCTACCCTCTAAGGTATGATACAATGATTATTCATTGTTTTGTCCCATTACTACTCTGCATAAGGAAACTGGCTCTGGTCACTGGGCAATTCTTTCTACAGTCATCTGCTCACCTCCTGTAGCAAACCTCTAAGTCTACCTAAGGATCAAGTCAATTTTGTTATTCTAAGATAAATATTGTGGTCAGTGTGCATCTCCAAGTGCTGCTCTATTCATAGCCATCATTCTCTTGTGCAGATACTTATTTAAGTAAAGATAATGCACTCACTCTTCTCTGGCATGTCCATACATAAATCTTTCCCCCAAAATGCTTGAATATGCACTCAGAGTTCACATGTCTCAAAAAGCTTTCTTTACCTTAAGTTCTGTTACTCTATTTTCATTCCTCCTGGAGCTATCCACTTACTTGCTGGTCCAACCAGCATGTGTGCTTGCAACAGAATGCTGACTGAGGCCAGTGGGAGTTTTTAGCAGGCCACAGCTTTCCTAAACTGATACTACAGCATTTAGTACTAGTTATGAGCTTTTACCAGCTGTTAATCGACTCTCTCAAAGAGATGAGTAGCCCTCACTTTTTCTCTACTTTGGCTATACCTGCAGCCTTGTATTTACACTGTACAAACTGACTCACCTTTTTGTTGCTCTTAAAGTGCACAGCAATAAAATTCAATAGCACACTCACAGCTCTACATGCGTCACACAAACTAGCTTAAGGTTTTATCAGGAACGGAACCATAATTGTTCTGTCTCTTTACCAGATCCAACTCTGTATTCTAATAAATTAATTCAGAAACAAAAAGTTTTTTGCAGCTTTCTTTTGATAGAGATAATGAAAAAGCTCTCTCACTTTTCTATAATACATTCATTGTCAAGATGAATCCAGATGCTACGTATCTTTAATCCTCTCATTGCCTGCCTTACCACAGCCCATCTGCCCCAACCTCAACAAGGACAGCCATACTCCAGTCAGGCTCCTTAATCATGCTGCTGTGGGTCAACCCCGCTTCCTGATGCCATTCTCAGCCCTGAATCACCCCGTTAAAGGCTAATCTGTCACACCATCACAACTACTGCCCTCGTTTTTAAAGTCCTTAACATGCTAACCCACTCCTACCTATCATCCCTCACCAAGTTAGTACCTGGTCACCCTCAGCCAGCCCCTGAAGCTGCAGTCCATTACCCATTACTTTTTATTGTCATTATGAATATCTGAAGCTGACAACTCTTCAAAGTTTCTTGCTCTTCCTTTGGAGTCACAAATGCAAACTTCAGACAACACCAAATTACTATGCCTTCACAGCCTGATTTGCAAAAATGTAAATGTGATAATTAGTAACAGAGGTCACCTATCACTGTTGGTAGCTTTCTTCCACTGACTTTGTGCAAACATCTCGAATGTGAATTAATGCATTTAGTTATTTGAAACCACAGACATTATTTTGTTACACTGGGGTCCTTCTGTTATTCTCTCTCCAACAAGGTCCCTGGTAACCCACTTACATTCACAGAGAGCCCACCCAAACTCCCAGTGCTTCAACATAAGCCACAACTGGAAGTCTTCCAGTTACTGTTATGCACTAGAAAATATACTAATGGTAGAAGGCTTTTATTGATGAGCACAGCAAGCAACAGAGATGAAGCATTAACCCAGCAAGGCTCTTCTCTGCTGTCTAGAGCCATTTTCTTCCTACTTTGACTTCTGCCATAACCAGATACATACCCTTAAACTCTAGCAAGAGACAGTGAGGTTTAACCCATTGACCCTTACTATCTTTAAATACAGATGTTTCTGAATACCCTTCTGGATTCAGACCATAATTGTTAATTCTAGAAGTGGGATTTGCCTCAGCAGTATTCATAGCAGCACCTATTTTGAAATTTAAATAGTAACAACAGCTACTCCTATCTATTATCTTTCAAAAGGATTGACCGAAAAAGAAGGAAAATCAGGACATTCATTTTGTTCTGAAAAGCCTGCATATCTTTCCTCATCATTCTTCAAGAGACTGGTAGATGAGAATGTCTTGATGCACACAAGCCCAATTTGCATTTATTAGCCTTATAATTTCCACCCTGCCTTCCAGTAGCTGGGCACACAAAGAAGAATGTGAAAATCACTAAAACTGCCAACACTGTGTAAGCTATTCCTCTCTAGCATGTCTCACCCTGAGCTCTCCAAGTCCCATGAAAGCCACCACGCAGTCAGCTTCTCTGTGATCTTTCTTGTTCAAAGCAGGAATAGCCCCTGCCCCATACTCTCGCTCTGAACACCTGGCAGCTGTCCCAGAGAAAACCTGCATGGTACTTAACGCTGACAAAGCCAGCAGCAGCCTCCCTCTGTGCCTCCTCCTCCAGGGCTGAAGCACGGCACAGACAAGGCCCGCCGCCATCACATGCAGCTAGGAAGGCCGAGGAGCAGTGCCTGTGTGCAGGCCTCAGCAGCTGAAACTTGGCTTCTCCAAGCTTGTTCATCCCCAAAATTGTCTCCTAGAGTAGAGGGAAAAACAACCACCACCATTTGTAAGCACTGTTCCTCAAGGAGAGGACACGAGGGAGTCAAACCACACTTTTACATCCAACATTTAAACTCGTTCTGAAGTTGGTTTTGATTGCAGCTGGTACTTTTCTAGATGCCACCGTGAGTTCACTTCATATCAATTGCAAGTAAAACACAGAAGAAAAAAAAGCGCACTAGGTAAAATACTTTCTGTGCTTTATCTCCAATTGCATCTGGGGCATTCCTAAGCAATCCACATTTCTGTGGTATCGAGATGTCAGACAGTTACAATGATTCATACGAAGATGACCACAGAGAACTCATTTTTTGCACGTTCAGGTTTGTTCCTTTCCTCACTCCAGATCTGACAGACGGTACGGTTTGCAACACACTGTGAAAACATCACTTCATCAGTGTCCCTAAAGCAAACTCTGTGACACGGCCGCATTTGCTCTCAAATTAGCCTGAGCTCCACTGACAGGCGTGACTGATCACATCGTTCCCTGCAGCCCTGAACAAAGCCCGAATGTTCGCTACCCAAAGGCGCCATTCTTTGGGGACTCCTTTATTTGCCCACACAGGATTCTCTTGTGCACAGACACAGAAACCAACAGCCAACATTGGATTCTGTGAATCATCCAAACCTATGCACCAACCTACAGTCATACATTTTTTATGCAGTAACAAAACAGTTTCACAGCTCCGAGCGTTAACCCACAGAACCCCTACTGCTCCCACTAATCTCCTGACACAGCCACTCAAACCCTACTTGCCCAAGATACAAAGGCAGGAAAACAATGATGAGGAATCCTTCCTGATCCTCACTCACTGAGGATTCACGTCAGGTAACGTGAATGCTCAGATGAAAATGATCAATTGGGTGATGCTTCCATTCTGAATTCTTTTTTTCTTCTGGTTAGCCAAAAACTAATCGATTAAAAAATAATAAGATAGCCAAGTATTAACAGACTCCCTTGGTAAAACCAAGAAGATTTGAAAACTGTTCTCTGGTTTTGGTTAATGACAGGGGTTCAGTATCGAGGCTGTTCTCCTGCCCTCCATATCAGTGAAACTCATCTTTGTTTCCTACCTCAAGGACATTTTATTCATTTTCTGGGTATTTTTAGTTGGACTTTCAAGCACTGTACATTAGCCAGAAAACTGATTCACAAGAAATGGGTTAGGAAATGTACCACTGAATTCTACATAATCAGTACTTCTCTTTAAGATAACTTTAATTTGTATCTCAAGAGTAAAATTAATGTGTCCAGACAGACTGTGGTAGGGCTTGCCAGCCATAGCACCAGGGAAGTGCTCCTTACGTTCTTGTTGCAAGTAAGCAGAAGGCACGAATGTTAAAGACAGTATCCATTTGAGAGGCTTGTGCTGAAATTGGGTCACAACGCTCGCTAATCATCACCTCAGGACACTGCAGGAAGCAGTGAAGAAAAGAAATGGAGCAGCTCAAAAAATACCAAAAAGAAGCACACTAGCTATCAGCTTGTCAATATAACACATTATCAACATTCACTGTATCGTCCAAGGGATGGTTTCCAATGGAAACCTGTACAGGCTCCACAAACCAACAAATAAAAGCCGCTTGACCGGAACCACACTGGTTTTGTGCTGTTGACAGTTACTCCTACAAACACACAGAATCCTTTGTACAAGCACAAAGGCTGAGCAGTGCATTGCCCCAATGTGCTCAAAGCTACAGATGCGGGGGAGACGGGGAAAGTACGCCAGGAGGAATGCTGCTGCCATGCAGATTCAGGCAGGAGTGGGATCACCCAGCAGTGGACAGCTGGCAGCAGGCACCCTCCTGCCTCCTCCCTAGGAAAAGCCTGAACTTCACACCCTGATGCACACAACACCTTCCTACAGGCCATTAACATGTACTGTAAGAGGAAATGGAATGAGTTGCCAAATAGCAAGGAAAAAGCAATAAAAGAGAAAGGAAAAAAAAAAAAAAAAACCCATACTAAACCAATGCTTTTCCTACAGCTGAATAGAGAGGACGAGTCTGATAGCATCTCAGAGCACTGTAAGTAAAGCAGCACGCAGCATGCAGTACTTTGCGTTCTTGTGACATGCTGGGTATCCCCCAGCATCTCTGGGTGCTGGGCCGGCATTCTATTAACATTACAATAACCTGGTTTTTAAACTAAAAAGCACATCAGGTCACATTTAAATAGAAATCAACTATCAGGCTCGTTTAACTCATGGTAGGAGATCAGGGCCCCCGTTCCATTCTCTGCGTTCTGACGTTCGCACGTACCGCCGGCTCCAGACCGGATTACCGTGAATCTCCGCAGAGACTTCAGCCAGACACCCCATCAAAAGGCCCCATTAACGAACAACACCCAACATAATTCACACGCTCCCATTTTGCGAACTGCGCTCCGCAGCCCCGACACCTCTATCTACCCTGGGAAAGCCGGCGCCGGTGAACGCCGGCGGATCGCTTCCCGAGCGACGGCAGGCTGCGTCCCTGCGCCGGCCAGCTCGACTTTCTTTTCGGAAAGCAAGCTTTATGCGCAACCGCATCTGTAGGCAGCCCGGCCCCCGGCGCCGCACGCACCGCGCCGGCAGGACCCCCGTCCCCGCGGCCTTACCTGCGGCGGGCGGCGCGCGGCGGGGCTCGGCCTGCTGCAGGGTGACGGCCCCGTCCCGCCACACGCGGAGGTGGGCGGCCGCCCCCAGCCTGCCCGCGGGGCTCTCCCGGCGGCGGGCCCGCAGCCAGGCGCAGCACTGGTAGCAGACGGCCCACGCCTGCTCCTCGTTGATGGGCTGGTTGTAGAGCCGGAGGATCTCCTCCAGCGACAGCGCCTCCGGCTGCCCGCCGGCCCCGCCGTCCTCTTCCTCGGCGGCGGCGGAGGGGCGGGAGGCGCCGGGCTGGGGCTCCGCGCCGCGCTCCCCCGGCAGCGCCATGCCCCGCTCCGCAGCCCGGGCTGCCCGCGCTGCTCCTCGGCTCAGGCCCGGCCGCTGCCGCTGCCGCTCGCGGTGTCGCTGCCGCTGCTCGTGGTGCTGCCGCGCGGTCCCGCCGCGCTCATCCTCCCCGCCCCAGCAGTGGCAGCAGGCCGCCGGACAGCCCGGCCCAGGCAGGCGGGCGGGCAGCGGCCGGCCGGCGGGAGGAGCGGCGCCCGCCGCTGCCGCCGCCGCAGGGGGCACAGCTCATAGCAACGCAATGGCGTCCTCGCCCGCCCCCGCCGCCAGCGGCCGCCGCTCGGCGCCGCAGCGCCCCCTGCCGGCCGGGCCCTGCCCGCCGCGTCAGGCGCGGACGAGCCCGAGCCGCGGGGCCGCGGGATCCGCGCAGCTCCGGCGATAAACCCCCCTCCAACGTTTAGGAACCGCGCGATCCTACAGCGCCGTCGGTCGGGTTTCGCACAAAGCGTCGGCGGACCGAGCGCTGCGTTCGAGCTGAGGGAGGGCCGCGGCTCCCGCACAGTACTCGCAGCCGGAGCCGTGCGGCTCCCTGCGCGGAGGGAGCCGGGTCGGCCAACGGCACCGGAGCCGGCGGGGGGTCCGCAGGCACACGAAGGCCTGAGAGCACCTTTGTGTGCGCTGCCCGCGGCCGGAGCGGCCTGCCGCACGTGAGGGAGCTGACGGGGCTGGGCCTGAGTGGGAGGCCATCAAGGATGATGAAGGGCCCGGAGCATCTCCTGTATGAGGAAAGGCTGAGTAACCTGGGACTGTTCAGCCTGGGGAAGACTGAGGGGATTTGTTCAGTGTTTATAAATATCTAAAGAGAGATGGGTGGCAAATGGATGAGGCCAGGCTCCTATCGGGGGTGTGTAGCGATCGGGCAAGGAGTAATGGCCTAGAATTTGAATGTAGGAAATTCTGCATTAACATGCAGAAGAACTTCTTTACTCTAAGGGTGACAGAGCACTGGAACAGGTTGCCCAGAGGGGCTGTGAAGTCTCCTTCTATGAAGATATTCAAGACCCATCTGGACATCCATCATTTGACCCAGCTGCAGTTTTACCAAAGGCAGTTAGACATTCCCTTTCCGTTTCCCCTTCCTATGAGATATGAGGCTGGTAACTTACACAACAGTATTTTGCAGTGCCCCCATCTGTACAAGCAGCGTAGCACACAGTGGGCAAGCAAGATACAGCCTGGTCCCAAAGAGCCACACGTTGATCCCTGTTTTGCTTTTAACTGTACTGAACATGCTTTTTGCCCTCTTGTATTTTTACACACAGGTATAAGGGATACCACTGTAACTGAGACACAAACAGTATCTAAACAAGATATCGCATTAGCCCTATCCCACATCCAATGCAACCCAGCCTTTCAACACGTACTAGATACAATGAAATCAAGGGAGAAACTGTATTTATTTGCCTGTTACACAGTGTAAAGCACATCTTGACATAGTTATTTAATGGTCCACAGGCGCAGGGTGTGTTGCAAGCTTCTCAAGTATTATTCATGACTGTTTAGTTCAGCACCAACCGAATTATCTGCCAAGCAGAAGAAAAGAAGGTGGACACAGGAAATCAAAGGCAAGGAGTAGCTTCTATAGAAGCAGTTGACTTGTTTCAATTTAGCCTCAGGAAGTGATAGCTAGAGTTCCCACGGTAAAAAACATGGAAGGGAGGGCATAGTTGCCATTTCTCAAAGCATAAAGGGTAGAGGACACCCATAAAAATCATCCATGTGTTTAAGACCATCAAAACCACAGACAGATAATTAACTATGGATGGGAGTATAAAAATCTGACAAAATCAGGACTGGTTATTAACCAAAACAATTTCTAACTCAAAAGCCTACTAAGTTTGACTGTCAAAAACCAGAGTTGTGTAGAGAAGAACCTCTACAGGTCTGGTTTTTGTCCCTCCAGTCTACCTGACTGTCCCTCCTGACTACCTTGTCAGGAAAAAGGGATGAGGTCAGACAGACATTATCAAACCCAGCACAGCTATTAATGTGTTCAGGTGTCCAAGTCTGGTTTTTAAACATGAAAAGCCATCATAATTTGTTGCATTTGCAGATTAACAGTATTACCTATAGCTGACTGACCTCAGAAGCTATTGCTAGCCCCAAAAGAGGCAGAAATAAATTTCCATTATGGAAAGGAAGCATAAATGAACTTCAGTAACTCCGGTTCTCATTCGTAAAGAACACCCTGGACACCACTGACACAGAGATAAAACAGACTATTTTCTAAATTAGTTCTCACATTAATTCAGAACTGTGAAAGACAAACCAATATTGTACATATGCACTTTAATAACTTGACCAACATTCCTGTAAGTATTAAAAGTAGCTTTTATTAAAATAAAGTTCTCTGTATAAATATAATCATTACTGTGTACACAATTCATTTCACTACAAACACACCGCCATATTCAAAATCAGTGGCATTATATAAAGTACAACATTTGTTCAGTTGCATAATTTCATATGCAAGTACCTTATTTTGCACA
Source organism: Chrysolophus pictus (assembly GCA_037305975.1). Lineage (NCBI taxonomy): Eukaryota > Metazoa > Chordata > Aves > Galliformes > Phasianidae > Chrysolophus > Chrysolophus pictus. The sequence goes on along the minus strand of CM074577.1, from coordinate 43,800,923 downwards.
TCTAGAGAGGTATGAATTATTTTGCTTTTCAGAGGACACAGCGATATTTACAAGCAAACATGATCCAAACAGCACATGCAGATTCAGGGTATGCAAACACACGTACACGAACAGCAAGTCGCACCTGGTCACCCCTACAACAGATTATTTCTTCACAAAAAGGAGACCTGTGACAGAAAACAAGAACAACAAATATCACAAAGCTGTTCTTTAAATTTTCAGTTATGCAATTATTTGAAACTTGCTTGACAGTTAACTACGAGCATCCAAGGTTGGCTGAACCAAATAAGAAATACTGTTTTGTAGTGAAATGGCTGTTGTGTTGGAGAAGAGCAAGATTACTATTGGCTACTTTTAACAACTGCAGAAAAACTAAAATAACTGTATTTCAAGGAAAAAAATGCACCTCGTATTTTAATTTAATCCACTAGAAGTCTTTCACCTTGCCTAATTCAACACAAAAGCTGTACCTTGTGACCCATTCGTTATGTATACCACAGACTCCTATCAGTTCTAACTTTAGGAAATTGGTTTTCTTTAATACTTCACTACAACAAAAAAAGCCACAATTCATAATTAAGCATTACTACTTGGTATTTGTATATACGTAGCCTTACCGAAGACATGTGGCAAATGCTCTCCTGGCATTTCTGTACACAAAATGGATTGGAAACCCTTTAAATGTGTGACCATCAGGTACTGCTCTTCTTACAGCATCCTGAAACTCCTCGTTTCCTGCAGAAATACCTGTTGCACGTTCAAGCTCGTAGGCTGCTAACGCTGGTGACAATAGATAGGACAGATGGTCATCCCAAACAGTAGAAAGGCCAAGATCCTGCAAAGCAAATCACAGCATGATGACAACCATGCAGAAAAAAATACTAGGATATTAGTAAGTTTTAAGTTTGGATACTGTATAGAAAATCTATGAACAATCTTTGACTTGTAGTTCTTGGAAGTGAATCTGTGAAGCAGTAAAATATACACACCAAACCAGAAGGAACAAGAATCAAACACTACAAACAAAATACCAAACATTTATCAAGAAATTAAATCAGACTAGATTAAAACAAGACTAGCAGAGCAGAAACTGGATGTTTTGGCTACAGTGTCTTTGAAAGAAGTGTAAGACTACAGTGCTAGTTCATAAACAGACAGTAGAAATATAGAAAAGATCAACTAAGATTCACTTCATATTTTTCTAACATCTCTTAGAAGTTCACTTCAAAAAACAATGGACAAGTTCCCAAAAGAATGAACACGCACACTTTCCTTCTCCCATTTCACAAGTGCAAGCGAGTAGAAAAATCTACCACTTCTATAGTTTATGAGATTCATACTCTAAGAATTGTTTTCCACACTAAGTTTGAGCTTTAGATAGTAAGAGAGCAATCAAAAAAGATAGTAAGGGGGGGAGGGGAGAGAGAGTGTTGTATAGAGGAAGAGTAAAAGAAGGGGAGGGAGGAGAGAAATCTGGATTAAGGAAGAAACTAACTTCCAGAAATACCTGCTAATTTCCTAAAGCATTCAAAGTAAAACTGTGACAGCTGAAATCCTGCTTCTAATGAGGGACAAATAAATAAGACTGTGATGGATACACTCAGCTCATTGACAAACAGACTTTATCTTCTTAGTTCTTTCATAGAGCACTTATAAGCAGCCTGTAGATGCCTGTAAGCTAAAAATCATGCTTCTCAAAACAGAGCCAAAGGCAGGATGGGAGGAATAAGACCACGAGACTGCAGAATTGCCACTGCAAATACTAAGTGTGACATCTAAACTAGCTCTGTACAGTCATGCCAAGTGGTTTTTTTCAGTTGCTTCAATTTTAACACACCGCATTTCCGCAAAAGCTGATGGAGAACACATTGCAAAGATCTAAGTATTTACATTATACACAGCTGTTCAAAACAAGTACACAGTAAAAACGTGATTTGTTAAGGTAATAAAGGCACAATGACAGTTTTTAAAGATTACCTTCCTGTGTTCTGAGACAAGTATTCTCAGTTGCAGTTCTAAATCGTTGCTTGTCACTGCTGCATCTATCGCAGAAGCACACAAAGGAGGAAAAGGGGGAACTGAAGATGCAGTTCCAGGAGAACACACTGATTTTATTGCTTCTGCACTCATGGGCTTCCATTTAGACTCATCGTGTAAGTCAAACACACAGACCTCCACTGCATCAGAGGGCTGACAGTTTCCATAGAACTTCTGATGGTTGAAGACACAACCTATCGTGCGATAAGGATGCAATGGCCTGGGCTGTTCGACTATTGGAGGGTCATCAGGGTTGATAGGTCTGTGGATGTACCTGATTAAAAACATCCAATTTTTTATTAATACACTTTGCATTTTAAGTCAGGCTAAAAATACTTCAGTAGGACAGAAGTCATTTCTCCTTTTAAAAAAATAACCTAAATTTGTTATCATTTCCTCCCCCCCGAGACAGCATTCTTCATTTTCAGAAAAGCAGTCATACACATTTTGGAGGAGCAGCATACAACCAATCACTTTTCTTCCTTAAATCTAGAAAAGTAAGCTAATTAATTGAGCAGATGCTCAACAGCAATTACATTTTGCAACAACGTATTCATACAGCTTCCATATTATTTCTCAAAATGAAATGAATAAAGCTTAAGATGTTCATCACAGCATACGCAATCACTGGCAAAACATAATTTCTTATTTTCAACACTGGATATTAATCAGCTCTTTTCTCAAAGCCAACAGTTTTACATTTGAATATATGGTCCCACTGTACTTCTACCAGTGTCACATACAGCTATGTATCACAAAAGCTATGTTTCCAAAAGTATTGCTTCAAATAGCACTAAGAAGTATAATGATTTAGATCAGCACTGTCATCCATAAACAGGAAGTTCTTCTCACTGAAGTCTTGAGCGTACTGTTTTATTTTGGTATAAAAATTGGTCTCAAGTACCATTCTATACACTTGAGAGACAGAACCCATGGAACAAAAAGGGAAAGAACTAACAGATTCCTGAAGCCTTACAGCACACAACGACTACATGTGCTCTTCTAAAAAAACCTCAGGTGAGAGGAGATTTCCACAGGGAATGAAGTAACATAACACTGATTTCACAAATGAACTAAGATTAAAAATATATATATATGGGCCCTAAACAACTGCATCGGATTTCATTTCTTCACAAATCACAACAATCAGTTGCCCCATGACGCAAAAAAGTTCCTACACGGCTTAAAACCACAGAAAAGTATATTATGAACTATTTCACTCACACTCAACCAGTTATTCTCCAAACAGCAGAAGTACACAGAGCAAAGATCCACAGACAAAAGCCTCCTAGATACTTAGTATGTGAGAAGACAGGGAAATAAGTATCACAAAGAAACAAGACAAAACCAACAGGAACACACACACACACAAAAAAAAACACACCAGAAGAACTACACAAATCTCAATACATACTGTTTTGTTTTCTTATTTTCTTTTTACTCACCTATGTCCTGTTAAGCTCTCCCAAAAAGTAATCGTTCCATCGGTTCCACAAGTCATTACCCACGTGTGGGAGACTCCTTTTGCTTTTGTTCCTACACATACAAAGGCTTCCAATCCATAGCCAAGAAGAAGACTGCACAGAAGGTTAGCATGATCTTCACAGTCACCCTAGACAGTAAATGTTTGTAAGTTGGTTTGACTATCAGGCATAGCTAAAAACATTAACAAAATATATAATATTTCTCCAGTTGTTGTCTAACAAGTCATGTCTCCCACCTGTTTACCTAACGCACGCAACAGAAGCCAGGACTTTAAGGTTTACAGACTTAAGAATCTTGAACTCCATTTTTTATATGCACTGTATCAAAGTATATCAGGCCTCTACAACTTCCAAGACTGTAAAAAGAGTACAGCAGAAAAATAAGATCTATGCACATACTATAGAAAAGCAAGCCCAAACCAGGACCTATCCATCTACTAAACTAACATCCTAATTAAACTTCCAAAGATATGGTAGTCAAATATTACCTGAGGTAGTATCAGACATCATAAGTTAGAAAACTTAGCTGCTAAATGAAATATAGAGCTTCTGTAATTTTACTGCCTTGAGTGTACCGTCAACATTGAGAAAAATATTGTAATACTATAACAGGATGATAATAGCAGGATGGCAGAGTCCTTAGCTACAGTAAATGAGAATGAGCTCAAATGCAGCTGCCACTGATACAGAAATGAAGGAAAAGAGCTGCTTACCTTTGGAAGGCCTCAGGTTCCAACAAGAGAAACCCACACCTTCACTGCCAACCCTTAAATGAGGTCTGGGAAGGATTCTGGCTCCACCCCTTCCAGTCACTCAGGTGCACTGCATGCACCTGAGCTCCCCTGGCTGGGCCCTGCCTTCCCACCTGGTGCTCAATCACTGGTTCAGGCCATAACATTGCATTTTCACTACAAATATAAAACAGGATCTCTCAAGGATTTAGCTATTAAGCAGCTGAAAGTCATGTCTCACTGCATTTCCTGTCAACCAGAACAAAGTTTCTTCATGCTAAGAAATTGGTAGCAATGAATTGATGATGTCTAATTTTTCCTCTTACATGCCTTACAAAATGTTAGCTGTAAAAGCAAAAAACAATTTCACATGCAACAAAGCCTCCCTAATACAAACCACAGCATTCATTAGATAAATAGCATAATCTTCTTCTAACATAATCTACAAAAGAAGTATCAAGATAAGTACATTTAAACAAGTTTCTGGAGAATGCATTAATTTAATAGCATTTCAAGGTTTTGGACAGAATGGAGTTAACGTTCTTCATAGAGGCTCATATAGTGCTGTGTTTGGGATTTTTTATGAGAACAATGCTGATAACACACCATTTCAGGTGTTGCAGAGCAGTGTTTACAGAGCCAAGGCTATTTCAGCTCTTCATGCTGCCTTGCCAACAAGGAGCTGTGGGGCACAAGGAGCTGAGAGGACAGAAACAGGACAGCTGACCCAGACTGCCCAAAGGGATGTCCCATGCCACAAGGAATAGTGTTCAGCAATAAAAGCTGGGGTGAAGAAGGAGGAAAAGGGGATGTTTTTGGTGATGGCTTTTCTTTTTTCCTTAAGGAAAAAATTACACATGATGAGACCAGCTTTCCTGGAAGTGGCTGAACATGTGTGTGTTGAGGGAAAGTAATAAACAAACTCCTTGCCCTGCTTTGCTTGCATGTGCACCTCTACTTTTAATTATAAAAACATTACTGAGATTTTGAGTATCTCAGTGGTGATGAAAAGCACCAATTACTCCAAAGAAGCATTAAAAGGGATCAGTATTACTTCAATGAATTCAACATAAAAATACTAATCCAGAATGAGTGTGATTTGTTTCATTTATCATAGTCATATGATACAAACCTTCGACTAGGTGGAAACTTTTAGTGAAAAACCCTATCTTGCATAAACTGAATGCAAAGACTTACAGTCAATATATTTTAGCATCATCTACAAAACTGTTTTTTCCAAAAAAGCTCTTCCTCAATCAGTACAGAATTAAGCATCGATTCACTGAATAACCACATAGGATCTTAGAGAAGCAAGCGAAGCAACTTCAACATCCAATGGATGCACTGAAAAATGGATTCCAACAACAGCACTGAAGAAAGTTGGCTCCACCAAGGTGGCTCCACCAATCACCAAGGTTGAAAAAAAACTACAAGATCATCCAGTCCAACCATCCACCTATCACCACTAGTTGTCACTAAACCATGTCCCTCATCACAACGTCCAAAAGCCCTCTTGTCTAATATTTAACATCTGTCTCTATTTTGAAAGATTTTTAAAAAGCTACTTGCATCTAAGCGTTCTCTGAAATGGATTTAGTCCACGTTTTGCAACCTGTTTTAAATTACTAACTTCATGCCAATTATAAAGGTGTCATGCAAAGATTGTATTTACATACCTTGTTTCTACATATAAACGCAAGAAGTGTGCACCACTGTTCTTGTTTGCCACCACCTCCTCCAATGACAGGAGCTCTTTCATAACCCAGGACACTGACAAATCGTGCTGCTTGTCTAGGTGTGTCTAGCAACCGGCCCGCTCGAAGTGGTCTGATATATGAACATACTGGACGGTTTACTCCATTTTCATCCTGAACATGGGGAAAAAAAAATAGTACTGTTAAAACTTCCTGAAGCAATATCCATAGCTACTGTTAAACCTCAGTGAAGCTTTCATCCTGGCTGTGCCAGGTGTGTTCAGCAGTGAGATGAACCCACCACACCCTTACGTGGAAGTTAACACTACTCCTGAACACAGGTGGTGCAGCCAGAAGACCTTACTCCCCTGAAGACAAACAGTAGGTTTGGATTGCTTCTGGAAGTTATTTCATCATCTGTGCCAAGAAAACTGCTACTCTGCAAGTTAAATTCATATATTATCATGATAAACACAAAATATCTTACCATTCCTACTACTGAGAAGCAGTCACCAAGGAAGAACTGATGCACAGTAACTTACTAGCCAATGATTTGTTCATGTCTGTAGCTACCACGAACATTCACCAGCCAGATTACTTTACTGACCACAGAGTGCTCAAATATTGCGTGGATCTGCTCCAATATATCCAGTAACTCAACTATTTATTGTGGTATAAAACTTGTTTGCAATAATTTATATAGATCACTTAAGCATTTGCCATTTGTAGTTATTCAAGGAAAAGACTAGAATGGCTTAGCTACTTCCTACACCAGGGGTGCTTGGAGCAGCCCTTCTTTATGAATCACGCTCTTCAACTTTAGTATACATAGTTCAATTCTTGAAAACTTCATTTTCAGCATGCTATGTCACATGTAGCCCTGACTGGAATGTAACCAGATCATAAATCTATACAGATTCTACATACACAAACTTCAAAAACGTATCTAAGATTAAAAAAATATCTTGAAGAACAGATTGGTGTATTTGTAAAATGTACAAACCTGTGCAAAAATCTTTACCAGCCTTGAGTTGTGCGTAGGCCTAATCTGCAGGTATTCTCTCCACCACTGTTTAGCATACACAAGAAATAAACGTTCTTTTTCTGCTATCTTCTGACGTTCCAAAGTGAACTACAGGTAAGTAAATAAACATAACTATTCACATACCTACTAATTCTAAACAAGAACAAAAAAAGTAATCAATATACATACTAGCACATGATCCTTGTATATGTAAAATGAAGTTTAATATGACAGCATGCAACCAGTGCTAAAGAACAGTATTTTTAAATGAAAATCCAATGAAACTCTATTTACATTTCTTGTTTGTAGGCTCATATATCAAGCTTGACTGAAGTAGTGTTCATCCTCAGTGATGCATGTCTGTACAGAAGGATTACTCAGCTTGCAAAGCATGGAATAATATCTGTAAGCACCTTCAGGCCACCACTTACTGGCTTACCAAGCAGAATAGCTGATCACTGAACTTATTTTTTCAAATGGGAAAAGAGAGCAAGGAAACATATACAATACACTTAACATCCTTCAGATAGTACCTTACTTATTGCACTTCATAAAACTTTGATATAGGTAATCAACAAAAATAAACACAGTAAAATTTCAAGTGAAGTAATAGTTGGTATAAACAAAGTAGTTAAAAACAAGATAACTGCATTTAAACTGAGTGGGGAAAAAAACGCATTCAAAAACCCACAGCTCCTTACATCTACATAAGTAATTGTATAGTGAGCGTTCCCCCTGCTGATAAAAGAATAGGTCACCCCCTCAGAATCAGGGTATTACTTACCTGAGTGTTTGTTATTTCTGGAGACAGCGTCTTACTAAGCGGTGGATACATTTCAAGTCTGATGTTCAAAACGCCGACAGAAACCTTTGATTCTGTGCCTTCGAACCAAAATACATTCCTATCAGTCCTTTCAAATTCATTTTACTCACAACTTCAGCATGGCAGGAATAAAAGTTTTAATCATACAATCACAAAAAAAAAAAGCAAAAACAAAAAAAAACAAAAAAACCACCTAAACTTCTCTAAATAAGCACAACATAAAGATCTTCACTTAAATTTTCAACTCAGGAATGAGTGAAATGATAACCTGGCTAAAGAAGCTGGTAATTGGATCTGAGCTCTAAAGGCCTCTTTCCAGGCAATATCAGAACATACAAGATTAATGCTGTTATATAAATGCTGGAATAGACACCTACAAATAGATTGGAAGAGCCACAGTGTGAAAGTGCCCATTCTTACTGACTGTACAACTCACTGCTCAAATTAATGTGGTCAGAGCAGAGTGAAGCTCATTCTACCCAACATATAGTTTATTATGGAAGACCTGAGATGCCATGCAAATAATCATATTTTATATATATATTTATATATATATTTTTAAAGTAATCTAATGTTATTGCATAATGCTCATCCATTTTGAACTCTACAAACAGCAAGAATAAATTACAAAAGTGATATGGAATGATAAACAAACCAAGCAGAAACATCACATAGTAGCTTGTTTATTTGAGATAGCAGCATGCTTTTTGATGCTTTTGATGAATTTTATACAGTGTCTAGAATTTAGAAAAGGAGAAAAAGCACCCGAATATCTAAATTTATACCTTATTACTCTGGAAAAAAAAAGTTAACAGTAAATAAATTAGAACATTAAATTAGAACTCCTCCCATCACCCATGTAAGCATTAAACAAGTTATTACAAATAAACACCTCTATACCTACGAGTCTATAAAAAGTCGTATCGCTTTGTAAAGTTTTTATTCTGACAATGCTGATTGTTGGCAAATGATGCCAACATATTAGTAAATAAACATACTACGTTCATGTTCACTGAAAAAGAAAAGCATGCAATAATAATGAAAATTAATAACAATTTAAATAGTACATTTGATCTTAAAAATATTTTGAAGATAGAGTTTAATCTCCATTGGAATTAACAAGGGCCTGTTAGCCTATCTAGCAGGTAGAGACTGTGACAATGCATGCTCAAATGATTCAACTACGATTTGACAGAACACCAGGGTAAGAAGTCAAGATACAACATGACAGTGCTAGATCTAGACTTAAAATTGTATTATCTATTATCCCAAACACTTAGAACAGAACAGTCGAAAAGGGTGGCGGTGACAAATGACACAGAAAAATACAGAGGTATATCAACAGTTCAGCACCTAAACAAAGCCACTCAACCCTTCTACAAGAAAACACACTTCCAGCTACTGGAATGCACGGCAGCACAGCAGAGATCAGTTTCTCCAACAACTGCTACAGAGGACAAGCTAGATTTTACACTTGAGAGCATTGACATGATATTTTTCCTGGAGTTGCATTTGTTGATTTATGTTTGTTTTGATAGTTTACCCACATGCTGGAGATAACAGAGGCTCCCAGATACAGGGAGCATTATTGCACAGGATCTGGACACATATTCTTAACAATTTGATAAGACAAAAATCTGACCATCAGTCTCTTACATAAACTCTTCTTCAGGATACCTTAAAGTAATTCATGAGTTGAACTGAAATCAAACCAAATCATAAATACTACTCTAAGCTTATAAGCAAACTTAGTACACAATATTTTAATCCATCATTAAACGCTTATTATTTATTCTTACCTACACCCAGGAGTTCAACAGCAATATTTGTGATGCCATTCTCTGCAGCTAAGACAGATCGCCACTCCAAGAAATAGGATGCTACCAGCGTAGTCTCACCAAACGTGTCTGTTCTGATCAGAACCATATGCACGGGATCACATACAGATAACATAGTGGTTGCATCCACCATTTTACTCCCATCACCTGCCATAATTAAACCAATATTAAACAGCCAGAATATTATCACCCCAAGTCCTCCTTAAAATAATACTATTTTTAAGGTATGACTACATAAAAATAACTGCATATATTCTCTTGAAAACATGGAATGCTTCAGGTCTATTTACTGCACACCAGTATTGATTCCAGGATTCTTCCTGTAACATTCATCTGTCAACACATTTCCCAGCTTCCAACAGCAGAAAGGTGTTTGATGACTGACTATACCACAGGTATCTGCCAATTCATAGCAAAACGAGCTCCAATTAAAGTTCTTCCTTCTGCATGGTGGCAAATTTCTATCTGCTTTCACAAGAACGTTCAAGGTTGGAAGGAACCTCTGGAGATCAGCTGGCCCAACCCCCTGCTCTAGAAGGGTGTCCCTTCTTGAGCAGGGTGCCCAGGACTATGCCACTTACTTCAGAGTGGAAAAGACAAGGTAAGAACAGAGAAGGATCTAGAAGTGAAACCTGATATAGTCATCAATTTCCCTACAAAAATATAGTAATAAATAGGAAAGAAACATGCTAATAATGTCAGACCTATTTTGGAATAACTATAAAGTCAAAAATAAATCCAATAAAACAAAACAAAAGAAACAACATAGCATCAGCTTTAAATTCATGATGTTCCTTACCTAGGCTCTCCTTGTGAACTTCAAGTAAAAAACCATCATGGAAATCTGGCTCACAAGCACAGGGAACAGGTTTAGAACGGAAACGTTGATTTCGGAAATGTAGACACAGAGTAAAAGTAGAACAGATTTGGCCAGGCAGAGGATCTGGTTCCTGAAGATGTTCCAGAAAAGCTTTTCCACCCAGAACCTGAAGGTAAAGATACCTTCGTGTTGGGTCAATGTTAGCTGTAAAGCGTAGCAACAAAAATGAAGAGACTACAAATAAATCCCAGGAAGCATGTTAAACATCAGCTGACTAACAGGAGAATAGAAATAAAAAGAAATAATAAAGGTTTTGAAAATATATCCCTAGGAGAAAGTGATTTTAAAATACATGGAAGCTGTCTTAATGTAAAACAAATGAAACATTACTATCACATAAAGCTTGAATTTGTGTCAGTCACACAAACTTACATTGTTTAGATAAGCAGGGAAGACATCTTTTTCTCCTCTTTGGAGGCTTTAAATGAATCCAGTTCATATTGGATTATTAATTTCGAGCTCAATAATCCTACATTTGACATTTCTATTGAAACTACAATCCAGAAATATTAAAACAAACAAGCAACATACTTTTTTTCAAAACCGGTGGTTCTCTATCAACAAAATGTGTTGATGGTTTTGGAGATGAAGTCCTCTCCTTTCCATTCACATCCTGGAATCACAATAAAGAATGTTTAAGATGTTAAGTGAGGCAACAGCACTCTTCCCATAATCTTATAAAATTTAAAGATTCTCCTTTCCAATCAAATGTTATTCCTCTTGTACGTGAGACTTAACAAAAACTGAGTAAACACTGACAGTGTAGTGTTACCACTACACCAAATCTAGCACACACAGTTCGGTCCTAAAACAACACAAGTTGCTAAAGCCTTTTGGAACCACTAGAAATAGTACTTTCCTGTACATAAAGGAAGTCTACAAGAGAATGGGAGAAGTACACTTTGTCAGGGAGCGTAGACATAGGACAAGGGGCAATGGCTTTAAACTGAAATATAATGGATTTAGATGAGATAGAAGGAAGAATTTTTTTTTCAGAGGGTGGTGAGGCGCTGGCACAGCTGCCCAGAGAAGCTGTGGTGCCCCATCCCTGGAGGCACTCAAAGCCAGGTTGGATGGGGCCCTGGGCAGCAGCCCTGCCCATGGCATGGGGTTGGTCCTTTCCAACCTAAGCCGTTCTGTGATTCTATGCTTTTCATGTGCTAGAGCTTGGACAAGACACCACATCAGTAAGAGGAATAAGCAAAGTATTTTCACTCTTTAAAAGGTTCTCACAGTGACAAATTTAAGTTCTTTCATAACGTCGTCGATGATTCCTCGTTGTCTTAAGGCTTTTATCAGATCTTCCATGGAGAGCTGCTGATGCTCAGGTGCCAGCTCCTCACGTATCGTCTCCGCCAGAACTTCTCGGATCCTGCCATGGACATCCATCTGAAAGAGAACTCCTTACATGCTACAAAGAGAAGCTCCTGGCAGCAGCTGCGACTAAAGAAGCAATCTGTAGGACTGACAGTACTTTCTGTACACAGTGCCCATGAGTTCTTGGATTAAATAAGAACCAGTCGAGGAAGTCACACCACCTCCCCAAAACAGCCCTACCAATTAAAAGCGTTATGAGCACGATGAACCTGAACGCATTAAACCCCTTCCTCACGAACACCTGCAAATCCACGCGCTTCCCGTCTGACTTTTGAGGGAGACAAAGAAATAAAAACTTCGAACGATCGCTTCTTAGTTCTCTAAGGCACAAAAGCAGGCAATGCCCATTTCCTCCCCCCCTCAGCGCCACACTAACAAGGAGGCAAAACGCCGGCCGGGACACAGCTCACCTTTTGCAGCTGCTGCTGGATGAGCCGCTTCAGCTCCGAACCCTTCCCGGGCGGCAGCGCCATGGCGGCGGGCGGCAGCGGGGCCGCGGGCGGAGCTCCGCCCCAACGGCCGCGACGCGAGGAGGGCGGGGCGGGGCGGGGAGGGAAGCGGGCGGAGCCGCGCCGTGCGGCGTCCATCTCCGAGCGCGGCCTTGCCGGCATGTTCGTGCCTTGCGATGGCGGCGGCCCCGATTTCGAGGGCTTCACGCTGCTCATGGTGAGTGGTTGCCGGGTTGCCGCGGTGCTGGGGGGGGGCGGAGGATAAGGGGCTGCGGTCTGAGCGCCTCTAGGGATGGGGCGCCCGCAGCTCTGTGGGCAGCCGAGCCAGCGCCTCGCCGCCGGAATCTTCCTTCTTTCAGTTGAAAGCCATGTTCCTTGTCCCATCCCTGCGGGCAGCGCAGCACCGCGCAGCCCCCGGCTCACGTACGCCTCCAGGGGGCGAGGGAGAAGAAAACGTGCAGGCTGATAGTTTGATAATAGGGCAGAAAAGGGAAAATAATGACGAGAGAAGAACGTACAGAAGTGAAGCACGCTGCAATTGCTCACCACCTTCTGACCCAGCCCCCAGCCAACCCCCCCGCCAGTTCTGTTGCCGAGCACCTCGCCACATGGCGTGGGACGTCCCCTGGGCCACTCTGGCTCTGCTGCCCTGGTTCTGCCCCCTCCCAGCTCCTTGGACCCCCAGCCCCATGCTGGCAGGGCAGCACGAGGAGCCGAAATGGCCTTGGCTTTGGGAGCGCTGCTCTGCAGCAGCCACAACAGCGGTGTGGTGTCAGCGCTGTTCTCATCTGAGGGGCAGAACGCAATGCTACGCCGGCTACTGGGGATTTAGCTCCATCCCAGCTGAAACCAGGGCGGCGAAAAACACCTCATTCGTGCATATTGCTCAAGCTGAGGCTTGTAATTGAATGTGTAATATCAACGTTACCATTAGGTGTCACTTGAGGTCTGCCAATCTCTGCATTTGTTTTTAGAGTGACTTTTACCTATTCTGCATTCCCCCTGCCCGCCCTCAAAAAAAAGAGGGGTGGAAGAAGACAAGTTTCAAAACTTTGTTCAAGTTTACAGTGAGAGACAGGGTTATTTACAGAAGTGGTCGGGGTGATTTTGGGTGACCAACCTAAGGGATAGCTGTCTTTGCCTGAAAATGAGCTGTCACTTAAAGAAATCACCTTTAGTCAGAAATGAAATATCTTGAACCTTCGCTCTTTGGAGAACGTATTGTCTGTAAAACACGTTGTAATCCATTGATTTCTGTTACTTCAGCCAGCGGTGTCGGTGGGAAACGTTGGCCAGCTGGCAGTAGATCTAGTGATCTCCACACTTTGCATGCCTAAAGTGGGCTACTTCTACACCGACTGCCTGGTGCCGATGGTGGGGAATAATCCTTATGCTACAACAAAAGAGAACTCAGTGGAGCTGAGCATAAATGCTGAAGGTGCGTACTGAATGCTTAGGGTGTTTGCAAGATGCATGCAGTGCAAAAAAGGTTGCATTTACTTTTTTTGTTGTTACGTTTTGGTTATGGGAATTATGTTTAAACTAAAGTCCATAATAACAGCTTCAATAACTAAGTCTCTGTCTTAGGAATAAGAATGTGTTTGGACTTGCAGAGGGAAACTCTTAGACCTTACTTTATTTTTGATAACCAGTTTGACATATGGAACCAGTAAGAAATGCTGACTCACAACCATGTTGCACTGCAGCCAAAACTCCCAACAGTTTTAATCCTAAGCAACATGAAGTGTGCACGTAGTTCAGGTGCAGGAATGCAAGCTGCATTCTGGTGTAGAAGAGTGTTTCTCCCTTCTTGCCTATGTTTGTTTTTTCCCCCTTATGCTATTTCTCCCCCTTAAATTCACTGGGTTTTGCCCCATCTCGGTCATGGTGTTTCTTTCCTTTCTTTTTTCTTCCTTTTTTTGCTCTTAAATCATAGGAATTTCAAAATAATCTGTCAGAATCATTGTAAAGCTGCACAAAAGAATTTCCTGAATCATCGTAAGAGACAGATCTTCTTATGTTCTGTTTCATTCAATCTTTTGAATCTGTGACAAGTGAAATTAAGTTCCAGTGAAGACATTGCACAGAAATAGGTATTTAACAGCAATCGGGTTTTTTCAAATTGGATTTGATAACTGAAAGGTTATCCTCAGGTTTGTAAAGCAGATAAGTCTGTATACTTCTAAATCCAGATTTCCTTTTTTGTTAAAAAGCTTCATTATTTCTCCTTGTAGTATATTCATTGCCTTCAAAGAAACTTGTAGTTCTGCAGATCAGATCACCTTTTATAAAGGTACGTGCATCCATTGATTCTTCTGAGCTCATTCATCAGAATTTGCAGTTCTGTGGGCAGATGGTTCAGGCACCCTGGGTCAATTTTACAAAATGACTCAAACAAACCAAAGAAACACAACTAGAAGTAGTCTGCCAGGCTAGAAAACGTTTTCTTAAAACAGACCAAAATCTAGCAAAGCATTTTTCTCCTTAGTGCTGTGACACTTTCTGTGATGGATACAGCTTTGTCTCAAAGCTGATTTCTGTACTCTCTGAGGGCTGAGGTTTAGTTTTGTTTTTCCAAATCCCAGAACAACTCAGCTGTATTGTTAGATCTTATTGTTAACAAGTCCTTAGTTATTAATAGTCTCGAACAAAACACAGAATGTTCTGAGTTTTGTCCATTTCTCTTTTCTTCATACAGTTCTTGCCTTTGTGTATGTATCTTGTATTGTAATGGCTTAATTTTTGACATTGCTTTTTGGCAAAATATGGAAGAATACGATGCGATTTAAACATTATTCTAAAGCTTTTTTCCTCTGGTACTTATGGCACTTATGTTGTTATTTGTGTGCTCTTAATAAATGTAATCATTATGTGTGTAGCTTTAATCAGATAAATTGCCAGTCTTCTGCTTTTTGAAAGTAAAAGTGAACCTGTGAGCTTAAGGGATGTGAAGAAGAAATCTATACAAAGCTGAGCATTAAATACGACATCGCTTTTGTTTTTTTTTTTTATCAACACAAAACATTTTTATTTCATTTTCTTCTGTCTTTGCATAAAGAACAAGTACAGGCCATTCTGTCAAACTCTGCTTTCTTGGGTGGAAAGCAGCAAATGTGCCAGAGTCATTCTTCTGTCCAGCAGCCACGCATACCAGCGCGATGACGAACAGCTCCTCGGGTATGTTTGTGTCCTTAAAAGATCTATTTAATGTTTATGTTCTTTTTGGCAGTCTGACTTTTTTCCCTCTTTTTGTAGTACTTTTCATTACCTTGCTTTGCTGTGTAGATAGGACATCTTGTTTTAATAACGTATGAAATGTTTCATGTTACACAGCGCTAGTCTCTGAACTTACTCCTGTTGAAAGTCCAGAGCAAATAATGCGCTGTAAGGACACTGTGCTTGGCCTGCACTGTCAGTCTCAGTTTTAACTTCTTTATTTCTTCCTGTCAAGGACCACCAGCTGCTCAAGGTCACAGATTAGATATCTAAGATTTAGTAGAATATTAGTTAGTCTCCTAACCTTTCACTGATTATTTTGCATGTTGAGGATTTTCAGTATATGGCAAGATCTCCAGGCTGTATCCATGTGTAGAGCCTTAGAGGAGGCTTAGGTCTATGTGCATCCCAGATAGAGTTCCCAGTGCTGTTTGTGTGCAGTCTAAAGAGTGGCCAGCTAAGATGGAGAGAAGTGGGAAGGAGTGATACTCATTTTGCACATTCTGAGTCATACGTTGTACCCATTTCACCTTTTTTTGTGAAAGGGAACATGAGCGCCACAACTCTGACACCAGAGTCACTAAAGACTGAGAATAACACATGCAGAAAACAGCTTTTTGAAGCCTGGGGGTAGCTGTAGCATGAGCCTATTATGAATACTGTGTAACAGTGAAGTCTATACTTACCTTAACTTTAATTGAATCTGTTTCCATCTGAAGGAAGAAAAGTCACCTTTTATATGTAAATTATTTTAGCAGCAAAAGTTCTCCTACTTATGTGCTCATGTGGCTGGTATTTGCCAGTTACAAAAGCATCTAAAAAGGATAACTTAGTTATATTTGTGGCAGAAAATTGTGTATATATATCCTGAAGTCACTGAATGCTTGTAGACTTTGGCTTGGAGAGGAAGGGAATATTGCAATTCTTCATTGCAGGCTAGAGGTCCTCAATGCTTGCAGCTTCTTTCTTCACAAGTAATAACTTCAGTGCTGTCTTTTATTGTCAGGCTGATTACATTCTTGATTTGTTCCTAGGACACCACTGCGCTACCTACTTACACCAGCTCTTGAGAAAGCAATTGAAGGCCATATGCAGGAGCTGAAATGGAAAGAAATGGAAAAAGTAGCAGCTTACCCTGGAATAAGTGATACAGAAAAAGTTCTACATATTCCTGGAGGTGGCATCACAAAATTGTTGTTTACTGAGAGGTGAGTTGCATGGAGATAAATGCATAAAGGATATCAGGTTTCCTATCAGAGCACCTGGAGGTGTTCAAGTCCAGGTTGGATGGAGCCCTGAGCAACCTGATCTAGTACCAGATATGGAGGTTGGTGGCCCTGCATGTAGCAGGGAGGTCAGAACTTGATGATTCTTGAGTCCCTTCCAGCCCAAGCCATTCTGTGACTCTAATGCATGAGTAAAATTATTGTGGATTAGTTGTGGATCTTTATTGTTGTTAAAAGGTGTGCACATTAGGAATTGTGGCAAAAGCATGTCAGGTGGCAAACTTTAGCTAGCAAAGCTCAATCACTGCACTGAACATATCAGTTCTCCAAAAGGGATTTGTTTTGTAAGTGCCAGGTGGAAAATTAGCTTTTGGGTTTTTGGTTTTTAGTGTGTGTGTGGTTTGTTGTTTTTTTTCCTTAACTATTGCTTTTGTCACCCATCCAAACTGCTATCTCCAGCAACAGGAGTTCCTAATATCATGCTTACCTTTCTGCTGACTCCTGCTATGGAAACAGTGCATAAATGCAAAAGCTGAGACCTCCCAGGACTGCAGAAATCAAAGTAAACTAAACCAAAAACACACAAAAACTTCATGCCTAAATGAATAAAACATGACAATGCTAAGGGAAACTGAACTTTAAAGATAAAAAATATTGAAGTTGTTGTAGCACATGCATCATAGGACTTAATTTTAAACACACTGATGCTGTTTTGTGACTATCTAGTTGGTATCACTTCCCCCCAGAAAAACAACCCACCAAAAACCCTTCAAAAACAACATTATGGTAAAAGCCATTTACCAGAAGTAGCGTTCCTGGTCTAACAAAGGAAGGGGTAGATTTCAGCATATGTTTTTGCAGAATGTATGCTTAAGTCAGCTCTGATTGTGGGTTTTAATGACTTTTTCCTGAACGTTGCAATAGCAAACAGGGCTTGGAAAGTTTGCTTCATTGGTAGGAGGCAGAAGTGGAAATTGTAACAGCCTGTAAAACCGCTGTTTGAAATACATGGAAGGATAGAAGTGATTGTATTGAAGGCTCTGTATAAATGCCCCGCTAGGGCAAAAGTGCCAGCACTCTGGTTGCAAACTCCATGTAGAGGAGACCCTGAGTAACCCTCTGTGACACAGGATTCTTGCCTTGCAAAGGAAAGAATAATTTCAAGGTTTAGAATGCAAACATTAAGTGTGGAAATGTAACCAAGCAAGTCTGGAGGAAAAAAAAAAAAAAGAAAAGAAAAAAAATGCATTGTGTGTGTGTGTGTGTGTGTGTGTGTGTGTGTGTGTGTGTATATGTGTATATTATATATAAGGATTACATGTGTACGTATAATACATGGAAATCTGCATTTTCCTTTTTAGTGTAATACTTCTTTTAAACCAGACCATATACAGCCTGTTGTGCTAAATACACAAATACATTTGTTCTTGATTTGTAAAAGAAACAGAAAAGCCTGCCTGTTTTTGTTGCAGTTGTTCCAAAGGAATCCACATGGCAGTTCTTCTCAAATTCTGCTCAGAAGGGGACAATATCCCTGACGCCTTTGGGCTTGTTAACTATCTGAATGAATGGCTTCAGCTAATTGAAATCACAGTAAGTGCTGTTTGTTTTAGAGCTTTCATATTTTATATCAGCTATTTTCATTTTCTGTATTGGCTGGCTTCACTTTGGCCTGCAGTCACCAAGAGCAGGCCAAATGTAAGATATGTTCTGATTAAAATTGTGCTGGGAAGTTTCCCACCCAAAAAAACAAACCTTGGACGGAGGTGGTGGAAACTCTAAAGATTTCATCTACTTAGAACTTCCAATATTTTTCTCTAAAGCTGTCCATCATGACACTGACACTTGAAAGGCTGCCCATGATTTTGATAAATATGCCAGAGAGAAAATTGCATTAAATTGCATTATTATTTAAAACTTCAAGGAGTTACTCTGTCCTTGTTGCAGAGAAATTCTTCCACAGATGCTTCTCCAGAGAGGGAAATACCAGACCCTTCTTCACAATGGAAAATACCAAGTTCTTGGCGCCTGCTTTTTGGCAGTGGTCTTCCACCTGCACTCTTCTGAGCTGTTTGGATTTCTTCAGTAAGTCACATCAATATAGTGTCAATCATCCCATGAAAAGATGATTGTATGCTAATTGCCAAGCGACAGCAGCCTGATTTGTAATGTAAACACATTCTTAGGGAAAACTTCTTTTATCCCTGCTAACTATTGAAATAACAGTAACTTTCAGAAATTGAACAAAGAAATAGGTTTGACGTAGTTGTTTATTGAAGTTTTTTTTTCTTTTTAAATAAAATATTTTCAAAACCCTTTTTGTTTGGTTAAAATATTACTGCAGTAGAAAAGCTCACAGTGTCTCTCTTAGCATAGCTGGGAACTTGATTGACGTGCAGTTTTTTAAATTTTGTAGAAAGATAAAGGGCCACTCTTATAAGTCAATTGTGGATCTCTTCCAAAACCTTCCTGCTGATGTCAGTATAGCTCAGAAGTGATCCTTCTGCCTTCTTTTCCCAATGTTGCCACAGTAGCTTCAGCTGGGGAGACTGCGAGTAGCAGAGTAGCACATGCTGTGTTTTCTGATGTTCCTGCTAACAGTTTCCACTCTTCTTCCGGGGACTGCAGAAACATTAGAACAAAAGCTTGTGAGGTAGGCAAGCTTTCTTAGACTGCTTTGAGAATGTATGCAGTGCCCTGAAATATGAAGAAAGTAAAAGGCTGTCCTGAAAGCAAGCAGTCTGGAGCCTATATGTTATAGTGTAGTCTGAAATACCAGTTTTGTTCACTGTTTCATGTTTGCAGTGGGACTTCTTGCATTACTAAGCTAAATATTCGGTTTTGATCCTTTTATTTCTTTTGGCTTGTGGTCTTGTCATTGTTTTACAAAAAACCTGAATGGAAATACAAACCATTTTGCAGCATTTACGTAGAACTCATCACAGAGGTATTTCATACCTGCAAACACTGTTTATTCAACTCTTGCATAGTTAGAAAAGAACCAATGTCCTAAATACTCTGCTGCTGAACTTGCAGGATATGCAGGAGCACCTTTCAGAGAGCTCTTTGTCTACTGCTCATAGTGCTCACGTGCTCTAAACTCCCACCTCGTGGGAGTATAGAGTATAGATGCACTGGACGTGCTTAATGAGACTTTTCCAACCATCATTAAATACTGGTATGGGAAAGGAACAACAAGCACAAGCTTTTACAGTTTTCTGGTTTCCCTAGTTGTTATTTTTTAAATAAGAGGACTGCATAAGCTTTATTTAGTTGGATCTGTTTAACTGCTTCTTTCCTTTAGGATCAAATTAACGACTTCATTTTGACCCAATTCTGAAGTGCCATCATTCCAGCATCTGTGAGCTTCAGCCACACTACAGCAAACTTTGGAAATGTCTCTGCTCCCCACAGCCTGGGCTTCTATCTGACGTACTCCAGCCAGGGCGCAGTCCATGTGTTGCACACTTGGAGTTCTCTGGAAAGTTTTGGTGTTTGAGGAACTTGCTCCGTGCAGATAGCTCTGAGGCTCCCTGCAGCTGCTGGAGGCAGGCATCAGCTTTATTTGAGGTCCAGAATATATTATGTAGATAGAAAGCATACAGGTACTAAAAACAACCCTTGAAATACTCAGGTCAACTTTTGTGTTTTTAAGAAGACACAGAAATAATCTGAAGGATAAGCCTAATTCGGGTGACAAGCAAGTGGTGCTTGGGTATCTACAGAAAGCTCAGCAAACAGGGAATGATGATATCAAATAGTTGCAGTAGTCAGGATGCAGCATGATGTATGCTGAGTGGTACCTGGGATGCAGCATTTCAGCAGCTGGTGTACCGCAGAGTTCTCTCTATCAGTTAACAGCTGGGATAAATCATATTTGAAGCCTTAATTGTTTTGCTTTGAAGCAAGGGGAAACAGTAATTAAAAAGCCTCAGTGTGCCTGCTGAGTGTGGTCCAGCAGCTGATTTGAGCCTCCAACTGGAAACCCATTTTGCCTTTGTCTCAAGAAGCAGCCCATCCTATTTTTGCCTTCATGTTTCACAGCAGAACTTGAGAGCCCTGCACAGAGAAGTGAGGCACGTGCTGGGACTTCCTGAGCCTGTGTCTTCACACTGCTGCTGTCACAGTACAGCCCATCTGTTTGGGAACTGCTCTCAGTTCCCTGTGCTTGATGAGGCAGTCCCATGACCCACTCAGCTGAGAGAGTGACTTTTAAAGCCCTGAAGAGCAGTTTGAGAATTGAGTCACTGTGGGACGAGGGCCAAAGTATGCTCAGAGCACACCACGAAGTACAAGATATTGCGTATTAGACAGCTATCAGAGATAGCAGCAGGTGAAATACAGCAGTGTGTACACGTGCTGCCCATCACCAAACATATTACGACAACTCAATAGTTCAGAGAGGGCGAAAATAATGAAAATGTAAATCTCAATTTAGAAGTCACAAACTGCTGAGAGCTGTATCCAAAGATGCAGACAGTGCTACAAGCAGGCTCCACTCCTGCATTCTGCAGCAATGAGGTTTGCTGCAGCATAGGCTAGACCTCTGTCCTTAACTAGAAGTAGGCATAGCACAGGGCTGGAAACACTGCTGAGTCCATTAAGCCAACTTCAAGCTGTTCCAGTTCACCCCTTCCCACTCCAGCTGCTCAGACTGATAAATCAGAGATGTGAAGTGAAATATTACACATAACACACACTGATGGCACAATACAAAACCCTTTAATGAAAGGCTCCACCTGGGCACCTGGCCCTCAGCCCATTCGTTGCAGGAAGGGGTGGGCAGTGAGACACCCCCTTCCCTGAAGGCAGAACAACAGAACACATTCCCAAAGTTACTCCAAACATTCTGTGTATATTTGGTAGCAAACATAAGGATTACCAAATCAATGGGGCAGGTTAATGAAATAACGTTCTTAGTGGTGTATTACAAAAGAAATGTGCAAGAGTTCCTCCCAGCTGAGACTACAGTACTGAGTATTCATTGAAGTATTTGCATAAAGCCCATTCTAGCAAGACTATGTAGCAATGTTCCAGTTAAGACAAGGTATCAGGAAACACCATGAGGTGAAACATTTCTTCTAATTCCAAATAAGCTTTTAACAGTTGCTTCCTAACATAATTCGCACACAACAGCACATTGTCAATTTAAAAAAATATTTAATGCTGCCAAAATCGTATAAAAATACAATAAGAGTGGCAGTACAAAACAAAATATTTCCTAATTTATTTCTTTTACATCTTTCTACATTAATACAGGCATTATAAAAACACAAGACACAGCAAGTCATTTTGTTTTGCAAAGTAGCATGCTGGTGGTGTTTCTTCGTCCCCTGGATGCAGTTTACGCTGTAAACAGATAACTGAGGTCCTCCTGGTATTTAACAGACCTCACTTTTGTTCCCGAAGAGGGGTTCATGTCTTGCTTTGCATGTCATTAATTTGCAGTTTATAGCTGCAGAATATTCACAAGTCTTGGAGGCTTAGGTGTCAGTCAGTCTCGGCCTACGACATACAACGCAAAAGAAAGTCACCGATTCAGTACACAGTGCAAGGACAGAGAAATCAGAACAGACAACGGGTTGGCAACTCACTACAGAACACAGGCTGCTCACGCATGCACTGAAGGGACTACTGATCACTGTTTGTCTGCGGCAAGCACTCTTGGGAAGCTGTTGCTCTTTGGGAAGCTATTCCCACATTATCGTATAAGGCACGTACTCGCTGCAGAGCTCCAAGTACAGGTCAGCCTTTTTAGCCACTTGCACATGCACTAAGCCACAAGTGCTGCAGAAGTCTTCTTTGACCTGAGCGGGACTACAGAAGGCTGCAGCTCAGCAGACTTGCCACCTCTGTGGCTCTACAGGCCAACCCCGGCCTATAGAGAGAGGCATGGAAGTAAGTTCTTAAGCAAAATCTGCTTGTTGGAACATTTTCCTCAGTACATGAGGTGTGTTGCTCTTAGGAACAAAGGCTATGCTCCAAGGAACACACACAGCCCGCAGTACTAAATAGCCAGTGTGCTACAAGCAAAATGCTTCTACGTTCTGCAAGCACTATGCTGATGCACACAGAGGGTTCTTCTGTTCAATTAGAATACAAAAAGTTATCCCAAGTACTTATCCAATTTAAATAACGACTCAGACAGAAGTACAATTTTGAACACTTTTTATTTTTCATACATAAAAATGAAAGACTGACCTAAACCTTTGGGGTGTCAGGGTTAAAGAACCCAGGAAGACTACTGTGTGTTATGGCAACTTTGCAAACTCCATTCTGTGACTTAAGCCACTTGGCCATACAGAAGACTTCCTCTTTTGTCACTAAATTAAGTCTCTTGAGCAGTCATCAAGTGTCTCAGGTTAAAGCATAATGCCAGCAGCAAGCTAAATAATTGAGTTAACATTCATTGAACTTAAAGCTCCCGAGGCTGCTCATGACTAACACAATCCAACACATGCACGTGTATACATTTATACTTCTTCCCTACTCAGTGGAATATCAATTGATGCAAGTAAACCATTTCAGTCAAGACCTAACAAAATTATCTGGGTTTCACTTCCAGCATCTTATTTACATAAAATAAGTCTCTGATTTTTCCAGAATTCTGTTTCACAATGAATTCCATTTTCTTAATACATTTCAACAGAAATACAGCTGTACTGTGACACTAAGTAGACTGTCCCTGCATGAAGAATATAATCAAACAGAGGACTTAATGACTAATTCTAAACCACTTGCAACTCCAAACCACTTGCAACTGAGGTCCAAACATTTCTTAGTGGTATTTTCATAAAAAACACACGATTTGTATAAAGCTTTCATCTAAGAGTCAAACGCTGTTTGACCAAATTCTGACATCCAGTACACCTCAAGCATTTTGACCAACATATTTCCAAACCAGGGAAAAGCCCAATGCAGTAACACTTCAAAGTGCAAAAGCACTTTGAAAGTGCCATGGAAACAGCCAACACAAATGGCAGGAACTGGGGGAATGGAGTGGCAGAAGGCATTTCCTTCATTTTCATTCTTTCTTTAAGTGTTTCCTAAAACAAACGTCCCTGGGATTGACAAGCCTTCATTCCGACCCACATTTATTCTTATTTAACATCCCACTTGTACACAACTGCTCTAAATTTTCATCCTAGAGAAAAACTAAATACCACAAGGCTCAGTTTGCAGTCAAACATTGCAAGCCTCCACAAGTTCTGTTGAAGTGTTTTGTCCCAATCCCAAATCTGACACTGAGGGACCAGAAAGAAGTTTTATCCAATCTGACACCTGTGATGTTCTAAGAGATCTAATATTCATGTCCCTCCACTCCCACACTCTCACAGAAAACTCACTGTTCAAACTGTTTTGTCCAAGACTTGTACTGGTTCATAACTCAATTTAAGGAAGTTCAGATCTTGAAGATACAAGGATGTAATCAAACAAAATTTCTACCTATCACCACTAGAAGAAGCTCCTTTCACTCTACTGCATGAGAAGGTAATGTGAGATGACAGAAAATGGCTCCCTGCTGCCTGCTCCACAGCCCCCTCCCAACAAAGAGGGCCTCCTCAGTAGCTACACAACAAAAAGCCAAAACAGAGAAGAAGCTGGAATCAGGGAAAATTTGAAGTGAGAACCTGCCAAGACCCAGAGTTCAGCATCTGAACTCTGAACCTCATCTAAAGCAAACACAAAGGTGGTAAATGACAGTGTTTTCACTGAAGCTTTTGCCTGCACTTTTTCCTTAGCTGCTTTTAGGTATTTTGAATTAATTGGAATATTTCTTCATTATAAAAGCATTTAATTACATTCGACGTGCTTTTCCAAAGCCAAGATATATTTTATAAGGCACATAAATTTACACAGTGTATCAGTTACAGCTGATACTTCAAAAATCCTCAATCTTCCCAATTAAAGGAAAAAGAAAAGAATCTTCCATCCAACTTGTTGGCTAACTTATTGCAGTTGTCAAAATTATGACTGCCTTAAAATTCATAAACTGCCTGCCTTGTATTGTGTCACAGCCACTGCCATGCTGCTCTGCTCTTAGAGCTGTACAGCAGGTCAGCAATGCCACAGGACAAATTATCTTTGTTCTATTGATACACCATTTCCCAAATACAGAACTGCGTGCTCCAAGGAACTACACTTGTTTTCTCTTCCTTATCTGGACACTTTAGCATTTGTTTACTATATAAACAGTGTAGTTCAAAATAATAACATTAACTATTTGAAATGAGTTTCAAAGAGTACGCACAAGTCAGCCTTGCGTATTTATGTCAGCCTGTTTGGGCCCCACGCCTGGCAAGTTACTGCTGAGCTCTGATGTGCTGGAAACCTGTCAGTTCCTCTGGAACAAGAGCAAATCGTCTAGCTCTCTCAGTATTTTTCAGCAATCAATCCAAGAAGTGCTTTACGAATGAACAACAAAAAAACCTCAATAAGGAATCCCAAGAGGACACACCAAAGCAGAAAACAATCAAGCTAGGACAGTGGAGAAGGTCAACACAACTTCTTTGAAGTCATCCAACAAGTCAACACTTGAATAAATAAATCCAGGTTTCAAAGTGCAGTCCAATACTACAAAATAATAAGTTTCAACTTAATACACCACATATAAGCTCTGTGTTTCAAGAGAACTGAAAGGACAGCAAGTGATCTGTGTTCGGTTACTGTTTAGCAAGCGTTGTTATCGTCCAAGTAATGGAAACAGACTAATCAATATTAAAGTGCCTATAGGATAGGTATTCCCAAAATATCCCTCACTGAGTGTTTTACTTTCACACACCTCTCAAATACAGAAACAGGCAACTTGAAGAGCAATTCTGCACTTTGTGAAATTCTGGAAGTAGCTAACAACTGAAAATACTGGCTATAGGGAATACTACCAGCATTTGTTTTCTATCAAAACCACACTTGGAAGACAAAGTAGTTTTCTTTGAGGTGCTTTCTATGTATATTACTGATAAATTGATTTTATTCTTTATAGCAATTAATCTATAGACACACAGAACATTATGTTTCACATTTAATGGAATGTCAGAACTTTAACAAAGTTGGCCTTCAAACAGTAGCTGAAGTCTGAATACATTGATCAGTTGAACAGTATACTTTTCAGTGGGGGCTATGTTCTCCAAAGCCTTAAAAAATTCAAATTCCCAAGCCTTACTTAAATAACAAAAACTACAAAAAATAAATAAGGAATGCAAAGTAACAGAGTAGAAATCGCTAAGTGCTTCATCAGACCCCTAGCTGCTCACATCATAAATCTGAGAGTCAAAATATGGGGTATGGTTGCACTATTATTTTCATGCACAAATTACACAATCTCTAAATCAAATTCTTTTTTGGTCAGAAATTTGTACAAACTGAGCTTTTAAAAGTACAGTGAGCTACAAAAAGATTAAATATGCAATTATAAAATATATTTATCCTAGGTCATAAGAATATAAAATGTTTATGCTCATGTCACCGGTACATTACACATTACACACATTTAAGGATAACTTCTTGGTACTAATAACGTAATGGTACAACACTGTTTATTGCTTATGTCAGGCATGTAAATTTAAATCCAAACAGCCTTCAGTAGCTACAACTCTGTGGTTCAGGGTTTGCTCTAGATCCAGTAGACCATTTTTGAAAGTTGCAGCACATTTGCACCTGCTTATATAAACAAAAAATAACAACTCTGTTGGGGGGGTAGCAGTTCATTTAAATACCTGCAGTGGAAAGTCCTGAGATGTTGACAGATTATCAAGTTTACATCACTCCTCTATTGTATGTAATGGTCTGTACCCATTCCAGGTGTAAGGAGTTTACTGCTTAGAGTCACACCCCTGGTCATTAACTTGCAGCAAAATCAGCTGCTGGAGCAGACAAGCTTACTGTTACTTACAAGGAATGTTCTTGAAAATACATTTTCCAGCAAGAATACGCGCCAACTAAAATCAGTGTACCAAACCCAATCTTAGCAAGAATAGGTTTCCAATATAACCACCTTTTTCTTTTTCTTTCAGTCTCATTTAGCTTCTGCTTCATCTGCTGGACCTTCTGTGCTGTGTTAGCTTTCCTATCGTCTCGCAGTCGTTTTCGAGCAGCACTTAAAGAAAAAAGGAAAAATAAGAAAAAGGTAACTCTTCAATTGCACATTCTGTTCCAACAATCTTCACATAAGTAGTTTCAGGTAAGTGAAGCCCCATAAAGTTAGCAAATGACGTATACAAAGATGTAAATAGCCCTTGGTGTAAGCATTCAACAGGGAATGGAATTAGCTGAATTATTTGCCTCTTACTCATGCTAGCTGAGATGTTCCACATGGAGGCTGCAGGTATGTGCAGCATAAGGTACGAGATGAGAGCGCCTGCAATATGTAATGCCTGCCCTTGCTACACGGCTCACACTCGTGCAGCTCTGCACAATCCAGCCCTGGTCTCTGGCCCCATAGCAATATGGGCAGACCCCAGGGACACAGTGCCCAAAGCACTATGCCCAATTCCCAAAACAGCAGCACACAGCAACCTCAACTCAAGTAAATCCAGGAACTCAGGCATTTGTACTTACAACAAATATTAACTTGATACAGAAAGACAAATTCATATACCATAGCTAAACCACAGAAATCTGTGAACATGCAACATGAATGGAAGGTAACATGTGGCTTCCATCATGCAATTTCAACCACCAAATTGGAAATGGCAGGTGATAAAAACCTTTGTGCTTCTAAAGTACTGTGTATTTTACCAAAGTTCTTATAGAATTTAAAATGTGTATTGAATTATGTTGGGTATTTTTAGGACCTAATTTGCAGATAGACTACAGGAAAATGACTGCAAGCTCGAGGTTTAGAGACATCTAAAGCTGAAGTAGGTGTCTTTTTTTCTCTTGACCTTTACACAATGAAGATTTATCAAAATAAATATCTGAAGATAAAAAAAATAAGACTCAAATGCTACCTGTCCTTTCCCTCTGCTAAAGAAAAGATCTTCAAGGTTTATGATCAGAAAAGCACACAGTAACTCAACCCCTCAAAAAGCACCTCTGTCTTCTAAACAGTTTCTTCATTTTACCTACCCTTCAACATTTCCATCTGTGACATCTTGAACTTTAGTGGATAGGCCAGTATTTATTTTATCCATTTGATCTTTACTCTCCAGGCCTACGCTGTTCCCATTGTACTTCTCGGTGGTTATTTTGGCTGGGTGTGGAGGAGACTGCTCACTACTTGGCGCCTGGTCCTCCTTTGAGAGCTCCTTCCACCGTTTCTGCAAACAAGAAGAATATGTTTGAAACATTCTCCTAACACTGAAGGTACTCTTTGTCTAAGATAACTTCCTACAGAATACTGCAGATGTGGATTAAAGAATGTGAGATCAAAAATAAAAATTACTAGACAAATAAACAAGGTCAGACAAAGATGTTCTCCAACAACAGGCCAAATGACAAGTTGGGTTATATTAGTAGAAATACTTAATGCTGCTGAAATACTAGAATCTTGCTAACATATTTTTCTCAGATACTGCAATTCACAAATCAACTTCTACCACCAAGTACACATTCTCCCTAAATTTACTGTAAGAGATAGTGTAATAGCACAACCATGACAAATATTAACTTTACTAATTACACTATACTTTAGCAACAGAGCTAAAGCCAAACACGAGAACACTGCAGTGAAGGTGTGTGTTCTGAAGAGAAAAATCTAATGAGCCAGCATAAACAATTCCCAGACAGACCAAATATTACAGCCATTCCTACCAACACAGATCGGTAGGTATGATGGCTGTAACTAATTACACAAATTTTAATCAAAGACTCCAGTGATTATGTTTTCTTACTTTTACATGACAGATAAGCACAAAACTCTTAAGAATATTCATATTAAAGATCAGAAGATCAGGTTTTGCTGCATGAACAGCACAAGCTGTTTTTACTTCTTCAGTATTTTGTAGGGATTGCTGATGTATACTTTCCTTTTTTTTTTTCTTTTTAGATAAGTTCACGCTACATCTCAGAGATGAGACAGTTCTCATTAGATAAACGGCCACACAAATTAATTCCTACAGCCTTTGAAAGGTGTAAGGAAACTCGTTTTTTGGAATGAGATGGGGAATCTAAGGAAGGGGAACAGGAAGGGCAGGCTTAGCATAGCAAATCTGCATTGAAAATGACAATAGTACTGACATGTCCTTATACTACTGACAGGAAAAAAAATACAACGAACAGAGTCTGACAGAGACTCCTACAAAGAAAACAAGGAAGAGATTTTAAAGTTTCCTAAGACTTGCCAAAATCTAGATATACGAGACTGCCCTTCTTAGACATAATGCTACCATCAGAAAACATCAACACCCTAGAAGGAGCTGAAATATCTTCCTTCTACATTGTTTGTATTTTAGTGTAATGGCTTTGGAGATTTGTCTTTTTAATACATATTTTGCATCTGATGTGACATCAATGGCAAAAAGGCACAAGTACAGCACCACTTTCTAATCAGATTATCTCCCTTCAGCCAGCATCCATAGAATCACAGAATCATCAAGGTTGGTAAAAACCCACAAGATCACCCAGTCCAACCATCCACTGATCACCAATAGCTCTCACTAAATCATGTCCCTCATCACAAAATCCAAACATTCTTTGAACACCTCCAGGGTCAGTGACTCCACCAGCTCCCTGGGCAGCCCATTCCAGTGCCTGACTCTTTTGGAAAAGTAATATTTCTAACGTCCAGCCTGAACCTCCCCTGGCACAACTTGAGGTCATTCCCTCTCATCCTATCACTAGTTACATGAGAGAAGAGGCCGACCCCCAGCTCACTACAACCTTCCTCCAGGTAGTTACAGAGAGTGATAAGGTCTCCCCTCAGCCTCCTCTTCTCCAGACTAAACAATCCCAACTTCTTCAGCTGCTCTCCATAAGACCTGTGCTCCAGACCCCTCACCAGCTTAGTCACCCTTCTTGGATGTGCTCTTTCTCACAGTGAGGGCCCAAAACTGAACACAGCACTTGAGATGTGGCCTCACCAGTGCTGAGTACAGAGGGAGAATCACTTCCCTCTCCTGCTGGCTGCACTATTTCCGATGCAAGCCAAGATGCCATTGGCCAAGATGCCACTGCTGGCTCATGTTCAGCTGAGCATCAACCAATATCCCCAGGTCCATTTCTTCTACACAGTCCTCCAGCCACCCAAGCCTGTAGCATTGCCTGGGGTTGCTGTGGCCCAAGTGCAGGACCTGGCATTTGGCCTTGTTGAACCTCATCCCATTAGCTTCAGCCCAGCTATCCAGTCTGTCCAGATCCCTCTGTAGGGCCTTGTTACGCCCAGGCAGATGGACACTTTCAGCCAAGTTGGTGTCATCCACAAACTTACTGAGGGTGCACTCAATCTCCTCATCCAGGTCATCAATAAAGAGACTGAAGTTTTACTCATCTCAAAAACCTCTTGCTAGGTTCACTCAAACCAGAGACATGAATCTGAGAAGCTGTTTACAGTAAACAGAAGTCCAGTACTGACACAATGCTCGTGGGCAGCTCCACACCACAGCCCTCACTATAACTGCTGTACTCCTAGTGTCACATGCCTTCCTGCTCTACAACTGAACACTCTTTACCTGGGGGCTACTGTTGTAAGAGTAATTAGGGCTTCTGCCCAGCCTGGCCAGAAAGCTGTGAGTAAGGAGTTAGGGAGGAAACACAAAGCAAGGCCTCTATACTGCATTTGATATGTTCTAACTCTACCATCCACCATTTCTTCACAGCTTTTTTCCAAAGCCTCTATTGCATGCAGTGGACCTCTGGGTAACTACCTCCTCCATATCCTTCAATGATCCCTTTTCATATTTCTCTATTTTATGATGATACAGTGAAGATGATGGTTTATACTATTCACAATAGCTCCAAAATGAGGAAGCAAGCTTGTCTTGTATGGTCCTGCACTGTTCAGCGATTTCTTGTCATCTCACTCTTTCTCCATATGCCTATACTGTGCTGTTACCTTTCTTGGCTCCAAAACACAGTAAGTTCTTACGTGCAAGAGCTGCCTAAAAATAACCAGCGTTACTGATGCCAAAGTTGCAATCTGTTAATTCATCTGAGTCCCATTAGCCTACAGATCTACTACATCGCAAGACAGAAATTCACTTTGCTTGGTGAAGTACTCTGAAACAAGATGGAAGGAAAAAATAAATGAAAATAAAAATCAAATTGGTAAGCTAGACATTTGTCCTAATGATGACTTCTCTGAAGTCTTTCTTGCATGAAAAAAGTTTATGCATAAGAAAACCTGCAAGTAACAGAAGATAGAAGGAAGGCAAAGAATTGCTGCCAAAAATCAGGACACTGAATACCTTGGGGTCCATTAATCACTTTTAAATGCCTGTGATTAGAAAGATGAACTGTACATTGACTCTTTGCAAAACGAGTGCCAGATTGTCATCTGTGGAACAAATTCAAGACAGACCTAAAAAAATACTCCTCAGAAACTGGTGTCAAAACCATAGCTATTCATAAATGAAGCTACTCAGACTAGCCCACGATGCTGATTTTCCAACCATTGAATCAGCTTCAGCAATAAACTAACTCCTCCGCTGCACAGGTTTTGTTTCGCTTTCTAAAGAAAACGCCACTAACAATTTAAGAAAATCCACAGTGTAGATTCACCTTACTTCCAGGGAAAGTCTTCTCGCAAGATTGTGTCAATAAAATATTTGCTAGCTAAGACAAATACTAAATCTGGGCTAACGAGCATATAGGAAGAACTGAAATCAGAGACAAGCTTACTAATTTTATCACACAAAAGGAATTTCCCACCACTCATTCTACTGCAAATGCAATAAGTTGGCTCAAATGGCTAGTTCAGAATGAAATGTTAAGTTTAAATCTCCATGACAAAACTATTTGAATGTCAGGACTGCAAAAAAGTACACCTTTAGGCAAACAAGCAGCAAGGACTGTGATGTTAAAGTTTCCAATTAGATGACAGCACCTGCAACTTAAAATAAAACAAATAAAAATGCATCTCTGGAACTGAGGTTGTGAAATGATTTCTGGAACAAACAAGTGATGAAGTTTCCATCACTGTCATACAATCATCCTTAAAATAATGACCAAAATGTTTGAGTAAGGTAGCTAAGTTTTAGGGCCTGTACTGCCTCTTGGAACAAATGGAGACAATAAGTAAGGTGTATGGGCAATAGAAATACATTAAGATTTTCACCTGATCCTGTCAGCTGAACAACAGCTCCAGTTCTGGGGATTCAGAAATGTCAGTACAGAGCTATGATATTCCATGTCAGCAAAATACCTCTGTGGATCTGAACAATTAAACCTTCTGTCTTCTCAAAGCCACAAATTCATTTACCTGAGACCACTCCTTTCAACAGCTGTTTTCTGAAGAGTGATGAGTTATTCTGCTGCATCATTGAAACAATTTAACTTTAAGAAGGAATTTTATATGGAAAACTTGAGTCTTGTTCATTTATAGCACATAGTACTGCAGTACTATCAGGAAGCAAGTCAGTGCTTTAGTTACAAAACGATTCTATCAGCACACCAACCACACAACTCTGTGGGGCACCAGGGCAACTGATCCCTTCCTGAGGATCTTGGGTGGAAGCCCCATATGTGCTAAGTGAGAGGAAAAGTATTCTCCTATTCTGATATAAATAATACAGCTGCAGCCAAGTGTGGGCTGTGTTTCATAGAACCACAATCATCTAGTTTCAATCCCCCACTATGTGCAGGGTCGCCAACCAGCAGACCAGGCTGCCCAGAGCCACATCCAGCCTGGCCTTGAATGCCTGCAGGGATGGGGCATCTACAACCTCCTTGGGCAACCTGTTCCAGTGTGTCACCACCCTCTGAGTGAAAAAATTCCCCCTAATATCTAACCTATATCTCTCTTATTGCAGTTTAAAAACACAACTCCCTCTTGTCCTATCAGTATCCACCCTGATAAACAGCCATTCCACTTCCTGTTTATATGCTCCCTTCAAGTATTGGAAGGTCACAATAAGGTCTCCCCAAAGCCTTCTCTTCTCCACGCTAAACAAGCCCAGTTCCCTCAACCTTTCTTCACAGGTGCTCCAGCCCTCTGATCATCTTAGTGGCCCTCCTCTGGACTTGTTTCAAGGGTTCTGTGTCCTTCTTTTACTGGGGACCCCAGGCCTGGATGCAGTACTCCAGATGGGGCCTCACAAGTGCTAAGTGAGAGGGAGGTCATCCTTTTTTAATGCAGCCCAGAACACAGTTGGCCTTTCAGGCTGCAAGCGCACACTGCTGGCTCATGTCCAACTTCTTGTCCACCAGGACACCCAAGTCCTTCTCCGCAGGGCTGCTCTCAAGGAGATCTTCCCCCAGTTTGTATAAATACCTGGGATTGCCTCGGCCCAAGTGCAGCACCCTGCACTTGGCCTTACTGAACCTCATTAGGTTTTCATGGGCCTACTTCTCCAGCCTGTCCAGGTTCTTCTGGATGGATTCCCTTCCTTCCAATGTACTGACCACACTGCTCAGCTTGGTGTCATACACAAACTTGCTGAGAGTGCACTCGATGCCATCGTCTGTCATTGATGAAGATGTTGAAGAGCACTGGTCCAACCCTTGAGGAACACCGCTTGTGACCAGTCTCCACCCTGACACAGAATCACTGATCATGATCCTTTAGCTGTGTCCAGCCAACCAATTCCTAATCCATTGAGCAGTCCATCCTTCAAATCAATACCTCTCCAATTTAGAGAGAAGCATGTGGTGAGGGACCATGTCAAAGGCTTCACAGAAGTCCAGGTAAATGACATCCATCACCCTTCCCCTGTCACTCCATCATAGGACTGTAAACTGCTTGCCCGCAGAGTTTACTGAAATCCATGGAGAAGTCAGAGACCAACATTTGGTTAGTGTTACTTTAGAGAAACCTGTCATTACTACATGCTCACTCCAACACCTCTCACATTCTGGACAGTTCAACAATTCTCTATAGGTGGAAAAAAAATCTAGCTGACCTTGAAAGGGAAAATGCTCCTGTATGTACTGCAGGCTTGGGTCAAACACGTATTGATTTTCTGCACATGACCATGATGTGGAAAGAGAAAAGCATCTGGACAACTAACTACATTGCAGAGAACACTGACTTAAGAAAGGTCATCTGAACAATCACCACAGAAAACATGCAGATAGCAGAAATAACAAAGTTGATGAGAGTATTCTGAGTTGACAATACTTCCGTCTATCTATATTGCAAGATTCCTTGTTTCTGCAAGTATGTGGGAATCAGAGCTGCACAA
The DNA here is from genome assembly GCA_037305975.1 of Chrysolophus pictus. Lineage (NCBI taxonomy): Eukaryota > Metazoa > Chordata > Aves > Galliformes > Phasianidae > Chrysolophus > Chrysolophus pictus. Next base: position 43,766,868 of record CM074577.1, on the reverse strand, counting down.
CTTGAAGCACAGCTTTTTAATAAACAAAGCAGAAAAATTATGGAAAGAGAACACGCTCATATTCCCAGAACGAAAGCTCCAGAAAGGTAGGAGGCTGTACATGTTTGGATGAATCATGCAGTATTCTAGGCCCTCAGTGCAGCTGTTCAGATGAGCAACAAACTCTCTACATGTTGGTAAGTAACTGTGTAAGATGATTTATTGATATACATAGCAAGTCAAGAAAAAACTCTAGAAGAATCTGACAACTTTCAGAACTGCAGAAAAAGAGATGCATGTTTAAGCTGATCTGCTTCATTAATTTTAATGAATCAATCAAAAAAGCCCTAGCATATGGAAGCAGAATTAAGTCTGTTACACAACCTCTCCTCCTGGCCCTCCCTCCCCCACCCAGACATTTAAAATAGCTGTAGCTACCATAATTCCTGCAAACTACACTGACAGAGCAGTGAGATTTGGTAATCTCTCAAATTCGCTATATTTAGCTAGATTCTACTAACTGTAATATAAAATTTAAAGGATATGAAAAAATGAAGCTGTACTAATAAAGCTCATTTTTAGCATCAAGCAATTATTACTGCTAAGAAAATGTAGGACAAGAAGTTAAGAAATCCAGCAGAGATTCTTGTTATCTTTTCAAAGTGACATCGAGTGTTACTTCTGCTTTTCAGTACTGAAAATACTGACTTAATCTTTTTAAAATTAGAAATGCAAAAATAACTTGTCTGTACATCTCAAAGAAGACAATTACATAGGATTATGAGTTTAGCAGCTAGAAAGGGCTGTACCTTTAATAGCCTCAAGAAACATACTGAAAAAGGTAGTTTATTTTAAACCCACAAAACTGATGATTTTGAAGTAGCTCACAGCTCATTTTTAACTACTGTTAGCAGTCTACTGTTTATACTTAAACACACAGAGCTAAAGTAATTACCTGTATAGTTGAATCCCCCATTATAAATTTTGCTCCTTCTATTACAGCCATATATGAAAATCTTAGTTGATCAGGTGTCTGAATAAGTCCCATTCGGTATTTTCTCATATCCAGTAATACCTTCTTAATATCTACAGAAAACGGATCCTTTTTTTCCATCTGTAAAGAAGGTTATATTAAAAGTGTCATAGATATAGTTAAAAAAATTACAGATAAGAAAAAGAGTCACAAAATGCAAACTAAAAATTAATTTCGTCACATTATATTCCTATTAGTTACATTAGAAATCTTGAGGTGTTAATTTCTTAATTGGTTTTCACAGGAAAAAAGTAAATCATTAATGAAAGCTTGTCCTGAGCAAATGTACAACCAGTATTAACCAAAAAAATCAGTACTCTATTATCAAGTCTTAACTTTGAGGAATTTAGATGCACTTGGTTTTATTTCAAGATGTACTTCCAAATAGGCCTATCACAATCAGAATCACAAAGTATTTCCTACAACTCCCAAGTAGAACAGCAGTTTGGAGTAGAGCAGACATTTCCTTATTTAAAGCAGATCCTCTAATTTATGTGCAACACACACATTTTGAGCTCCACACTAGACTCATGGGAGGTGTTTAAATTACATATCTGCACTCCTTGCCATGTTTGCTTTAATTCTTTTAATGTTAAAGTATGCTTGCATCAAAATACACACCTTGGGGTTTTGTTGTTGTTTGGTTTTTTAAAATACACAAAAAAAAACAAAGAAAAAGAATAAACTGAGAGGGCATACTCAAAACATAAGATGACTAGTTTAGACTTAAAATGAAATTCTTTTCCTTAACCCTATGCTGTACTTCTCACTATTAACCAACAGAGCCAAAAGTGGACTCTGAAATTTGAAAATCACACAGAACTTAAAGGTATTTTAAATTTTATTTAACATTTAAAGTGCACTCAAATTATGAATAATGATACAGTCCATGAGTCTAAACCTAGGCTAATCTCAATTTACTCTGCGTATCTCATATAAAAGGCAAAGAGTGCTGCCTAGGTACTTTCCAGAACGCTGTGAAATGGGTGAAATACCTCCAGATAAATTTATCAGCGCGTTTTAAGACTTTTGTTTATAACCATTAAAACGTGAAGGAAAAAAGCCTGATACCCTAACTAAAGCTTTCACTGATACGTCATTACCTTAAATGGTTTTAAAGCCTTCTGACCAAAACACCCACAGTGGGAACGAAGGCAGAGTGTGGGAAGGAAAGTGGTGGCAGAAAATAACTATGTACTTACCAGAACAAGACAAGAGTCTACTAATGAAAACGTGCCGGATCGTCCTATCCCTGCACTACAGTGAACCACTGCAGGTCCATGTTCAGGACTTAAGCAACCAGATTCTCTGACTTTAAAAAGGAAGTTCAGGAAAGAAGCTGGGGATTCAGGAACTCCAAAGTCTGGCCATGTAGTATAATGAAAGTGAGATATCATCCTGGATTCTCCACTCTAGAAATAAAAACAAACAATGCAACTAGAAAGTACTCAATTTGTGTTTAGTTAGCACACATTTCCCCAGTCCAAATCAATACAACTCTATTTTAAACCTCCCATTCAGATAAACAATCTAACATCTTTTGCAAGTTGGATGACTACCAAACGATGCAATCTGAAGCATTTCACCTGCATTAGTAGTTTTTCCCCTTTGAAATTATTACTAAATATCATTTTTCCTCTTCTCAAACTTCCACTGTTTTATTTTTTGCTTTACTACTTGCCCTCAAATATTCCTTCTTAACCATTAATGCAACTTAATGGCTGACACCAATCACGTTACAGTGGACAGGACTGAAAAAATACCCATCAGCATTGCAAGCACTCCCTTCTGCTCAGAGCAGGGTACAATACCAAGAGGTACCAGCATCTCCTTTCTACTAGTGCACCACTGAGAGCAGCAAGAATGTGCAACAAGACTCAGCTTCGTTCATTGAAAGTATTCATTCATTGAAAGTAAATAGAAGTTTGAACACCACACAAATTTTTCCTTAGCAAATAATAAAATGACAGTAAGCAAATCTGCATGTATACTGAAAAGCTCCAGTCATGAATTTGAGCCATATCTTTGCAGAACTCCCTTCAGATTTGCTGTTAAATACTACTCCTTGCCTCTCCTCTCCTTGTTACACACTGATTCTGAGACAATTTGGTCAGCAATTCAGTTCAGGAATTTTTAACCTCCCTCCATTTCACCTACTTTTTCCACAGATATTAAAATCTATATAAACTTGCATATGCTTGAAACATCAATAGATTTAAGGTATCTGTGCATTACAGAAAATCCATTTTTCTTTTTCAGTATCAACAAACTATATGAGGGATAACGTATGAAACTCCTTTGTGAAACTATGATTGCCCAGTTCATAGTTATTACAGTAACAAGAATATTCTCACGCTGTCTTTTGCCCTGATACTGCAAGACTGCACATTTCCACAGACAACAAGATCTATTACTGCGACTCAATTCAATCTCAAATACACAACATTTTGCAGGGATATTTCATCTTTTGGATAAAAGTTCAACATGGAAAACAGTCTGACCCATCACACTTGGTACATGAGTATACAGTAAGATTTCAAAAAGGAAAAATCTACCAAACCTTCCTCAATTACGTACATACAGGAATTTTCCTTTCTTATTTGTCTGAAGCAAAGCATTAAAAAAAGTTTGTGTTCTCAGCTGAGATGTAGTTTTAATGATATCAACTTAGTTTAACTAGCCAACTTTTTTAAACATCATGAATGAAATGTTCTTGAAAACAAATTTGGTAGTTATAAAAATTTAAGGAATGTAACATACTAAGAAGTTTCCTCCAAAAACATCTCCAGAAAAATAATTCATCAATTGACAAAATAAAGAGGAAAAACTGGAGAGGGGAGGGAGAAGAACATAACAGGTAAAGAGAAGCTTAAAGGTGTTTCTTCTGAATGTAGGTGATCTTTTGAAGTGGTAATCTGTACTCTCTCCTCCTCCTCAAGATTCTTAACACTATTCCAGATGAAAGCCTCTCTTATACCTCAAGACAATAAAAAGCAGTACTTATCTATGGAAAATAAAGCTGACCTGTGGGAGTCGAGTTTTTTGTTTTGTTTTTTTAAATCCCTTACTGTAATAAGCACTAGCATCCTCATCTTTAAACAAAGAAAAACACACAGCAGTGCTTCCAGCACATGGCCAAGTGTCCCCCTGTGCATACACTAATCTGAAAAAAGCTATACCTAATGGAAAAATAGATCAATGCTACTGTACATCTCATCCATCTCTAGTCCACTGAATTACTTTTTCTTCCTCCCCAAACTGTATGAAAGCTTTATCCATTCCAGAATTTTCCATCACTTAAGCTCATTTAAAAATATCTAGTCTCTTCATCTCTCTTTATGAGTCTCATTTCAAAGCAACTGGCTGGTCTTTGAACTTGCAGTTTTTAAACATACAGCCAAGTCCCATTTGACTCTTTGAAACCTCCCACATTTTCTCTCTCACACAGAAAGACTCTTTCAAGTGGTGCTTGGCAGTCAAGCTGGACAACTGAAATACTGTCTTTATGTGAGTAACTGTACCATTCTTTCTTGAAGAACTTCTTTGTTTTGGGGGATGTGGCTAGCCATGCACCACAGGTACCTCCTACATGAGCTTATTGCAAGACTCTAGAGAGAAAAGGTTTGGCTTGGTAAGGATTCGCAACTGTTGAGTGACAGAAATTCAGTTAAGGAACAGCCGATTATTTAAAGCTGTTAAGCTTTAAATGTTAAATGTTCTTTTGAAGAAAAAAAGCCAAGCCTCAGGATTCAGACAGGTACTACACATTTTATAGTTATATAAATGTTATAAGCAGGTTTACATAGGTAAATAGTTTAAGCAGGTAATGCTTTTCTGCTTGACAACTGAGAATCAGTTTATTCTACAGTTACTATGCCATATTCTTCTAACACTTATTCTTTAAGCCTAGCTGCCTATCCTACAGAGGTCATCATATAATATTTTAAAACTTTTTGAAAAATGCTGTCAAACCATTCTAGTGAAAGTTTCATGAAATACTGGGATAAGCTTACAGCAAATAATTACAGCTAAATCTGGTTAGCTTGGAAGTTAATACCACACTGCACAGCTCTCCACTGATAGCTGGCAAGACCTGCAGCACCATCACAAGCCACGCTCCAAGTTATAAGCAAGCAAGGATCAGAGCAGAAGAATAATTTAAGGCAATGAGGCAACCTTTCCACAAAATAAACCTTACCACAATCATTTCACAGTGAATATCTGATAATCCAATTAAGAAGGGTACAAAAAAATATCAGAACAACTCTCGTCACCTTAGGTTCAGTCACCTGAGAGCCTGAGCAGGAATAAAATACTATCAAATTGCTTAACGAAGCTGATGCTTTCAGTGTCAAGCAAACCAAGTTAAGACAGAAAATGCTCACCTGCCAAATTTCACACAAACACACCTTAAAAAAAAAAAAAACTGTGATAGCTGATAGGCTACTTAAATGGTCTAACATATCAAGGAATAAAAATACACACAAATCCCAGTGGTGGTCTTGTATTTAACAATTAGGCCTCAAATGCATTAACATTTAATTTGTATTGAAATGAGGTGTGTTCTGGACTACTAAAAGAAGTACTGACATTCAAAATATTGACTTCTACCACAGCCTTTTCTATTTCTTCATTCTAATGCCTGGCAGAACAACTTTCAAATTATATAAAAAATTGTGATGAAGATAATGCAACTAAATAATTCTCACAAACATTCTGCTTTCCAGAACTAGTACGTATCCTTTCAGTTAATATACTAGAAGTTATACCCTCTAAATCTGTAAAGCACATACAGGAAAGGAAAACCCAGATTCTTGTAAGGAAATGATATTTTTCGTAACATCTCAGCCTTATTTCTTATGCAACAAGAAGCAAAATACCTACTTAAACTTTTCAAAGTGCTGAGAACATCCTAGAATTTAAAACAAGCGTATGCCATGTTTCAGAAATTCCTTCCAACCACCGCAGCAGTTACATAAACATATACACAGTCACAGTGACCAAAATCACATTATATATGAGGTAACAGAACATGGCCTGCCATTAAATTGCTGCCTTCATAAGCAAAATACCTTCTTCAGACATTTAAAACATTGAACACTGGAAGCCAACAGCAACTCTAATCTTATCTTCATTTACTACATTGATCCTGTGCTTCCACCTGAAATGTATTAAGAAACCTTACTCTAAAGTCTCCTAGATTTGTTGCAGCGTTAGTGGTAGATTACTACCTCTCCTCGAGCTGCTTTACACTTATTTCTAAGAACCCAGCCTGAGACACCTTTACTCACACAAATACTTAGCAAGCTTACTGTAGTGAATTTTCATTTTATGCCCTAGTGCATCTCTAAGACTTGAAGAATCCTAACTCCAAATAGTATTTTGTATGTAAAACAGCTAGAGAAACAGAACCTAATTAGTTACTCAAAGAGGGGGGAAGGGAGGGGAGGGAAAAACACAGAAAATTCAATTTCTTTCCACTGCTCCATTTCAGCATTGAGCCAATCTCTGGTTTCCCTCAGATTCTGATATTCCTTTGTTCCCAGAAGCTTCCCTGAACTCCCCAATACCGATCTTTTCCCCTTAAGTTCATCAGCACTCATGCATTATACCCTGTGGGTGATGCACACTGTATCTTCACGATACCACCTGGCCACCACACCAGAAGTTACTGGAAATACAATTTTCCTTTTCTTTTAACACTCATCCCAAGGAAAGCCAAAAGGATTAATCAACTACACATTCTGCACACGGTGGAATCTTACAGAAATTACCTGTGAATACCTAACAATTCACCCAGAATATGATTGCTAGTCACCAAACTTAGTCACTCCATCCAATGAAGCATAGATTTAAAAAAAGGCTCTACAACACTTATCAACTTCTCCATTACACTTAGAGGTGTTACTTCAAGTCACAGACATGCAATAGCTTTTCAAGTAAATGACTATAAATTTATAATATAAGCACAGTAGTTTCCTCTATTCTTTATTTTCCATCATAGGCAAGGGTTTATAGAAGCCTTCATATTCAGTCTTTCCTTAAAGGGAGCAGAAAAAAAGACACCAATGAACATCATCTCCTCTACAAAGTTTTTGGGCAACTCCAGCCACAACAGCAAAAACAAACACTTGCCCAAAATAAATCTAAACCAATCAAACTATCAAATATCACCATCTAACCCTAAAAAAAGAAAAAAAACCACTACCCCTCAAACCCCTATCACCTGTATTTCTAACTGCTCTTTAATGACAAATAAATTAGAAACAAATACTCAGGTTTTGTTCTATTGATAAGAACATTAAGCAGTACTTTTTATACATATTCATTTTGCTTGTGTATTAGTGAGATTTGTTAAAGTAACACAAATAATTTGCTTGAGTTCAGAATAGCTGCAATGTAAAGCCAATTTAGGTTCTCTGTGTGTTCATGGAAATACTAAAATTTAAGTATTCTTGGAACTCGGAATAAAATTGTATTTGTGACTCATCCTATATTCCAGGCATCAAGTGGCTAAATGGTTTCCTACTCTGTCCCCACAAAAGCCCCCTGCAGAGTTAAACTGCATGAGCACAGTTAAGCTCACATTTCAATTCAATGTGAATACTCAATTCCCACTAATCTTAATGGCACACTTCAAAATTCTTACAGAAGGCTGCACTTGCAATTCACAGTGCCATTATCCCAGGAACTATGTTGTTGTTCCCGGATAATAGCACTGTGAATTACAAGTGCAGCCTTGCAGTTTTTTTCCCCCCTCTTTGAGTAACTAATTATGTTCTGTTTCTTCTGTCTGTTTTACGTACAAAATATTATTTGGAGTTAGCATTCTTCAAACCTTATAGAAGTATTAGGGCATAAAATAAAAATTCAGTACAGTAAGTTTGCTGAGTATTTGTGTGAGTAAAGTTACTTACAAGATATAGCACTGATGGGGCCTGCATTAACAGCCCAGTAAACCTAGGCATTTCAGCTCTCAGTAGCTTTAAGTCACAAAGTCTACTACAGTGTTTATGCTACTGTGCTGTTCCTCATACGATCTCCACATTTTCCAGCTAATGTTATGTCCAAACACGGATGTATCATGAAAACTGTATTCTTTAAAAAACAGGAAATCCAAGATTACAGGCCAATGGCAGTCAAATAATTATTAGAAGAAGAAAAAAAAAAGGCCTTTTTGATAGTTAGGAAAACTTGCCTCAGCTTTCCAAAAAGGAGAGCGGTTCTTTCCCAGATACTATCTTGTAAGCAGTACTGCTCTTTTTCTTAGCCTTTGCTGTTAACAAACCAAAGACTAACAGAAATTCTCCAAGTCAGTAGGTCAGAATTTCATAAAGCTCTTCTTTCATTGAATAAATCAAGGAACAACATGCCAAGTTTTATCATGTTGATCTCGGGAGGGAGGTTTCAAATCAACAAACAAATGGTACTTGTTTCAAAGTATCATTAAGAGTTACTATAAATTCAAATAATTTTGATCAAACGTATCAAGACTTAGTTGTATAAAACAACATGCAAAAGAAAAATCCTCTTCAAGCTTTCCTTTCCCAAATCCACTAACAAGACAACTTTGAATAAAACTTGCCATACGATCACTTTCAATTAATATAAGGCAAGGTTTATAGGGAGAGAGAATATCTTACAAGACATAGCTGGAACAAACAGACAAGCTCTTCAATCCTGTCTTCAGTTCTGAAACAGAAGCAGCAAATTCCAACCCAAGCTCAGGCCAGGAACAATTTTTTTTGAGCTTAACTCGATTAAATTGTCAAAGTGCTTAATTTTTAAGAGAAAAGGATGGTTGGTCCTGTGGAGCAAAAGGGGAGGTAAGCAAGAGGAGATAATGTTACCTATCCACAGGTGGCAATTATCCCTCACCCCCCACCCCAAACTTACTTAGCTGCACTGAAATATGTGGAAAACTACAGTTAAAAAAAATATAGTAATAACTGAGTATCATTTCTGATATTCAAAAGAAATCAGAAACTTCACATCCTAGGTTCTTCCTTTTAAGGTACTTCTTACAGCTCCTCTTAGGATCACCTCTACTACGAATAAGAATTCAGCACGCTGAGATACTGCCAAATGGAAAACAAAAATACTAAAAAAAGTGCTGAAAGACTTCCCTCTTAACATTTACATTGAGATTTACTCACTTGCAATATGCCACACATCTTCAACATTATTAAAAGCAAACACATAATTTTCAGTGTAAAAGCTCTATTAAACCTGCAGTGACAGTGTGCTAAGTGCTTTGCATTATATACTTAAGGTCAGGAATATGAGATATACAGACTCCAAAAGCTTACGTTGATATTTTCTAATTGCAGTAGGTGAACAGTGTAATAGGATTTGACGTCTTCCGATACTAGCCTCACACGAAAACCTGTTTCACTAAATATCATAAATTCTTCTCCTCTCATTGGCCAGTACTGTGCACATTTCACCTATGTGGAAAAAGAAAAAAAGAGAAAAAAATCTAGTTAAATACCCTAGCACCCTGGGCTTTGTGCTACCAAATTCTGAGACCTTTTAATACAGTATAGTAGATTAAAGTACACATTACCTGCTCCTAGTTTGAGGAATTCTCAGATTCTGTAAAGCTTACACTCAAGTGACTGCAACAGTTTCAATTGGTATTAGGCATTCCAGCTGTAGCTGTTCACTCTCTCCTTCACCACCGTTCCAGTGCATCTTGAGACCTTAACCCTTCACCCTTTCCCCAGCTTTCCACCTAGTTCTCTACAGAGGTCTTTACTCATCTATTTCAAAACTTCTTCCCTGCATTTCTGAGATGGACATCTGCACATTTACAGAAGTGATGCAACACATTGTGCCTATTTCCCTAAGTCTTGCTGAAAACTGGAAGATTTAGTGAAACACAAGAACAAATCAGCTATGCAGAACTTCCTCATCCTTTACTCCTCTTGCTTTGCATTCGAGCTTACTGTAGGTAAATAAATGACTTCTTCCATGGACTAGGCAAAAAAATTTCACTAACAAATATACCCTAGGGAAAGAAAAAAAATCTCTACAAAATGACACGCATTTATCATTCAAATTTATAGTGATTTTAGGCACATTAGTAGAAAAAAAACAACACAATAACAGAAGGTTGATATACTTTGCATGTGCACCACCAATTGTAAGTAATCCAAAATAATTAGACCACTTCGACAGTTGGTGGAGGCAGCCTGGCTTCATTGTTATAAACAGTTCCTAACACTACACAAAAATACACTGCTCTGAAATAATCTAAAGCTTTAATTCAAATGCATCTTCCCACTTTTTTTTTTTTTCTTTCTAGAGCAGGTTTTGTTTTTTATTTGTTTTACCTATTTTGCTTCTACTTCATCTTAGTTCTGTCTCTATGCACTCCTTTTTCATCACTTTACTTTCACTTCTCTGGACGTATACTAGATGCTGGTTTTAGTGAAATTAATTTTGCCTTAGTTCTATCACTTTGTTTAATGGTATAGCATATACACATCATGCTGTGCACCAATGAAAAAGTGTTGATTCTTTAATAATTTTATAACAAAGAATCTGTATGTTCAGCAATATTAAAACTACATTGCTCACTTTATAACTTAAGCAAAACATCTGATGTTACTCACCGAGTCTTTTTCAACAATTCTGTTCAGCATAACAACTGCTTTGGTTTTTTGTTGCCATACCATTAGCCAAAAATGACAACACGTATTAGGTAGTGGACCCTGTGTGGCAAAAAGAAAAATGAATGGGAGAATGCATAAGCAATGTCTGAACATGACTGATGTTTTATTGTGTGAAACCGAAGAAAGTCTCTGTCCAATAAGCTTAACCAAGCTATTAACAATGATAGAGAAGACAGGAAAGAAAACAACCACACTGCACAAATCACTCAAGTACTGAAAGTTTAATCAAAGCAATAAAAACTCAGGGAATGGATGCTTTAGTTTCAGCATCAACACCACTGTGCAGTTAGAAGAAAAGTTATTGCAGGCATACTGAAAAGAAACAAGATGAATTAAGTGGTATTGTTTTATACTTTCACACTTATAAAAAGTATAAAAATTATGTATACCCCTAATTTTATTTAACTTCATATTCTGTTTTACACTAGCTATGCTTATTTATATACATATAAGCATATAGAACAGGAGATAATACTGTCAGACCTATGAAGTACAATATATACTATTAAATATAGACTTACAAAAGTGTAAAACCATTATTACCTGAAGAGCAGGAAATATCTACAAAGTTTTAAAGACAGTCAATTATATACACTTAAGCATTCCCCTTTATCTTTTTATTAAAATATGTCTTCACAACTAGATCAAACAGGCTGTTAGCATGAGATACATAATCCACAGTGATGAGGAATCATCCAAACATAAATTACCATTGTACAAATCCACTTCCCCCATTTCTGCATTCCCTGCAGTACCTGTCAGTCGGTATGACTTACCTGTGTTAAAATATAGCATCTCTGGGCTTCTTCTATGACCACTAGGCTGGCATTGATATAGTCATTCTCTGTGTTCTGCAGTTTTACTCGACTGTGATCATCTAAAATTAAAGGAAACTTCAGAATGAACAATGCCTTTACTTTCACGAATACTCCACAGCAGAAGAGTTTAGGCCTAAGAAGCAATCATTAAAGAATTTATTTTCTATCTAAGTAAATGACAAACTACACGAAAGCAGTTTCTCATGTAACATCGATAACAATGGTTGTCTCATTCTGCCCTCAGCATTCCATCACAGGTTAGTAACTGGAATACCACTTTTCCTCTAAAAAATAACCAATTCCCCGCACCAACAAAAGCAGCTCATGCTCATCCTTTAACAATTTTATTTCCTTAATATACCAGCATGACAACCCACATCAGGCTACATTCCACTGCATGGTTTGCTTTAAGTTTGGAATTCCAAGGTCTTCAGCGAGCTACAACTCCACAGGCCAAGGCAGAATCATAAATTGACATAGCTAAAAAATTACCTACTTGCAGTCATTCAAATCAAGCTTTGCTGAACTTAATTTTCCTTGTAATTTAACACAATGCAAATTAGAAGCACTAAGGAAGTAGCACATAAAAGATGTCCCTATTAAACAAATCTTCCAATTAAACAAGCCTAATTTTATTACATGCTTTCTACCTTTCCCACGATTTTGCAAGCAGGGCAGAAGATTTGCTACTTATTGCAGATGGAAGCAGTCTAAGGACTGCTTTTAAAATACTAACATTAACTTGAGAAAGATTATCAGACTGTCATATGACAATGCTGCATAATGAAAAGTCACTGTGACTGTAAGTACGTAGGACTTCCCAGTACTTGCTAACAGCCCTCTACCAGGCACTTAAGTAATCAGATTCATCCACAGCAAATAATCCTTCGTCAGCCATTTATCAGATTCTGTTAAATAAACAGCAACTTTTGTCTGAAATCCATACACAATTGCATATCACAAACTGAGCTCCAACTGACTATGAACCTCCTGAAACTCAACCACTGATAGAATGTTTGTAAGAACAACTAAGGAACAATAGCAAAGCTACTTCAGTGCATTTCAGGAAGCCATTCTGTAAAGCAACAGAGACAGCAGTGAGTCAGGGTGTGATGCCAGTTTCTCACTGACACTGACCACAAAACTTACTTGGAGTTGTCGCAGCTGCTGCCAAAACACGTCAATCCTCTGTTCCCTTTCCCATACCATCACCAAAAGCCTAAGTTCCTTTTGACATCTATCTTGCAAAATTAATAAAACCCATGACCTTTGTGCAAGCAACCACTAATTATCACCCTCAGGACAGCTATGCTGTCCGTATGTCACTGCCAGTCTATACAGCACAAGGCTTATCTAAGAAGAAATCCATGAACGTGACCCTGGCTGGGCAAACAGCTTATACGAGAATCAGAACAAAGTTAATGAACTAGCCCCCTGTTCTGTGGGCTGCTTGTATTATTTTATAAATACTTTCCAGAGTTTTGGAAACCTGGGAAAAATGTATTTACTTTGCTTTGATCTGCTTTTATGCTCTTCCTCAGCTCTCTGCTACTGGCAGCTGCCAGAAGCTACCAGGATGTACATGGATCCTTTACAAGACTGCAATGACTGTTCTTACATCACATATTCTTCAGCTTCTTAAATATACGGTCACCTTACCAGATTCACAGAAGAAAGTGAACAGTGAAATTCTTTATTTTCTCCCCCAGAGGACTAAGGTTTGAGGTTGTCTAGCTGCTAGCTTTTTTGTGTACAGCACAGAAGTACGCCATAAAGCTATTTTTAATACAAAAGAATGAGAAAGCTACTGGGTTAGTCTGTTTTCATTAGCATTCCAGATGTAAAGCAGCACCGTCTTGACTCTCAGGAGTCTTAAAACAATTTGTACGCCCATATGAAGGAAAAAAAAAGAACAATCAAGACAGTAGACTTAAGATGTGTTTTAAGGTAAAAATGTGTCCTTGCATTATTTTATCTGGAAATTCAAGTGTTACTTTTTCCTTTCATATATCACTTTATCTGAAATGTTTCTACTGGAGAGAAACCAAGACCTTTGTAAATATTACATGTCATCTGCCAACAGGAAAAACTTAAGATCTTGTTATAGTAAATCACACATACCGGTACTAGTGTTCTCGGAAAGATGACGTAAGCAGGCACTGTTAACAGTTTAATCACCCAGCAGCAGCTGCTGCTCTGCTGCCGGCAGGAGATAACTGCCTGAGCCCTAAACCAGACTTGGTACTGTAACACACACATTTTCAGCCTTATTTTTAAACGCTCTTCTAAGTTCTGCCCTGTTAACGTTATAAACAAAGTTTGGAAATAACTCTTAACAGTTAATTCTCCCTCCTCCTCCCCGACCAAAACAGAGGCAAAGCTCCAAATACGGTGGCATACCCAGGGGACAAAGAAAGCCATGAGCAAATATTGATTTCCCTTTCAGGGGAATGGGTTCCTAAAGGACACAATGACCTAGAAACCTCATTCAAGTTCTGGCTTGCTCGTATGAATTAAATGAAGCAAGCCAACCTTCAACAGCAAGTTAGTTGCAACGTATTTCTCATATGTAAATCATTTCCAGTTACACAGGACTTCAGATTTATACGAACGATAAACATATCTTAAATCTAATCTAAAAGATCTATCTTAAACACTGCCAAGCTCACAACAGCTAAAATACAGCACTCATTTTCTGAAGTGTTAATTTCCCTATTTTGACAAATTACACAGCTGAAAAGGAAGTGGCAACCTTAAGAACGCTTCTCATTCCGGCTCCCGCACTAAGAACACTGCTCCCACAGCCACCTTGTCTGAGATAAGCTCTTATTACCCACTTCTGCCAAAACCCTTTCCCTCCACTATTACCTGCAATGCTCCCTGCATCTCACACAAGGCCTGCACACTGCCCACCCCCTGCAAAAAGGAAAGTGACGTATCCAGTTAAAACAGAGATAGGAATGTTTGGCAGTTCACGTGACATAGATCTTACAGTTGGTTAATGAAAGGTTTTACTCAAAATCAACTGCACTTCTAAACACGAAACTGCTGCATAACCTAAAAAACATTTTTGTCCAAGAGAAGTCTGCTTGCCAAATATGGTGCTATAACAGAGAAGGGTGACATGCTACTTAGTGGATTAAACAACGTCACAAATAAAACATGCAGCGATAAGCCATCCCAGTGACCCTGTGTGACGCTTCACCCCCTGACAGTAAATCCACTTCATTTCACTAATCTAAATCTGGCCTACCTGAGCTGCTACATTACCCAAATCACAGCCCTCCATCACCGGATGTACACTCACAATTTTCAGACAAGTGGTTTCACAGGGAGCCTAAGGCAAAGGAAAGGCAAAGCAGCTTCTCCCACCTTGCCAATGGTTGCACGCAGCACATGCCACCATGATATATCAGCAGAGGCCTACCTTGTAACTGGAATGTATTCATACTGACATACGTAGGTCGCTCTGAAAATAATTCTATATGTATTTCCACGGAAACTACAACAGATACAAAGAGCTCTGTAACATTATCTGATGGAGCTACAAAACACTGTTTTTCAACAGTCACCACCATTAGCTGTGTATTTTCACCAGCCACAAACAAGAGCTTGCATGCTGTGCTCATACAAAGTTGCACCATCAACAACATGGTCTAAACGCTGGCTAGCTCTGAAGCGCTCAGAGTCTATGATCTTTGACAGTCCCTTCCAAATGAACTCTCCTGTTCTAAAGTCTAGATCAGTATGTGCCAGGATGCTCCCCTCTTCCCCAAACCTTAAAAAAGAAATATCTCCAAAAGCAACACACAGTTTGTTTTTAACATGTTTCTGGTAGCAACATGTCCTATAGAATCATTAGGTAATGTCACAAAAAAAAAACCCAAACCACATTAATTTCAGCTTCTAAGATGGACAGCAAGAAGTGCAGTAGACTTATTTTGGACAGAACCTCTGGGCATGAACTTGAAACACCGGACAAAAAGGGAACATTTTGCCATAATAAATAATCAGTGCTAAGTGCAAAACCATCCAGCTCCAACTCGGTTCCTCATAAAGAACAATACTCTTCACATTCCTCTCTCCCTGGCATATGTTCTACAACAACTGTAAGCCTACAGTTGAAAGATCCAACACAAAGTCTACTAGATGCCTCCTGAAGAAAACAAAGAAATCACTACCTTTTAAGATTTTCCAACAGCAACGTGATCTATTTGCTGAAAATGTTCAGAGGACCTAAGAAAACAGGCTACACGCCATGTCATAAATGACGGCTAAAGAGAAAACTAACTTGTGCCATCTCTCAAGAGGGAGAGAGAGAAATCCTGAAGAAATCCTGACAGTTTTACCTGAGGGGGGATTCCCTTTCTGCCTCTGAACCTGGAAATGCAGCAGGAAGATCTCTAGAGGTCTTTACAGTCAACCCGAGACACTGGACTACTGTGATATGAACTAAAGATAAGATGTAGAAGGAAAGTATTAAGTCTTAAGAGTTCCAATAAAGGTATCAATAAAGAATAATAGCCCTGTAAGTTATTTTCCTCTGAACAATGTTTTCTGAGAAATGGTTTCATCTGTCAGGAAATGACTGGCTGTCAAACCAAACCTATTTCAGATTAACTTCCTGTTTCAATACTGCAACACTGCCGAGATATTCCTCTCCCCATTCTAGATCCATACCAGACTGCATGACTACTGTTTTTTTGGCTAGGCAACTACTCTTGAGGGCATTTCTCCAACTAAAATTTTTTACATGCTGTAGCTCCTTAGCAAGGAAAATGACACTAATGAAAATACTTCTGAAACAGGAGACAATGTAAAACTCACTCAATTGTAATGGGCAGACAATTAGCCTCATACAGCCAACTGCAACCATCTTTTACCTAGAAAGGTACATGATATACAACTAGTTTTAATGCACATGCTCTGCATATTACAATTGAAGTGGGGCAAATCAACCCAAAGCATCTTTTCCGTAACGCAGAACAATCTCTGCATTTCCTCTTACAGACATACCATCTCAGATTTTAGACTGGCACGTTTGTTGTATAGACTAACAAATCACTTTCTCTTGGCTACGGAGAAATAGAACATTTTTATTAAATTACATCACATGTTTTATAATATATTTAATTAGCATAGGAATAAGTACTATTTCTAAAGACCTTGAGGTATCAGAGGGCCAGGTTCTACCCCAACTGCTTTGAAGTTTTAGGTACCAAAATGTTAGAATGTCATTTATCATCTATTCTCTTCCAGGTCTCTTTCTAATTCCCACCACTGTCGAAGAAACAGATACAACTCGTATTTGAAAACACACAAATAAAATGCAACAGCAATCAGCTAAAAGGCTGTTTTGCTTTGTTCTCATAGAGCCTTGCTACTGGCACCCAGTTCTGTGGGTGTATCTTGGCAGTTCAGTTCAAGCCTTCTTTCTTTCAGGCATGCTAAAAACTGAGACATGCTTCCTGAGGCTCACTGTGTTAAACCTCATGTCAACTAGCATGTCACTATAGTCCTCCTGAACCCAGGTACTACTTCCAAGACTAGACT
Organism: Chrysolophus pictus; assembly: GCA_037305975.1. Taxonomy (NCBI): domain Eukaryota; kingdom Metazoa; phylum Chordata; class Aves; order Galliformes; family Phasianidae; genus Chrysolophus; species Chrysolophus pictus. The sequence continues at coordinate 43,749,808 of CM074577.1, read as the reverse complement.
TATTCAACTGTCTCTTTGCTGTTATACTGGACCCATTGTTTACTACAGTTGCATCATTTCCTTCTGGACAATGGAGAATTTCAGGGCAGAAGTGTCCACTATTGTGAAAGACATATCATGACTAAGGAAAATTTTGGAAAAAAAACAAAAACACAGCAACCACCAACTCACATCCCTACAGGCGATGACTAGAAGCCAATCATCTAAGACATTACTGCAGGTATTCCAGATGCTACTGAAATACTAGAAATTTATTTTAGAATCGCAGGAAGATAACATACTTTAAAATTATGCTGCCTTTCTGTCTGCAGTTGTTACAAATAAACTGAATCCAAAGATGCAAGAAAGGACAAAAAAAAAAAGTGAGCACAACTTCTGTTAAAAAAGCCACAGATGACAGACACAGGAATAGACTTTGGGTCTCAAGGATTCAAAAGCAATTTCCTGCCTTCTCTTCTTAAAACCTATCTCAACTTAGGTATGAAACAGAAAGTGAATGAAATGCGATCTGCTTTATCACAGGTAAGAAGATAATGCTGTGCTCTAACAGGACAGTAAGTCTGAGACACGAGGTCTCACGCTGACCAACATGGGTTAACTAAGGTCTATCAGGGCACTCAGGTCCTGAGTGTATTCTGCTGGACACACAGCAGAAGCGGGTAAGCCTCAACTAACCTGAGGTATCATCTTCAGAGCTGCACGTTTCTCAGATAGGATGGTGATGGAAAACGCCATACAGACACAGCAAGGAGAGTCTGTGCTGAACTCTCATTTCATGATGGCACAGTACTTAGACTCAGCATTAAGCCAGAGCGGATCCTTTTGGTAGGAATAAACTGTAGAAGTAAGCCTTCTGGCAACTGCCTAACAATCAGCATGCAGCACTGCTATCCGAACAGCATGACTCACTTTGAGACCCTCTGTGCACAGTTTTGAGAAGTGCTATGCACATGCTGTTACCACAACTTTCAACTGGAAACAAGGACTTCAGCACTTCTCCAAAATACACAATAGGTATTCATGTCAGCCTCTCCAACAAAAAGCCCTAATGCATCAACTACTCTTCAAAAATTCTAGATCCAAAGACAATGGGATTATGAGAGATTTTGCTGCTCTGGGAAACCTAGTACAAAAGGACACGTAAACACTGAAGTTTTCTATAAAATACTGAAGTTGAAACAGGTTAAATCTGTATTCATTTTTCCCCTAGTCCTTCTGAAAGCGATACACGGTAGCTTTCTCTGGCTGTAATTATCTATCATTCATTTTTTGCTCACGTGTAAGGATACTGGATTAAAGTTTCTAAAGTAAACACTGTTGAAAAAAATATTTCACATGCTTCAGTAGCAAATAAACTGGAAAATGTACTGCTGTAAATACAGAAAAGATACTTACATGGACTAACATCTCTGTATCTGTTTCGATTTCTGTTTTCTGGGTATTTTGCAACTCTATGAGGGTAGTCACTGGATTTATGTCGAATTTCCTTTAAAAAACAAAAATACTGTTTAATTCTAGCCACCAAGCACATTAAGGCTGATGTTCTATACAACTTATCACAAGGCTTTCAAGCTCAGTTATTTAATTGCAGTTATTAATACCATTACTGACTTTTAAACCAACTTCTACTACAGTTAATGCTATTTTCACTCATGGCATTCTTAGCCATACTGCTGTCATTTAGCTATTTTTACTTGGTTAACATATGCACAATTTGGTAAATAACTGACACAGCAGAAACAAAGGGGGGGGTTGGGGGGTGGGGGGAGGGGAAGGTGTTTCTTATGCCTACAGTTGAGCTGAGATTTGCAAGCTATTTCCCAGAAAAAGTACAAGTCTGAACTAAGAGTTGCATAGCTCTAGCTCCTTTACACCAGCTGGCAATGTAAACACCACAAAGAAAACTGAACTAGTTAGCTGCAGCAATAACATCATTAATAGTCACAAAATTATTACAGGTCTCTTGACAATTCACCTTGAACAGCCATCATTAAACATGAGCCTGTAAGAGAGAACAGCTCTAGACTCTTGTCAGCTTGTATCAATACAAAAATCACAGCCTGCTCCCACTCAGGGGTTAACACAAACCCTTTGATAATTTGCATTTGGAAGATATTTAAACACACTCATTTACACATCATTTTAAAGAAGTGATACTGCTTACATATTGTAAATGGGAAGGTTTTTCTGTTTGTTCCTAAAGCTTCTTCATTCTAGTGAGAATGTCTTTTTCCACAACTTTACCTTCAGACTAAGAAGGAGATTTGTAAGCGTGAAACACAGACAGCGTGCTATTGACAAGCAGCCTCTTATGGACTGACCGGTGTCTTTATATCCCTGTACTCAGCTGGCATATAGTGATATAAAATTAAAAATATTTTGGTTTTTTTGTTTTTTTGTTTTTTTGAGATGAAATTCCTATATGATACAATTGTATCCTAAGGAGAGCTTCCCTTTACAACAAAGCATTTTTGAACTTTCTCTGTGCTCACACTAAAACAATTATCTTTGCAAGCTTATTAATCAGTTGAAATACTCTCATTCAAGGAACACAATGAAACAGAACTTTGGAAATCTAACAAATATAAAGAAGCTTCATTTTTTAACATCTGCCGGATGCTGTGACTCATGTGCAATGATAATCTGTGAAAATCAATAGCTACAATACGGAGCAGCAAGTGTCCAAGCACCAATGCTCTACGTACCTCCACATAAATCACTCCATCTGTTACACAACCAAATTCTGATTTTGGTACAGAACAATGGAGCTCGTGTTCTCTTCTAGCTTATATGCCTTACAGCCTTTTGGAGTGTCTCCACACTCAACAATTAAATGGCAAGCATTCACAGCCAAACTCCCTCAAACGTAGGTTCTTTATTATTATCATCATCCTATAACGGGAAGCAATATATTTTGTTTTAAAAAGCAAAGGCATTTTCTGTGCTCAGAAACAGACCTATAATTTCATAAATATTCCAAGCTTTTACCACAAGCCTAGGAAGATTCATGGAATTGAAGGGCAAACACAGGTTTCAGCAAGAAGAATTAAGAAAACCCTAACATTCAGCTGGACTTTTTCTTCAGGAAACACATGCCTCTCAAGACAAGCAAGTGTGTGTCCTATACAATGTAGCCATAGCTAAATACCATCCTAAATAAGAAGTCAGTATATTGGAGTGGGTCCAGAGGATGGCCATGAAGATGCTCAGAGGGTTGGAGTACCTGAGGCTGAGGGAGTCGTACTTGTTCAGCTAGGAGAAGGCTCTAGGGAGACCACACTGAGGCATTCCACTATTTACAGGGATATCATAAACAGGAGGGGGCCAACTTTTTACATGTCCTGATAGTAACAGGACACGGGGGAATGGCTTTAAAATAAAAGGTGACAGTTAGGTTGGGTGTGAGGAGGAAGCTCTCCACTCAGAGGCGCTGGCACAGCTGCCCAGAGAAGCTGTGGTGCCCCATCCCTGCAGGCGCTCAAGGCCAGGTTGGATGGGGCCCCGGGCAGTGGAGCTGGTGGGGGGCAGCCCTGCTGATGGCAGGGGGTGGGGTGGGTGGGCTACGAGGTTCCTTTCAATTCAAACCATTCCGTGATTCTGTGATAATTTAACTGAGGAAAAAAATCCTGCTCGAGTTCAGGAAACTGAACTTCGGTTTGCATCGCTTTTCCTCATTTCGGAGAGCAACGCAGCACGCGCCCTAGCTCAGGCACCATCTATAAGAGCACTTCACAGGCGCTGCCCGCAACGACAGGCCCGGACCGCCTCAGCCCGGCGGAGGACGGCCGTAACAGCCGGCTGGGCCGGGTCAGCCCGCCCGCCTCAGCCCAAACCCCGCTCCTCGGCCGCCGCACATGCGCGGGCGCTGTTCGCACGCACGCTGCCGGCCGGCGCGCAGGCGCAGCGGCAACGGCCCCACGGCGACGCCTGCGCGCTGCCCCTCCGCACCCCTCCTCGCAAGGGAAGGGAAAAGGAAAAGCCAAACGAGGCCCAGGAGCATGCGCGCCGCCCGCCCGCAGTTTCGCTGCGTGCACCTGAGAGCGGGTCGCGCCCCTACAACTTCCGCTCCGCCGAGCCTCCGCATAACGGCGACGGCGGACCGCGGCCCTCTCCCCGTCGGGCGGTCGAACCCCTCGTCCCCTCACCAGATAGCGCGCCTGCCAGTCGTTCGTGGCGTCGATCTCCTGGAACTCCCGCTCGATGACGGCGGACATGGCGGCGGCCGGAGCAGAGCGGCAGAACCACCGCCCGCCAGCCCAGCTCCTGCGCGCTGCCCGCCCTGCCGCCGCCGCGCGCGCACATACACTCGCGGCGGCTCCCGCGACGGCCGGGCGCATGCGTAGCCCCGCCCCGCCCAGCGAGGGCGGCCCAGGCCACGCCCACGGGGAGCAGAAGGAGGAGTGAGCACCTGGGAGATGGGGCGCCGCCCGCAGGTGGCCGCGAGGCCTGGGTGCGCCGCGCGGGGGAGAGGCAGGCGGGCGGCGGCGGCGCTTTCTTATGACGTCACCGCGGAGGTCGGCTGTCGGAGAAGACCGAAGCGGGGCTCTAGCGGCCCCTCAGCTCCGCCGCCCCCTGGCGGTTACCCCGGCACGTTCGTTGGCCACGCCCCTTCTGTGTTAGACACGCCCCCTTCTGTGTTAGCCACGCCCCGCTCCGCCGCCGGCTTACATCGCGGCCTGAGGAGGCTGTCAGAATCAGCGTGGCCGGTGCGTGGGCGGATTGAGGATCTGCTGCCTTCCGCGGTGTGCGGGGAGGCGGGGACACGGGGCACTGGGCACCGAGCGGCAGGTCAGGCTCTGCGAAATAGGCTTCTGGCTTCACCATCCCAGTGCGGAGTTGTAGGTGTCCCTGTTGGTTGTTGGACTGGGTGACCTTTAAAGGTCCCTTCTGACTCAGACAATTCTGTGACTGTGATTCTGACTTTGAAAGATATTTAGGAAATTCTCTCCTGGGTCCTGAGGGCGAGGCTGGGAGGCTCTCTGCTTAGTCTGTGGGATCATTTGTGCAGTAAGTCATTATGTTTTGATGAAGGAGTACAAAGATGAATCTGCCCATCCTGAATGTAATGATTATTTTAAATTAAAAAAAAAGAAGTTTATTTGAATTCATGTTGCAGCAAACAAAAGGTGTTTGTCACCTCATAAAAGTGTGATCTTCCAGAGGCTGGGTGTAGGAAAATAAATCAGTAGGTAGAAACCATCTGCCAAGTAGCATGTTTTGATAAAGAAGCAAAAACACAGTGCCCTCACTGATTTCAGCCTTCAGTACACTCGCTCTCTGGATATGAACTTTTGATAAGAAACTGCTCTGCATTTGCAGTACTTGTTATTAAAGCAAAATGTCCCTTTTCTCCACTCACTGGAGCTGACTCCACCCAGACATCACAGAATATCCCGAGTTGGAAGGGATAAGGACCATCAAGTCCAACTCCCAGCTCCACACGGCACCTCCCAAAAATCAGGCCACGTGTCTGAGAACATGGTCCAGATGCTTCTTGAATTCTGGCACTCGGGGCCGTGCCCACTGCCCCGTGCAGCCCGTTCCATGCCCACCGCCCTGTGGTGCAGCAGCTGTCCCTAACCCCCAGCTGCCCCCCCCCGACACAGCTCCATGCCATTCCCTCGGGCCCTGTCTCTGCCCCTCCGCTCCCCTGAGGAGCTGCAGCCGCCATCAGGCCTCCCCTCAGCTCCTCTGCTCTGTGCTGAGCGAACCCAGGGACCTCAGCTGCTCCTCATACACTTTCCCCCACTAGACCCTTCTCTACTTTTGAAGCCCTCCTTTGGACACTCTCTGACATTTCATGTCCCATGAGTACTGCTGCACACAAACTTGCACACGGAACTCGAGGCAATACTCGATGCATCCATGCTGCCATGAAGCCACCCTGCATGGCCACAGCTGAAGGAAGCCCAGGTGCTGCCCTGTCAGTGCAGAGAACAAAGAGTGACATTGCCCAGTGAGGTGGTGCTTCCTCTTTGTTCTAGTGCAAAGGCCCAGAAGGCTTGGAGGCCACTCCCTGCGGAGTGAGGGATGTCCTGCTTGTCTCCAAAGACAAGCCTACCATCAGGAGCACTGTGTGTGTATCAGCTGAGTAGGCCACTGAGACACTGGTATATTTTGAGAAGAATGCAGGAGAAATGTAGGTTTGTTAAGTAAATGTGCATTAACTAGCAGCTGTAGTGCACATTAGAAGCTTCTATTTGTCTTGAGGAACTACATCCCCAGATTTCCATTGGGAAAGCAATGTAATTGTATTACTAGGAGGAGAGGGATTGTGGCAGCAGTTATGTTTAGAATCTGTAGGCAAATTGGTGCCTGGAGGCAGCTTATGTAAAAATAAATATTTATTAATTGCTGTTTAAATCTGGCTTAGAACAACAGTAATTGGCAAAACATGGTTTTCTGGAGAAATTGCTATTGTTTGCTCTTTGCTTGTTATTTTTTATTGCAAATACTCTGAAAATGTTGTACCAGTTCATTGTTTTTTGGGAAGTGAGCCCAGTGTAGGCCCAGGACTACAGTTATATTGGTCTGTGGAGGAAAACCATATATACAAAAGAAACCACGTATACTCATTAGTAAACTTGATTTACTCGGTTGCCAATAATACACTCCAGCTCCCTACTAGGAGATGAACTGCAATATAAACTCTTAAACATTTGAAATAGCATGAGACGTAGGCAAAGCTGGATAACAGAGTCACTGGAATGTGGTATATTAGTGTTTTCTGTCTGAGCAAGTCATTATTGTAATGTTTCCTCATTAAAATGTCTGATAATTGGAGAAGCCCCTTACTGCGCTGGCGGACAGATACTCACCCCAATGTAGTTCATATCCACAGCATTTCTAATGTCAAAATTGGTTTTCGTGCTCTCCATCATCTGCATGAAAAGGACCACTGAAGTTAACTCTGAATGTTGTTTATCCAGTGACCTTGAACCAACAATTAAGTTTAGTACCACTCCAGAATGGACTAAGTGCTTGTTCCTTCACACATCCATTTGGTTTTTTTGGGTCATTCACTGGAAATTACCCAAGTATCACTTATCGGAAATGATCTGTTCTGTGCTGCTTTTCTGAGAACCATTTTGGATATTAGTAGATGAAGAACAAATTCTTCCCTGAGGTGACTTTATTCACAGATGCACTCCATACCAATGTTAGCTGCTAGGAAATAAAGCTTTAATGTACTTAAGCTCACCACGATGTGAGAGCAGGAGTACATATAATTCCTGATTTAAGTGTTATAGCCCATGGCCCAGAAAAGAAAAGCTTCCTTCCCTCAAGAAGAGGATAGAATCTGGAAGGGCTGGGCACTCTTTTGGCGTTCTGCTAGAGAGAATAAAAAGATGAATAAAATGGTCCAGTGATCAAAATGAAATGAATTTCATTGATTCTTTGCATGTACAGTGGAACTTTACTATTTCAGACTTTGGAGTACTGTATCCCTTGTTCAAATGAGCATTAAAACTCCTTTTACTGAAAATGTTTGCCAGTTTTCCAGCTGCACTATTGATTTCCTCCACCTACTCTAAGTAGTATTTTGGCATACAGCAAAAGAAAACAATACTTAAAAAACTTGTATAGCAAAATACAAATCCTTACAGCAGCAGTAGCAGCAGAATCACATGGACCCTAGCAGGTTTGCATTCAGCTAAGGGCATCTTAAGGGATCAGTCATAGATCCACAGCAGTGGGATTTTGTTGGCCAATGTCTACTAAAAGATGGTTGTGTAGTAACAGGGATGGAATTAATGGAAGCCATAATTATGCTGTGAAGACAAGGATGACACATTTATGTGTAGAATAAATGATTGCCCTAACACTATGGTTTGGAGTTCTGTGTAGAAGAAATTCATGGCCAAGGAAGAAAGGAAAGATTAAGGTCTATTTAAAAGACATGTTTCCTAGTGCAGAGATTTGTGCCAGTCTGCATGGCACTGGATTCCTATAGTGAAGCTCAAATGATTGTGGAATGTGAAAAGGAAATTGCAGCTGGCAGAAGTGCTGTCACGAGTGAATGGACACTGGTTAGCGGAAAAGGGAGCCAGCCAGGATGTCTGATGGGCAGAGACTTCAGACTGCTGTGGCTTTGTGAAACAACTCTTCCAGCAACCTAAGCTGGGATGTGCAGTCAGCCACAAAACCTAATGTCTATGAGTCAGTGCATGGAGTGCAGGGTATGGCTACAGGAAGAGGAGAATGGTCAGCTGCCAAGAGAATGATGACTCCAAGTTATTGTTTATCTTGCTTGAAGAGGGAATCTTACTTGCTGGGGCTAGTTTATATTTGTCAGTTGATCTTCTGTCCCTCTTTTCAGCCCTAACTACAGTGATATTTATCAAAATCACAGTTTGCAGGTAAGAAACTCTAATGCAGTGAGAGTCCAGGGTAGCTTGATGTCATTCTAACTTAAAAGATCATGAAATTACCATCTGAAAAATTTTACATGATCTCTGTTTGTGTTAGTTGAGCCTCCTGAAACTGCATTTAAATTTAAAGCATGGGGTTTTTGAAAGGAAAGTGCATAGTCTATCTATAGAAACAGCCTACAGCTGACATAAAGGTTTCATGCTGCAAGTTTGAAATTGCTGGAAGGCCACCAGTTTATCTGGCTTTAAAATTATTTCCTCCACAGATTGTATAGGGCTGCTACACACTTTTACCACTTCTAACTTCACAGTTATTATTCCAAAGCATCACTTTTCATTACTTTATAAAGGTTAAGGAGGTGCTTAAACTGCAGTTTTGGGAACAGCATTATGTTGCCCAGCAAGTCTTGAATTCATATTCTTTCCTAATCTTGTAATGACGTTATCATGATCTTCTAACATGTCTATAGCACAGATTCTGTACCATAGTGGCTTATTGCAGGATTATACATGTATTTTCATCGGCATTCAAGCTTATGTTCCACATTACAAAATTAAGGACATTCTCTGAATTACAGCTGAAAAGATTGAGGTGCACAACTCATACCACTGCTATTTGCTAGAATAAGTTCTTCTAAGAAATGATGTTTTGGCAGAAGTTTGTACTGAGGAATACTGGTAAATGTTTCTGTTATAAATTTGTGTTCTCAATTTTGTGTTCCAGTTTGCCTTTGGGTTTCCCAGCATCTGAACATACCAATTATGCCTAATTTTGTGGGTGTAAAAGTTTCCAAATTGTGTTTCCCTCTGTTTTTTGTGTTTTGTTTTTTTAATAGTTTGACATACAGTCATAAAAGTCTTTCTGGCAATGTGATTTAAAGTTGTAATTCATTTTGATTTTTTTAATGTTATTGCATTAGACAATCTGAAGTGCCAATAACAGGAAAAGGTTTTCTCTTACTGCTACCTGTAATAATTGTTTTGAGAGTCTTATCGTTACTGATTTCATAGAAGCTTAAATCCACCATGTGATAATGAGCCTTCAACATAGATTACAATAATTAATTCTGCCTTTCCTGTGCTAGCAGAGATAGGTCTGTGCAAAATTTGTGATGTCTTTGTTCTTAAGTAGGCTTTAATAGATTTGATTTCATACAGCTTCCCGTATAAGCTTGTCCTGTTGAGATAATCAGCAGCCCTGGAGGAGCCAGGTTCCCTGAATCACTGTTTCAATGGCAGGGTTCCCTGTATGTGCAGATAGTTCTGCCTGCTGAATTGTCACTTGGTATGTGATACAGAGTAAGAAGTTCATACTGGTCAGTGTGTAAAGACACTGAATCTGGTATGGGCTGTGGGATACTAGATAAGAATCAGCAGAGCTAGTTTTACCTTGCAAGGCAGGATTGTAATAATCATCACATCTCTCTTTTTACCTTAAAATTAAATCAGAAAGTAAAAGGGAAAATAGATTTGTCTGCAGGGTGGCAAAGACTTGTGATGAAGTTGTTGATTTGTCAGGCAGTATGACTTCCTAACAAAAGTAAATTAGTAGTGCATGTAAAATGTATCTTTCCTCTTTATTTTAATACAGTGTTTATGTCTTATAACAATGGTTTTTAAATGATCTGGCTAAGTAGGGAGTCTTAAAAGAAATCTGTTTTGAATAACAAATATCTTGCAGTCTCTGAATGTATGCTGTGTTCTCTTTAGTCCAAGTACTTAAAACCTGTAACTCATCTCTTAATGGCATGTAAACTGCTGTAACTGCCAAATCAATTTGTTTGGTTTCTAAAAAAAAAAAAAAAAAAAAAGAGTATAATGTACCAAAAGAAGGGTCCATATCACAGGTTTTCCAATTGGAGTGTTGTCAAAGTTTTTATTTTTTTACTTTATCTAGTGGCACAGTTCCAGCAGTTCACATCGTGACACTTGTACTTACTGGAATCAATAACCCAGTGTCACACCTGTGCCACATCTGCTCAGTATCAAAACAGGCATATGAAATTCTTCATCCCTTTTAAATTTTAGATTTTCTTCCCATTCTCTTGTTGCATGTGAAGATATAGCTCTAGTCATCCAAGGGCATTCTTTTTCATAGACTTGTGCTACCATTTCTCAAATACACCAGTCAACTTTCTTTACTGAGGTAGTCTCAACATAGCGAAAGTAATTGGTCAAAAAGAAAAATGCTTGTTAAGGTGCCCTAATACAACATTTTTGGTCACCCTTTTATAGGAGAAATGTCTTAACAGTGTTAGATCACCCAGAATCAGATTCCTCTCAAGATTTAAGAATGAAATAATGCATTTACTCAAAAATCACAAGTTTGTAGTTCTAGAACAATGCTATAAAAAGGTAAAGAAACAAAGAGTATTATTAAGATTGTATAGATATTTATATTTATGTTTATGTTTATGTTTATGTTTAAACTTAGCTCATTTTGAAAGCTCTATTCACTTGACATTTTCTTTGCCCAAGGTGGATGTTCATTTCTTTTCCAGTCCCTGCTTAAGCACTGAACAGGAAAAGTGGACAACAAGCAAATGATAAGATTATGTGATGCTCTCATTTCTTGGTCTTGTATGAAGTGTTAAGGGTAATTCTCATTTAATTTCTAGAGTTTTGTCAACCTTAGAAAGTAGGATGATGGAGACAGGTGAGGGAGGTGCCTGCATGAGCCATTGCAGCTAAATCTGCTGTCAGATGTGCACTGCTAGTGTGCAAAATTAATGTAGATTTTACACATTTCTGTCATAGAAAGTGGGATAAATACAGAGCATCATAGGAAAGGAGGTTCCACTGAAATAAGGCAGCATGCCTCTGCATGGTTAACTCTTTGAAGTTTACATCTTTTGACATTAGAGTATAGCGCTGTTGGGGGAAAATGGAAATAATACATTGTGTGTATTAATCTTTGTTATTCAAGAGACAGTAGGTAGGTAAACTCTGTGCCCAAAACACTTCTATTCAGTGATTCGTGTGTGTTTATACTCTGTGCACAATATTTGTTTATATAAATATCTCTGCCTGCCATCCTCCCACAGAGCACTGCAATGTGCTGTGAATTCTAATTTGAGATGTCTCAAGGGCATTCATTAGGCCTGAAAGTTATGCTTAGAAATTGAGGACAGTTTATAAGCCACTCACCAAGGATGCACAAATCTTGAAGAATTATATTTCAGCATCCTGGGAAGCAGATTTTTTTGTGTGTGAAATGTTGAATGCGTTTTGTCAGTTATGTGTGCTAGGCATACATTGTTTTCTCCACAATGTGGCATGTGGGTTACCTTGGGCAGGAAGCAATTACTGGTAATTAGCATCACTTATGTGTCCTTCACTGAAAAAAGTATTCACTGTTCAGCAGTTGTTGTTGAGCCTCCACAAAGGAGCTGTGCAGGAATGTAAAAAGTGCCATTATTCCTAAGGCATGATGCGAACAAATGTGTCTCAAAATACTCGAGTGCTCTTTTCAATGTATTCACATGGTGGATGCTGTCTTAGATTTGGACTGTGTTTTGACATGTATCTGGAGCTTTCAATTTAAATGTCTGTCACAGCACAAACATCCCTGTAAGGCCAACTAACCATGTTAATCAGTACAGGCCTGGAGAAAAATAGACTTAAAAATGTGCAGACCTCATTCTTGTCTTGCAGTAGTGAAGTTTAGAAACAATTCAGTTGAAAATATGTAAATACGAACTATGATCACACAGTTTATGTAACATTAATTTAAAATTATGTAAATTATTTGCAGCATCTAATGATTGGTCCCTTGGGTAATCTTCCTTATAGTCGTTCCTGTTGGAAATTTCTCCTTGTCGTGGTTCTGATCTAACAGCTACTGTACATTGAGACATGGAATAAAATGGTCATGGATGAATGTAGCATCACTGTACAGTTCTTTTTTGAAAGGAACACACTCTTACAGCTGACTGCAAAGCATTGTATTTGTTAGTGAGAATTTTACTGGGGAGGTGATGGGGTTTGAAGCATTAAATGCAGGAAACAAAACACTCAAAATTTCCAGTGAATGGAAACTTAGTTCTTGCAGTCATATAAGAAGAAGTTAAAGTATGGCTCCTCTGGAATCCTGTTTGTGTTTTCATTACATGTTTTTAATCCAGATGTTTCAAATACTTTGGAAACAATGAACTATTATTGTCAGAATAAATTCTTTCTGCTTTTCAGTGAAGGCCAGATGACTACATTTTAAATAATGAAATAAATTGTGCATAAATGTCTCACCTACAGGCTTAGATAGGTCTGTATAACTAATTCCTGACTTTCAATTAAAACTTTCGTTTTTTATCTTCTTTGCTTCTTCTTCTTTGCTTTCTGATGAGTCAGAGAGGGGAGGAGTGTTTAGCAGACCTCTAGTGAGCCCTTTGTGTTCTCTCTATGAGGTTGCAAAATGTTTCTGGACAGATCTGTTCAGCTTCTCCTAATGGTGATCTCACCAGCACACAACTCCAGTGCTGTCCATATAACATTTGCTGATATATATCATCAGGATTCTGTTCCCACATTGTCCCTTAGTTAAATTAACACCATCTAATTGCACTTGGAGTCATCTCACAAAGATCTGAAAGCTATATAAAATATATGACATTTATGAATAGGTGATTCTAAAACTGCTACCTATGTACTACTACCTTTACACCGTGTGGAAATTTGAAATCTTGGTGAGAGACAGTCTGTTCTACCTAAGAAGAAATGAAAGCATTTTCTAGCAGTTTGAAACCCTTTGTCTTTCACTGCACTCTCAATAATATTCCTCCAAGTCTGAAGCTGCCTGTAAGCAGAGGCACTTGCCATGGCTGGGATTCCTGTTAGTGCGGGACTGTGTAATAGGATTTGGTCTTCTGATTGTGACTCTGTAAGCACCTACTTTTAGACACGTGAAAGTGGCCACAAGGATTACTCTTTTGTTGAAAGTTAAAAGTATGAGGCTGTTTTCAAGATGAACTGTGTCTGCTAAACTCATTGCTGCAGAAATCTATTAATGTCTGTGTATATCTTTATATTTAGGTGGGTGATCTTGTAGGGATTGAGGAATAAGTGTTTCTTCTTTAAATGTTAATTTCAAAAGCTCTTTGGCTTATTATACCTAAATAGAATTTTAATGAAGCATGGTTGTTATGCTTAGCAGCAGTAAAAGCACCAACCATGTAACAAGAATAATGAGCTATGAGTTATCTCTGTAGCTCATACTGCAATGATGGTGTCAGTCTTGTTGACAGAAATGTTTCAAACTGTTTTGTACCACTTCTGCTATACTAGAAGTTCAGATTTTTACCAGACAAAGTTCAGATAGCATACCCTATTATAAGCCTTTATTACTCTCTTTCCATAGGGGAAAAAAAAAGATTATTAAAAACATTTATTTATACTGCCAGCCAATGCTGACGTTTCCATTTGAACTTTAGAATCTTTCTTCTACTTGAATAGAGAACAGCCAGTTGAAGGTGCAGGCAGTACAGGTGCAGGTTGCCTATGGATGCAGAAGCACGGGGCAGCAAAGAAGCCCCATTAAAGGGCTTCTGCCAGGCTCATCTCTTTCTTTCCATTGCCAATGCCTTTTCTTCTGAGGAGAGGAAGACCGCTTGTTTGAGCTGCTCATGCTATATGAACAACTGATTTCTAGCTCCTGTCAGCCAACTCTCTCATCCTGAGTGATTTATACTTTTATTTCGATACATTGTACTGTATTTAAATGTTTTTGCTGTTATAATGTTTATAATGTTTTATATATCAGAGTGAGTATATGCCATCAGCAGTAGCAAATGTGACCTATCTGACTCATCGTTATTTCTGCCCCTTCCCTTTATGGAAACAGCTGATCTTTGGAAGAGGTGATGTTAACAATGTCTAGGCTGCTGCTGGAGAGATATGAAGCATGGGCAAGGAGAACCTGAATATGGAGACTGGAGGTTTGGGATCCAGCAAAGGATGGAGAGGGCCACTTAATCCGCCTCCCAGTCAGCCAAAATCCCACTGAGTCCTCTCAGCCTGTCCTCCACTTCCCTCTTCTCTCTTTCCCACTCTCTCCTTCATGCATCTCCACCTTCCACAACCATTATGCTCTTTTTATACAGACCCTAAATACTCCCTCTATAAAAAGTAAGCAGACTTCAGATGGAAATGAGGCCAGGTTCATGCATGGGACAGCAGAGACTCCGAGCTCCTGAGGCAGAACGGTGTTCAAAGAGGGGGGGACATATACATGCTGGGTGTCTGCCATCAGGAGGGGGAAAGGCAGGACAGTTCAGTGCTGTGATGCAGTTTTTGCCATGCAAAATGGTGGTGTACAGGCCTTAGGAAAGACAAATCATTTGAGGAGATGGAGAATTAGTGGGATAAGGCCCTTCCCTTTCAGACTTCACCAAATCCTGTTTGACATCCCTGTCCAAGTAATTAAATATTACTGTAGTGCTGTGAAATCCTTTTTTAGCATAGTGAAAGATTTACATTATCCGCACAAGTAAATGCACTGAAGGCTTACTTAACTCAAAAACAAGCACAAATGCCCATTCTGTAAGCAACAGCTTTAATATTGCGTTTAGTATTACATTAGATGTAGTCCAAAAAAATAGTTTGACTGTCAACTTTGTGAGTGATTTGTACATTGTCTTACTTCTGCTTTTTCTTTCCATTCACACCTAAACAGATGGGAAAGTCACAGCTGCTAAGTTCAGACTTTCCTGTCTTCCCTGTGAGAACTCTCAAGGCTAGCTATTTTACATTTTTACTCCTACAAGCTCTATTTCTATTTCCCATCCTGAAATCACTAGTTTAAAGATAGCTCAGATGTATTTATATGGTCTGAGATCAACCCTCATATCCATCTGTTATGAATCCATTACTGCCTTCCTAGCTGTCAGTTATGTTGCATGTCTGGATGTTCTTTCAATTTTCCTTTGCATTTCTTTGCACATTCATCTGACTAAAAATAGTTTAAGCCCCTTGCTTATATAAACTTGCTTCAGGTTCCCCTAGCTCACTTGTTTTTGTGCTGCTGAAGCTATATTTGATTATGACTGGGCTACTACATTGCTCAAATGGCATTTCTTAGGCTAATCAAGTACTATTTTGGTTACTGTGTTCCAGTAAGGTTTTCTTCATTATGTGGTAAAATGTGATTTTTGGAGTTGTCATTTATCTTTTTCTGATATCTATGTAAGAATTCTTTTTTTAGGTAAACATTAAGTTTTAATTTCAGATTGGGACACCCAATTGATTTCCTGTCAAAACAAATAAAATCAGATTGTAAATCAATCTGTGATTGTAGCAGCAACAAAGCAGGACGTCCTACAAAGGGCACTCTGTTCACTTTTCCATGTTCTCTAAACGCACATAGGAGTTCTACTCTCACATTATTCATGTGAAGAACTGTGGACTTTACCTATTCCCATATCTGCCCATGTAATCCAAGTTTGCTACTAATTTCTTTCTGTGATCTGTTAGTCACTTCATTTGACTTACACTCCACAGTAATTAACTCTGATATTTTCTTCCTTGAGAGGAATCTATCTCCTGTTTTTCACATAGTGCTGAATTATGGGTGCTTTCTCCTGAAACCTCCACCTTTAGATTTCTAACTTGGAGGACACAGTATTTTACACATGCAAGAACACTTTTTGGCAGTATGCCAAACATTTGCAAACTCTTTCTAATCTCTGAGTTTCAGAGTCTCAAAGGTAATCAACCTACTTAATGACTGGATTTGCTGATTTTTTTTTTTCCTAAATCTAACTGCTCTATAATACTTGTATTATCGTATCAAATAAAAATACTTGTATTTCCAGAGTGCCTTTAGCTGCAAATCTCAAAAGTCTTAATAGATACAATGGTGACGTGGGGGTCAGCCTCTTCTCCCAGGTAACTGGTGATAGGATAAGAGGTAATGGCATCAAACTGTGCCAGGGAGATACAGGTTGGATGTTAGGAAAAATTTATTCTCTGAAAGAGTAGTCAGGTGCTGGCATAGGCTGCCTAGGGAGGTGATGATGTTACTGACCCTGGAGGTGTTTAAGAACTGTGTGGCACTGAGGGAGTCAGTGGGTATGGTGTGATGGGTTAGTAGTTGGACTGGATGATCTTAGTGGTCTTTTACAACCTTGATGTTTCTATGATCAAATGATTCAGCTTCTAGTGCAGATAGGACCAAAGCATGTGACAGGGGTAGCCGTGAAAGACAGGCTTCTTCTCCTACGTAAATAAATATGTGTATATTTCTACATAAGCATTCTTAATGCATATAGTGCATGATTTACTTTCTTATTGGCAGACCTTGGTATCTTTTAAAATTTCCCTCTGTAGGCAAAAGTTCTTTTCACATTAGAAAGTAATCAAAAGTGAAAAAAGGAGAGCACTATTTGCATTTTCTTTAAATGCAAGGTGGTGTCAATTAGCACTTGCTTCAAGTATCTCCACCAATGTTAGTAGAGAGTTACACTGAACTTCCAGCTGAAGTTAATGAAGTTACGCAGGTTTATTCAGTCATTGAGAACAATGTCAGCCTACAGTGTCAAAAGTGAAAAACTAACCTTATAAGAGATACTTTTTCTATCTTCTCCTATGCTGTGGTTCAATTTAATCTACAGATAATAATGAATCCAAGCATTCAAAAATAAGTATCAAGATTGTCATGATTCAGCATGCCGTTTCTCTGTATGTGATCTAGCAAATAATTAAGTGGAAATACCACTGACTTTTCTGCCTCAGACATCACCATGAATTGAATGTTTTTCTCTACGGCTCAGCTCAAGCTACAGTAGGAAGTACACCGAGGTTAGTAAATAGTTCAGCCCGAATTTATGGTTCAGTAACTGGAAACTGCAAATTTTCTGAGGTTTCTCCAAGTTCAAGCATGCCTCCCATTATCTTGCTACATGGCACAAAGTATTCTGGTTGCCCTCAGTAAGCGAGAGTGCTTCTGTCCTCCTGACCATTGCCATTGTACCACTGCTGTACAATGTGTTGTGCATTTGTGTGCTGCCACTTCCCCCCTCTGGATGCTCTAGAAACAGGGCAGGGAGCTACAGCACTTACCAGCTAGTACTCAGTACTTTGCTTTCTATATTTGATACACCTTTCAAAGGACAATGTGTTGTCAGGAAGTAATCTTGGATTCACTCTTAATTTCATGTAGTTCAGATTAAAAGAAATTGAACTTTTTGTTCACAAGAGTAAAAGTAGGAAACACAATAACACAGTTTACATTCAACCTAGATGAGGAAGTAAAACATTTAAACTACGTATAGCATTCACTTTATTTACACCTGATTTAATACATTATGCGTCAAGCCTGGACATCAAGACTTCTGTGGTCCTGTATATCTTATGCTCATGTTACAGAATCACAGAATTGCAGGGGTTGGAAGGGATCTCAAAAGCTCATCAAGTTCAACCCCCCTGCTAAAGCAGGTTCCCTACAGTAAGTCACACAGGAAGGTGTCCAGGCAGGTGTTGAATCTTCATAGAAGGAGACTCCACAACCTCTCTGGACAGCCTGTTCCAGTGCTCTGTCACCCTTACTGTAAAAAAGTTCTTCCACATGTTTGTATGGAACTTTCTATTTGAAGTTTTAGGCTGTTACGCCTTGTTCTATCACTATGAACCAATGAGAAGAGTCTGGCCTCATTCATTTGCCTCCCGCCTCCTTTAGATGTTTATAAACATTGATCAGATCCCCTCTTAGTCTTCTTTTCCCCAGGCTGAACAATGCTAGGTTACTCAGCCTTTCCTCATACAGATGCTGCAGGCCCTTCATCATCTTTGTGGCCCTCTGCTGGACTCCTTCTAGGAGATCCTTGTTGTTTTTGAACTGTGTAGCCCAGAACTCGACAGAGTAGTCTAAATGTGCCCTCACCAGGGCAGAGTAGAGGAGGAAGATCACCTCCCTCAACCTGCCGGCCACACTTTTTTAATGCGCTTCAATGATACCAGGACCCCTTCTTTGCAGAGCTCCTTTCCAGCAGGTCATCCTCTAAACTGTACTGATGCATGCAGTTGTTCCTTCCCAGGTGCAAGACTCTACACTTGCTGTTTTTAAACCTTACCAGGTTTCTCCTTGCCCAGCTCCCCAGTCTGTCCAGGTCTTACAGAATGGCAGCACAGCCTTCCAGTGTGTCAGCCACTCCTCCCAGCTTTGTACTATCAGCAAACATGATGAAGGTGGACTCTGTCCCTTCATCCAGGTTGTTGATGAATGCTACATCACTGGAAAACCCCTTTTCTAATGTGGCCTGTTACCTTTTATAACTAATTTATTTTATAGAATATGAAGTCTTCCTGAGGAGATTTAATCTAATTCCACAAAATTTATTTTACTTACTCTTAACCCAGGAGATGATCTTGCCAGTAAAAAAATAATAAATAAACATTGTTTTATTTCCCAGAATATCCAAATGCCTCTTTTTCAGACTGGAATGCATCTGCTGTATTTATGAATCTGACAGTTTTGTCCTGCTCCCGCTATGCTAATATTAATGACTGATGAAATGAAAAAAAAAAAAAAAAAAAAGCACGTCTGCTTTTAGTTATTACCACCATTATGATCTAATTCTCACCTTGTTCAACTTCTTCATCAGCTGCCTGGATGAAGTGATTGAGACCATCCTCAGCAAATATACAAAGCTGGGAAGAGTGGCAGACACTCCAGAAGGCTGTGATACCATTCAGTGAGACCTGGACAGGATGGAAAGACAGGCAGGGAGGAACCTGATGAGGTTTAGCAAGGCCAAATGTAGAGTCTTATAACTCTACACTTGGCCTTGTAGGAGGAACAACTGCATGCATCAGTACAGGTTAGGGGATGACCTGCTGGAGATGAGCTCTGCGGAGGACCTGGGGGTCCTGGTGGGCAGCAGGTCGGCCACGAGCCAACAGTGTGCCCTGGTGGCCAGGAAGGCCAATGGGATCCTGGAGTGCATTAATAACAAGAGCGTGGCCAGCAGGTCGAGGGAGGTGATCCTCCTCCTCTGCTCTGCCCTGGTGAGGATACATCCGGAGCCCTGTGTCCAGTTCTGGGCTCCCTGGTTAAAAAAAAAGACATGGATCTCCTAGAAGGAGTCCAGTGGGTGGTGACAAAGATGTTGGGGGCCTGGAGCATCTCCTTAAGAGGAAAGGTTGAGAGAGCTGGGACCGTTCGGCCTGGAGAAGTGAAGGCTGAGGGGGGATCTGATCAGTGCTTACAGAACACCTCGTGTGGGAGTCAAATGGGTGGGGCCAGGCTCTTGGACAAGGGGCGACGGGTAAAAACTGGAATAGAGTTTGGAACACAGTCCCACAAGAACACGAGGAAGAACTTCTTTAGAGCGAGGGTGCCACGGCACCGGAGCCAGCTGCCCAGAGCGGCTGCGCAGTCTCCTTCCCCGCGAACATCCAAGAGCCGCCTGGACGCATCCCCGTGACCCGCTGCAGGGAGCGCGCCGCGGATGCGCAGCGCCCCCTGCCGGCGGCAGGCACTCACGGCCGGACGGTTCTTCACGGCGCGACGGCAAACGGTTGCTTTAAACCTGCCTTCGCAGAGACGAAGAGGGGAACCCTTCCCAGCCACAGCCTACCCCCGGCTCAAACCGGGGACCTCCGTGCAACCGCCCCGCCTCGCCTCAGCCTTCCGAAAAGCACGGAGCCCCGCAGCAGCCCGCACGGCGCCCCGCCTCCGGACGGCGGGCGGGCGTGGCCGAGCACGCGCAGCGGAGGGAGCGTGGCGGCCGGGCGGCGCCGCGATGTTCGTGGCGCGCAGCATCGCGGCGGATCACCGCGACCTCATCCACGATGTCTCCTTCGACTTCCACGGGCGGCGCATGGCCACCTGCTCCAGCGACCAGAGCGTCAAGGTGGGCGCGGCGCCAGGCGGGCCGGGCGGCCGCACGCGGCCTGCGAGCGGCGCGGCCATGGCGGGCAGGGCCTGGAACCGCGGAGCACGAGTAGCCTGCGCGAGTCCCGGCTGCGGCACCGCCGTGCTGCGGGGACGGGTTCGCCTTGTGCGGCCTCGTGGGCCGCAGCTCCGGCTCGGGCCGCTCCCGCGTGGGTACCGCGGGCTGTGCCTCCTTCAGGCCTCATCCGCCGCTGCCCCGCGGGCTCCTCCGTGGCCGCGCGGGCAGATCTGCTCCGCACGGTGCCCGCAGGCTGCGATGGGACGGCCTGCTCCTTTGTGGGCCTCTCCTGGGATGCAGGGAGCTGCCGCTGTGTGCCTGCAGCTCCTCCTGCCCTCCTTCTGCACTGACCTTGGTGCCTGCAGGGCTGTTCTCTCACATCTCTCACCCCTCTCTCCCCCCATTGCTGTTCCATGGTGTTATTTCCCTTTCTAAAATCTGCTCTCCAAGAGCACGCCCAGCATCACTCAAGGCTCAGCTCTGGCAGCGGTGAGTCCCAGTTGAAGCAGCTGGAGCTTTGAGCTGATGTGGGGCACAGCTGGGCTCTGCTCACAGAAGCTGCCCTGCAGCACCCCAGTACCAGAACCCTGCCATGGGAATCCAGTACACAAGCAAACAGCTTTTTCTCTCCGATCACATGTTAAGAAACGAACAAAACCAACAGCAACAGGAAGAAAGAAAAATCAACCCAGCCCCAAGGAATAAGCCAACAGCCTCTGATCAGACCGAGTATGTAAAACTTGAAGCCCAAAAAGAAAGGCAGCAAGATTTAGGTAGAACTTAGAAACCACACCTTTAAGAACATAATGTAGCTTTCCAGTTACAACAGTCCTTTATGAGATTCTTAAGAAGTTTCTCAGCCATGTTATATTTGATATACGTCCCACTCTCAGCAAATGGGCCTTGCAGAACAGCAGCTGCAGAGAAGTTGCAGCGTTTCATGGCTGATAAGATTCATGGCTTCCCTCACATCAGGCTGATAAATTGAGAGAATGGGAGGTTACGTTCCTTATATGTGGTCCATAGATCAAGTTAGAAATATTAGAAGCGGCAATAAGATCTTTTACCCCACTTTGTAATGCTAGATTTGTTTTTCTGCTCCCTGCTCTGCCCTGCAGTCACACTCCACAATCTCTGTAGGTCCTCTCCAAAAGAACTCTTCTATTCTGTCTGAGGTGACAGCCAGAAGCCACATCAGGGTTTGGGGACCACATCTGAGCTTGCACCACGGTGAGGACTGTGGGACTGCTGCAGTAAAACAAAGTGATTTGCTCCTGGGATATAATGTATTGAACATGGCCATAATCTGTTTCCTTGTATGTAATATGTTGCTTACAAATGACATACTTCGCATGATAGTGGATTTTGCAGGCATGTGCCTGTGCTCTGTATCTGTAAGAAGGATATTTTCAAAGTTAAGCATAGTGCAGTACTGCACCAGGGAGATTTTTCCAGATGGAAACATTCAGTAGTGATTTTTTTTTTTAGTGGCTGTGTTTTTTGTTACTACCTGTAGCACTTATGTACAAATTATATGATTGTCTTCTGATTTTTCAATAGGTCTGGGACAAAAGTGAAAATGGGGATTGGCACTGCACTGCAAGCTGGAAGGTTTGTATTAATAGTCATTACACAGTGATACTGTTATTTCTCTCTCTTTTTTTTTTTTTTGTAGAGATATATTTTCACACAGCAGTAGTGTGTGCTTGAGGAGTTGGAAAACAGTACTTTTGCTTTTAATTGAATATTTCCTTGTTTGTATTTTCTTGGTTGTGGAGAGAAAAAGGAATGGCTGTACAACACTGTAACTGACCTCTGTGTTTTTTGCCCATAACCTTTCTGAGAACTATATATGGAGACTGTAGTTCATCAGAGTAATTAACTAGTGCATTCAGCTTCTGACTTATCCTGGAGCTTGTATGTAACAGAACCACAGTACAGTAATCCCTATAAAAGGGAGTGCAAGTGAAGCTTTTATATTCCCTTTCTCTCGCAAAAGCGGTGTTCAGTGATCAGGTATGAAAGAGGAGTTTGTTGTGAAGGACAAGCTAAGCAATGGTCTACACATGCTCTGGAAAAGAATGGACAAGCTAGAAATGGGCATGGTGATGGTTGAAAATGTAAAACAAGGCTGTATCTCCTGTCAAGACAGAATCTTAGTTGGCAACTATGTTTTTTGGAACTTAGAATTTTAAAGCAGTAATGAATAATACCTAGAAATGCTAGATATGCTACTTTAGACCTCTTACTTCTGTTTTACAGCAGGAAGTCACAAAAGTGCATGGAAAACCCTTCATGCTCGCTTGGAGTAATGTGTTTCTCTGAACTGTCGCACTTTGTGTTATCTTGCAGACACACAGCGGCTCTGTGTGGCGTGTGACATGGGCCCATCCTGAGTTTGGGCAGGTCCTGGCCTCCTGCTCTTTTGATAGAACAGCAGCTGTGTGGGAAGAAATAGTGGGAGAATCCAATGATAAACTCCGAGGCCAGAGTCACTGGGTAAGATTTTAACATATAAATTTAGTTTTTACATGTGCCCAGAAAAACAGGTTTGCTGTGCCTCGTTGATTTGTTTGCTTATTGTATTGGGCTGAAGCTTTAAACTGTTTGAACTCCTGAATTACACAGAAGACTGAACATTAAGTTGTTGTAAATACCACGGACTGGACATCTGAGTTTGCAACATATTTGCTATTCCTGAAACAGAATGCACAAAATTTTCTTCTCTAATGTGAAGTGTCCTTGACTTTATTGTGTTTTGTTAATTTGTGGCAATGTTCCAATATAGGAGTACTTTCAAGACATTTGGACAGACAGCTAAATGGCAACATTCAGACCAGTTAAGTGTCATTTAACACTGGTATTTTTAGGTGTTCCTCTGCAAACCTGAATCCCATACACAATAGAACTGAAGTTGTAGGTATTTTATTCTTTATTCATCTGAAACCATCTTATGCCATTCTTTTTCCTCTTTGAAACAGTAGCTCAGGTTTGGAGAATAAAACATTTTGCTCAGAAGTAGATTTTCTGGATAGCATTTCACAGAGGGAATTTCTATATCTAAACAGATTTTTTTTTGCAAACACTCAGTCTTATAGATCTCGGTATACTGTTCCTCTAGCACTATATTCTGCCTTCAGTTATCTGCAATTTTCTACTTTCCACTAAAGCTTTCTAAAGTTAAAGTGTGTGGCTGGGCAGAGTTGGGTTGTTGGAACCTGTAGCACCCAGCGGGGTATGGAAACTGACTCCATGTGCAGGAGGCTGTACTGATCTGTAGTTTTCAGGTCAAACTCATGCTTTCTTGACAGGAAAAGAGAAAGCTTGGAACAAAATTTACTTCTTTTGTCCTTTTTCACTCTAGATAATTTTCCTATCAAATGTCTGCTGTATTCTCCCATTCCCTTCTCAGAAGTGCTTGATCAGGCACTTCTGTTGGGAAACACTTCATGGTCAACTTCAGTAGCACTGAGATTAGAAAGTAACGTTGTTAGGAACCACAGTTGATACTGTCAGTGTTAAGGTATGAAAAGGACATGTTCAAACTGCCTGTTGCCGATACATTTGTACTTTATGCTTGTATTCCTTTTTTTTTTTTTTCCTCTGAAGTTTAATCTAAATAACTTCCATTGCTCGCAGAACTTCGATATTACAGTGCGTGTCCCTGCTTCAAATGGCACCAGTGCAGTAATCTGTCCTTTTCCCTATTAAGTCAGTATATAAAGTTATTCTAGTTCTGGATAGAAGAAATAAATGATGGTATGAAGTGGTGTTGTCAGACTTTCACTGCCTTCTGGGCAAGGGGAAGAAAGTCAACAAATTAGGAAATACATTTTTGATGGAGACTTCGAGGAATTTCTGCCTTTCTTTTGCAGGTAAAGAGGACCACTCTTGTAGACAGTAGGACATCTGTTACAGATGTGAAGTTTGCTCCCAAACACATGGGTCTTATGTTAGCAACTTGCTCAGCAGATGGAGTTGTAAGGATTTATGAAGCCCCAGATGTGATGAATCTCAGTCAGTGGTCACTGCAGCATGAAATCTCATGTAAGCTAAGCTGCAGTTGCATTTCGTGGAATCCTTCAAGGTACGTTAATAAAACCATAGGTATTGCTTTATGACTGTAAGCAGAAGATCTGAAGAGTTAGTTCTGGAAGTGTTACAGAATGTCCTTTGTCCCATGAGCTTGTACTCCCAAACTTAATTACAAGCTGTAATTAACAAGCTCAAGAACTGCAGTGTGCTTTTTTTTTTTAATCCCACAAAACTTGAGAGTTTTCTAAGGAAAAGTGTTTACAAAGAGACCATTCCCATGTCTTTGCTTCAGGAAGTTGCCACAATAGGTAATAATTTGGACAACTCTAGCAAGGACTTGCACCCTTGGCTGTGCTAGGAACCATAGGCTTTGCTAACACCAAGTCTAAGGGTTGTACTGTTCCTTTAGTTGTATCTTCAAGGGCTCAGTGATGTATTTAACCTACTTGGACAGAAAGAGATCAGAGGAATGTGATGGTTGGGTTACCCCCACCCTGAAGAATACATAAGTAATCTGTCTCAAAGGTTCAGAGTACAGTCTTTATCTCTACATCGCCCTAGGAAGTTGTCTTAAAGTTGATTTAAAAACTAGTACTCATATGTTTACCTTTTGTAATTGATTTTCCAAAACCTGAATGAAATCCCCCTAAATCAGTCACTGAGAGCACTGCATTGGATGCAGACCATATTCCTTAGAGCGAATACTTCACTGCAATGCATATATGAATTTAATCCCGATGTCTGGGAGCATGTGTCATCCTGAACTAATTGCCAAATTGTATTCCTTAGTGTTTTATCTTTATTTGCTGTGTAAAGTAGACATTCAAGACAACAGAATTGAGGTAGTACTGATAACTATGAATAATACTTTGTATTTCTTCCTAGGCAGTCTTTTTGTTTTATTTACAGATGTTTCTTAGATTTTGGAGATGGCTTGTAAAATAATTATTAACAGAATTCACATCTTTTTACTTCCAGTTCCAGAGCACATTCTCCAATGATAGCTGTAGGAAGTGATGACAACAGTCCAAATATATTGGCTAAAGTTCAAATTTATGAATACAATGAAAATACCAGGTACGCTAAGAAAACAACATGTGGGATCTTAGAATAGCTTGTAATGTCTGGCCTTCTGTTTCATTCCTGTTGTTGCTCATGGAGAGGAATGGGAAATAATAATACTCCTCACTTTTGCCTGTAAGACTTTGGATGGGAAAGACACCTCAGAATGCTAACAGATATCAGAGAAAGTGACAGATTTTTATAATTTTAATCTCAGCACAGAAATTCCAGTATTCCTACTGGCATTTTAAAGGGAGAGTTGCTTTTATGCTTCTGCAAATTTTTGTGCTTAGTTTTGCACAAGGAATCAGTAAGACCAAAGTTACAAGTTTGAATTATGCTGAACTGGAAACTTTTGTTCAAGATAACAAAAATGGTTCTAAGATCATATTTATAATGACAGAGAGTCCTGTGAGTTACTAGCAGTTAGTAGCAGTTGGGAGTTAAGGATTCAGAACCAGAAAATGCATGCAGAACTACTTTCAATTAGTGGATGACAGATTGTGTTTCATTCAGTACGACTACCATGTGAATGGTTCCAGGGTGTTTTGTGAGCTTATGCCTGGCTCCAGACTACGTTCTTTATGCATTAGCAATACAGAAAATTTGTTGCAGCTTACCTTGTGGTAAAAAAGAAAATGAAATATATTGCTGTACAGCAAAGGAGGCAGGTAGTAGCCTGCTCACAAGCACAAGCTATTTAGTAAGTTCCTGGAGTAGAAATTCCTCTTCAGATTTGTGAATGAAATAATTTTTTAAATTCTATCTGTTGACAGAAATTTCTTTGTACTGGAATCTGTGCTTTGTTCTATGATTTAGTATTACAATCAGAAAGATTAATGCAGTGGAAGTAGGATACAGGAGTGTAACAGCAAAGGAACCAGTGTGAATAGGATGGTATTTCAAAGGAAAAGTAAAGGAGCTCACCTGCCTCTGAAGATCTAGGAAAGACTCCACAAGGAAGAGATCTCCAACCAGAGATCCTTCCCTAGTGGCAGTCAGCCCTTAAATGAGGTGTAAGAGAGGTGCAGCCAGGCTCCACCCCTTCCAGTCACACAACTGAATTGCTTTCACCTGTGCTCCCAGGGCTGACCCAGTTCTTTCCCCAGGTGATCATTCAGTGGTTCAGGCTATGACTTAACAGTTCCCATACATTTAGTGTTATGATACTAGTAGTTAATGTATCTGATGAATTCACTTTCTGAAGAAATCAGCTTGTAATTATTAGTTAGAATGTAATTTATGTTAAAATAATTTCAACTTTGCATCATCATGTATCCTAACCCCCTTTTCCCTGTTCTGTTCTGTTTGCTTTACATAATTAGTGATCCTGGCAATTTTAGTGGCACTAATGGTTAATTTTTCATGCCCTACAGGAAATATGCAAAAGCAGAAGCTCTGATGACAGTCACAGATCCTGTGCACGATATTGCATTTGCTCCAAATCTGGGAAGATCCTTTCACATCTTAGCTGTAGCAACCAAAGATGTACGAATTTTCACACTAAAACCTCTAAGGTGAGCTTAAAAGCAGGACTGGAGCATAGTTCAGTATGATACTATGTATACTATACAGTCTTTCTTAGTAGTATTTGAGATGCAAAGGATGTAATTCAATTTATTTAGCAGCCTGTTTTTTTAAGATGACAAGGTTGTGAGCAAAACATCAGTTCTGTCTCTCAATACCTCTTAATACTTCTAATCTATTATAAAGCTGCTAAGTACATTTCTGGAATGATATAGGCCTCTTTTTGCCATTGTGTTCAAGCCAGAACTTCGAGCAGTTGTGTGCAAAACTGTCACGTCTCTCTTTAACAGGAAAGAATTGACTTCATCTGGAGGATTAACAAAATTTGAAATTCATATTGTGGCTCAGTTTGACAATCACAATTCCCAGGTGTGGCGAGTCAGCTGGAACATCACGGGCACAGTGCTGGCCTCCTCCGGCGATGATGGCTGTGTTAGGCTTTGGAAGGGTAAGAACTCTGCAGGTCTTCTGCTTGAAGTGCATCAGCTTTGTGGATTTGAGGAAGTATTTTTGGAGTAAAAGCTTTTCAGATCAGTGAATGATAGGTTTTTGCACTGACATGTCAGAAAAAAGGAAATAAGGTGCTGGAACATGGGAATGATTTAAGTTTCTGTGAATAGTTGTTACTGCACTATATCTGGCAATCTCAAATTGTTTTACCAGATCACAGCTATATAAAATTGTCACTTGTAACTTGTATTGAGTTGTTGTCTTTGCCTGCTGCCAAACCCAGAAAAACTGTATTCTGTTAAAACAGTACTCAGGCAATCTGGCTTTTTTTTCTCCCTGAGCTTTTTCATATTTCTGTTTAAATTTCAAGAAGTGACAACAAAACTCAGTGGCAGTTTCCTCATCCATTCTCAGTAGTTTCTCAGCTTTTTATTAAGGACAAAGCAAACTTTTTCTTACTGCAGAACAAAACAGAGGTTTAAATAATGAATAGGCAGAGAAAGCCAAGCAGCTAAAGGACCAGATACTCAACTACTCAGGATATGTATGTTGATGCTGAAGTGCAGTTCTAGTTCACACCAGCTGACAGCAGTTGAAATATCATCATTGTACCAAAGCTGAGTTTCAGAGTCCAAACTAACAGTTTCTATCTGCATACATTTGCAGCTAATTACATGGACAACTGGAAGTGCACTGGTATACTGAAAGGTAACGGAAGTCCAGTCAATGGTAGTTCCCAGCAGGGAATTTTTAACGCCTCTCTAGGTTCAGCCAATACAAGCCTACAGAATTCACTAAATGGATCATCTGCCAGCAGGTAGGCTAACTGGTAAAGAGACTGGATCTCAGCAAATACTTTCTTCTCTGAATCTTCTTGATTCTTAATTTCACTTAGTTTTCATGTCTTGTATTCTTTTAAAGTGTGGTGTCATTTATTGCACGAATACTACTGCAAGCTATTCTGGCCTTGCTCTGTGTTTGTGTCTGTTATGCTAGTAGTAAGAGGAATTACCTTGTATAAATAAGCAATGGTAGCAATGGTTTTCACTTTTAGTCTTTTCACTTTCTTAAAAAATCTTTCCTGAAGTAGTTTTGAACCAGGCGAAACTTGATCATACTGCTTTGTAACTGGCATTTAGAAGCACGTATAAAAGTTAAGCAAAAATACCAGCAACAAATTCTGTTTTTGACTGGGATAATGTAGCAGAACGGAAGGAGGAAAAGACACTTTATAGCATAGGACTTCAACAATCATAGGCTGGTGTTTGTTTATTTTACTTGCATTTTTGCAGGTGTAACATCATTTGAGTAAAAATTTGGGTTTTCTTAATCTTCCTTATTCAAATGGAATTCTTACTGCTTTCTATGTTGTTTTTATTCTTTAATAATTGCTACTAAATAGGTAAATTAAACTGCCTTAACCCAAACGAGTTTTTAATTTGTGTACACTAAACTCTAGAAATTACTGGGTCCTACAATTGTAAGATGAAGTGAGTACAGTGCTTTACAGGATGTGTGCTGTATAAGGACTTGGTATGACCAAGTTCCACAGCAGAAAGTTCCGGGCTATTTGGCCACCTTTATTTGTTTTTCCCTAGATGCCTTCATTTCCATCCATGTAAGCTACCAATACAAATATTTTTCTCTTAATTTAAAATGCTCACCTGTAAAGTACTAGAACAGGTTTTGGAGTGTTGCTGTTCCCCCTTCTACCATCCCTGGGCAGTTCTGGCAGTTCAGAATGGCAGTTCTGGCTTCCAAATCCGTAGCTTCATTGAAGAGAGAAGGGCATTCACATTTCCTCACAAGATAAATGGAAAGCACGAGGTGGTTATGGGACAAGCCTTCAGAAAGAAAGGAAGCCAAAATTATATTGGTTGTCTGGTTCCAATTGCTACTTACTGTGTAGCAAAAAATGCTGGAATTATTCCCATCTTGGACATGGGATATCAAAAGCTATGTAGCTGTAAGTGGTTTGGACTCCTGCAGGAAGGAGATACAGGCCATCTTATACCTCTTCAGTATGGAGTGTGGATCCATAATCTCCCTATCTAAGCCGTACTGCCAGAAAGACACCCGTACCCCACCCCAGTGGTGGTGGTTCTCTCCTTTATGTTGGTAGGAAGCCACCATGAAACTGAAACTTGTACTGTTATTTTAGACTTCCTCCATTGCTCTGTGTTTTGAAAGTTAGATATTGGGATTCGCTTTTGGTTACAGAATTAAGTCTATGGCTGTGGAATTTAAGAATATGTCCTGGGATGGGACATATTCATACTAAGGTGCACTTAACGCGTTTTCTGTTTTAATCATGTTGGCATGAACTGCAAAAATGTAGTTGCTAACTTTTTTTTTTAGCCATTAACATTTATAAATAAGATTTATTTACTGACATTTGACTAAATTGGTACGCTACACAATCTACTTTGTCTGTAACCACAAACATGATGTTTTGGTGTTCATATGTTTAAACACATGAGATAGCTAAGGCGTAGGTACATCTGGATCTCTGGAAAACTGTTAAAACATGGTCACCAAAGTGGGTTCTCAGCCAAAATAGTTTTTAAATGGATGATACAGATTGTTGGAAAGGAGTTGCAGGGTGATATTGTTATGCTGATATAATTATATATGTCTGGATTTGTGATACAATTTCCCTTCTCCATCTGTATTATGTCCTTTTTAACAGAAAGCAGAGCTGATACCAAGCTAACTGGAGTAACTTTGATGTTTTGCTGCTTGTTGCATGCACACAGGAATGGAAAATGAACTCCTTTTTCCCCTCCCCAACGCCGTTTGACCTCTCCCAAGACACCAGCAGCCTGCTAACTACTAAACGCTATTCAAAAAACCTTTTTAAACCACGTTGTGTACTTTTTTTTGTACTAGGCCGCACAGTTTGATACTGTTGAAACTCCTGATAGAAAAATACTAGGAGAGGCTTTTTGTTTAAAAAAAAAAGAAAAAATCAAAAGAAAAAAAAACTTCCATGAGAACAGTTTCTTAAAATAACTTGTCAAATGAGCTAGTTCTTGAGTAAAAATGAAAATCTTGTCCTTGGTTGGGATGGGAGGAGGGAAGTGACCATTAAAGTAACTTTCATTAAAATTGTTTTGATAACTGCTGTGTTTTACATTTCATAGTGTTTAACACTTGACTGAGATTCCTTAACATCACAAGTTTGTAACTGCTTTGTAATATATGCAACTGTTAGTTTTAAAGGAAAAAGAAAACTGTGCTTTGACAATTGTACAGATGGTAGCTTTTGATAGTTTGGTATTTCTTCGTTTATAACTTAGTATGACTTAAAATATGTGTTTTGTAAGTACTGTCAAGCTTTCTTCATCCTGACTGGGACGCATACTTTTTCTGATGTGTTTGTATGTTCCTATGGCAATGATTCCATGCGTAACTAAAATTCTGAGCGTACTGTCCTAAATAATGCAAACGTTTGAGCCATATGAAAGTTGAAACCAAAATGCAGCATGTTGTGGATTGTCCGTAATTTCATAAGTGTACAGCTGTTCTTTTAGGCAAGTCCACAGAACTGTAAACAATATAGACAACACCTGTAGGTATCTAATGTAGTTATACTAAAACACAAATATTACGGGTAAGTTCTAATAAAAATGGCAGAAAAATGACAAAAAGTGCTGTCATTCTGAGTTCTGAATTCACCAGGAAGCTGAAACTGATCCTGAGTATTTTGCAGAAATACATAAATAGACACAAAGATTGTACTTCGCTGAAAGCAGTTATCTTCTGTAAATGTATACTATTAAATTTAAACTATTGTAAAAGCTATACAATGTTTTTATGTCTATTCTGGAAGTCCCATGAAGTTCATCTGAGTTAGATGCATATGCAGAAAATGTACTTAAATGATTTTTAATGTATAACTTGTGTTGCAAATGGAGTGTTACCGTTAACAGATCACAGGAATTCTGGGAGAGTGAAAGCATGTTCATAGCTGTGTTATGAAATTCTTTTGATTTCCAAAGCAGTTTATTCATTCTGCAAGATGGGTACTAGAATTATTATTACAGTATTCTTTCTATGAGTTTCAGGGGAAAACTTTTTTTTCCTTAAAGGACAGTTTCCAGATTTGTCTTGTTTTGAATTACAAGCCTTGATTTCTGCTATTATGTTCTATTGGTTTTGGCATGGATATACTAAAGCTTTTTTTTTTTGTTTTCCAGCATGTCTTTTCTCCCCTTTGGTTCTCCTTGTATTTACTGCCTTTCTCTTTTTTCTTGTTTTTTTTTTGTTTTGTTTTGTTTTGTTTTTGTTTTGGTGTTTTGTTCCTGTCTTAATTGTTTCAGGTATTTCTTTCCCCCTCTGGATTCCCCACGGGCTGGATCGAGATGGTCCAGTCACGCCCAGCTCCTTCCTCCTCCTCCTCTGATAGAGCACTCTTGCGATGCTGACACTGCCAACCTCCAGTATCCTCACCCTCGCAGACGATGTGTATCTCGGCCTCTTAATCTATTACCTGAGAATGAAGGGGTTTAACATGTTACTTTGAATAAATGTTAAAGGGCCTTATACTGATGTTTGTGAATGCTTCCATTTCTGGCTGCTTTTGTGTTCCTTCTCTCCTACAGAAGATTTAAAAATTTTGGGGTCTTCATGCATGTTTTGCAAAACAAACTGCAATATTTGGAACAGTCATTTGTGTGCGTCAAAGGAACATGTTAATCTGTAGGCTTTCAACCATGACAACAAATGCAAACGTGAACCACGAGCTGCTAACAGAGTAGCCAACTTCAAAGTGCCTGCCCTGGTTTTTTTTTTGTTTGTTTGTTTGTTTTTTTCCTTTTCTTTTTGGAATCAGTTTATCGTGGTCTTGAATTTTTTCTTTCATATATTGCACTGAGAAATGTGAAATGTATTCTCAAAATTAAACATACCTTCAAGAAGTGGTTGAATAACTTAAAGGATGATGTTGATCAACTAGTAAAAGAAACCATTCCTGTGTATACTGCAGCAAAATGCAATTTGGAGAGTTGGATTACTTTAAAAAAATTTCCATCTTACTGTATAAATATTTAAATTTTATAATTGTGGTTGACTAATAAACTTATTTTAAAAGGTGTGTTAGTATGTCTTTTCTTGTAATGGTGTGGAGCTGTTTTGTAATCAGATTTTGGATTCAGATGTCTATTCTCCTATATTTGGGTCTAAGAAGCCTTGCCTTTCTGGTTATGCAGTTGGATATTATGTTCTTCTACTGCATACTGTACTCAGTGACATTTCTTACGGATGTGTTGGGTGTCTAGAGACTGTTGCAGTTGACAGATTTCAATTCCAACAGCCTCAGATTTGCAAGGATTGAGTAGTTCACTTAGGGCACTGAAGAAACAGTTATGACTTAAAAGCTTCCTTTTTGATGGGTCAGCACAGGAATAGCATGGCTGTGGCTCAGCATGCTGGCATTGACTCAGGGCTAGCTGGTGTGAGGCAGCAGGAGGATAAAGCAGGACCATTACTGCATGGAATTTCTATGGAGTAGCATTACTGTACAGGGTGACGTGGAGCTGGTTCAGCAGATTGAATGGGGAGGAAGGATAAATGGGCTCTGTGCCACACAAACCTAAAGTATCAGTGTATTTCCTGACAGCTCTTGCTTTTGATACTGCCACATGCTTCAGATGGGCTTTTGCGACTCTTCAGGCTAAATCACTAGCATTGGGTAACAAGAGGGTAACCTGCATTCTTCAGAAGTATTCTAAAAGCTATATTTACTTATAAAACTTTCAAATATTTTGCTCAGATCCATCACATTTGTTTCTTGATTGTCTCTGATGATTCTAATTTTAATTTACTAAAAGCTGTAAGAGGTAGCTATGCCGTGAAGGAGTGCTTGCTGACAGAGCACAGGGATCGGGTGCCAAGAGGTTTCAGCTAGCAGGAATAGAACTGTGGAAAAAAGAAGAGGTTTAGTAAAATCCTTTTTATCAAGAAGTTCTGTTTTGTTTTGTTTTGTTTTTTCCTTGAAACCATGCTGTACTTTGCATGGTAAACAACAGAAATGTTATTTGATTGAAAATAAGATGAAAATTGAGATATTAAATAATAACATTACTCTGTATAGGAATGAGCTTTGTGAGTTAAAAACAAACTCTTACACTGGACTGGAATTAATCCCTAAAACATTCTGGACATACAAACAGCAAAATATACTTTTGAAGGTTTAAGCCATTTGCAGAATTTCTCTTGCCCCTTTAAAAAATCACATCCTTCAATACAGCAATCAGTCTGTTCTTTACTGCTTTTCTTATTGTATCAAAGAAAACTGATGCTCTTTCCTATGCAACCATCAATAAAAATAAGGTTGCATTGTCTGTGCCTTTTTTTATAGCTAATTCAAGATGGCAATGGGAGCAGCTTTAAAGGCAAGCTGGCTGCCATGAGAAAATGCTGACAGAAAACACTGACAGAAGAAAATGCCTGCTGGCCTGGGAACCAGGCCTAAGAACCAGAAGCATCCTAAAGAAATGCATCTGAGTTCTTGGAAGATCTCAAGCACTGTAGACATCCTGGAGATACCCTCCATAAGGATAAAATCAAGGAACTGTAAAAGCAACATCCAGAGAAAGCAGGAAGTGGCACTTTTAGCTGAAAGAACAGAAGAATAGCCTGGAAAAAAATTTTTGTCTGCACAGTAAATGTGGCAGACCCCTAGCTGTCTCAGGTGAAAAATAGAAATTGGCAGCATCTGTTGACTGTGCCAAGTAATGGTGTCCTACAGCCTCTCATGTCTTTGTGCTAATGACTTGTTTTTTATCCTAAATGAAGCTTCTCTTTTCTCTCTGGGGATTTTCCATGCATAAGCGTTTCCTACGGGACTTCCTAAACAAATCGGATTTGCACCAGGGATGCCTGGCTGACTATAAGCTGGCTCCATGGTCTGTGATGTGAATGGTCTTTGAAGTGAGACTGTTGTGTACTGGCACCACACCTGAGATTGGCTTGGGGAGTACTCTTGGGACATTTTGTATATTAATGAATGTGTATATTTGTAGTAATTTGTAAGATTTAATAATATATATGATATATATTTATATATAAATATACATATCATATATATATATATATCATATATATTTAATAATTTATTATTTTATAATTTAATAATATATATGATACATAGGCTTGCTGATATTCCTGATGGCTGCTATACAATTAATGTATATGTGCTTAATTTTCTGGTAATTTTTAATAGCTTGATAAATTATTAATTATATGTATACTTGCTAGTGGTGATTTGTTTATATGTATAAAGAAAAAAAAAAAGAAATTAAAGTCCTTGTGCATTATGGAATTCCACAAACCTACTATGAAGACACCCATACACCCACAGGCTGGGTAACCCTTTAGTTCATGACACATGGCCACATTATTTTCCTGTGCTGAATATGTTTTATTGTTAGATATCCTGACTAATTGCAGTCACCCTGCTCAGTGATGGGAAAACATTGTTCACATTTTCAGTGCAAATGAATCATGTTTCCACTGGCCTGGCCAAGTACTTTGACTTCAGCAGCTGAACTCTATCTGTACTGTGGCTGATGCCTTTCAGTTGCCTGTCATTTTGCATAGAAAATGGAATAGTAGAACTCCCAAGATGGAGACCCTTACCCTGCATGTTTTCTGCATGCTAGCAGCACAGTTCAGCCCGAACTTCAGGGCTGTAAGTTTTAGGGCTTTGTTGCTTTAACATAGTAGCCTGGAAGTGTTTCTTCTATTGCCTGTCATTGTTTTGATTGTTCTGAACTTATCTGGACACAGTATGAAATCCTGACTCTGCTGTGTGTGTGGTTATCCAGAGCACAAGTCTTATGGGGAGCGGCTGAGGGAACTGAGACTGTTCAGCCTGGAGAAGAGGAGGCTCAGTGGAGACCTTCTTGCTCTCTACAGAGTGAAGGGTGAGGTGAGGGTCGGGCTCTTCACCAAGGTAGCAGTGATAGGATGAGAGCGAACAGATTTAAGTTGCGTGAGGGAAGATTTAGGTTGGATATTAAGAAAAAAATCTGCCCAGAAAGAGTGGTGAGGCAGTGGTACAGGCTGCCCAGGGAGGTGGCAGAGTCACTGTCCCTGGAGGTGTTCAAGAACTGTGTGGATGTGTCACTGATGGACATGGTCAGTGGGCATGGTGTGATGGGCTGATGGCTGTACTAGATGGTCTTAGTGGTCTTTTCCAACCTTGATTCCAAGAGCCTATTATATGGCTCTGTGGTTCTATTTTCAGAAGATAGGAGAACATTTTGGGTACATATATGTACCTTTAAGTACTGAATGGCTAGAAAATGTGAAACTACTCCAGTAATTTGACGCATGGGAGATGAGCTGTTGTCACATATAAATTTTTCCAGTTCTTTGGTAACCTTAATTCTAAGATTTCAGTCTCATTTTATTGTTTCTGCAATCCCCAGACCAGGAATATAACTGCAGGATAAGTGCATTGTAAGACCTGGAACAACAGCAGCACTCTCCTGACAGCGATCGCAGTGATTTGTGTGGAGAACAGGGCCTTCTCACCCTCTGCTTACAAAATAACGTAGCTTTTATGCTTCAAAACTGAAATCAGACCTCCCATGGACTGTATGGAATCTGCTTACTACCCAACTTCAATAAGATAAAGCGTCTCACGTAGCAACAGTACGGCAGGAGTACATCGCTACCCCAGACGTTACAACAGCCCCGCACGGCCCTCGCTACGAGAGCAACACCCGCCCCTCCCGCCTAACGGCCGCCGCGGGCACGGCCGCGCCGGAATCCCCTCGGCCAATCAGCGCTCCCCGCTCCAACCTTCTACTTTCTGGAGTGCCCCGACCGCCAATCGCCGTCTCTCACTGCTGCTCGCCCCGCCTTCCCCCGTCTATTGGCTGACGGCGGGGCGGGGCGAAGCGCGCGCGCGGGCTTCCCGCCAGGGGCAGCGGGGGTGTCGTTGCCGCCGCGCTCCGGGTGAGCTGGGGGGCAACTTCTCAGCCCGCCGGGGGGCGCCGTGGTGCGGGGGGCCGGGTTTGAAGTTTTGGCGGTTGAGCGGCGTCCGGCGCTCGCGCTCGGCTCCTTCCGCTGCGCAGGAAAGAGGCGGCGGGACGCGGGGAAAGGGGTCCCGGCCTGCGGCTTGGTGAGCGTGGGGAGCCGCCGTGTGCGGCTCGGGACGGGTCTGGGCGGTGGGGGTTCGTGCGGAGCGCTGTAGGAGCCGGGCCGGGGCCTCCCGGCTCGAGCTGTGGCCCCAGCTGATCGCGTCACGGAGCTCGTGGCTGCCCAGGTGGCTCCTGCTGCGGCGGCGGTGCCGGAGGGCGGTCTCGCTCCGAGCGGCTTTGCGGGCTAAATATAGGCTGGCACCCCGAGCGGCGTCGGCGCTGCGGCTGGCGGGGAACGGCTCTTTTTAGGAAGTCGGAGGGGGCGGTGACAGAAGCGCCCGAAAGATTTGCGGAGGGGGTACTGTGATCGATTCTTAAACGTGGGCCGGGCGGGGCAATCGCCAAGCGGCCGCTGTGTTTGGGCAGCGTTTGTGAGATTGTTACCGCGACGGAGGTAACCGTGTGCTCTTCTACTTCCAGATGCTGCTGGACCAGGGCTGACTGTTCCCAGCAGGGTGTTGCTTCAGGCAGATCGCACGGCGCGATGGAAAGCTTCAGAAACATTGCCGATGAGACCTTTCCCAGCTTCCTGGGCAATTCGCTGAATAGCAGTGCCAGCATCCTTGTGGAAAACGTCACCATTTCCTCCAATCCCGGCTTACCTGTTGCAGCTTCAACTGTTGCCAAGAACAAAGCAGGCCATGACAGCAGGTGAGGCCCTCGTTTAATTCTACTTAGTAATTCCACTTAATAATCTTACCAGCTGTCTGGTTTGACCCATTTAATTTGGAAAGGAAAAGCTATCGTCACATATTATTCGGTAGATGATTATCCTGCTTACTAATCAGTAGTGTGTATTTGTATTAACAATGAAAAATCTAGGTGAGGTTCGTAACTCATAACGTAGTTAACTTTTTATTAAAGTTATTCCTAAAAAGAATAATTTGGTTTTTAGAATGAAAAGATAACAATACTTGAAGGGAGCATATAAAGAGGAGGGGGAATGGCTGTTTACGAGGGTAGATAGTGATAGGAAAAGGGGGAATGGTTTTTAACTAAGTCGGGGAGGTTTAGGTTAGATATTAGGAGGAAGTTTTTCACACAGAGGGTGGTGACACCCTGGAACAGGTTGCCCAAGGAGGCTGTGGATGCCCCATCCCTGGAAGCATTCAAGGCCAGGCTGGATGTGGCTCTGGGCAGCCTGGTCTGCTGGTTGGCGACCCTGCACATAGCAGGGTGGTTGAAACTGGATGATTATTGTGGTCCTTTTCAACCCAGGCCATTCTATGATTCTATGAACAATTGAACTTAATTTCATTTTTTACCTTGAGTATATTCTAGCTATTCAGAGAATATATTTAAAAAATGCGGGCACTTCATTAACCTACCTAAATCTCTCATGTTTTAGAAAGGGTGATGTAAGTAGGTACACCAGCTAAATTTTAATACAATGTATAATGATTTGTTTAACAAGGGTTAGTACCATTGGTAACAATTGAAACCTTTGTTTACATTACTGCTGACCCATGTGACTTTATGGTAAGGTCAGACCATTAAGGCCTGTCTTCACAAGTGTGCATTCCAAAAGTGGCAGTAGGCACAGAGGGTAAGAATGTAGTTGTTCTCTGAAGAACTTGAAGAGGAGGAGCCTAGGGAAAGACCTTATTGCTCACTACAACTTGCAACTCCCTGAAAGGAGGTTGTGGTGAGTTGAGGGTTGGCCTCTTCT
The DNA here is from genome assembly GCA_037305975.1 of Chrysolophus pictus. NCBI lineage: Eukaryota > Metazoa > Chordata > Aves > Galliformes > Phasianidae > Chrysolophus > Chrysolophus pictus. The sequence continues at coordinate 43,711,659 of CM074577.1, read as the reverse complement.
CCCAGGTAACAGCAATCAGACGAGATGCAATGGCCTGAAGTTGCACCAAGGGAGGTTCAGGTTGGATATTAAGAAAAATTTTTTCTCAGAAAGAGCGGTGATGCAGTGGCATAGGCTGCTCAGGGTGGTGGTGGAGTCACCATCCCTGGAGGTGTTCAAGAACTGCGTGGGTGTGGCACTGAGGGATGTGGTTAGTGGGCATGGTGGTGTTGATTTGTGATCAGACTGGATGATCTTAATGATCATCCTTAATGAGTCTGTGATCCTATTTTCAGAAGATTAGAGAATGTTCTGGGTACAAACCTGGGTACCCTTCTGTACAGATTGGTAAGAAAATAGAGAACTACTCAAGTAATTCAACACATGGGAGATTAGCGATTGCCAAAGAACTGGAAAGAGTTGTATTTGATTACAAAGTAGAGATGCTTATAAGAACAATTGTGTTTTCCCTCCCCACTCTGACAGGGTTTCTGATATCCGGGCATCTTATTTAGAAGAAGGGAAGCACTCGCCTCCATCCCTATCTTCTCACAGTAGCCAGCTGGATCCTGAGCCAATGGGGAGATTTGCCATCAGTTTTCATGATGACGTGTGAGTGAGGCTGTTAAACTAATTTGTTCCTAAAATGCACATAGCAACAAAGTATTTAGATTTGTACATGTGATGAGCTACTCATGGAATATGTTTGGGTTTTGAAACTAAAATTATCAGCCATAAAAACCAAGCCAAATTGGGTCTCTAATAGTAATGTATCCTCCTGCCAAACATCCCATTCTCTGCATTTTAGACTTCTCAAATTTAAATAGAGCTAATGCATAATGTAAAAATGTTTCATTTCACCTGATGTGGAAACTTTAACATCTTACGATTAGCTTACTGGGCTAATCATGTATGTGTATGTGAAAAGAAAGTTTTGATCAGAATTTAGTGAAATTCTTCGTAGTTCTGTTCAGTAGCAGCTTTTGTAAATCATGTTCTTTATATTTCAACCCCAGTTTAATGTTATGAACAACCTGTGGTATTTATGGGCTTAGGAAAATCTTGTTTAGTTTATTTTTGACTTGCTGTCAATTGGATCATGGAATTTTTCCAACAGGAACCTTTTCCCTTTGGGCTTTCCTCACTTGTTGCAAAAATGCAGAGGAGAAGAAGAAATAGGGGACAAAACAACAACAACAACAAAATGGGGGCAGACATGCACATATATTAGCATTAAATAGCTCTAAGTACTTCTCTGGGGCATTTTAGGTTGTGAAACAGCAGCCCTTATAATCTTGATAATATTCCTCTATTATAAAATGATGAGTAAAGTGTGTAGAATTTGTTAATGGGAACAACGGAATTCCCAGGATGAAGGTGTGAAAATGAGAGAACTTCTCAAATCTTTATGTAGAGAGATGTTGTATGTTAATTACATATAATTATACTATTTTAAACTGAAATAATTCTCTTTATAGGGAAGTTGCTACGCTGGTTAAAGAACCTCAACCTGCAATTGTTAGTCTGAGAGAATCCTATTCAGTGGCTGGAGATCAAGACCAGAATGTCATTGAGCATTCAAATCACAGTCAAGATACCTTACTTGAGGTATTACCACTTGAACGATTGGAAGGTATTAAACTTTAAAAAAAACTACATACTTATTCTCAGTGTAGTTACTATATTATAGTGTGGTTGTGGAGTTCTTAACCATTTCAGTGTTTTGTGGCATAGTGCAAATGGAATTTGGAAAAGAGTCTTTTTATTTTGTACAAATTGAAAACGCAAAAAGCTTGTGATTGAGCAGAAGTCCAACAATGTGATGGCAATGTACAAAGTTGTTTTCTACCCCTTCTCTTTCAATAGGTGCAGGTTTATGAGATTGTATTTTAACTAATGTTTTTTTTCTTGCCCTATTCCAGCCAACAATGAGTGATTTTTTTTTTTTGGCTGTGGCTGTACAAAGTAGAAGCTCATATTTATTTATTTTTTTAGTGTAACATATGGAAAAGTAGTTTGGAGTGCTTGGCTGTGAAAACTGTTCTTTCTTGAGGTGTGAATGGAACAGCAGAAGGAAAACAATGTTCTGTAACTTGCTTTAAAAGTACAATTACTGATGTTAACTATACATAAGGGGGAGGGATTCTAATGTGATTAAATTCCTTTGGCTCCTTCAAGTGGGTAGATTTCATAAATACTTCTAGTCATTACCTTCTTCCAAGCTATCTGCAGTTTTGTGAGGTAAGCATTCCTAATTCAATAGACAACACATTCTGTTAGGAAGTGCATGGTTTGTAATGTAAACGCACCCTGATAAACCACTGTTGTAATTGAAGCATTGTCTTCAGTCATTTCTTATTTTAGGTTTAAGGAAGTGACAGTAACTATAGAAACAGGATGCTTTGGAAAACCTGGAGTGCCTTGTTTGGGCTTGATTCTGAGCATTGGCTATCCAGTTTTAAGTTGTGCTTTATTCAAGGCTTAAGATTGTGGCTTGGAAATTGCTTTTTGTTCCCATTTGTTTCTTAAGAATTATGAACCTTTTCAGCTAACATCTGTATGTTAAATGTTAGCTCTGTCTTCTGGAACATGATTTGGTTGTGGGAGAATACAGTAGAAAAGTGGAAGTTGCTTACAAATGATTTTAAGAAAAGATATTGGCTCAACAGTGAAATGAAACAGTGGAACATAATGCTCATTTCTGCTTCTGAAACGTGCCATTCTCTTCTTTTTCACGGTCCTTAAAAGAAATCCTTCAGGCAGTACTTGTCTACATACTATTTACAGTTCTAGTCCTGTTGAAACCTTGCCTTTTTAATTGTTTCCAAGATGCTTTTGGTTGTTCTTATATGAATGCAGAAACTTTGGTCTTGTTATAACGTGTATATTTCAAGAGACTGTCTTATAGAATGGTTACTATGTAGTGTTCTCATGTTATGATACTAAAATACTGATTTTTACTATATTCTTTTGTTCCAGATTTACCAACTGGAATATGTTTTCTTCCAGATAGTAAGGATAACAAGGTAAAAACTTCTTTTTGAAGTTTTTGAAGTGAAATTAAAGATACCCTAATAATAATCTTGTATGAGACTTCTCTCTCAGGAAGGAAAAGAAAAGAAATTAAACAGTGTTCATTGTTTAGCTGTGTATACCTGCAGGCTGTAACAGCGTGTCGTGTCTCATTTTGCCTCTGTTTTCCACATCACTTCACATAATTAGCACCAAAGGAGCGTGACTCCACCTGATCTCTCTGTTGTGAAAGCTGTTGTTTATTCCTACCCTATGCTGTCTTCTCATTCTTTATCCATGTGTGAATCTTTTTATCACAATTGTAGCTTGCCCTAATGAAGAGCCTTGGAGGAACTTTCTGAATGCTTTTGGAAGTTGAAGTAGGCTATCCGTCTGATCTGTGATGCCTCTATACTTGTTGATTTCTTAGAGAAACATTAGTTCACATGTCTTCTTCAGTGTTCCCAACATAAACCATTTGTAAGATCTCAGTCTTGTTGCACCTGGATTTTTCCTCTCTGTTTCCCATAGCTAGAAAACAGCTGCATCAGGTATTGGCAGGGCTGTGCTTCAGCTGCTTTGTGCTGTTGTAGAGAAGCTGATGCTCTCTGGGTGCAGATGGGAATGAGAGCTCGTGGTCCTTGTAGAAAATACACCTCAGGCAGCAGCCAGATGCTGTCCAGCTATATGCTTCTTGATGTGTCAGCTGGTATTTACTAAATTACTTTAGTTTACTTTCGTTTGATCTGTGTTTGTGTGTATGTGTGTGTGTTTTATGGGCCACAGGGGCCTGTGACTTGCAGTGGGATGCTCTCAGTCTGTCATTGAAAAGTAGTACCTCTCTTTCAAAACATGTCTGCCCCTTTCTGAACTTAGATATTTCCTAGCTGTCAGAGATGAAACAATATGAGACTAAATCCAAAGTAGGCATTGCATTACTGCTTTCTTAAAAAATAACAACAGGAGTTTGATTTTGGTGTATGATTTCTGAAGAAGCATTGTTTTAGCATTATAGAAACCTATTGTGTGTTTCCTACTTCGCACTCTAAGATTAAGGAGTTTATCAGGGAAAAAAAAGTCCTTCATGCAGTAGTTCAGTATTTTGGTTCTGAGATCTTTCAAGTTTGGTGTTATTCAGGTGTTTTTCCCTTTTATGATTTTGTGTCTCTTGCATGTTTCCACTTTGGAAGCTAGAAGGCAAAATCCACTGGAGCTGAATACTTCCTGGGATGTGGAAGAAAGAAGGGGAGAGTTTTAAAATGTTACTTAAACCTCTTTAATTGCTTCTTATTAAAGGGATTTATACAACAGCTGATCATTCACAGGTGGATTTACATATGGATATTTCTCACAGGTTACTCCATCTGAACCTTCAGAAAAACTGGTAGAAGCAGAAACCTCAAGTGATCATCTTAGCATTAGTCTTTCAAGTTTTTTGGAAAATGAGAAACTCTCATCTCTTTCAAGCTTAGGAGGAGATTCCACAGGTAAGGGTATTTGTAACTTTGTAGCTTTCTCTGGATAGTTGTATGTGGCATTCTGACACAACATTGCTACCTACTTGAGGAGAAATGTATTACTTAAGCCTAATTCTGTATAAAATACTTCATCAAAAACTTGTGTGAAGAATATTAAAGAAAACCCAATTTATGTTGAGGTGGAAAAACAGGATCATTCTGCTTCGACTGTATGAATGTGTCTTGATGTATTAGATATTATGGAGTTGCTCTGATAGCCTGCCAGGTGACTTATAAAATACCTCTGAAGGGTGAATGAGATGTTTTCTTTTGTTTCAATAGATGATGATATTGATGATGAAGAGTTCTTTGATAACCAACTGGAAGCTTATTTTGAGCAGCTGATACCACCTGAAGTGATCAGAGGAGACAATGACATAGGGAAGCTTTCAGATTGCTGTACAGCTCTGAAGCTTTCTGAAAATGGCTTGCTTCAAGTAAGTTTAAGGTGGAATTCCAAACCTAGTATTCCTAATAGCTGTGAAACACAGTAGTGTTGTTTAGAATTGTCTGCCAGTGTGGACAAGATAGTCTTTCGTGACAAACCCAAACACTACCCAACAGATAGCATTAAGCAAAGGACTCTTGTTTTTTAATTTTTTTTTGTAATTGATAGCAAATATAGCTCTAAGCAGGAAACAAAGCACTTTGAATGAGATTCTGACTTTCTTTTCCCTATGCAAGGTTTTCCCTAGAAGAAAGATAAAAAGAAACAAAAGAAGCTAAGTAGCATAGCTATGTTTGTATTTATTATCTTATAGTGCTGAGGTAGCAGCTGATAAATATGATGTTACAGAAGATCTTTCTGCTTATGTGATAAGGCATGGGGGAATTAAGTAAGTAGTTGGCTGTCCCAAGAGACATTAATCTGGAAGGCTTGCAGAAACAGGGTTTCCTGTTATGCTGTTGTCTTTATTTAGGCCTTCATTTGGATTTTCTACACTCGTCTTTGTTGTGGCCTTCTCCTTTCTCCTGATAAGCAGTTCCAGACCTTGTGCAGTCAATTTTGTTACTTGATCTTGCGAAGGGGAAAATAACCCAAGTACTAAGGCTATATTACTGTCCTCTGATATGATGGAGACTCGTCCTTGGATTAATAACTAACACAACATCAGTGGTATTTCCTGAAGATGGACTTTTTCTTGCTGGACTGCTTAAGACTTCATTTCTTAAGCCCTATTATTATAAGTATGCTTTTCAGATAAAATATTTCTTTTATCTCTAAGCTTGTAGGATAACAAAAAGGAATAATGACCTGAATAGCACTTTAAGTATCTGTTAGCAGTTCAGCATCATGTGTTGATATTCTAGCTTGGCCTTTAGAGTAAAATAACAGTGAGGTAGGATGCAAGTCAGCACTTGCTGCAGTAAGAGCTAGCCTCTGCTTGACAAGTTTAGTCTGTGCTGCAGTTCAGTCTAATATTTCAGGGGCTGCTTTTTAGAGTTCTGGTTCATGTGTATGTGAGTTTGAACTTACTGCAACTCTGAGGTGTTTGCTTGAATGAATTATGGTGCACCTTCTATAACTTGCTTCCCTTCTCTATTTTTCCCACTGATGGTTTTACTATCAGGTTTGTAGGTAAGCATTTGGAACCCTCCCAGGTCCAGTAGGGGAAGCAGTGTTACTGGTAACCAAGCAAAAGCCTCTACTAATATCGCAGTCTTATGAAACCATGATTTTTTTTTTTACCAGCATCTGAATGCAAGGAATTCTTAAAGCTGTCTAATATCCATAAAACACTAGCTTTACCTCTTCCTTCCTCTCCCAGCAATATGGTTGGATGAACTGCAAGTAAGGCCATCTTTATATCTTGTAATTTTCAGGAGATGAGTGTATTTTCTTTGTGGGCATCGCTAAATTTTATTTTGATGGTTCTATGACAAGAAATGATTTCAATAGTTGTAACTTGTTGCTATTCTTTGTTATAGTTTAAGTACAACATTGTTCAAAGGACAGTGTGGAGTTTTCTCTTAAGATGTTGATCATCTTCTTAAAAACAAATTGATTTCTTTTCTGACAAAGGATTATTTTTTCTTTTTATAAATACTTTAACGTTTGCTGGCATTAATGCTTATTTCATTTTGTACAACTAGTTTTTATAAAGAGCTTTTCAATCACCAACTTGATTACCAAGGTAATAGTCTTCAAGGTTTTATTAAACATGCAGCATCATGAGGCTTTTTCTGCAAGAGAGTAAATGGTCTCCTGAAGTCTGTGTGAGTAGGGTAAGCAGAGAGCAGCAGCTGCCTGGTGGTTTGTCTTAGAACACCATTTCTCTCTTACAGATTGCTTGGTGTCTGTAACCCTGAATTATAACTTCATACTTGCATGCTTGACCAGAACAGTGAAGTGTGATTGATTGAATCATGGTAGCAGCTGACAGCTTCATAAATTTCCCACCTTACTTCAAAGTTTCCAGGCTGTGGAAAGTGATCTGTTAACCCTTCTGATGGCAGTCTGCACAGGTTGCCAGTTGTTGATTGACAGCTGTATGTGAAGAATAGAGTAGATGATTGTTTTAAGACCGTGTGGCCATGGCGAAGAGTGAGAACAGCGGAGTTGTGTTCTCTGACCTCTGGCTTGATGTAAATAGGCAAGATGTTCCTGCTTCACCCTGGCTGTAGATGGGCAATGGGGTAGATGCCAAACGGTTCTGGGTTGGAATTCTCATTCAGTGATAGATCTAGAGGAGAAATAGTACAGTGCCCTTGTTAAAGAAAATGAAATAACATAGTGGGAGTGAAAAGTACCTTTCAGTACCTAAAGGGAGCCTATAAACAGGAGGAGAGTCAACTCTTTGAAAGGGTAGATAAGAGCATGACAAGGGGAAATGGTTTTAAGTTGAGGGAGGGAAGATTTAGGTTGGATGTTGGGGGAAGTTCTTTACTGTGAGAGCGGTGAGGTGCTGGAACAGAATGCCCAGAGAGGTTGTGGATGCCCCATCCCTAGAGGTGTTCAAGGCCAGATTGGATGGGTCCCTGGGCAGCCTGGTCTAGTATTAAATGTGGAGGTTGGTGGCCCTGCATGTGGCAGGGACACTGGAGATTCATGATCCTTGAGATTCCTTCCAACCCTGACCATTCTGTGACTCTGTGAAAAGAAAAGAGATGCCCCATCTTCTTGCTCTGTATGTACAGAAGGCAGATTGGTGCATTGGCATAGCCAGCAGTGTGTTTTATTTTTCTCTTCAGCATTGTGGATGTGATATAACTTAAGATTTTTATTTCCTTTTTTTTTTTTTTAAAGGAGGACTTCCAAGATCCTGGTACTTACCAGGCTGTGGCGGGAGCAGACTCAGGAAATGCTAGTGATGAAGATTCACAAAAGCAAGGGATGACTGGGTGTCCTGTGCAAATAGAAAAACTGCCCAGAGCAAGAAGACAACTGGTATGGAGTTATCTCTTAAATATATGTAGAGTAAGGCTAGCGTAAAATAAATGTGGTTGTGCTTTTGAGAACTTAGAAGTGGTTGAACTAACAACCCAAACTTTCTTTACAAGAGATGAATAATAAGGCTTTGTTTTTTGAATATGTTTTTCAGCCATGGTTAACTTTGGCTATTTTGTACCTAGAGCTATTAACACAAGCAATTAACAAATGCAATTCTGACACTTAAGAATCACTGTTAATTTTTTTTCCTAAGAATTCCATGACCAGCAGAGATGTGCTGGAATCCTGCAGTGCTGCTGACTTGCATTTAGATTCACTGTATCTTCAGTGCATCAATAGCCATAAAGCTGATGGCGAGGGTACTCTTTCCAAGCAAGAAATATGGTCCTCTGAGCATCAGTCTGCTGCTTCTGATGGTGAAGTAGTACATCCAGCAGAAGTTCTGGAACACTACATCGATCCTAGAATTCCTCTTAGTGCAGATGCACCTGGGACAACTGCAGGTTCAACTGGTTGTGAGGTTGGCCTTTCTGATACTTACTTGTCTCCAACTGCAGACAGCTGTCAGAATAAAAGTTTAGCTACAACAGACACAGGTACGTTGTTTTATATATAACCTAACTATGCCACTGTTGCATGGAAAAAGAAATAAAATTGTAAGCTGTGCATTTTTCTTTAGTAAAAAAAATCCACGATTCCTTTATAAATAAGAAAAAATGTAACTTGAATAAATTGTTTTTGTTTTTATAAATTACTGACTGATGGCTATTGCAAACTGTTGCTCTTTGGCAGAGCTACTTGATCTACAATAACTTGTTGCTGGCCTTTAGTGAGTGGACTCATTTAAATTCAAGACATTTTGCCACATTCCTTTTATTTTAATCATCTGTGCATCTTTTGTTGTACATTTCAGGTGATGCACCACATAGCATTGTTTATCAAAACGAAGAAGGCAAATGGGTGACCGATCTTGCTTACTACACTTCATTTGATGAAGAACAAGATTTAAACCTGTCTGAAGATGATAAAATAAATGAGTTCATAACTGGATGTATGTAATCTTTTTTCCTTTTGAGTTAGCTGTTGTTATCTGTTAGTATAGTTGAGGAAACTTTTTCTCCTCCTTTCTTATTTTTTCCACTTTAAAAATAAATGGTATTTAGTATTGCAAAGCCTGTAGACTTTAGATACTAAAACTTATTTGAAAGCTGTTGTTGTCATCAGTGTATAATGATAGTAACATTAGTTTCAGTTGACAGCTTATTCCCATGTTTCTTACTCTTCCCAGTAAGAGTGTCATTCTCAACAATTGTATGAGAAAAGTAGCTACCTTGTCTGTCATTTCCAGAAATGTTGGTTAGTATTTTAATTATTGTTATTCTTTTCATCAAGAAGAGGAAGCCATTGTTCTGTAGTGCGTGATGGCTGTAAGAAGGAAACTGTAAACGAGAAGTTATTGTAGAAACAAGTAAATGTGAAAAGAGCTACTGAATTCTCTGGCTGGTGATTTTTGTGAATTTCTTGGGGATGTCTTGGTGCTGAGTGCTTACGCTTAGTACTGGTACTGAGAAATGTTGGAGCTTAATAAGGGCCATTTACAGAGCTCTAAGAAATTCTAGGCTTTTTGAACCTTTGTCTACTTCAGTTTTAATTTTCCTTTACCTGTCTCAGGCTGATCTTCATGAGAGTCTGTTTGTTGTACAAGATGGGTTAGTATGCATGTAGCACTGTAGGCAAACAAATTCCTCAGCACCAAAATGTGTTCTGAGCAACTGTCTTACTGTATAGATTTAAGCATTGTATGCAACAGTTTCTCTTAGTCTCTTCTTGTTTCTAAAGCTGACATGTGGATGGTATTCTGAAGATGTCTGCTCAAGGCTGCTCTTTCTTTCAGAGAGGATGCTGATTATGATGACGTGTAGAATTGTTTATTATGAACACAAGGTCAAGCATGGTTGTTGGGTTGAAATTGTTTGTCGGCACTGTGTGGTTTTCTATTGGAACAAACAAATAAGATTGTGTGCTGGAAGGTTCCCTGCTTACTGTGTCAGCAAAGCAGAGCTCCTTCATTATTTTTCAAGTAGCAGGATATTTCAGATACCTGGCTGCATCTCAGACTTGAGTTACCAAATTATTTAGAATAGTTGTCTGCTGTAATTTTTTCCAGGGCTCATTAGCTTTTCCCTTACCTGGTGGTTTTTAAAGAAATGATGCTTTCCACCTGATTGGATTCAGCATTGATGGCATTTTTCTCTCAGCTAGTTTGCTTGTCTCTACAGAGTGGTGCAGTGTTGCTCACTGGACGGTTTAATGCTTCAGGAAGTCCTCCTAAGTTGTCTTATATCTTATATAGAGGATTAAAGAAGAGTTGTTACTGACTTAAAATTCAGCTGGCTGTGACTGCATGTCATTGCCAGTGCTAAGTTGCCTTTAGGAATTATAGTTTGATTGCTTAATAAAAAGGTGTTACAATTTTGTTGCCTTCCTCAAAAGCAACAAAATTCCAACTTCCCTTAAGTAATTTTTATAGACGGCAACATTTGGCCATGTTAACTTGCACAGGTATTTTGTGAACTGATGCAAATCGAACCAATCTCTTTCTTTTGCTTAAGTTCACAGATAGCACCTTGCTGAAGTTTTCTAAACTGAATGTTGTCTAAGTTGGTTTGGAAGCTCCAGTCTACCTAGTATAGATAGCAGAACCAATAATAAATATGATTTGCTTTCAGGACAAGGTTGTAAGAGGCCTTCTGTATTGACCTCTAAGGTAGCTAGCCAAATGCTTCTTTTACTGAGGTACCTAAAGGTTGGGGTAAGCTATTTTAAAACCAACTTGATGTGAAGCTTTCTGGCTATCGTGTGAGGAATAACTTTTGGGTTGTCCCAAGTTGTCTTGGATGTAGAATTAAGCATCTTTGCCTCAAACTTCATCTTGATGATGCAGAATAGTAATATCAACTCTTATTTTAATAAATGTTGTCTTTGGTTTTAAGCTGAAGCAGCAGCGATGATTGCACAAGACCAGGAAGAATTTGAGAAAACGCACAGACTTCTGCAGGTAAGTAATGATCTGAACGCAAACAGAGTAACTGCCATTTATTTACAAATGACAATTTTTGTCACTTCTTTGCAGGCAGAAAAAGTAGACATTCTAAATGCATCTGAAGTAGCAAATTCTTCATGGAAATCTGCCGGCAGCTGCCTTCTGCCGAAAATGTCTGATGTTAGTAAAGATGCCAGCTACTTACGTTTGTCTCTGGGAGAGTTCTTTGGTCAGAGATCTGAAGCTCTTGGTTGTCTTGGTGGAGGCAGCGATGTGAAACGGGTATGTATCCCAGTGATATGAGAGGCAAGGGAAGGATAAGAAAAAACAGCTAGAACTGCTTTTTTTTTTTTGTCATAACTATTTCTGAGATCTACTTCTAATTCTGTATGCATATATGACAAGGATGAATTGTTTTTTGGTTCTCATTTGATACTTAGGATGTGAAGAGATGGCTAGTGTTACCAGGGAATCTTTATAATTAATTCTTGATCAAAACATAGGGTTATAGAGAGGGAAGTAGGCCTTGTTACAGACTGCTTGTTGGAGATCTGAGCAAGCAGTCCACAGAGTTGAATGAAACACTATTGAGAGGATATTTGAGCAGTGAGATGTCTCTGAATGGCTGTTGATAATTGTGCTATCTAAGCAAATGCTCAATTCCATTAAAAGCATAATCATCTAGACCTCAACTTATCAATAGGCTTTTATGTGTTTCTTATCTGCTGTTGGTAGACAGTATCTCACCTGTGCTGCAGACAAACAGAACCTGAGAGTTGTATATAAGGGGATATGCTTGTGTAATTCAGTTTTGTCCTGGCATGCTGGTAGAGCGAGCATGTTCTGTACTGCAGTAGAACCAATGAGAGCATATGTACTTTCTTCTGTCTAATTGGTATAAATACATTCTCTGTTTTTTTTCTTATTTGTGTGTTGTGTGCTTTTATTTTTTGGCTATTTAAATATAGCATTGTATGTGTGTCAGGCATTTTCAAAGCTAGGAGGCGTATGTTATTTCTCAGCCAAACACGAACTGAGGAGACACTGGCTGAAACTACTTTGCATACCCACTGGAACTGTTTATTGATGATTGAATTTACTAATGTTGTATTCTGGGTTGTCTCTCTCTTTTTTTTTTTTTTAATAGCCTTCTTTTGGTTACCATATTACATCTCCAAAGACAAGGCAACCTGTTGCTTTGCTAAGGCAATTTGATGCATCAGTAGGTGACACTACCCAAGAAACTTCACAGTTTTCTGAAGCATTTCCAGGTAATTATAGAGCAGGATGAGCCTCAGACCTGTGGTTGTAACAGTAATGTGGAGTTATTTGTGTATTACTAGTGGACTGTGAGAAGTATGTGATAGAGACTGGAGAGAAGGATGTGATAGACTCATTTTTAATCACCTTAGTCATTTTCAGGCCTGTGAGGGTGAAGATGGAAGGTATTCACACCAAAGAAACACAAACCCTAAAGCGTTCTGTGAGAGAGCATTCCAATACCAAGTAGTAGACTGGATTGCCTTGGTCACTTCCACATTTTCAGATGCTGGATAAATACCAGAATGTCTTGTAATAATTAAAGCCTGTTCGGGGTTTTCCTATTGAAAAAGCTATGTAATTGTGTTGACAAAAGAACAACAACAAATCCAATGAAAACAATGAGCCACAAAAACAGGAAGTTGATTTATTTTCCATTTAGATATAGAGCATACAGGGAAAGTCGTAGATTGGGTTATAACTGTGTGTGTGTGTGTGTATACAAGTCTAACTTTTCCTTCCATCTTGTAGAATAAATAAATAATTATACTCCTGGGATATCTGATTGACTTAAAAGAATAGGAAATTCCTCCAAAATTTCCAAAACTATATGTAAACTATATGTAAAGACCAGAAGGTGCATTTTTGCATAGCTTGCATATCAGCTGAACAAGATATATCTAGGAAATTGATTGAGAATACTTGATCAAAAGATGAGTTCCTTTTAAAGCATCTTTGCTGTTCTTGTACACTTAAGGCAGTATCAGTCTTCTGAATCCGTTTGTAGCATCAATGCAGTAGCTTACATAAACTTCTCCAGTGATGAAAGCATCAGTTAGATTTTTATATGGGACATTTCCTTAAAAGCAACTTTACAGCCATTGTTTTCTCTGTTCTGAGCCCTTCCAAATATTTTTTAAAGCATCCCTAATTATGTTATTTTGTTTGTTTTGTTTGCTTTAAACCTAGTGCTAGTGTGCTTAAATTCACTCTACACTCATCTGGATTTCTGTTTACTGTTAGTTTAAAAACAATCCCCAGATGTTTCTTGAATCCTATGACCTTTGTTCAGGTAAAAGCTAGCAATAATTGCTGCTTTAAGTAATAGATAAATACCAGAGCGTGCTCTGCAGTTACTTTGTAAATGCTAGAAAAAGTGGCCATGAATTGACTTAAATACCCAAAATATTAATAGCTATTGTGTATTTCTTTCAGGAGTACTGGCAATTATCTTTATTAAGAATTATCTTTATTAATGTTAGTATACAATCCTTTTTTAAGGTACAGTAGATGCAGAAGAAACTGAGAGCTTAGCAATCTGAGAAGGGTATTACTTGAAGTACTGAGGATATCCAAACTCCAAATATCTACCACAAGTAGAAGAGAAGCTAAATTAACTGAAGTAAACGCACTTCATACTACTTTTCTTGCTAAGCAGAGCATTTTAAAAAATAGTATTTAGTGTTCTATGGAATCTGGATGTTTTCTTTCAAGCAGAAGCTCCCTTGGTGATATAACAGCTTCTACATCTCATCAGTACAGTATTTCCTAGTTTGTGTTCTGTCTGATAATCCAGAAGATTCTTAATAGATGTGATGGTTTCAGAGAGGTGTCCTTCTGAGTATAATCCTTCAAGATCATCAGTTCGCTGCTATCTACCTCTCTGACTCTCTAATATATGAAGAAAGGTTTTACTCAGTTTTAACTCCTACGGTTTTATGCTGGAGCTGGGTCTGCATTTATGCTACCTTGTGAACAATATTTTATGAAAAGACATGTTTAGCTTGTGCTAATATGGTAGGCTACCTGAAAATGAAGTGTGAGTATGGTATTATTAACATCACCAGTTTTGTTAACTGAATTAAGATGTTCTTTCAATACTATGCAGGCGATTGTTGATGGTTGCTGTATTGTGTTCAACTGGAAAAGACTGTTGTAATGAACAAACAGGAGCGTTCACATCCCATGAATGAAGTTGTTCAAACAATATACTTGAGAATTCATTGTAGGTCTTTCTCTTTCTTCTTAGAGGACTTGGGAGCTCAAGCAAAAGAACATGCAGATTCTACCAGCTGCAAAGGTGCGTGGTGTAGTGTGGAGGCTGCAGCTGGAATACAAAACAGCATTAATACAGAAACTGCATCCAAAAGTAAAGCAAAGGTATTTTTTTCGTATTTTCTATTAATTGCAAGTATGAACTTGAGCAAAAGTCTCTATTGTTATTGTTTCTTTGAGTAAGGCTAAGTTTAGACTTCAATCTCAACCTACTTACTGCCTTTTATGCTGATAACTTGAATTCTAGCAGATGTCTTTTACTTCTGAGACTAGTTTCATTAGATGGTTATGATCCTGTAGATCTGGTTGTACCAGCACTGAATAGAAGGATCAGCACCTTTAACCTGCTGATCAATCTCTTCTTGCTGTAGCATGGGTTGCTGTTAGCTTTTTTTTTCTACAAGGGCATGTTGCTGGCTCATGGTCAACTTGATGACTACCTGGACCTCTGATTTCTTTTCTACCAAGCTGTTCTCCAGCTGATCACCATTACTGGTGCAAGGACTTATTCTTCCCCAGACTGAAAGGCATTTTTCTTTGAAATTCACGATATTTCTCTCATCCTGTTTCTCCAACCTCCTGAGATCCTTCTGAATGATGCCAGCCCACCTTGTTTATGAACCACACCTTGGCAGACTTGCTATGAGGCTATGCTCTGTTCCATTATCAACATCACTGTTAATGATACTGGCACAACATCGTTCCCTGGGATACCCCATTATGGACCTCAGGCTACTCATATCCTCCGACAGACTATGCGCCCTGATAACAGCATGTTACAGCCAGTTCTTAGTCATACTTGTCCACTCCATAAATCAATGGTCTTTTTATGAGGATACTGTGAGGTCTTGCATGGATATCTATGGGAGGACATAAATGCAAGTTCACAAAAAGAAATCTTATGTACAAGAGATGGGAAGGGATTATGATCTAGAGGTGACATTGCCTAGTTATTCCAGTGCTTTGCTAAGAATAGGCAGTGTGCAAATTCAATAAGTCATCAGACTTCAGAGATGCAGAGAGGCGTGGAATTGATTTTATTTTACTGCGTTGAGAGGCAGATGATTGGAAGTTATTTGGGAAGATAGTATGTGTTTGGTCAGTTTCCTCCCTACTCTGTCTGTGGTTGTATTTACTTGTAGTCTCTAAAACCAAATTAAGACAGATATGAGAATTTTATGTGCATCAAGTTGCCAAGTTTTAAAGGAACAGAAGCTTCCTAGCAGGCAATCCTTACGATAAGCGAACTTGGGAAATCAGTAGTTTGCCTGTTGTAGTGTTTCTCCTTGGCAACAGATTAAGCATGTGGCAATAGGAAATATTAATATAGTATCAGGCGTTTCACATCAGGCATAAATTCAAATATGAAATCATAAAAAAAAAAAAAAATCAATTTTCTTTATTTGCTGCTTAACCTGCTTTTCTTTGTTGTAGGATGGAGTTAATGAAGACAAGTTGGAAGGTGGCTTGTCTAATCATTCTGATTCTGTCCTCAGTGTTAGCACAATTGCCTCTGCTATTGCTAATGCTTCTTGCAGTGCTGATCCTTCCCAATTGGCTGCTATGATGATGACACTCTCCAATAAAAATAGAAATAAGTGTTTCCTTCCTGGAATTGTTAAAGAGATGGAACTCACAGCTGATCAGGCATTATCCAGCCATGTGGAAAATAGTACATTTGATATGGAAAAATATCTCAAAAAAACAGATGAGATTGGACATGAAAGTGAGCGTGAAAGTATTGTGAAACTTGAGACATCTGCCCGGAGCAGTATGTCTGAAAGCTCTTTATTGGGTAAAGTTAAAAACAAAGAAACTCTTGTGGAAGACTTTTTAAATGATCATAATGAGCAGCAACTAACAGAGAAGCAGTTTCTGGATTATTTTAATGCAGAAAACGGTACTCAGAATATCTCTAGCTCATCTGATGCTTCCAAGCACGAAGACAGAGCTGCAAATAGTGTTAAGTATTCAGAGAAGTTATCTGATATATTTAATAGTAAACATGTGCGGTTGATGAGTGCTACTCTTAAATCTGATATGCTGGATACCCAAACTTCACCTAATAGAAACAAAGCACAGACATGTGAAACTCCTTTAGCAGCTAAAAGGGAAATGGCACAGAGACTTCTTTTTGCTCAGCAGGCTGACAATCTTACTAGCAGATGCTGTAGCAGGGAAGATGAAGGAACAGTAGGTCAAGTGAAAAACGCTGTTCCTGAACAATGTAATGATTTGGAGAGAAGTACAAGAAACATCATGCCACTCAGCAATGTAAAATTTACCAAACAGCCTGGTAAATATGTCTCAGTAAGTCCTACAAAAGCAAAGCCTGTGCAAAAATTGAACACTGATGAAGAGACGCAAAGCACAAAGGTGGAGGAGAAAACCAAAGAGAGCAGTGCTGCTGGCAGTGGGAATGTGAAACATGTAACTTTTGAGAAGCTCTCTCCAACTTCCCAGAATAGTACTGGTAAGTAATTTTAACTAGTAATCTAAAAAGATAAAAGCAACCAGTTGTAGGAAAGGCTTTTCTTCAAAATAGATTTGTTTCCTGTGCTTATACACTTATAAAATTCTGTTTATTTATCAGAGCATCAATCTGTTCTCCCCGAATGTGACTTACAGCCTTTGGAGGATGAGCAGTATAGCTTCAGGCCTTCTACTTCACCGCTGATTCACTCTTCTCCTAGTGACACTTCTGGAACAGCATTTTCAGGGTAAATTTCTTAGAGTGGGTTATAAGAATTGCTACAGCTTCATGGGGATCTTTGAGTCATCAGGTTTTAAAGTAAATATTGTTTTTGACTTCAGTTTATAGAAGGCTTTTTTTTTTTTTTTTTTTTAAGACTATGACTTCATTCTTTGTGTAAGTTTACTCTTAGGTTTTAATGTGTGTGTGGAGGAGCAGTCTTAAGCAATTGTTAATTTATTTCCCTTGCTGGTATGATGATAGAGTTGCTGGACAGGAATGTATCTGTTTCTGCTCAGGATTGTCAAGTAATGCAAGAACACAGAATACTTAGCCTGTAGCTAGTCGGATACTGTGGATGCTTAAACCTTTGTGATGATGGAACTGTTAACTGCCATATTTAGTTTTTATTCATTTTTTGTTAAGGTTTTAGTTACGTAATAACAAAGCTTGATAAAGCTTGATATTATATACAGCCTGGGTTGTTGTTGTTTTTGTTTTGTTTTTTAATTTTGTATTTAGATCAGTTTTGTTCTCTAGTTCATATCACAGCTTGTGGTGAGAGAATATTAGAAATATTTGTATTACTTATGAACACTTCCATATTTGAAACTGCAACTTTGTCTCCAAGATTTCAGCATTTCTTAGCAGTTGAATGGGTAATGTTTTTTTTTTTTTTTTTAAATGAGCTCCAGTAATAAGAGGAGCTGTATGAATTATAGGATTACTACCAAGTCTTGTGGTTTTAAACATACGTTATGGCCAGTGGCAATTCGTTTTCTTGTGGACATGCATTCTGTGTAGTCTGACATACTTCTTACCTGTTTTTCAGGTCTGATGCTGATTTTATTAGCACATCACATTATCCTAAATCATCTTGCAAGGAGAGTACTGTATCTCGGTCAGTTTACTCAAGCCCAAGCATGAGCAGATTAACGTATGTCTCTGAATCTGACAGTACGCTTAAGAATACATCTGTGATGTGTGATCCAGAGACACACTGGGTAAGAAAATCTATGACTGTAATTATGCCGTATGCTCTGCTCTGTGAACTGTTACATGGTCAAAATCATTTTTAATGGTTAGAACAGCCTTAAGGGTTTCAGAATAGCTTAGTGCACATTGTGCTTAGCAAAAAGGTATTGTGCTTTTCCCTCTTTTCTTTCCCGCTCCCAAGTTTCAGAAATTTAAATTCTGAAGTAGGTTTTGTTAAATTACAAACCCTAGTGAATGTAAGAGTAAACCATTCAATGGACTTCTGGAAAAAGGTTGACTTGATATACTTTTTTTCATGTTTTTCTGAGTTGCTTCTTAAGTAATTCTGTTCTTGGAATGCAGTGCAGCATTCTAGCAGCAGTTAGCAGACTCTCTATCTGCTTTTTTCACTCCTGAGGCTCCCTTTCTGTTTTGTTTCAATTTCTGGGAAGAGTACTTCTCTTCCCCTACAACCTAAGAAATGTTTATCAATGCATCTTTTAGCTTTAGCTTCCACTAAATGATTTCAGGATTGAAAATACCATTAGTCTACCTCTGATAATCATTCTCATTGTTCTTACTGATTTAGTAAAGAGTGTACTCTTAGAATGAAACTTCAGTTCAGACTTGCAGTCTTATGCTGATTAAGATAGTTAATATTCTCTTATCTCAGACCATGGGTTCCTTGGAATCTGGGATCTTTGTTATGCTTTCCCCCTCCAAAATGTGCGACCATGTGGATGAAACTTTAAAACAACCAGAAGTTGAAAACCTCTTAGGTTACAAAAATAAGTGATACCATTTAAACTTCCACTGAGATAGGTACAGCATCTTAATTACTTTTGAATTTCTCTAATGGTTAGTAGAAATGTTCACTGCTAGATGTATTTTTCATTTGTAGGTATGAGAAAAACTAAAAATTTTAGGTCTATGGGAAGACTTTGAGAAGTGAAGTGAGGGGGGGAAAATAAGATATAATTACTGCAAAAGAAATCACCACCAGCAGACAAATGCCCAGGCAACCTCCAAGGAACAGTTACTTTAGAAAAAATATGCCACAATTTTATTTCTGAGTGTATGGAATATTTCTTTTTGTCAGCTGTCCTGACCATCTCCCATCCCAACTTCTTGCCCACCCACAGCTTTACTTACTGCTGTGGTGAAGTGAGAAACAAAGATGGCCTTGACTCTGCCAACATTGCTCAGCAATATTTGAAACATCAATATGTTATCAACACTGTTTTCATCACAAATCCAAAACATAGCACCACAGGGGCTGCTGTGAAGAAAACTGGCTTCGTATCAAGCAGATGCCATACACCTAGTTACATGTGACTTCAGATAGCAAACAGGCTGAAGCAACAGGCTTTCTTTCTCAGAGTAGGGAGTCACAGATGTCTGAAGTCTTGCTTTTGTAACAAGACTTGACAAATTTGATCACTTGATGGTAATGGGTGGCAGTACCAGTATTAGGGTCTGTTTTATGAATCCTGTTTGCTTTTCTAGAATGTGTAATATTTGTCATAATACTGTGTATTACATTTACTTCCTAGAGTGAAAATGCAAGTGAACTAAGTACAACAATAATTCGAGCCAGCCCAACTCCTTCCCAGGAACAAACAAACAAGAATTTAGAAGACTACTTGTGCCAAAAAAATCGCAAAGGAATACAGTTCAGTGTTGATCAGAAATCGGAAGAAAATGAACTTGCGCATCCTGAAAGAAAGCTTGAAGGACAAGGTCAAGAACTGACCAAGGAGGATCTTCCAAAGAATGAAAGGCAGCTTACCTCTGCTGCCTCAAAAGTAGCAGCAACTCTTAAAGAGTTAGACCCTGTTATATCAGCTCTTGCAAGTAAATTCTGCGTCTTTCAGCCGCTTCCTGTTAATGTTGGTGCACAAGAAGTATGGCAGGAACACACAAATAAAGCACAGAGCCAGGGATTGTCATCCTTAAGTGCGTTGCCTGTATATCCTGGATTAAGAACTTGTATTCCGATAAATCAAAACGCTGCTGGCGAACAGTATATTCCTATTTCAAGCTTTAAATCCCACGTCACTACCTCTGAAAGTCAAACAGTTTCTTCTGGTGCCACGTTACTTCCAGGCCATTCCTTGGCAACAACTCAATTTGCACAGCATCATCTAGGAAATATACCATCTACTGGAAACAAAGTTTTGCCTCAGTTTCATGGCTGCAGCTCTGCAGGTTTTAGTGTACCACCATCAGGGCTTCCTTACTCCAGCATCTCAGCAGGACGCGTGGAAAATCCAGTTCCAGTAGGAATCCCTTTGGGTTCAAATATTGGTCCTGGTTCTTTGGGTACAGCTGCGCTTTGTCATCCACACTCTACTTCTTGGAACAAGAATATCTTAAATATAAGATCGTGTACTGTACAACCCCTTGGGACTAGTAGAAATGAGTGGGACTTCTCGATGTCACCTGGTGTTGGTAAGGCTTATTTAAAGCACACTATTATAATAGCTGTGGTCAGGAATAGCTAAAATTACTATAAAGGAGTAAGTAAAATTAGGAGTATATGTGACCACAGCTATTCTTTATGCAAGCTGGTATTTGAGAAAAATGATGTTACTGATTCTTTTTGGATAACGGTATCTTCTGAATTTAGTGTCTATTCTTGTAGTCTTCCTAATACTCTTACAATGTATTTTTTGTAATCAAGGAAACTAGATTTCAGCACTCAGTGGTTTTGTGTTTGTGGAAAGGATCTGTTGCTCTCTGTCATGAGGGAGAAAAATCCTAGCTGCAGTTTGTGCTAGGCAAGACAAGTCATGCCCTGGAAGTTCAGCTGCACTTTAGCTGAAAAGCAGAAGGCATTTCTGTCACTATCATGGACAGACATTAACAGCCAGTTAAGCCAAAAAATCTCAGGGCTGGGGGGCTGAAGCTGCTTTCTGCTTTTTCCATTCAAATATTTCCTTGATGCAAGAAAGCATTTCTCAAACAAATTGACAAACTTGAAGTAAGGGACAGCCTGAGTGATGCTCTATTCAGGATACTTGCAACTAACAGTAGCATGCTTCCTTCCTAAGGACATGTAAAAGTGCCAGAAGAGCTGAAGTTCCCTAATGCCTGCTGTGTGGGAATTGCATCACAAACAGCTCTTAGCATTTTCAATCCAACTGAGCGGTGGCTGCAGGTCAGCATTGGAATACTCAGTATATCAGTCAATGGGGAAAAGGTAAGTATTTTTCAGTACACTTATAAGTACAAAGCTGTAACCTTATCAGATGTCATACTGTGAAGTAATAGCCTTCTTTGAGAGTTTTAAGTTTTTTCCAGTTCATAGTTATAAACAATATAAACAAAAGCAGTGGTACCTCTCTTAGGCAGGCCTTCTGGTTTATTCCAGTGAGTAGGAATAGTAAGTGTAAGTATCTCGTGATAAGATTGACTTGAAAATTTATCTTGCGTGCATAAATTCTGGTAGGTTTGAGATCACTGCTTATTAATTCCTACCTTTCAAATATTGTAAATATTACAGTTCCCATGTTAATCTGTTACTAGATACTGGACAGAAGCCCCAGCAACTTTCAGGCTGACTACCAACCCTTTAACTCTTTAAATTTAGAGCAGATGCCTATAGTTGAGTCTGGTGGAAGTGGGGCATAAAAACGGTGATGCAATAAATGTGGTATTTTGAATGAAGCTGTCCTCTAACAAAAAATGTGTTGAAGTTTGATGTGGATTTTGCTTTTCAGGTGGATCCTGCAAAATATCAGTGTCTCGTGTTCAAGAACAAAACGATTGTAGGACCCCATTCTACTGATGACCTGAAAATACTTTTCTTACCTTGTCATTCAGGGATCTTTCAGTGTATTCTCAGTGTTTCATCTTGGCCACTTTCTGCAGATGCTGAGACAGTTGTTCAGGCAGAAGCTTTGGCAAGTAGGGTAGTTCTGACAGCAGTTGCTGAAAATCCTAATTTAGAAGTAAGTAGCTACTACTTGTATTTTTTTTAAATTGGAATTCTATGAATAATTTAATGATAGTGAAAAAGAGTGGGAATAAAGACTGTTCCTCATAGGAACCTGGGATTTCTTATGTTTGAAATGAGTATGGAATGTAAGAGTGTATATATGTATATTAAAAGCTTAAACAAAGGAAGTTTTAACTGTGGAAGAGCACATAGCTGGACATGAAAAATTATTAAGCAACTGTCTGAAAATAATAAATTTCTCATTATTAAAAGAATGGATGAGTTTTTTAACATGTAATGCTTTCTCAAAATTCTGCTATTTTGGATATCACTGAGCATTAAAATATAGTAAAAAGCATTTATTTCCAATTGTAAGGATTTCTTAAAAATTATATGGTGTAGGTTTTGTCTTGTTTATTTATTCCTTTGAGCTCATTTATTGTTGTAGAGAGTATTTCCATTCAGACTAATTCATAATTGAAAGTGGATGTATGGGATACTTTCTCCGTCTTCTGTCTTATGAAGAACAAGTGGATGGGAGACAGTGCAGTAGTTGTTCCAAGAATTAAATTTGGATTTATGTGGTTGTGAATTTATGAGTCTGGTCAAGCAGAAATGTGCATGATGTTACTTCTGGAGGTGTCTCAGCAAATTACATTGTTGTCCGTGACAAAAGTCAAATTTTCAGTGTTGATTGACCACAGCTTACAAACCTTTACTTTGGTCTTAAGCTGCTCTGTTAACCTTCTTGGCTAAACTGTATATTTTAAAGTAATTTTAGTGATCTTTTATTCCAGTATATGTGAGTAAGTGTAATACTTTTATACTTTTTCCTTAAGTTTGAATTTAACTTTAAATGATTTTTCATCAGTAGTTGGACAAAATCCGTCACTGTCCATGTTCTTCCTGATGTGGCTCCTTTAAACTTGCTTCATTTTTAAATTAAAAGTAAATTCTACAATATCGCTACACATCTTGTTACACTACTGAGATTGAATAACGTGCCAAACAAAAGTGGTATTTTGTTTCAGATCACAACACTCAAAGCTTTTATACTAACAAAATTAGCACTTCAGTTGTTTTTCTACTGTTTAACTAGCTACAATGTTACAGGTGGCATATTCTTATTCCTAGCAGTAATGATAGTTTAGATTTATTTCATGTTTATGTCGTACTAACCAAAATAACTTGACTATGTAATGGATTTTGGTGGGTAAATATTGCACTAATGTTGACTTAAATGATTGAGGCAATACATGTGAGTGAAAGCCAACTGGGTATATGCACTTTTGATATCAGAATAAATGTGTAGATACTACGTACCCCTGGTAGAAGGTGTGTGTATTGTATATGTTGGTATGGCATTACAGGAGTAATGCTTCCTGCTGCTTTTGTACTCTAGTTCATTTTTGAGGTTTTCTTTCCTTAAAAGTTCTGCTTTGTCTTAAAACCAGGTGGAAACAGGAAAACAAGATTATCTGGATTTTGGTGACTTGACTTCTGGCAGTTGGAAGGCTCTTCCGTTAAAAATTATCAACAAAACCCATGCTTTTGTGCCAATTAGACTTATTATTAATGCAGTAAGTACATAGAGTTCCTGTATGTGAAAGCTAACTTCTTGTGATTCTGAATTTTAATGTGAAACACTGCTATTTTACATCTAGAGTCAAGGGTATATTTTAGTAAAATTCCCAAGAAATGTCTCAGGTTAGTCAGAAAGTACAAATTTTTGCTGACTGGTGATCTGATTCAGCTGTAATGCTGCCAACAAAAGTGCTTCTGGGACAATTGCACCTTGTCCTGTTTTTCATTTTAGTCAGCCCAGCTGCGGTTTGCTGCCCCTATGTTGCCTGATTTGAGACAGTAAGGCAGCAGACAGCAGAAATGTTTATGATGCTTAAACATTCCCTCTGAAAAGTTGAAGATGGATTGCACTATTCTCGTGGAATGTATGCTGTTCTAACAGCTGGCTATTGAAATAAGCAGCCTTGCTTCACAGAATCACAGAATAGCCAGGATTGGAAGGGTCTTCAAGGATCACGTATCTCCAGTGTCCCTGCCACATGCAGGGCCACCAACCTCCACATTTAATACTAGACCAGGCTGCCCAGGGCCCCATCCAATCTGGCCTCGAGCACCTCTTGGGTTGGGGCATCCACAACCTTTCTGAGCAGCCTGTTCCAGCACCTCACCACTCTCATAGTAAAGAACTTGCTTCATAGAAAGTTTAATGAGTTCTGTCTTCCTTTGCTGGAGAAAGAGCAGATCTCCGTCTGCTTTGTCTCCCACTACGCAGTAATACCCTCTGTTACTTGCTACATTATGCTCCTATTTGCATCTCTGTGACAATGCAGATTTTGGGTTAGTGTCTAGGCTTGCTGCTGTTTGCTGTGGGAAGAGGTTTTTTTTTTTTTTTTTTTTTATTCTTGTATGGGGACAAGAGAGAAAAGTCTGGCTTTGTGTTAGGACTGTGGGTTGTCATCTCAGTGATTACTCAGTTGCTGGTAAGATTTAGTCTTGCACAGCCCAACTGGCTTAAGCCTTCTGCTTATCACTTCCAGCTCATTCCCTTCTATTACAGAAGATTTCTAACAATTTTTAGAGGGTTTTCTGGACTATGACATACCAGCTGGAACTACAGGCTAATTTTTGATTTCTTTTTTCCGGATTAAATTGCTTAGACATAGCCTTGCATTTGTCAGCTTTGTTAGTTTTGTGACAATAAGTATTTTAATACTTTAAAAATCTCTATTTTGTGGACAGAACGCAGTAGCTTGGCGTTGCTTCACGTTTTCCAAGGAACCAGTTAATTCTTCTAATGAGGATACAGTATCTCAGGTAGCAGCTCCATCCGTTGTAAATCATGTGATCCATGCAAGCTATGATGGACAAGTGAGTAGTTGGAGTTTACTCATTCTTACTATTACTTACTGTCTGAAACACGTTCTGATTATCTGAATTCACAGTAATGATTTTTGCAATCTACTTTTTGAGTTTGTTTGTTTTGTTTGTTTGTTTTATTCTACGAGCTTTATTTTTTCTCTAGTAATTCCATTCACTCCATAAGATGAATCAACCAATTTCTTTTTCAGGATCCTGAGGTCTTAACAGTTTGGGTTCTCTTCCATGCACCTAAGAAACAAATTTCTTGTTCAGGTATAGCAATTTAAATTTCATTTTAATTTAAAAAAAAAAAAAAAAAAGCTTTTAATGTATACATGTGTTAGAATTTCAGGAACAGGCTGCAGATTTGAACTGAAACATTCAGTCTTTGTCTTATATGTCCTGATATTTCTGTGCTCAACTTCTCCTTCAGAAGCTGAAGCTGAACAAGAAGGCACGCTTCTGTGTCTGAATATTTTAGACATTAATGGGTTACTTACACTACAGTAGCAGACTGTACAAAGTGCTTTTTTATTGCAAAATATGTGGAATGTGCTCTACTCCTTTTACTGAAGTTCTGTGAGACTTTTGTTGTATGTATGTGTGTATGACTACTAGCAGACTTGCTTAGTTTCTTCATTCGTGGACTTGTCCATAGATGCCTTGGGTCCAGCAGAGGAATTCTTGGCAAGAGTTGATGTGGAAGTGGATAGCCCAGGACCTAGTAGTGTGATTGAAAGTATTCCTCTCCGAGCAAGAGCTGGAACAGCCAGGATTCATGCTCCAAAGGACTTACAGGTTTGCATGTATTTACAAAGTATGTTTTAAGAACAGTTTGCCCCTCCTAGTCTGCTTGTGGTAACATCTTTGTATTTAGAATATAGATGTGTGCATGAATAGGTAGAGACTTATTTCCTTTTTCCAGACAATACATCTGTCTGCTAGTGTGGGTTCAACAGCCAAACAACAACTGCCATTGAAGAATGCTGGAAACATTGGTGTAAATTTGAAACTTAAGGTAGGCTGGCTTTTCCATCTTGAAATCATGTTTTGTGCTGTTAACCTATTTGGAAGAAATAAACTATGGCTAAGCCATGGGATCCTTGCTTAATTGTGGTTTGACAGAAAAGTTTTCAAGTTTATGTAGAGAATGAAAGATAGCCAGAGTTTAGCTTGTGTAAGTAGAAAAAACAAATGAGAATTTTGTTTGTTGAATTTGCTCAGCTTCGGTGTATTTGTTACAACAAATATGTTTTTATTTATCTTAACATATAGATTTTAACAACCTTCTTAAAAGTAGTGAATCCTGAGCTATGTAGCAGATGTTATTTAGCTGGTGAAGTGAAGTACGTTTAGATTAAAGAGAAATTTAAGCACTGGTAAACATTTATAATTTCTAAAAATGCTGTATTTGTTTTCTGTGGACACCTTGTCAAGTCAAGTACAAAGCTAAGTTATTTTCAAATATATACATTCTTTTTATATGGTTATAATTTCCCTGAGAATCTGGCGAATGTATAGACCCAGACTGAGAGGTAACTAGACTTACTGCAACTAGCACTTTGAGGTTAAAGGAAGGGGCAGTTGGTCTCATTTTACAGCTAGATATCTCACATTGATTTACATTTAGATTTTTCACACTGCTGAATCTCACGTCCCTGAACCTCTGGGTGAGGACTGGGGGAGCAAATTCCTATGCAATATAAGGGCAGAGCAAGTCTGAGACTATACATGAGACCGAATATAAGGTATTCCAGTTATATATAAAAACTCGGAGAAGAACTTGTGAGTAGCCCTGCTGAGAAGGACTTAAGGATCCTGGTTGATGAAAAACTGAACATGAGCCAGCAGTGTGTGCTTGCAGCATGGAAGGCTGATGGTATCCTGGGTTCCATCAGAAGAGAGGTGGCCAGCAGGGCAATGGAGATGATTGTTCTCTATTCTACCCTTGGGAGGTTCCAGTACTGCTCCTTGGGAGCTGAAGTACTGAGTCCCACATCTGGGGTACCCAACACAGGAAAGACGTGGGGCTTTTGGAGAGGGGTGGCCATGAAGATAATCCAGGGACTGGAGCACTGCTAGTAGAAAATGAGCTGAAGGAACTAGGCTTGTTTAGCTTGGAAAAGAGAAGGCTGCAGGGAGACCTAATTGTAGTCTTTCAGTATTTAAATGTAGCTTACAAACAGGAGAGAAATCAACTTTTTACATGGATAGATAGTGATAGCACAACATGGAGTGGTTTTAAACTAAAAGAAGGGAGATTTAGATTAGATATCGGGAAAGGTTTTCTAGTGAGAGAGTGGTGAGGTGCTGGAGTAGGCTGCCCAGAAAGGTTGCTGATGCCCTGTCTCTGGAGATTTTCAAAGCCAGACTGGATGATGCCTTGGGCAGCCTGATCTGATAATTGATCTAACATCTGGAAACCTTGTCTGTGGTGGGGAGGGGATGGAGGGAGGTTGGGAGTGGGTAGGGCTTAAAACTTGATCTTTGTCCCTTCCAATTCGAGACATTCTGTGATTCTATGATGGTGAGGTCTTTATGCAAAAAAGTCAGGATTGTGACCACATCATTTTGCAGAGTGGAAGCCATGGAGATTGTGATGCTAGTCATGCGTCCTAATGTTATGTTAATGTGATGATATGAGTAATGGTTGGTAACATGTGGTGAGATCAGTGATGCTGCTTTGATAGTGGTGTATCATTGCTCTATTTCATTTCTTTGAATCTCATTCAGTGTTGTATATACAGTTGATGTCTTAAGATGTCTTTTGTTGGAGTGTATAATATAAATATCTCTAACTTCAGAAGGATTTGGCTAGAGCACGATTATGTGAAAAAGTTCTGAACTTGACAGGTGTATTTATATTGTCTGAAGCTGTAAGTACAACAGATAGATAGCCAGCTTTTATTATATGTTGTAGAAATGTTGACTCCCTCAAATAACCAACACTTTTTCCTCTGCCTGCGCACATGCAACTTCAGACATCAGGACAGGACAGTTGCTTCTCTGTTGAACCTGATGATCTTTTCCTTCTTCCTGGAGAAGAACAAGAAGTGACTGTGAATTTTTCTCCAAAAAATGTAACGTCTACTCAAAGGTAATATAACTATTTTGAACAGTAATTTTTCAACATTAAGGTCATCAGCAAATGTGAAAGTTTTTATCCACGAGAGAGTTGTTTCAACTTCTTATGCTTTCTTGAGTCCTAGACTTTTGCTGATTCACCTGTTCCATAGATTTCCTGCCTCATTTTCTCTACATAACTTAATGAGTTGCTATTTCTTTTCCTGTCACAAATCAGCAGAGATCTTGTAGCTTGCTTCTAAGCTACAACAAAGTTTTCAAGTATTTACCTTTAGCAGCCATTTTAGTTGCTTCTTCAGCCCTCTGAGACAAGGGAAATATTCTTTCTGTTTTACAAATGAAAACCTGAAAAGCACAGACAGGATCAAATGAATTAATTCATTTTGGTTACCATAACTGAGGTTAGTATGCAAATCTTCTCTAAAAATAATATGTATGTTTCGTTCATAGATGTATGCACTCATATTTTGCACTTTAATTGGTTGATCTATATGAAATAGCCAAACATCCCAAAGGATTTAAATTTTGTCACACTTAAAACTGGCCTTTGCTATAAAATAGAGTGTATTCCTTTTAAGAAGGTACTTTTAAAAGGCCTGTCTGTAACTTTTTTTCAGTTATGTTTTCTTTTCATCAGCTGTTCTTGTTTTGTGCTGGGATTAAAGTCTACGTATTTATTTTTTAAGTGTTTTGAAAATCCTTGTGTTGCCATCTGGGCCTCAGTACGAAGTGGTGATAAAAGGTGAGATGGAGTCAGTGGAAAATAGACCTGTGTCTACAGTTGTTGCAGATATTCCACCTATTCTCTCCAACAAGCAGTTCATTGCTTGGGGAGGAGTAAAGCTTGGAGAATCAGTGTAAGTAGCAGTTTGTATATAATATAATCCCTGAATTAATTTATTTGAATCTGATTATGTTCTGATGTTAAAACTACTAGTGATAGAGAATCCATTACATCGCTACAATAGCTTATCATTCAGACTAGTTCTTACTTATCTGAATTTTTATTTAGTTTCAAGATTCCAGCTTTGCTGTCGATTACTGTTGAGATATACTTCACTACTGCTTTAGTATGTAAAGATTGCAAGTTTTGAAGTTCTTTGGACTTGTAGTATTGCTTTGGGGACAAATCGACTATTGTTCTGATACTGAACTTCTGGAGGAATCTAGCAATGCTCTGGGTTATCGTTTTAGATTGATCCACATTCATAACCAAGAATCACTTCTGATAGCTACATTGCCTTTTTTTGTTTTGTCAATATAATTTATTTTGAAAATAGCAGTCTTGGATGTTTGGGGATGACTTTCTCAATCCTTTATTTTCTGTTCATCCTGAAAAGTAGTTTTGACTCACCAAAGCCTATCAGGAAATTTAATTTTTTTTATATTTTTGTTCCAACGCAGTATAGAAGTGTCTGCTGCTGAAAGCTGGAAAGAAACTTTGTTCTCTCTCTGTGTTTGTTTGCAGTAGCTGCATGATCTTCCTTCATTATTTTTTTTATCAGTGTTAGAACTTGTCAGATTGTTTTGTTGTTGGCTTCTGCCTCACTAAAATGGAAAAGGCAGTAGCTATTCTTACTGGAGAACTTTCTTACCTCTCTTGAAGACCAATCTGAGTAGCAGATATCTCGTCAATGTCAGGAAGTATCAGAGAGGTGGGGGGGAAAAATACTTTTTAATCAACCTGATGCTGCCAAATGGCTCTTTGTGGTATAATTATGTTGAAAAGTATATGAAAATATTAGTCTTAATTTAGTTCTCTGCCACTGTTCCAATGGATCTGGGTCGTGCTATTTACAAGATCGCTTTTTCATAACTGAGTGGTTCTGGATAATCTAATTTTCTGTCTGAGTAGTTTTTGTTTTTTTTGTCAGAATTTTGGTATTGACAAAACTGCTGCATTATTTAAGAGATAAAGTTGCTAAGTAATGTAGTTATAGCTCTTCTGCTGTACGAAACTGTGTTAATGGTACATAATACTGTAAGTTTGAGAATACAGTAATAACTTTCTACTTAACATCTTCTGTTGCACTAGAGGCATTTTTTCATGAAGTGACTTAAATTTTCCTATTTCCATTGCTCACATGAATAAATACGTACAGCTGATTAATATTTGCTGCAAAATATAACTGAACTTCATATTTTTTCAGCCAACAGAAGTTAACTTTAAGAAATAACTCTCCATCTGTGACTCAGCATTTAAGACTGGTGATAAGAGGTCAGGACCAGGACTGTTTTCAGGTGACTATAAAGAAAATTTCTCTTTATCATTTATAACATCAGGATAATATAAAAAATATCAAAATTTGTCTCACTTGTAGCTCATCCTTAGTAGTGAATGAGCTAGATTAGAAATCAAGTTGTAGAAGACCTGTGCAAATTAATTTAATCACAAAATGAATTCTGAATTTGGTATTTTGGAATAGCAGCTCACTTTTTTTTTTAATCCAGGAGAATTAAATGAGGTTAGAAATTAAATGTTTAGCTACGCTCAGTGGAATGGCAAAATTGAAAATAATTTTTTCACTTTGCATAGAATTTCATATGTACCTTTGTGCAGTAAGCGTGTAATTTTCTGCCTATCTTCTCAACAAAATATTTTGGGTCATCATATGGTCTTGTATTGTACTGATGAGGATTTTGTTAGCTCTTCTGGTTTTCTCTGGTTGTCATGTCCCATGTGCTAATCTTTGTACTATGTCTGTGTATCGAAGGACTGAAGCTGTGTACAATTTCACTTGTCATGTGAAGTCATACAAGCCATGAATTAGGCAGTGATAGTCCTCCTCAGATTGTTTTTTCAGGTGAAGGATGGTTCTGAAGCACCCAGTAAATTCTGTCAGTGCTCTCGATCAGGCAGCTGACATAACTCTTTGCATCTTTGCCTGTTTGATTGAAGGTGGTGGAGATCAAAAACGGTGGTGCTGCTCTTTCTGCCTGGGCTCTGTTAGATCTTGGTACTGAGATGGAGGACCTTGCTCATCTTTGTCTTGGTTTGATTATCCATAAGTAGAGATGAGTCAGACATATACTGAAGTATTGATGGACTTGGGTTGCAGTGTGGATAGATGCGATATGATCAAAGTGCCAAATAAGTTTTGAAATCTAGACTTCTCACAAAAGAGAACATTTGTAATTGTATGTAATGGTGCATTAGATGCCATGGTGGTTGTATGGAATTCTGGACATTAGAATCTGATATTTGTTTTTTTTAATTCTGGAAGTACTTGATGTTTCTCTTGTGCTTATCAGAAAATTCAACTCACATTTATTAACTGGTTGATCTGTAGCCTTTGAAAGATGGCTGGTTTTCTCTGGGTCACTGTCAAGCTTATGATTGTTTCTAACAATCTGGCTTTTAACCAGTATGGCTAAAGTTTCCTTACTCCTCAGTGAAGGTGATCTAGACAGAATTGTTTGGTAGGTTGGTCTCTGTTTCCTTTGAAACCAGAAAGCTAGCTGATGGTACTACAATTTGTGTGCCTTTCTCTGTACTAACGCAGTAGGCCATGGTTAAGAAAATGTCTGACAGTTGTTGCAGGTAGCCTGGGAGTCTGTTGTTTGGTTAAGACAGTAGAAGAATTAACATTCCAAATAGACAGCTATTTTCCAGTTTTACTCTTACCTAGTGTCAACAATTGCATATTATTCCTCCCTGCCTGTATTTTTTCTCAAGAATGCTTGAACTTGCTAAGTAGTTTAACACCTATTATGGCTGAGATGTGGTTTCTTAATTAAAGAGTTCATACTTCTGTCTGATGTACCTCTTCATTCTTCTTGAGTGTCTATTACAATGAGACTACTTGGAATCACAAAATCATTAAGGCTGGAGAGGAGCAAATGGCTGTTACGCAGAAAGGAGTATTAGGATACCTGTTTCTGACTACTCTGAAGCTTGTGAAGGAGCTGGTTAAAATGTTCTCACTTTCAAAAGTGAGCTGGGAGACTGCAAATCTAAAGCTTGTGTCTAGTGCTTCTATGGGCTGCATTTCCTCTGACACTGCCTAGATGAGCATGATAGTGAAGCTATACTGATAATCTTCCAGCTGAAACCGTAGCAGCATTGCAACAGATTGGAGCTCAGTTTGCAGCTCTTCAAACTGCTGCAGCACAACAGACTCAATACTGGGTAGAATGGTCCTATTGCTGGTGCTTTTTCCAGGAGTGATTCAAGACCTTACTTCAAAGGACTGTGTATATAGGAAGGAAGAAGGAAGAACTAGAATCAGCTTTTGGAGTTTCCATGACGACAGTTTTGTTATACAAATTTGTTATACAAATATAGATTTATAGAGCTTCTTCCTCAGCTATTCAGATCTGCTCTGTGAAATCTTCAAATGAAAAATAATTAATGTAGCACTATGAACTTCAGCTTCGTGTAACTGTATTTGGGGTTTGAACCCAGAAAGCTCCATTATCTGAAGTGAGAGCTTACTGTGAGTGGACTTAGTTTTTCTGTTCTATGTTAAGCATCACAGCCTTTAATATCTGCCACTCTAGATTTTTTATTTACTCCAGATTTTGATGAAGGTCATTTTGGTTTGGTAGTGAAATAAGTCTTATTAGTTATTTTTCTCACTGTAGTCACTCATTTATTGTATCTTTACTTTTTTTCTATAGCTACAAAGTATATTTGGATCAGAAGAACGTTTAACTAGTAACTGGGAACTCAAAATCCGTCCCAAAGAAGACACTAATATATACTTGATGTTTACACCCACTCGTGTAACTTGCTTCTTTGCAAAGCTGGAAATCAAACAGCTGGGAATTAGATCACAGCCAGGAATTAAGTTTACTGTAAGAGACCTAATGTCATTTCTGATAATTTTAAGCATAAATTTTTCTTAATTGTTTTAAGTATATTGTTTCTGTCAAAAAGTTGAAACTTCTCAAGATATCCCCTGTGTGTATTTGCATACTACTTAGAAGGTCACATGGGTATTGAATTGTGGTTTAAGTAGCCTTAACTTTGGTATGTACTTTGTTCCTCTCGTGAAGAAGGAAGAAATGTTTTATGTACCATTTTAAAAGTAGCCTGTTTTAACTATAGATATGTTTAAAAAAAATACATACATACATACATACATATATATATAAAAAATACAGGCCATAAATTAATTTTTGGTAAAAACTGAATTAAATAGTCTGAATCTTCTTTACTTCTTGCTAAGTTTCTTCAGTTCACACTTCAAGCTTTTTCAGTTGTCTTGCTGTGCATCCTTGTGTAGTTGAATGTGATTTTACAGAAGTTTTAGTGAGAAGGCATTCATTTGAAGTACTGTTGTTTTTGTTTGTTTTTTTTCCCAGATACCTTTATCTGGATATGGAGGAACTAGCAGTATAATCTTAGAGAGCGTTAAAAAACTGTCAGACAGCTACACGTTAACACTGGATGAATTATTGCCTTCAAGATTAAAGAGAGTTTCTTTCCGCATAAGAAATACAGGCTCTCGTGCTGCGTATGTGAAAGCACTGTGCTTTGCCAACCTACAGACAAAAACAGTTGTGGACCCTCAGGTAATGACGGTATCTCCAGAGAAGTTCATACTGACAGAAGGAACGCATGAAGTAAGTATATTGCCTGATTATGAACAAGTTGTATTGATTAAAATGTGCTTAATGAAAGCATCTCACTAGTTCCTCATTAAAATCTCATCTGACTTTTTAAAATTTCACTTAATTTTCCAAACATTAGTACTAAAACTAAGATTTTTTTTCCCAAATGTGTTGTCTGTTTATTTTATCAGATGATTACAGTCACGTGGAATCCTGTAGAAAAGGAAAGGAACTTTCTTAAACCAAAGACATTATTATCAACGATATGTTTCTTTTGTGGTGATGAAATTTCCAGGCAGCGATATCGTAGGTAAGATGTCCTTTGCTATTGTTATATAGGCATATATTTCATGAAATGTTAAAACTGAAGTGTATGCTACCATGGTTTTAGCATGCTTCCAGGAATGGCAAGCACAGTACAAGAAACCTAGATGATAAGGACAGATGCGGTAAGTCTTACGTCTGATATTTGTTATTTGAAGGTGGGTGCTTGTGATGGTTCAAATCTTTTTTTAATGTTTAGCTTATATACTGTAGGTACAATTCTAGTTAAGGATTGTGCTCTTTTTACATTCTGGAGTGTGAACATCTTGGTTTTTGGGGAAGGATTTTTGCTTTTTTTGTGTGTGTGTATATCAGAAGAGAGCTGTCTTCTGTCCTACTGTCTTTTTTTCCTAATGTGTGCATAGCTTTAATTTTTTTTTTTTTTTAGTAAAACACTCTTGAAAGGAGTAGTACTAAAATCTAGTAAATTCAGTTTTGATTGAGATAAGCATCTTGATTTGGTAAATTATATGGAGAAAAGCAGCATACGAGTGAATGTGTATGTGAGAGAAATAACATCCACACAGATGATGTGGAACTTTTTGGAGAGGTTTCAGAGGAGGGCCACAAAGATGATCCAGGGACTGGAGCACCTCTCCTATGAAGACAGGCTGAAGGAACTGGGCTGTTCAGTCTGGGGAAGAGAAGGCTTTAGGGGGCCATCATTACGGCCTTCCAGTACTTAAAGGGAACAGGAGGGAAATCCAGATTTTTACATGGGTAGATAGTGATAGGACAAGGGGGAATGGTTTTAAGTTAGAGGGGAGATTAGAAGTTTATTTCCGTGAGGATGGTGAGGTGCTGGAACAGGCTGCCCAGAGAAGCTGTGGGTGCTTTGTTCCAGGAGATTGGAAAAGCCAGGCTGGATGTGGCCCTGGGCAGTGTGATCTAATACTTGATTTATTGATTGGCGACTCTACCCATGGGAGAGGGGCTGGAACTTAATGGTCTTTGAGGTCCCTTCTAACCCAAGCCATTCTGTTAAATCTTTAGAATATATCTAACCAAGCTTAAGTAGAAGCTGTATTTGTATTTCAATTTATATAATAAATGCATAAAAATAGAATGGTGTGTTCTGCTTTTAATGACATAAGTGGCTGTGCACAGCATGCTATCATCATACAAAATGCTGACAACAGACAGTACTAAGGAGTCAATGATCACAGAATCACCAAGGTTGGAAAAGACCTACAAGATCATCCAGTCCAACCATCCACTGATCACCAATAGCTCTCACTAAACCATGTCTCTCAACACAACGTCCAAACGTTTAGTAGGAACTATGGTGATAGGTGGATGGTTGGACTTGGATGATCTTGTAGGTCTTTTCCAACCTTGGTGATTCTGTTCCTTAAACACCTCCAGGGTCGGTGATTCCACCACCTCCCTGGGCAGCACCATGCAGTGCAAAGCTTCTTTCTGTTGCCTGAAGCTTTATTGAAGTCACTGTACCTATTGTTATCCAAATAAAGTATTAAAACTAGTTGAATTTAACCACTGGATTTAGAATAAAAAGCTCATATTATAGCTGCACGTGTGATAATCTTGACAACAATTCAGCCTGTCAAAGATTTCAGAAATGGTAAAAGTTAGTGATGGTAGATAATTGTAATCTCACTAATTTCTTCTGATCCATGTTTTCAATGCTTTGAGTAATTCAGTGACTGTTTTCTCATCTCTAACAGAGCTATGATGTGTGAACTTGAGGTAGCAAAACCCATAGTCCCGGAAAACAGTTTACTGAGAAACATTGTATTTGATGAAGAGTTTCAAGGGGAGCAGCTTGTGACAGAAGGTAGGCCTATTAACTTTTAAAAGATGTAAGCTTGTTCTAGGGTGGGGAAAAAATGCATTTTAGGCTTAAATCCTGGTTCTTTTTCCTCTATCTTTGATAAAAGCAGAAGCAAAATTCATCACTTTTACTCAATACATATATAAACTGTTTACTTCTCTTTTTTTCCTATCAAAATGCAACCTAAAGTTGTGAGTATTATGACATTAAAATTATCAGTTTTATTGGAAGAGATATTAAAACTTGAGAAAGAGACTCAATCGTTCACTTCATGAAAGTTTCAGGTTTTACTACAGATATATATTCTGTATTTGAAAATTTAAAATTTACTTTGCTGATATTAAAAGTTGTATTTCCCTTCCCAAGTTAAATAACATCATAGGCAGAAGTACAGAAAATATGTTATCAAGAAACTTATTTAAAAAGAGCAGAATGTATTGTAAAGATATCCTCCAAATAAAAAAACCAAGTCCTTTAACAGAAGCCTTCTTATGACAGAAAAACTCTATTTCTTATGCTAGTTTGATTTACATATGGAAAGAATACACTGTTATAATGCCACTACACTTGAATGAAAGTTGTAGTCTGATTCTGTCCCAATAGATTTTATACTGTCTTTACTTGAAAAAGTGATCGATCATCTTGAGGTAAGATCCTAGGGAATAGAAGAAACTTGAGCGCTTGGGTTTGCTCTGAAGTTGTTTACTTGGTATAAGAGGGTATAAGAGAGCCGAGATAACTTCCATTAATAAGATGATCAGTGATAGTTTTGCTAGTAGTAGTTTAATTTTCTTTTTCTTTCTATAGAAAATAGGGCATTTTCCATCTTAGTGGCTGTCAAATACAGGCTTTTTTTCTTTCCTACTTGAGCACAGTCCTTTTACTTAGCAAGGCTTATTTATCCTGCAAGTAAAAGATCCTTAGCATTCTATTCAGTATTTTCTGTACTGAATAAATATATATTGAGGAGAAGATTGGTATTATTAAAGACAAACAACAAATAACAACAATGGACTTATATAGCACTGCTAATAAGCCTTTAAGGGGGAATTCAGAAAGTTGCTTTTAAGAAGTAAACACTGATACAGACTTAAAGCCCTTCATTACCTCCTCGTCACTCCAAAATTATACACTGACATTAGTGTTTGAAATGGTGTGTTGTCAGTTTTTCACCAGCCTACATGCTTGATGCATCAGCGTGCTGCACAATGAACTATGCAATTAGACTTGACAATCAGCATGCATACTTATAAGAGTATGAATTTCACAGCATTTCTAAGTTTCATTATTGTGAGAGCATTCATCTGTCTTATCCCTAGCTGAAGTGTAGATGCTGTGTACAAGCATTAATAATTTACCCCAAAATTTTCTATGCAGCAGAAGCAAGAATGGATCAAATGCATTCTGTGTGAGAAGCATTCACTTTCTCATTCTGTCAATTCTACATGAAGTTGCTTAAAGCACAGAAGTAAACTTGGACTTAAACATTTTGAGGAAACAATTATTTTTAATAATTAAGTCTTGTCAGGGTAAACAAATTAACCTTGACTTTAATTGGACGTAGAATCAAATTAATATGTATATTGTGCATAAAGGTAGAAAATAACTTATATAATTCAAAAGCTAAATTTTGTTAATGTTGATTTATGCCTCATAATTTTTGTAAGCTGTTTCTGGAATGATCCATGATTCTTAACCAAAAGGTTAAATAGGAGTATATCCGAAATCTCTGTTGTGCAATTTCTGAGTGTGATTCTTTTGTTCTTACTAGAATTGCTCTATTACTCTTTCAGTGTGTGATATCCCACGAGGGACAAATGATATCCGTCTTTTCTATGCAAATATGCGAAAAATTATCCTCACCGTGGTTGGATATTTTGTTGTTAATCGGGATGTTTTTCAGCAATCTCCTGGACATCATTTGGAATCAATCCGGTAAAGTATAAGAGTAACTGTTGGATAATGCCTAAGTGTGACTCCCTTTATCTAAAATCATCTAAAGCCAGGTTAGATGATAGGAAGAAATTTGTTACTCAGAGGGAGATGAGATGCTGGCACAACCCGGAGAGGCTGTGGGTTCCCCATCTCTGGAGGCGTTCAGGGTCAGGCTGGATGGGATCCTGGGCAGCAGGCTGATGTAGTGGATGGCAACCCTGCCCATGGCAGGGAGGTTGGAACTCAGTGACTTATAACATCCTTTCCAGCCTAAGCCATTCTATGATGTAGCTGTTGACTTCATTTTTTTTTTTATAATGATGAATTAAATTGAAAGTCCTCATGAACAACATTGTATTTCAGCGTTAAATTTTGAGAGATACTAAGAATAAGCTATTATAATGACTTTTAAACTATTTTCATTACTACTTTTGCTTAATGCAATCTCACTTCCAGATCTGAGAATGCTGCGAGACTTATCAATGCAACGTTGGATGTTCTTCCTGTTAAAGGGCCTCAGGGTCCTCCATTACCTGTGAAAACCAATGATGAAGTTCAGAATAAAATGGATGCTCAACAGACTTGGGCTGTTAAGCCTGAGCATTTGATTTTGTTACCTCCTTCTATTAGTAAGTATTTTCTTTATTTAATAACTTAATCATTTTAGTATTAAAATAACTACTACTTATATTCAAAATTCTCTTACGTTTGTAAGTGTGATTTGACCAATAATCTTGCTGCAGTAGTATTGTATGTAAGCAATAAATCTGATTAGAACAGAGTTTTGGTTAAATTGTGGTGGTAAAGTGCTGTATGTATTTGTATACGTACAGTATGCACTACGTAATTGTGTATATTCTAAAGCACTGGGAAGTTTAATTAAAAAAAATTAGGGCAGGAAATGCTATATCTTAATTGGTACATCTCTGACTCTTCCACACTTTTGTGAATTTTTGTACTTGTTAGCTTTTTATAGCTTTTCTGTGTTTTAGGTGGAACAGCTGATACTGGACATGTACAAATTGTCAATAATTCTAATAGGATGCTGACATTTGAGCTTTCGTGGCCAGCTCACTGCCTTACTATAACCCCACAACACGGAGTTATTGAACCAGAGTAAGTTTCTGTACATAGATTCCTTTTTTTATGTAAAGTATGGTGAGATTTTAGAGCAACTTATAGTCTGTTATAGGGTACAGTCATTTTGTCAACTGGGATGTAAAGCTAACCTTACTTATTTGACTTTATCCTTTTTTATACAGGGAATGTTTTCCTGTTGTATACAAAGTTACCTGCAGACCAGGAGTTTTCTGTTCTTTGATATGTTGTTACTCTTGTATAATTTTCCAGGTCAACAAAACTGAACTTCTAAAAACATCCTTTCACAGTATTATTTTTTTTATTTGAATGACTTATATATTTAAAACAGGATTTCTTTGATTTGGTTATGTGCTGATATTTATCAGCACTTGATTCATTATGTATTGACAAAATTGTTTTTTGTTGCTTAACCTGTGGCTTCTCAGTACTCATTAGTCTGAAATGGCAAGTCAGTGTCAGATCATCTCTACCTTAACTAGCAGCATTTTGGAACAGTCTTTGTAC
This sequence comes from Chrysolophus pictus, assembly GCA_037305975.1. NCBI lineage: Eukaryota > Metazoa > Chordata > Aves > Galliformes > Phasianidae > Chrysolophus > Chrysolophus pictus. The sequence goes on along the minus strand of CM074577.1, from coordinate 43,672,616 downwards.
CATCATTGCTTGTGTGGACTCCTAACAGGTGTCAACAAAAAACATTTTACCACTTCTCATTTCTGAATTAAAATTAAGGTAAATTCAGAAATGCTCTTAAAGATTTAAGCAACTATGTTATCTTTAAATGTTTACACAAAGCAGAGGCTTTCTCTTCAGTCCTCCATCACTGTTCAAGGTATGATGGAACTTCAACATTTAACTTGATACTCATTTAGATGTAAATTCCTGAGTGTATTGCTGGGGGGGCTTTTATCATTAGTCAGAAAAAAAATGAAGATGATTCTATGCTGGGGTTAGAATATCTGCAAGGAGTGGCCGATTAAAACAGTGAGAGACCAACATACAATCTGCAATAGCTAATAGCAAGGATGTGTTGAGTATCTTGTATCCTAGACTCAGGACTCCCTCTTTTTTTTAATTGAGAGGATTGGTGACAGGCTTGAAGCAACTTTCTTGTGTTGCATAATTATATAGTGTTCTTTTTACTAGAGAAGAATAAACTGTGGGCAAACAGGTTGGGTCCAAAAAGTAGTCTGAATCAAGAACAGAGGCCTGCAAGCAGGAAACAGACCTGTGGGAACAGCTGACTTAAGCTGACAAGCTCAGCTTACAGGGTTTTCTACTTTCTATGACAATCTCCATACCATGACAAGAGCAGTCATGGTGTCAGGATGGAAGCCAGGCAAGCTTTTATAATATGGACTGTGATGACTGGAGCTGCATGGAATTCTTGAGCTGATTTCCATTAGCCATGGAAGGAGAAGCTCCAGTTCCTCAGTGAGAGTGGAAGTCCTAAAATCAAAGACTGCCTTTGCCATGTTGGAGCTTGTTAGATCATGCAGGCCACCTCCTGTTTCACCTTAACTATAATCCTTAAACTCCCTGGAATGTGATAAGTGCAACCTTTAACCTGTCTGAATGTCGAATCATTAAATCCTATGTCCCTACTGAATTTGGTAGCTTTCTAAGAGACTTTATCATGGAGACGTCTCAGTGTTGGAAATATTGATAGGTACTGTCAAAGGAATTGCACTTTTGGAGCAGGGACTGTTGGCATCTGGAAAAACTTTCAAAGACACTTCCTAAACAAGGCAATTACGACTTCCCTTCTGAATAAAGTTTGAAAAGGTGGTTAGGCAGGATTTTTCTTCCCTAGACTGTTCCATTCCACAGCAGGAAAAGTAGCGAGAGGTGGTATCTGTAGGTTGGATCTCATCCTTTTGGGACATCTGGTTCATGATTCCATGCAGGTTGGATTTGTATGTGAAGTTGGCAGTAAATGTCAGAGGTCAGGCTGCTAGGAGCAAAGATAGTGAAATAATTTGTGACAACAGGTAGTAACTGAGAAGTGTATGTGTACTTAGTAAGTCATGTTCTCACATAACAGATTGTATGTGTGTGAGAGAATGGGGGAGCCATAAGTGTAAAGATTCTGAGTACTGAAATTTTAAAATAATAGTAATAATATATATTTTTCATCCAAAATGATAATGTTGAAATGGCTTTGTGCACGTTGGCTTTGTGTTTGTGTAAGTTGGCTGTGCCTAAGTGGGACTTTCTTCTAGTGGAAACTGTGATTTCAACGATTCTTAAAGGAAATATTAATATCCTGAATTAGTATGAAGTTATTGATGTCTGTTAGTTGAAGTGTGTATGGAGAAGGGTTTTATTCTGAGGATTATTATGGAACTGACTTTCCTATGAGGACTGATTTTGTTCTTGCACTAAACTTTTCAAATGCAGTGCTCTGCTAGTGACACTTTAAGCTAATTCTTCTGGGATGCTTTGAGTGCTTTTGCTCATTAACTGTCCTAATGTAAAATCAATGTGATTTTTTTTTTTGTACTTGTATTTTTTTTGAATGCTTCATTGCTTGCTTTCTGCCCTCTTTATGTTGAAATTTTATGATGTTGAATGTGGAACATTGTAAATCAAACTTATGTTCTCACTGGTCAAATTACTGTCTTATGTTATAATTGCTTGGAATGAATTTAGAAGACTCTTTGGTGTCCCCTACCTACATAACTATAAAACTATTGAAAAGTTTTTCTCCAAGATCAGTGGTTCTGAGTAGGAGGAAGGAAAGCATGCAAATTCTTTGAAGCTAGAACTGGTTTCAAAGGTGCAATTTGTGCATACTTTGTTTGAACAGAACTATTTCCTTCTGGAGTATATTTTTTCTGATTCATGTAGTTTTATATTTGCTTTTTATGGCCTGATAGGTTGTCTCTTAATGTGTATGTCATGCTTTCCCTCTGTACCCTTAAAGAAATATCAATAACAAGTTTATGCAGTAAGTTATTTTTAAGTTTCTGGCAAAACATAATATGTTCAGATACTTAATTACTATTGATATTTGTTTCTAGATCATCTCTGCTTAGCTATTGTCTTAAAAGTACATTCTTTCTTGAGCTAGGGAGATCTATTATCTTTGTTAGCTTGATTCACATATTAGACAAAATGTTTTTTTCCTTTTAGGAGCCGTGCACTAATTCTGGTGAGTCCTAATCCATCACTTGCCACAAAGCCTTCTGTAATTCCTTGGAGTGGGCTAATCTACATCCACTGTGATAATGAACAAAAAGTAAGTGGCTAGTAATGTTGCCGAAATCTCTTATGTGGAGCGCAAGTTTTGTGAATTTAATTCTCATTTAAAATCTCTCCCTCCACACCACAGATTTGTAAAGATGGTCTTTCCAAAAAACAAAAAAAAAAAACAAAAAAACCAACCAACACCCAAAACAAACAAACAACAAAGACAAACAGAGAAATGCACACCAAACCCAAGGCAATAAAACATGTTTTGAAAATTGAGAATCTTGTTTCATTAACCTCTAAAGAAATACCATGATGTGAACAGTTGGACTGCATTGCCAATCAAAATTTTTTCAATATACTCACTATTTATATATCATTTTCTAGAAATGCTGAATTTATGTTTCTTACATATATCATTATCTATATATATGCTTTTTTATATCTGCATATATATTTGTTTATATAGGCTACACATGTAGAGGGTATATGTATCTCTATCTATGTAATCTTTTAAGACAAAAGGAGTTAAAGCAGGTTGCTGGACAAGACTCTGCATTTCCCTTTGGACTCCCATAAAGTGAACTTAACCTTCTGGCAGACAAGTCTGTGATAACGAATGTGTAGAATAGGTTCTTGCTTCTCATGCATTTTAATCCAAGACTTTGCCCTGATTCAATTAAGGCATATTAAGAAAATTCATGGAGCCAACAATTTTTTCTGCTTTTTTCCAGTGTAAAGTATGAAATCTCCTTGGTAATTTTCCCCAAAGAAGTAGATATTGTCTTTTTTTTATAGCTGTTATGTATTTTGGATTAATTATAATGGTACACGTAAAGAGAAATGAAAGACACTGAAAGGTTAAAACAGTCTATCTACTTACCTTTTAGATGGAGAAAAATGATATGCATAATACAGAATTGCAAACTGCCTTGGCGAGAGACCCTTTATCAGGGATCACAGAGGCAGGACAAAGGGTAGTAGATTTAAACTGGGAGAGGGGAGATTTAGATTAGATATTGTGGCGAAGTTCTTCGCTATAAGTGTGGTGGGTCGCTGGAACGGGTTTTCCACAGAAGCTGTGGATGCCCTTGGAAATGTTCAGACGAGGTTGGATGGGGTCCTGTGCAGCCTGATCATAGTGGAAGATGTCCTTGCCCACAACAGGGAGTTGGATCTGGGTAGGCTTAAATGTCTCTTCCAACCTGAGCTGTCCTACGATGAGGAAAACAAACAAAAAACCACACCAAAACCACCAAGAAAAAACACGAGAAGCTGATAAAAGGAGTTTGTAGAGAAGGAAATTGGCATCGTGTACATCTTTTACTGTGTTATGTTAATAAAATATTAAATAATATTGGTTTAATTACTAAATAATAAAAAGTTGAAGAGAAGAAACCTAGTATGGCAGAAGTAGAGGGTGTATCCAAACCAATCTAATTGTAAGATATCTGGTACTTTAATGCTTTTGCCATTTCTTTACAGTCTGTGTAGTAAGGCAGAAAGTATGGTAAAATTTCTTATTTAATTTTTAGAAGCATTATTTACACAGCCAAAAATGAACATAATCTTCATTCTGTTTCAGACAGCCCTGGTCCCTTTCTCTGCAAATAGAGAATATTCTAGCAATAGACAATTAAATTCAATTGATATAAATTATTATTTTATTTCTTTTATTGAGGAACAATCCACTGCTGATCTATTAATAAAAATATATTCCAAAACATTTCTTACAAAACATAATTGTAAGAAAATACTGTTTGTAATAACAAATAAATGAGAAATATTTGCAGAAGTTGGCAGAAGGGAGTGAGGTTCAGATGAAACAGAACATCTAGAATATTGAATTAAAACTTCTAGAAAGTAAGTGCTCAGTAAATTTTCCCTGTTCTCCTGAATTAAATTTATCCTAAAATCTTAAAACATCAGGAACAAAAGTTAGAGATGTCCAGCTGTTTTAAGACTTTTTTCTCTGTTGGGATGGGAGGCTGAACAATACTCATTTTTAGAGCTCAAGGGAATAGACTTGAATAGTCTGATTTGTTAACGTAAGAACATTCACTATTCTAAGTCTTTCTCTCTAAATTGTGTAAAAGTTTATTAAAGTGCAGATTCGCGAGGCACAGGATGTATCCGGAACAAGCTCTCCGTCTAGAAGACGTGATTTATTTACTCTACAATCTGCAAGTCCTACTGTTCACGTGGCAAAACCTCTCTCAGCACATCCTTTAACAAAAATGGAAATAAAGAGCAGATCAGTTATTTTTCCTAAAACAAGAGCTGGTGAATGCACAGGTAATAATACTTAGTAAATATAACATCTGAGAGATCTTCAGTGTTTTTGTTTTCTGTATTGAATGTTTGGGAACTTGAATGCCTTGAATTCATTGATACAGTTCCAGTTAGCATGTTTTGGTTCATTGAACTGTTAGTCCTTGTGATGGAAATCTTTCTTTTTGCGTAGTAACATTTTCCTGCGTATGGTTTGTATACAGGCAGATAAGTTGTCAATTTCTTAAATTACTGATGTTGCAACTGAACTGTGCCTCCTTAAAAAGGGCACTCTTAACTGTGTCTTGTTGAACTTCTGCATCAGTGTTGTGCAGTACACCTGTTCTCATTTTGTATGTGTTCCAAAGATGTTTAGACAAATCTATCTACAGGTAGAAAGGAAATATTCTGCCTTAAGTCTCCAGGAATGTCAGCTCTGAGATTGGCTGTTCTGTCTTGTACTTAATGGTCTAGGAGCATGTTGTTGAAAATCCTTTGTCTGTACTTTTAATTACAGTAAATACTTCAAATTCTTCAGATTACTCTTACTTATTACTGTTACTTATATAACAGAATTCTCATTCTGTTATATAGATACCAGATTTGTTAGTGTGTTGTTCTCTTTTTCTAAGTATCCAATATTTTTGTAGTGATTCACTGACCCTATGCTTTCATTTAACCACCTCTAGAACTACCAAGGCTTACTTTATTGATTATATTGATTATATCTTTGCTTTTTTTTTTTTAACAATACTGTCAGTGTTAGTCCCTGAGCAGCCAAATAACATCTTGGATAAGAGTTGGGTATCTTCAGGGATTTTTTTTTTTTTTTTTGGAGGAAGGGGTGTCTGTTTTTGTACATTAGAAAGTGAAGATGGCCTCCAAAAATCTGAAGGCAACAAATTGAAACGGCGGGAGTTGACTTAGATTTCTCTTTGAAAATTCAGAGTATGACAATTAGCAAGGAGTTAAATTCTTCCTGCAGACCATACAAGCACATAATTGTCTCTGATGTGCTTCAGGGCCTTTTGGAGGGTTCTCTTCAGTTCTTTTAGGCATGTCGAGTTTGGTTCTCTCTTCTTGTAAGCATCTTCAATGTGATTCTTCACTGGAAGACTTGACTTCCAAATTTATATGTAAAAACTTGCAAGGAATTTCTGATGGTGTGCTTTATTTGAGTCTGCTCCTGAAGTTTCGAATCTACTTGACATCATCAGAACCATTACCAGTAATCTGCACTGTATCTAGAAATAAAGGGCTTTCTTTCTAAACAAACTGCCTGTTTTAAATTAATTCACCTAAAGGTATTTGAACAAAGACTTTAATATATTTATATATTTACATGTGATATTTTTCTTGCAGAGAGTTACCTGGAAATGGAGAATAAGGGGGATGAAAGCGTCAGGTGGAATTTGTCATCATTTACTCCACCCTATGTTAAAGTGAGTGAATGCTTGCATTACGAGTGTTTTATGCAAATTCCCTTTTTTTTTTTTACTTATTCTCTCTTTCTCCCTCTAGCCTCTTGAGAAATCTTGAGAAAGTATGCCTTTTTGAGCCTGAACTCAGATTTTCTTCACCATCACTCTGACTCTGTCCATATAAAGGAAAAGTTTCCCTTTTTTTCTCTAGTATACTTTCTGGCTGGGAATCAGTGCTCTGTGAGCCTATTTCTGGTTCGCTTACTAGCTTACAGTGCTTACTTTTGCTCATCCAGTGTTGTCTTCTGGATTGCACTAAGTAGTCAAACATACATGAAAGGTGTTTGTTTCTGATCCAGAATGCCAATCTAACTTGCCCTGTTACGAGACACATGCTTCTAGAATTCTGCTCTGCATTATATGTCTGTAGGTAATTTAAAGGTAGGGAAAGGATATCTGAATTACATTACTGCTGATTTTGCAGTTACTGTAGTAGCTGTAACTAGTATTTGTAAATAGTTTCCTTTTTCTTGATAGCTGAATGCTGCGATGGTCATTTGATTCTGTGCTAGAATTAGTGTGGTTATGAAACGATGAAAAAACTCTCATATCCCAGAAATTCTGTGAATGTAGCCATGACTGTGAAGACAGAATATGTAGCGTTCCAGTTAGTGCACCACGTCTAAACTGAAAGTCAGTAGTTGTGATGACTGCATAAGTTCTGTAGTAGCTTCAAGTCTTTGTTGTTTGCTTTTAGAGATTGCACATTATTTGCTTATTTGAAAATAGCTTTATTGGGTGCATTTTTTTTTCAGTCTTTTGTAAGCATGGGGGGGGGTGGGAGGGCAGTATGTGTTCTAATCCCTTCTGAATCTGGTGCCTAACTTGGTTTGCAGGCCATGGATGGGACTGGTTCCGTTTATAGAGCTACTTACTCTGCTTTCAGATGTTACCGTGTTTCTGGTACACTTGAAGCTCATGGAAAGGAGAAGGTAAACTGATGTTTCAAGCATATTGATTTATCTTAATTGTAAAATAGTACCCTCCATGATAAATCTTCTGAAATAACAGTTGAATTATTGAAGCTGGTTTTCATTATATCTATTTGAATTAAGTACTCCATATCTACTTACCACCGGTGTTATAATGTCAGCTGAGTTGATTTTAAGATTTCATGCAATCTATAGTTTTACTTTGTTTTGTTGTTTTAGAAGATACTCTGTTCTAGAACAGAAAGTTGTTTTAAAATGCTTTGTAAACTCCACAAGATGATTAGAAACTGTACTGTGTTTTTGCAAAACTGGAGTGAGAGCTAGCTCCTGTTTCTGTCATAATTCTTCAGGAACAGTTGCTTGGTCTTAAAGTTGATTTTATTTGACTTACAATTTTACCTTCTGGCCAGTAGAGGGTTTCATAACCACAATTATAAAACACATCCAAGGATGTACTGAATGGGTTTCTGTGGGGCTTTTTTCCCTCACCTTCCTTCTGTAACAATACCTTATCTGTTATCTTCACAAATATCTGTATTTTAATCATTATAGGTTGTGATATTGATGATACAATTTAGAATCTGTTTACAAAAAAAAGGGGACTTTTTTTTTGCTAATGTTGAAAAGCATCTTTAAACCAGTATGTCTGCCTGTCTGCCTTAGCAATCCTAGGTCAGATGCAACATTTTAACTCTTGGTAGATGAGGCCGTTGGCTGGAGCTGATAAGATATAGGTTGCTATTATGTTTTGTGGTGTTTTTTTTTTCTTTCAGTGAATCTGATAATATTTGGTTAAAAAAATATAGTTGTAGTGATCTATTCTAACCTGCTGCTCCCTTTTTCTCATTCTCAAACCCCAGTTATGGAAACAATGTAAGATCACAGTTGAAGTAACCTGGTAACGACACCATATAGAGAGGAGCTTTTGTTACATGGCTGACCTTTAAGGATAATCAAATGTGTGACCAGTAACTTAGTTTAAATTTCAATCCTTCTAGTAATTGTAGAACAGGCTCCTTTATAGACCTGAGTTGGAAGAGTACAGTTATTCACAGCTTAGTTGACACGTTCCCCTCCTGGTCATCTTTTCCCCTCATTTTCTAATAGAAATAATTGTACAAATGCTTGCTCACTTCTTGTAAGACAAGTTAGCTGAACTCAAATTTTGTGCATCTGGTTACACAACCTTTTTTACCAGAACGTTCTCATTTGCAGGCAAAAGAGGATGAATGATAATGTTTTCTGCAAGATTATGTGTGTGTGGAATGCATGCATCAATTTCTGTAGTATATAAATAATTGTGCTGGCTTTACTGAAACTCTGTACAAGTAAAGTTATGGAGTTTGATAAATTATTTTGAACTTTTGTAAACTTCCTGTTTTTGTAGGTTTCTCTAATGTTTTTACCTAGAGAAAGTGGGGATTACTCTCAGTTCTGGGACCTTGAGTGTCACCCTGTTGAAAAACCTAGTTGGAAACACAAATTAAGGTTTCAGCTTTCTGGAACAGTGAGTATATACATGCTATAAACGCTGTCGTATTATTTGATAACATTTTAATGTCACTATACTGTATTGTTGATATGCCTCAATGATATTATGGAAAAAGATACAGTCTGAACTGTACTGTTTTTCTTATATTACAAAAATGAGTTTTTAGTCTTGTGATAATGCATTATCTTTTGTCATTTAACATGTAAAATTTTGCTTTCTGCTCAGAGACAGTAGAGAAACTCCTGTGGGAATCATTTCTGTAGGGGCAGATTTTTTTATATCACCTGCTAAATGCATTGGGTTTATTTCTGTAAATAAGTAGTAAAGTAATTGACCTTTGATCCAATATGTAGCTCAATTTTTAGTTTATTACCACCTGCTTTGGAGATATGGGTATGTTTCTGATGAAATCAATCTGAGCATTTTATCAGAGTTCCACATAGATGTGGATAATTATTTAGATCTATACATGAAAACAATTAAATCAGAGCTGTTCTTTGCTCTTCTTATGCTCCTGACCTCTAATTTTATGGTGAGGCCTAGAGAAATGGGTTTGGGAGTTCAGAGAGCACAGAAAATCAGTTCTTAGCTCACTTCTAGTCACTACCTCACCATCCATCCATCCAAAGTGAGTCTGCATAGGACAGAGAATCTATTTTTAAATATTTAAGATAACTAAGTTCTAATGCTTAGTTAGATGACCTGAATGTGAAGAACTTTGGTACTGTGTGATTGCTACATATGCTTTCATGTCCTCTCTGGAAAATTGGACTTCACTTTTCTGAGAAGCCTGGATAAGGATTTGAGTTCTTCCTTCAGAGTACCAAGCCTGCCTGGTAGTAGGAACCTTACTTTACCCTTCTTGGCAAGATACCTTTTACTTTGTAGGGTCTTTTTTCTTCCCAGTAGTTAATTGTGTTGAAAATGGAGCTTGTTAATAATATAAATGCTAAATGACTTCTAATTTTGTCTGGAAGAATGAGACTTGTACAGTGTTTGTTTTGAGATTTTTTTTTAAGCTTTCATCAAAGACTTTGAACATAATTTCCCATAAAGCGAGGAAAACATCTGTCAGTTGACTGTTTAAAACTTGAGAAAAGATGAATTCTTTATTAGAAGTCTAGAGTTCTGAATAATTTTCTTCTGAGAACATGAGTAGTTGTCAGAATTGTGTAAATCTTTGAGCAGCATGATTTGATATCAATGTCTTTGAGCTATCGTGTCAGATTTGTTTCTCTTTCCTCTTGATTCTACTTAAAGCCATTAACTGTTAGATCTTTCCAGCATTTCCTTAGACTTCTAGGAAAGAAGCATTACAAAAAATACTTGAAATATCCTGAAATCATTTTTGATAAAGAGTAGACAATTTTTTTATCAACTAGATAAGGAAACTAGCTATCATTTTGCAAGAGGAGTCAACACAGAATATTTACTTGGACTCTTGCAGCTTTTTAATAATGGTCTGCTTTTAGAGAAGACAAGTCAGTTATTGCCTATTGCGTCCTAGGAACCAAGAGTGTGTACTACATTACTACAGCTTTGGAAAGGACTTATAATCCTGCTAGGCTTGCCCTAGGTGGGATACTATTGTGATTTTTGATAAAATGAAATAGGAGGACTGACTGTCATTCACAGTGACAGAGTGGTATATATTTATAGCACTGCTTCAATAGAAAGCGATGTGAAGAGATGTGAACGACGTCAGGAAAGAACTAGAACAAGGTGAAGTTAGGAAAATCAATGGCACTTACCATTTTCTTTTTTTTCCTATTTATTTCCTATTTATAATTAGCTATGACTTTGCTCTGTTTGCATTTGCAGTTCCCACCATTAGAAACCATAGACTCCAACTCAGAAGAACTGGTTTTCACATCTGATGCTAGGGACAGAGAGAGGAAGGACTCTGAATGCCCTTTGCAGTCTTTTCCTGTCAATAGTGACAATGCAGACTTAGTTTTTCCTCTTCCTGATGATCACTTGCTATGAGGAACTGGCCAAAGATCAATGGGCAAAAAATGAATGCCACCACTGTGCACGAATACTTTGGATTAGCATTTAGGTTTAGGTATTGATCTCTTCTTGTTGAAGCAGTCAATCGGCAAGACCTGTCATGGGGCTGAGGCAGGACCTAAGTTATGATGGCTTCTTCAGTGTGTAGGAAGTTGAAGACTGCATAAAGAATTCCAATGTTGTTTGAAAATACTACAAACGATAGATATGGGTTTTTTTTAATGTGATCTATGTACTTTAACTACTGTGTTAAGTAACTTTTTAGTGTACTATTTTGCAAGAGACAAAGTGAACACATTGAGCTTAATTTTTGAACACTTAATACAGAACATTTTACTAAAAGTTCTGATTTGATTTTTATTGTTATTAGCAATATGGAACCTTCATCTTATTTGGGTATTCCAGGAGCAACAGGGGAAAAAAAACCCCTTTTATTAAGCTCATTGAGCAAAATTAATTCCAATTTCAGAGCTAAATGTATTCATATGCTTTTGATCAGGATGAGAAGAACTGTATGGAGAATGTTTAACATACTACTTTCATTTGAAACAGGAGAAATCAGTAAGGTGTCAAATAAAGCAATACTTGAAGATACTTTTATAAAGATCAGGGAAGACAGAACTTATGATTATTTTCCATTATGGGTGTTATTCTTATGCAGTGAACTTGCCCTTTGGTCCAGTAGAATTTGAATGATAACACCAAAGCATGACACCCATCATTTTTTCCTACATGGAAAACTAAAAGCTCTTGAAACAAGACATGTATGCAGTTTTTTTTTATCTTTAGCTATTGGGTTCTACTGTGGTTCATGGGTTATTTGCAACCGAAGAATATTCTTAATTTTAAGGTTTTTTGTTAGCTGCTGCTATTTCTGGCAGACTGACTAGCAGCTCTTTTAAGTAGAGAAATCAATGTCCAAAAGACAAGTTTGTCATAGCAGCTGTATTGACGAGGAAAATATTTTTTTAATCTTCCGTGCATAGAGAAATCAACTGCATGTCTAAAACATCTGTGCTATTTGGGAAAAAAAGATTATGTTGTATGACCATGAATGTGGGAGGTTCTTTAGTTCTTTGTCTTTTTGTCAAGATGTTGTAACCCAAGGGGCTCCAGACAGTATAACTGGCTAGATTCATCAGACAGTGGAGAATTTTGAATTAGCTGTTTGGCAAAATATTCCCTTTGGGTGATCTGGTTTTCTTGTTTTAGAAAGTACATCGAATAGAGGTTGTGACAGTGGTAAATATTTTGTCCTAATTTCTAAGTGTGACAGTTACTATTTACTGTGTTATCAGATTCTTTTTCTCTGGAGTGATGTCCCTTTGGGAATGATGTATCCTTCATAATACAGAAGTATTACAAAGCTTCGTGCTTTGGTGGGAATTAAACTGCAATGATAACTGATGTCTTCCTCTCTGAGCAGTTGTTTTGCTGACTTTGCTGTTCTTGAGGCACATGGGCCTCAAGAATGTCTGCAGAGAAATTTCTTGCAACCTTCATAAGATTCCACCTGCGCTGCACTGCTAGTGTTCTGTGAACTGCCTTTTAACAAGTAAAGATAAAAAAAAAAAAACATGGTACATAAAACACAAAAGCTTGGTCCTGCCAAGCTGCTGCTCTGTCTCAATGATCTGTTACTGTTCTGAAATACTATCCTTTAAAAAAAAGTCTCACTCCCTTCCCTTGGCTAAGGAAAATGACTTAAGTACTTGGGACCTTTTGAATACAAAACTTAAAGGCTTCCTTATCTTTGTCAATAGGGAACTAAAGCAGAAAATACAGCTGCAGTTGGAAGGGCTTCTGCAGATACCCTCATAGAAGCTGGAAGCCCAGTTATACCTAAAAGGAAGGTTTGCTCCGAAGCTTGTACAACTAAAGCAGGGTATGTATGGGCAAGAACTGAAATGAGGTGCTGCTAATGGTAGGAAGTTTCAAAAGCACAACCAAACCTTTTTGCTGTTACAATAGCTGTGTGGTGGAACAGGCTGCTCGGAGAGGCTCTGCTGTCTGCCCTTGGAGATTTCTGGGACTTAACAGGACAAAGCCCTGTGAAACACCTTTTCTGAGCCCATAACTGATGCTCTTGGTGCAAGAGGTGTTGAACTTGAGACCTCCTGAGTCTCTTCCAATCTTAATTATCCTATATGGGCAAATAGCTGCAGAAACATACTTGACCAAACCTCGTGTTGTATTGTGTTGTTCAGTTTCACATTCTTTTCATTTAAGTTCCTAAGTTGCCTAATCATAGTATGTTCTTGTGAAAACTAGTATCAGCAGCAGAATTGTTTACTGACCCATTTTGGTGGTTTTACAAAATGTGCAAGTTCATTGTAAGAATGTGGTGTACTGCATGTCTTAATGTTGCTATTTTTCTCTAAAATTGATCTACAATTGTTATACTATGGGATGATGTGAGTATGGCAGGAGAGTAAAATGTTTTGGTTAAATGTGGAATCCCTGAAAAGAGGCTTGCTGTCTAGTAAAGCATACGGAAGGAAAATTCAGATTGTAAAAGCATATGTAAGTAAGCTCCATATATTTATGTTGCAGAGATGCTTTCATTACTTTCATTAGACTCTTAATGGCTAAAATGTATAATGTATGAAACATAAGGTGAGAGAGTTGATGCCTTCAAGATCTTTCAATTTTTCCTTCTTTATTCTCTTAAGAAAATTCGAATGACTTGAAGTATGTAATCAATATATCCAGACCATAGAAGTAAAATCTTATTATCTTAACTCCCTTTTCCATACCAGACTAAGTGAGATAACTCGTGGGGTGTATGCACCAGAAGACCTGTACACTTTTCTTCCAACTAGAATTGGGGAGTCACGCACGTTAAAAGTCAACTTGCGAAATAACTCATTCAGAACACATTTGGTAAGTCTGATGGGGGTTTCTTCTAAATACATATTTTCGTAAATCTTCCTAGCAGTTCAACTGTTTTATGTAGGTTTATTTTTATTCTATTTTTTTTTTTTTTTACACTCTGGGCACTCAGGGCATAAGATGGCAATAGTGCAAGTCTTGTGTTTTTAGTTTCAAAAAACAGTATTATACTTGAAAAAATTTGCTCTCCTCTATAATTACACTGACTCAGTCAAGAAAAGAGAAAACTATGCAGTAGTTAAAAAAGATAATAGATTTCTTGTTATCTTTATTTTTTTTAACTTCATTAAAATATCCTGAGACTTCAGTTTTTCTCAAATGCACAAATCTGGGCATGTTTCATTTTTAAACACTGGGTCTATCTAATGCTGTATTTGTAAATTACCTTGTTTATCTTAACCATGTTATAAAGTGAATATAATAGGCATAGATAATGTGGGTCTTTAAGCATTTTGTATTAAATTGCAGCTGAAATTTTTGAGTCCCAATGAGCCTTTCTACATCAAGCACTCAAAATACTCTCTGAGGTAAGTAACTCTTGTGCTAACATTCTTGGCTAACAACAACGAAAAAAATTAATTCAGTAAGATAAGTATCTTCTCAATGAACAGTGCTAAAATGTAGGTATAAAGACCTAGCATTCTAGCTGTCTAGTTAAATATGTGAGGTTTTTTTGCTAATACTGTGCTCTGTGATCTTGGTTAGAAACAGAATGATCCCACGCAGTTACTTCTGCATCTGTCAGTTTCTTCACTGCAAACAGTGTTGCTGCTTTTCATGCTAAACCTAATGCTTCATTTAGCCATTTGGCCTGCTGTGCACAATCAAGTCATTCCTTCCATTTATACTTTGTACACAACAGACCAAATTGCCTTCATCATGCTTCTAATTTGACAAACCTGCAAAGCTGCGTGAAAGATTCTCTGCAAATGTAGGTTTGAGCAGCCAGTGGAATTGCTTGGTCATACCAAGTAGTTCAGCATATTAGTGATAAAAGTCCTTCAAAATAATCCTGAGAGTTGATTACTGCAGGTATTTGACAGTCCTGTTAGTCATCTCATAAAGAGATACAGCAACAAACGTGCTCATCTGTAACGATGGGAGTGTCAGGAAGATAAAAATGCAACCATTTCATTAGAAGTCATACAGCATACATTTTCAACATTTAGATATTTCTCCATTTTAAAGATGAGGAAACTAAGTATATGCAGCATGGAAGTTGTGTGTAAGGTTGGAAATAGAACTAGGTACTCTGTTTCTTCTCTTCTGGTGATACTTCACAGCCCCATCTTTGTAATAGATGTTATGTTACTAACCGCAGTATTCAAGGTATTTTGAAGCCAGTTTCTAATAAGAAGTGTTTAACTCCACCGAGGCATACTTTTTAGTGCCTCTGCTTCACTTGCATTTTTTTAATTAAAATTGCCACTGAAGTGTTTATTACCCAAAGTAGTGAACAAGATAAAAATCTACCCAAATAAAGACAAGTTGCTTAGATCTTTCTGAGGCTGTACAGCCTTAGGCAAAGGACAGTCATGTATTGACAGTCCATGAAAAAAGGTGAGTAACTTAATTGGAAGATACATGTTTCAAAAATACTCTTTAGGATTGCAGTCAAATCTACTCGGTATATTTTGTATGGGAGTTGATGAAATCCTAGTGCTTTTATCCAAAGTAGAGTTAACAAGTCAAATATTCAATGTCATTTTGAAAGGTTTTCAACTGGATGTACTCTACTTCTAATCACATTCCAGAAACACTTTTCTGGTAGCTTTGGCTATTTTTCTTTAGTTATAAATGTTGACCTTTTCTGGCTTTTAAAAATTAATTTATTTGAAAGCAGCAGAGCTCTGAAAAAGCCCTCCCATTTAAGAGCATAAAGCACAGAAGAATTACTTAACTTGGACGAGTGCTTTAAAACAAACAAACAAAAAAAAAAACACCAAAACCAAACCACCATTTAAAAGTAGTTCTGTAAGTGGCTTTCATTTCAGATCAGCATGAAAGAGGATCTGAAGAAAGCCATCTAACCCAGACTGACTGGGTATTTGATAAAGTAATATTCAAAAGCAATTAGGTAAGAGAACTGCTTAGGAACTTGAACTTGTAGTCTGTTAATAAGAGTGTAAAAATAGAAAGTATCATCAATCTATGTTTTGAACCAAAAATGTTAGGCAATAAAGATGGTTTGTTGCATGCTTCTCATTTTGAGGGCCAAATTTGAAAGTAATTCTGCATAATCAAGTGTTACATCTGAATAATGGAATCGCAGGGTCTTGTTTTGGTTTTAAAATAAAGAATCTCCCTTCTGAAGCTGATAAGTGACATGCCAGTTCTTGTTCAATTGGCACTTGTGAACACATAACCAACAGTTAGCAGTGTCCTTTACCACAGTTTGCTGAATTGAAAATAACAATGGGCTTTTCCCAAATAGAGCATCTTGCAACCGAATCTGCAGCAAAACCAGTAAGCAACTGTAATAATCTTCACCAAGTATCTTAAAGCATCCATCTATCCATTTTATTTGTCTTTTTAACCATGAAGATGTTGGTTAGCTAATTTACGTCCAGAAAGAATTTCTTCTCACCCATTCTTTGCGGGAACTGATATTAAAAGATGAGTCCTGTTTGCTGATAAATAGATTTATTATTTTTACTGCAAAGGGTTATCTTGTTAAAGTTGTTAAAGTAGCTTTTGAAGTGCCTAAAACAAGTTAACTTTAAGTTTTACAAACGTAATTGAAACTTTTAAAACACTTGATTTTGTAAGAACCTTTGATTAAGTTCTGTTTCTGGAAGGACTACCAGATCGTGCCTATCTAAAAAAGTTTGGAAATTAAGGTGTTTCTATTGCCTTCAAAAGCCATCTGAAACAGCTTAATTACAGGCTAGCAGAAGTTTCAGATACTCTTAAAGGTAAAATTGTTCTTTGCTTGACTAATTATTTTTGGTTCTGTAGCCACTATTCTAGAGATCCATCTTTTGTTACTGATTACAGTGATTTAGTTACAACTTACCAGTGCTGTTTCTATCAAAATACTGTTTTTATAAGATTACAGTATTAGTTTGTATTTGACTATGAAGTAGGCATCAGACATACCAGGCTTCAGAAATACCACTTGAAACTGATAGAATAACCTCAAAAGGCTGTGAAACCATCATAGACTAATTGAGATTATGTATGCTGTGGGGTAGCCTGAAGAACCATTGTACTTGGAGTCTGAACTTCCCAGTTTACTTAGTTGAAGAAAGTGAAAATAGGATCTTTCCTGTTGGATAGGGAAGTATGAAAATTCAAGTGTTGAGCCTTATTCTGGTCATCAGAAATAAACTGACTGCTGCAAAGCAAACTGAGCAGTGCCTGATTAATCCTGCTTTTCTAAAAGACAGTTCATAGCACCAACTAAATGGACACTTGAATTCTATGGTCAAATTAAACTGAATATAGCTGCCATATGCCATTACTGAGGACATATAATAACTGTTTTGGAAATCAATCTTTGAACATTGGACGTGGACTTCTCTTGAAGAGTGATACATGACTTACTGTTGCTTTGATAGTGTAAGCTTGAGTTTGGTTATGTTCTTTTTGACTGTATGATAGGATATGTAAGGAAGCATACATATATTGCTCTGAAGATACAGGCTTGTGCACACCTTCTGATTTTCTCTTAAATTTATTTTTACTTTTGTAAAGACTTCAGCAGACTGAGTCTTGAGCTTCAGTTTCAATTCTTACTACCTTTTTTGTTTTCTAATACAACGCATCTGTTACAAATGAAATGGTCATACTGATGTTGTTCTATATCTAGTATCTTATATCTAGTAGCAAAAAAGTAATAAAAAGTAGAGGAAATGAACGCATTCTGAAAGATGCCGAATAGCACTAAATACTTCCAAAGGCAGAGAACTAGAGTTATGATAAACAAACAAATCCTTTTTTTTTTTAGTGAGTTCTGCTATTTGTTTTTCCTTATTCTAATGTGTGCCTGTTACTTCTACTTCTTTGTTAGTACTGAATATTTCCATCAGATGCCATGACTAATAGGCTTCTGCTCAGCATTTCCAGCTTTTTTGCTTGTATAGCTTATATTTTTTATTTTAACACATTCACTTTAAGCTTTTGACAATTAAGACAGCCACCCTTTATAGCCTACCTACAGTTGAATTTTACTATTTGGCATGCAATCTGAATAGAAGTAAGTAAGTAACCAAAAAAGATGTGATGCAATAGCTTGAAAATACTGGTTGAGGATTGATGTATTGGCTGGTGGTGATTCAGTGAAATATTTATTCATGTAGAGGCAATTAAAAATAATTGAAAATATTTTACCAGCTTTAAATTGATTGAGAATTGTACATTTCAGTATGCTCATCAACACACTTGTGAAGACACGTAGTAACTTTGTAAATGTAATAGATGTGCTGTGAGAAGAGGCAGAACGAACGTAAACAGATAAACTAGCAGCAATAAAACATTTCAATACTTTGCATAGCCTGTAGAAAAGGATCACCTTTAAAATCTTCCTTCAGAAGAGTAATAATCGAAACTGTAAAAATAAACTTGATGGTCTAGTATACATCAAGTGTATAGTTTTGGTGAAAATAAGGACTAGAACTTCAGTATCTGGTACAGCTTGCTTGGTTGTTGATGATGAATATGCACGATTGTCTCCTTGCAGATCCCATCATTACATCAACGTGCCAGTCCAGTTCAAGCCACAGGCAGAAGGCATATTTGAAGGTCTCTTGGCTGTGCACACGACCAAATATGGCTGTATTAACATTCGACTATGTGGTAAAGCTATTGCAAAAGAATAGTCTGAACAGCTTACAATTGTTTAGGATGGTTTAAGCCATTTAAAATATTGAAGAATTTGCTACTACATTTCCATACTAACCTTTTACTTGTTTTGCCCTATGATGCTGCTCTGATGGAAAGTCATCTTTAAGGTGAATTATGGTGCTTGTTTTTCAAGTGCTTTTTCATAGTAAAAACACTGAGAAATAATATTCTATGTTTTAAAGTTATCATGTTCTAACTTATGTTTCTGCACTTTTTTTTGAAAAGCGAGGTTTCTATTTTTGCATTTATTAGGAATAGCCAGATATAATGTATTTTATTTTCAACATTGTAAATACAGAAATAAAGTATGTGTTAACTGTTGATTCTGATTTCGGTCTTTGGTGGTTAGAGGGTTCCTTGCTGTACATAAAGGATTAAGCTTCCTACTCCTAAGCAATGCTTAGTTATTTTGGTTTTAGGGCTTGGGGGGGGTGATGGGATTGCAGTGCAGAAGCTGACTTGTTACATATCATGTCTTCATCTGGTAAAGCTTGGGCAGTGTTGTCAGCTGCTAGATCAAACTGCCCTGGGCCCCATCCAACTGGCCTTGAATGCCTCCAGGGATGGGGCATTCACAGCCTCTCTGTGCAAACTCTTCCAGCACCTCATTGCCCTCTGAGTAAAAAAAATCTTCCTAAGTCTACCCTTTTTAAGTTTAAAGCCATTCTCTCTTGTCCTGTAAATGCATATAAGCACCTATCTGCATACTAGGCACTGTGACCAACTTCTCCTTGCTCACACATTTCCCTAGCTGTTGTGTACTCAGAATACTGAATTGGAATTGGGGATCTTCTGCTGTCTGTTGTCTTTCCTCTTTCCTGGCTTCTTTATTTGTGAGAGACTTTGGTGTTCAAAAACAGATTGGTTCAGTTTTAGGGTCATAATCAGAAGTCTCCTTCTTTCAGCGATGAAAAGAAGACTGATCTCAGTATGTGGATATCTTCAAAGCCTTTGCATTTCCCAGCTAAGTATCTTCCAGCTGCCCTCTGTTTTAGCATTATCCTTACTTCGTGGCTCCAACCTGTGGAAATGGGCAACCTTCAGAATCATCTGAGGCTGTATCCTGAGGAGTGGTTAAAATCAGTCTTTCTCTGGGGAAGACATTGAATTTTCAAATCACTTAATTTAGCACTTTGTCAGTAATGAGAGTTTTTCATTATTTTTAACCAGTTTTAAAATATAGAATTGGTACTTTAAAGCACATAACTAATTTTTTTCATGTTCCACTGAACAACTAGTTTTGATAAAGGCACACACAAATTACTCAGCTGGTTGCCTTCTCAGATTAATTTAGAACCATAGAATTGCTCAGGTTGGAAAAGACCTTAAAGTTCATCGAGTCCAACTATGACCTAACCATACTACCCTAACTCTAACAACCCTCCACTAAATCACATCCCTGAGCACCACATCCAAAAGGATGCTCCCTGGGGAGCCTATTCCAGTGCTTAACAACCCTTTCTGTAAAGAAAGTGAGAAGAGACCAACCCTGCTCTCGCTGTAAGCACCTTTCAGGTATTGCTGTCTTCCAATAAGGTCTCCCCTCAGCCTCCTTTTCCCCAGACTAAACAGCCCCAGATCCTTTAGTCTCTCCTCATAGTGTATATTCTCCAAGCACTTCACAAGCCTTGTTGCCCTTTATTGGACCTGCTCCAGCACCTCAATGTCCCTTCTCTACTGAAGTGCCTAAAACTGAACACAGTACTCGAGGTGAGGCCTTACCAGTGCTGGTATAGGGGCAAGACTACTTCCCTGGTCATGCTTACCATACCATTCCTGAAACAAGCCAGGATGCCATCAGCCTTTTTGGCCACTTAGCACACTGTTGGCTCCATCAGTACACCAAGGTCCCTTTCCATCTGGCACCTTTCCAGCCACTTCTCCCCAAGCCTTTAGGTTGGTTGTTGTGACCAAAATGCAGAACTGACACTTGGCCCTATTGAAACTCATACAGTTAACCTTGGCCATTGATCCAGTCTGTCCAGGTCCCTCTGTAGTGCCTTTCTCCCATCTGGCAGATCAACACTCCCTCCCTGCTTGATATTGTCTGCAAACTTACTGAAGGTACGCGCAGTTTAGTAAAACCCATAAAGGACTTTGTGTTATTTCTCACCAAAAAACTGATATCAACGCTAGTGCTGATTTTAGACGCTTCTAGAGTTCTAGCAAGGTCTACTACCCCAAGGATAGCTTTTGGAGTCACTCTTATCTGTAACCATTTAGCTTAGTGAGCAATTCCTGTAGGCAAAAATAAGGTTTTGTCATTTTTCTCATTATTCGTACAAGACAGTATTAGTCTGGCATCACGGGAACTCAGGACTTTCCTAGTACTGAGCTGCATTTAACTTGTTTTGACACATGTCCCATTGTCAAGTGACTATTGTTCAACCTCTTTAAGCTTAGTCTCTCTAAATACCTGTACAGTGACACAAACTGGCTACACTGAAGTAGTCAAACAAATGGAAGCTATTAGTTATATGGGCCCAGAAGAGGCAATTGACCAACTTTCAGATGTGTACTGCAAGAAGGAAGGCAGCACCAACATCGTGCTCCTTAGCACAAAGAGCTGCTCTATGCCATGAGAATATTCCCAGTGAAGACCTTAGGATGCTTAAGCATCTAAACATCATTTACAGATGTAGAAAAATTGTGACCAATGACTCAAAGCCTGCAAATCAATTCTGAGTCTAAGCTACAGCAGTCATAGTTAAAGAATCGGAATTAGCTTTGTATATGAGTCTTATCTCTTGTTTTTGTAACTATTGGCCTTGAAACTTCTTTCAGTTTTTTTCATGTTGGATGCAGTCCTTGGTCTCGGACTGGGAAGATTGGCTCAAACACACCAAGCAAGCAAATTTTTTTAGAAGAAAGTCTTTTTAATTATAGTAATCTTAATGTTGATTTTAATATCAATCAGAGAGAATTCAGAAAT
This sequence comes from Chrysolophus pictus, assembly GCA_037305975.1. NCBI lineage: Eukaryota > Metazoa > Chordata > Aves > Galliformes > Phasianidae > Chrysolophus > Chrysolophus pictus. The sequence goes on along the minus strand of CM074577.1, from coordinate 43,651,223 downwards.
TGTTATTTGAAATTCATTAAGTGCCTAACACTCAGGATATCTCTGTACCTGCTCAGCCTAATTGGGATATTAGTAATCATAATTATTCAACAGCTTTGTGAAGTTTTCACATCATTGACTATAAATGGAGTTATAATACATTCTGCACACGTGCTTCAGTGTGTTTTGGAGATTGTTGCCCTGGCATCTGAAACTAATTAGTGTTCAGAAAACCTAGTAAAGGTGCATATCAAGGCCTGACTGTCTGGAAAGTTATTTTGATTATATAAAAGGTTAAAGTGGTACATTTTTTGAGGGATTTTTTATGTATAAAGTAGGCTTTTAAGGACAGTGGTGGCTTTTTGAAGTAGTGCCTTAGGGTATTTCTGTGATAAGAATGCCTGTTAAGGGTAATGCTGGTATATTCTTGCCCGTAGCATCTGTGGAAGAGTTAAGGGGCTGTAGGGGCTATCAGAGATTACTACAAAATTAACAGGTAACATATCTTATGCATGTGAAGTATACTAGATTTTCATGTTATAGCATCTTTGGAAATGAAAAAAAAGCACTATGGGATCAAAAGTCCTTAGAAGCTAATGAAAGAATGGGCATTTGACATAAAATCAGTTGTCCCTGGATCTGTAATCGAATATTCTTCTATTCACAGCCATCTTGTTTTAACTTTTATTCATTTATTTTATCTTATTTATTTATTACACAAAACGAGGTAATAGAAGTTCGTGCCTTACAACCATTTTATAGCATAGGTGAAAAATGTGCATGTCCTACAATCAGTAAGAAGGACATAAAACGTGAGAAGAATGTATCTGTCTGCAGTGATGCCTCATAATCAGTAAGAAAGTTGGCTGTTAGTAACTGTGAAGCAGCAACGTTTGCATTGTGCCAATTTTCTCTCCAAATATACCAGTTAAAATATTGATTCTATTTCCCCATTTGGAAATTTGAGCTGACATGAGCAGCAAAAGAGAAGTTTTTTCAATGTACTTGTTAACATAAATGAGTTTTTTCTTTACAGTTTTACACAGGTTACTAGACAGGTAACAAACAAACAGGTAATAAAAACAGGTATTGCAAGCTAAACCATGCAGAGCTAAAAAGAAGGTTTTCTTTACATTTACATAAATGTCATACATTTAAATAAAGTGTTCCTTAAACTTTGAGAAAGTAACTGTATAGTTGTGTTGAACTTAGAGTAATGGCATGAACACCTCACAACATATGGAAGTTAAGGTAGAAACAGTGACATACTCTTTGATCACAAAGCTTTCCTAAGCATATCCTTCAAGCTCACTTTTTTTTTCTGCTAAATTTTACATGAGCAACTCTTAGTTATGAAAGCAGATGGATATATAGCACTTAATTCAATGTAAATGTTACCTGATTGTCTCTGAAAACTGAGTGCTATGTTTTGCTGACTTGTAGATATTCTCATTTCAACACATTAGTTTGATTACTGTCCCTTGTCTCTGACTCTGGCAATGCATAACTTGTGAAGCTGCTCTGGAACTCAAAAAGATGCAACTAAATTGGCCATTCTAAATATGCAACATACTTATGAAAATTAGCTTTGTACTATTCTCAGAACAGGTACAAAGTTGGTGCTGGCAGGATGAAATGGCACATAAAAAAGTGAAACTTGAAAACACTTTGTAAAGCACTCTACCTGAATATTTCTCCTCATTAGTATACTCATTGCTAATATTTTCTTGACCAGTTCTTTGCTATACTCCTTCATGTCTTTATGGCTTGAAATGTTGAACGTTGAACTAGTTCCTGTCTGATTCCAGTGGCTGCTTGCTGTCTGGGACTGACGTTTTCAGGTATGGCTTTCCTCGAGCTCCCATCAGTTGCCACCTGCACAGATCTGACAGTTGAGCACCAGCTGGGAGTTATGACCCGGAGAAACAGAAAAGGACTGGAGAGAGACAAAGTGATCCATCAAGTCTTGCTTGCAAGTCAGGTCTCCAAACATGCATTTTCTACTCTATAAATTCAAAATTAAAATACTAATGGGTGTTCTTTTGTATTCAGCCAACAATTGGTTCATTAGGTAGGTATGTACAAAGAGGCTCTGCTTGTCAGTGCTGTTTGGCTATAAAAGGAGGGAAAATCGGTAGGGGTTAGGCTAGCCGTGAAATGCCCCCACCCCTGTTTTACCTTCCCTCCATGTCTGCTCTGTGGGGCTGGCGGTAGGTAATACTCATCCTGCATAGAGCTGGTTCTCTTTGTGAGTGCTCTGTCACTAGTCACAGCTGTCAGGTATGTCAGTCATGTAGTATTGTGGCGGTGTCAGAGACATAATCAGAGAGATTAGGTGGACACAAAGAGCTCTGAATGAGGTGGTAATTGCGTTCAGGGGAAAAGAGAGTTAAAGAAAGAAACTTTCCTTTCTCACAAGATCCATTAAAGAGGTGACAGCTAATATATTAAAGCTGGAACAAGATAATTGTGGTAAGAATCTTTGTGTGTTCTCTCTAAAATGCAGTGTGCTCACAATAAATATTCAAATGCTTATTTTGTGTTGTGAATACCAGATAACCATTTACAGTGAAATGCAACCTCTTTCAAAAAGTTTAAATTCATTGCCAAGAATGTTCTAGGAACAGTTATAAAACTCAAAAGGAATATTGGTGCTATGCTGAATCACAAAAATGCCATCTTATGAAAGCTTCTTTGCAGGGATTTTCTTCAAATTGGTTTAACTGATGGAAAAGAAATACTGAGATGCCAGCCATGGGCCACACTCTTCCAGACTTTGAGTAGTACTTTAATAGTACCTCTCCCTTCCGCTTTCCTTCTTTCTTTTTCTTTTTTTAAACAGAGACGACTTGAGTATCTGCTTACGCGACACTTGTGTGTATTAGTGCTGTGCTCCAGACTTGACAGTTACCTGTAAGGTCCGGGAAGGAGTTCCCCTTTCCCTTCACTGGCTTCTGAAATATTTGGTTTCATTTTTTATTTTAGTTTTGCTTCTCATTTTACTCCTCCACTTGCGAAAAACTGAATATTGCTGCAGTTGTACAAACAGGGCTGACAGAATATGCTAGTATGTAGTTTGAGAATCAAGTCCTTTGCACGCATGTTTTCTATGCATTTTGCTTTCTGTATTTGGGGTCAAGTCCATTGTCACCTCCAATCCACGTAGGTAGGTATAAATGTGTTATTTTCTTATTTGTGGTTTGAACATTTTGCTTTGGACCTCTGAGAGCACTACTGTACTGTTTGCCAACAGAAAATATGAAAGTTTCATTTCTGTCAGCTAGCTTCTTGGTATCTTCCTCGAATGTTAACACTGAAGACAATGTCCAGTCTCACAATCTTTCCTCACAAAATTCTCACAGGCTTCAATGACATCTGTGTATGTACAAGAAAACCCATATTAGACTTTACAGTGATCATTTATTCATGTCTCAATATTCAAGACTGTATTTTTTTTTCTTTTGTAGTACAAAGCCATGTTACAGTCTAAAAGGAGAAACATGATGGCAAGATAATGGTGTTAGTCAAATCATATTTGAATGATTCTTCATAGAAATGCAAGTATTTTCAGGCTTTTCCAGGTATTTATGGATAGGAGTGGTGGTTCTTCTTGCTGTTTGTTCTGACTTAATACTGAAGTGTTGGGAAGTGTCATCTCCAAAGAAAGATTTGACACATTTCCATTATAACCATCATGCATGTGCTTTTGCAGTAGTTGACTCACCTTATGTTGATATAATGAATCCACCAGTTTGATTCTTTGATAGAGGTAAAGCGCTTTGATGTAGGTTAATTCAGACTGTGTTTACAGGGGTTACTGAGATCTGTTTTTGAGGGTATGTGTTTTCAGAAGAAACAAGACACAAAACCCTTTAGAGAATGAAAACTAATTCCTTTCTATTTACAGAATAGTATTTTTTCTTTCAAGCTGAAAGCCTAGCAAAATAAGTCTTACATTTTTCCTCATAATCCTTTATGAGTTTTAAATCTATTTTTTAAGTTGGCAGTTTTAAATGGATCCTGGTGACTAGAGCCCTGGTGAGCTTCAAAACCACACACAGTTTCAATGAAGCTGTGTGAACCTGCTTCAGAATCTCTGCAAGTTTTCCAGGCTTTTATGCTCTCGTATGGTTTACAGACAAAAACCTACAGGGGTCCCATTTAAAGCCTCCTAGCAGCTAAAAGATAGAGAAAAAAAATGGCTTTAAAAAAGCTGAAGTACCCTCTTCTGAGTGCATTAAAAGCAATTTTGTTTGCTTTCCACTTTCAAAATGCTTCAACCCGCCAAAGACGCGGTGTTAGAAAATGACTCATGAGTACTAGAAACACTCTTTGAAAGTTTCCTCATGGTAAAGAATGATAGCTAGAAAGTAAGGTTTCTATATTCAGAAAGAAATATCTCGTGTCCTCATATCGCAGATTTTTTTTTCCTTTTTCAATAACCTCTTCAGATCTTCTTCACCTTTATCTTACAGGTTTTCAGCAATTGTGTGAAAATCAGCTTGGAACCTGTTTGTTTGTTCCTGTGGATGCTCTCAGTGTTTCGAGCCCTTGCCTGCAAGGAGTGGGAAGGCAATGACAGAGCAATGAAGGCTCACAATTTAACCTACTGGTGTGTGAAAGATCCAAAGAGATGAAAAATGTTTCTTCCTTTCAGGTAAATCAAGGTGTTCCACTCCTATTGATTCTCTGAGAATAGGTCCAGTGGGGCTTAGGAATTGTATATTCTTGTCCATTTTTATCTATTTTTTGTAGTATCTGGTATGGGAATGGTTTCTTGATTTCTCTATGGAAACAAAGTGTGCAAATGCAAAATATTAAGATGCTCTTATCAATTCACCAGCATTGGTACAGATACTTACTTTTTTTTTTAATTACTTCGCAGTAGATTTTCCAAAATTTGGTAATATTTGGGCCTTGTATTCCATTTTGAGCCTATCTCGAACAAGTATGGTTTCCATCCTAAATTGCTTTGTTGAGTGATGGACAGAAGATACATTTAATAGAATGTAGAGATGACCTGACAAGTGAAATTTTAGTATTTTTTGAAGAATTAAGGAACTGAAAGAATTTATTGAAAGGCAAGAATTGATATTATGTGTCTAAGCTGTATTGCCCTTGTGACCAAACAGGAAGTTTAATATCCTGTGAACAGGGTATGAACATAACGTAAGATAATGAGATAATGATTCTTACCTGCTTGTAACTGAAAACATGACCATGTGCTTCAATGCTGTCTCTGGATAGAAAGAGAGTTGACTTAAAAGCTAGAAGCCTGCAATGCAGATGAATAGTAGCTTAGGGGGTTTGATATGTTTAGAAATCAAGTGAATTAAATTGTGGGATTCAATTTTCAAAGCACTTACCTACCTGGAACAGGTAAGTAATTGGTGCTTAATCTTGCCATTGAGTTGCATAAACCATTTAATGTTGGTGAATTATGCATATCCCCAGACCTCTTTTGCTGCACCTTCATACCTGCATAGCTGTGTCTGAGTTCAAACAATATGTACTAGCCAGCTGGTGTATGTTAGTAAGTCATTTGAAAGCTTGTTCTGTATGCCACGCATTTCTTCAATAGTTTTTATGGTTTCTGTGTGCCTGTATCCTTTGTGGCCACTCCCAGAGTCCTCAGAGGCCTATAGGAACTACACTTGGGATTTTCAGTATGGCTTTGCATGAAAAAAGGTGTTTTGAGTCTTAAAAACCAAAACAGCCAACCAATTAGACAAAATCTACAAAGCAACTGCTAATAGAACACAAAATCATTTAAAAGAAGAATAATCACCAGAAATGAAACCAGCTGTCACAGTATAGTAGTTATCCAATTATGAAAGATGAAGGTAAGATAGTTTTGTATGGCTTCGGGAAGTAGGTTATCATCCATCTTATTTTATGTCATGGAGATTTCTTCTCATCCAGTCTTTTGTTGAAATATGTATTTTATTTTGTGTGGTTGCAAAGGCACATTTATGAGTATAGAAAGACATGGAAATTCATATACTGCAATGTTAAGAACACTGAAAGCAAGAGAGCTGCTTGGTCTTTTAAAAAATGTTTTGGGAAGAGACTTTGGATATTTTGACATTTGGCTGTGCAGAAAGGAATGTTTGAGGGAGATGTAGGCGCTAGCTTTAGCAAAACGGATAAGCAAGCATACTAATACAATTTTTCTTGACAATGTCTAGAAAATAATCACAGAATCACAGAATGGACAGGGTTGGAAGGTACCTCAAGGATCGTGAATCTCCAACCCCTCTACCACATGCAGGGAATAAGCTGCCTTTTAGAAGACAAAGGTAATCTAATGAAGTAATAGGCATATGTTAGACTAGATCTTGCTATGCTTGCAGAAAAGGTAACTGTCCCTCATCAGCTTGTCACTGTCTTTCTAGCTATGACTATAATAGTCTCAGATATGCTAGTTGTGAGTGTGGTTATTTTCTAATCTGTCTGTCAAAAGTTAGGTTAGAGAGACTTTGTTTTTAAAAATTAATTTAGTTCCTTACGAAAGACACATGGAATTTTTCTACTAAAGAGCTCCTCCAGCAAATAATTTAGCAGAAGGGTGATAACAGGCAGATGGAGAGAACAACATCTGAACTGGAGAATTTGTTATTTTTTTAATGCAGATCCTGACCAGGTCCGAAAGATGTCTTTGAAAGCAGACCGGGTTGGAATGATGCTGTATGGGAACTGCTGAGTCATGGCCTGAACCTCTGATTGATCACCTGAGGTGAGCAATGAGTCAGCCATGGGAGCACAGGCGAAGGCAATTCACCTGTGCTGCCTGAAGGGGTGGAGCCTGGCAGTCACCTCTCCTAGACTCCATTTAAGAGCTGACTGCGAGTGGGGAAGGATTTCTTCTGGAGATCCACTCTGCTGGAGTTTTGTAAGTGAGCCCAGGATACGGATAAGCGTCCTATTCTCTTTGTGTTATTATAACCTGCTTTGCCTAACTCTCTTGTTTATTTCATAATTATAACGTCTTAATATTCTTTGATTATACAGATGCTAAGTATGAGGATGCCTTTGTCAGCTTGATTGGAAGCCAGCCTGCATGCTGGTGCCATTTCTTTGTGAATTTCATGAGATTGGGTTGAAACCCAGATCTTCTTGTCTCCTAACTGCAACCACAGGGGGAGTAAATGCTCCATCAGCAATAGCGAACTGTGAGGTCTATTAACACTTAGATGCTTTTTTCTTAATTTCATCATGTGGGAGTTGCATGACAATTTCTTGTGAAATGGTGGACTTCGCACTTCTGACGGGTGAATCCCAGGCTACTTGCTTAGGCATATATTTTTTTGTCACGTTGAAGAGTCTTGTGTCAAAGAGTCTAAATGTGGAGAGGTGCACCTCTGCTGACTTTCTGGCCACAGATTGATCCTTTTTTTAACCTGGGTGAAGTATTGTTCCCTTGGACATGTCAGGAGAAATAACAGATGGTCTGTCATGTTCAGGTTTGAGAAAAAGATAGTATTCTGCTTCTCGAACAGGGAGGGAAACAGCCTGCAGTGAGATTACCTTTATAAGAATGGTAGTTTTCAACAGATCTGTAGACAGGACAGAAACGAGTCACAGGCCCCACCTTAAACAATAAAACCTAAGGTTTTGTACTTCATGGAATCATAAGGGTTGGAAGGGACCTGTGAAAATAATCTATTGCAACACCCTGCTAAAGCAGGTCCCATAGAGTATGTTGCAAAAAACAACAAAAAAAGTGAGAATACTTATTAGTATGGCAGGCATTCTTTCCTCTGCAGAGGAAGAAATCTGCAATACTTAGTCCAGTTAATGTGCATATCCGATGGTACGAAACACTATAAAAATTAGTTTCCAAAGGACACCAATTCTTGTCCCCCTTGCCACGGATTTGCCATGCTTGATTATCCAGGGATGGAATGAAGTCCCTCCGTTGTGCTGAGAGTCTGTACTCTATCGGATCAGATAATACAGTACCCATCAAATGGATCTTCTTGTGTGAAGATGAAGTTGTATTTGTACTGAGTCCCAAAGTCCAAGAAGTCATGACAGGAAAAGGAGATTAACAGCCATGCCTGTGGAACCAGGTATGTCAGAGACTAACTCTAAAACAACAAAACAAAGCAATCCCAGTCTTTCAGATGAAATACAGGTAGAAGTGGTGGGAGTAAAGGGGTGGCACCACCATCCTAGGGCTGCAAGATTCTGTGCTGAAGGAAAGATTAAAAATCTGTTCCGGCACTGGAAGTGTTGATGTGCTAAATAAATCCAACTGAGAAAAGTACAAGGGCTTGTGCTGGAGATGGATTTTTGTTTGATCTTGCTGTCTCTAATGATTAGGATACGGGCGTAGTCTTGTAACTTCACATTCCAGAGTCCTCTGACTTGAATCTTGAAAAACATGATATAATTGCAAGGACTTATGCTTCTTAGTGGGACTTGGAGAATGTGATGGCTGTTTAATGCAGCATTCTTGCATCTAGATCAGTACTAGTGTGTCAGCATCAACCTTCTGTAGATGTCAGTCTTCATAAATTGAAACTCTCAAAGCTCTGCAGGGTAACATGTTTCTGTTGTAGCTAGCTCTTGTGATGTTTGTTTTAGAATTCATTCAAGTGCTCATGGCAGTTCAAGAATAAGTGTTCAGTTGCTGAAATGATCCACTTACTGGGATAGATCTGAAGGATTTTTCTTTCCTACAGCTGTTATATCTGTTTATCTCTTATTCTGTTCTTTGTTTAGACCTCTGGAAGGACAACTGATTTGGAAGGAAATGTAACTATAGTGATATTACCATTTCTTTCTGAAATTTGCAAATCTGAAATTTTTTTAATCAAAAACCTACAGTTGGACTAAAAGCTATGTGTAGTGTGTCTTTGCAGAACTTAAAGACGACCGTGAAGACGAAAATATAAACACTAACCATGAAAATAAACAGGAGTTCTTCAAGGGGCAACTGAATGTTCTTGGTCAAAATGCATCTCTAATCCTTTTCTGAGATGGGATTTTGCACAGCAAGTAGGGGCCAACTGATCTTAAAATACTAGGAGGCTGAGGCATTTTTGGGGGAAGGCATCTTGATGTTAGCCTTACCCTGTGCAGATTGTGCTTCTCATTCTTAGGAAATAGCTAAGTGACATACATTCTTCTTGCAGTTGATGAGGTAAATTGTAAACATTCCTCTAGACTTCTAGATTCACTTTCTAGAATGTTCCCTCAGCTGTGGCAATGCAAAATTTCTTTCATGCAATTACTGGGATGATTGTATCAGAATGAGATCATGCCTGTTGCTGAAAAGAATAGTAATCTTTCCTGAACAAAAAGATGTTTATTTAAATCACTGGAAATGTTTTTTTTCAGTGGAAGTGTGTGAGTGCAATAGTTTGGGTAGGCACGACATGGTATGAAGGTGAACTTGCTTTACATGGTGGTAGGTGTAACATTAAGGTTTTTGTAAAAAAACAAACAAACAAACAAAAAAAACCCCTACTTTGTTTCCTTTTTCAGTTCTGTTTTTTACCTACTAATTATATGCAGGCTGTTACTGTTGAAGACTTGTAAGTAATTTCATTTGTTTGTTAAATGTAGAAAGCCTATGTTGATCTCTTTCAGTGCATGAAGACTTTTTCTCTAGGTGGATATTGTGCGTGTAAATCAAATGGTAATGGTGGATAGCTTTGTACACTTGGGGCACTACTGAGACACACAAACTGATCATGAGTTATGAGCATATCCAAAAAAACATGGACAAATTTACCACTTTTGTCTCTTTAGATTTATATGTTTGTATGAGACAAAAACGAAATGACGCTTAGAGAGATATATGATTTTTAGATATTTTTACAGTTTCTTCTTTAAGCTGTAGAGAGTTTTTTTCTCTAAAAAAAGTCATTCAGTGGGTACTAATTTTAGTTTAACTTTTGACTTTAAGTCACATCTGGATTTATTATAAAATTGTATCTATCTGCTACAGGGCTGAGATTGACCGCTGGCAAATTTCTATGCTCATGTAATTCTCTTCGAGAACAGACAAGTTACAGCCACGTTGGGTCCAAAGTATTTGTGAGGCTCAGGAGGTAAGACGGTAGCTTGGAGCTGCAGCAGCTGTGCAGCCTCTGGTAGGATGCTCCATGCAACTGCTGACACTCTCCAAGCTGTGCTGTTCCGTGCTAAGATTTTCATGTTGCTGTTGGGACACAGAGCCAAGAATGGTGTTGAACAGAGCAATATCTGCTTTGCTTTGTTGTCTTGCCCTCAGTGGAAGGGCAAATGTTTGGAGGGAGACAGGTCTTGGCGATAACAGTTCAGCTATTTCCCTGAGGAGGCTCTGAGGTCTACGTGTGGCCTTGCTGTGTGTGGTGAAATTAGAATTGTTGCTCATCTATCACGCTTTCAGGATAACAACAGTTCTAGAGTGTAGCAAAGAAATAAGTAAATGTCACTGTGAAAACAATGCTTAAACAAAAATAAGCAGTAAGAAGACATTCTAATACCCATGAGAAGGAACAGCCTTTATTGTGTTATGATTGTCTAGTTTTGAAGCAGTACAATTTGGGATAGTTATGTGCTGTGACATAGCTACAACTAAACCATAAGCACGTTTAATTTGCCTGTGTATGCATGCTGGTGAAAAGTCTCAAGTTTGAGGAAGGAAGAGAGTATTTTACATATTTGTCAACTTGCCAGAAAGACATGGCTTGAAGAAGTGAAATTTTGTGGCAACGGTGTAATTTAGATTGGCATAAGATATAGGTGTGGCTGTGTTTTATGAAAATGTTGCCAGACTCTCTGAGGTAATGTAGGTGCATGTTTATTGAGAGTATACCTGCACGAATTACCTGCTCTCCTTAACTTCTTATTCTAATTAAGTTATCATAAGTCAGCTGCTTGCATTAACTGCCTGCATGAAAATTATACTGTCAGGTCAATATGAGATAATTCAAAGCCATTCATTTCCATGTGTAGCTTGTGACTATTTGTTCTTGATTTTTCTACTGAGTGTGGTAAAGCAAGTATGATACTGAACAAGACGTCGATCTGCACCGGTGAGGTAGAACTTCTACCAAATTGAACCTCTTTCCATATGTACTCCTGATGCATCCTTTGAGCAGTCTCAGTTCTCTGCACGAATGAGACAAAATTTAATAACAGAAAATAAATAGACGCTATACCACTGTGTAGACTGACAAAGATTTCAATAAATAGTATTGTATCAGAATTTCTGGAATGGCACTGACCTGCTACAGGAGTTCTTCAATGTTAGGATTACAATCCAACTTTTCACTTAATCTTTGGTAAAATAAAAATAAAACGTTGGTAAATTATTTTGCAACCTATGAAAGCTTTTTTCATTCTTATGTATTGAAGTCTGTATTCTGCAGTGTATAACACATAGTGCTTTTAACCAGTTGAAGAAAACTGTCTTTAAATGTAGTGCAATACTCTTTCACTTCCTAGATTTGAGAGAAAGAAATACGGGTTCTTTTCTTGCATCTCATTACATTAAACTTATGAATCAGAGTATCATTTTCACAACGTGCCAAAGCACATCTTGGTACACTACGATTCCGTAGAGAAATATATTTATGTAGGTCATATAATGGTGACCTACACAAGTTAATTTTGTGAAATGTAGAACATTTCTCTGCAATTTTTGAATATATTTTTCAAGTAGTGTCTTGTCTAACGTGGTTCAGCTGTCAGTGAAGACTTCTGAAAGTGCCAGCTGAATAGCCAGTGTGTAAAGAAAAAAGATATACAAATCTATCATTTTTATGTATTTCACCTTCTTTCAACTTGTTATTCTGATGCTAAAATAACTGTGAGAGATTATTTTTAATGACTTCATTTTGGGCTCTGTTCGTGGAGTCTGTAAGGTATGTTTGCAATCTGTAGGTATCCTGCTTATAAATAAGTGAGTAGCTAAGGAAGTATCTGAGATAAAAGACAGCATGTTATCAGAGGAACTGTGGTTAATACAATCATTGACATCTGTGCCTTAGAGCGTCGTTTGTCTTTCTTCAAGCTGTTTTTGATCTAGTAGTTGGAGTTTGACTGCAAGAATGAATTCTGCCACTCAGCCTTCTCTGTTGTTCTCTTGTAGGTGGAGTAGAAATAATGGTTCTGTATGTCTGGGTTGGTGAGATTGAACAGGTTAACGTCAACAAAATGCTTTGAGAGCCTTTAGTGAAAGACATTAAACTTTACGCTTGCAGATGTTTAATATTTTTTTTTTATAGATGACCTGCAAAAGCAGTGGGGAAGATTAAAAAAAAAGTCACCAGGATACATTTAACACAACAGAAGAAGGAACCAATTCCTAAGGCTTCACTGGGAATAGTCAGCTAGGAGGGAATAATGCGACAGTCTCATCTTCAGTATTTCTGTAAGTGTATTCAAACTTGGAAAAAATGCATCTGGTCACAGCAAGGAATGAAGCAATCCCGGTGCAATCAGCAGCAGGTTTCATTTGCTCTCATTCTGGACAATGCAGGCATCAGGTTCAGTGGGCAGTGTTAGCTTCTGATGCCTCGGGGTGAGCTAGACATGCAAAACACTCAGCTACTGCTTATATTAAAATATAAGCAATTTGAGCAAGTATAATCTGGCCAAATATTTACGTTAATTTTTATTCCTTCATAGTAAAGTCCACAAAAATTTCAATGCTGCAGTAATACAAAGGCTTTATTTTAAAGGGAGCCCAAAAAAAGAGGGGAAAGAATAAAAAAGGAGAAAGAGAAAAGTAGTAGTAGCAGTAAGTGGACACTGGAAGCATTTCAAAGCCCTCCAGATTTATCCTTAGGGAGAACTGTTGGGCAGAACTAAAAAAATTATTGTAGTGTGGGGTTCTTAAAATGAAGGTAATTATGTTTTAAAGTTTAAGCATTGACAACATGCTCTGTACTGTACCAGGGACACAATGAAGATAATCCTAATCTCAAAAAAAATCAGTTTTTTATTTCAAGTGCATAAAATAGAAAGGTAGAATTATTCTCTGAAGCCCTAAAGGAGAAGATTGAGTAGCTTTTAAAAATACATGGATATGTCAACTTACTGGGAAGCATTTGAAAGCTAGGAATATGGGCAGCCAAATAGGAAAGATTAGGTTGGTGAATAGAGAAAGGCAGAAGCTTATACACTGTAATACTGATTATCTCATTACAGTTAGGCCTGAAATGTTGATGCTCTTATTGGTGATCAGTTCTGTTGTGCAGCCTTCTCATACGATTTCCATATGTTGCCATAAGGTGATCCAAAGTTTCGAAGTCACGACTTCACTTTAGTACAAGATGGGCACAGCATTCTTTTCAAATACATTTTTTGTGGGCTTTGTGTGTGCGCATATCTGCATTTACAAAATGATTCTAATCCTGGTCCTACTGAAGTCAGTGGGATTTCTGATGTGGACCTGAGGAGAGTTAGGGTACTGTCCAACAACATTTGGCAAGTTTTTCATTTGAAAGTATTTTGCAAACTAATGACTTCCTCAATGTTTAACGTAAAGCAGTGCAGTAGAACTAGTAGCTAAAAAAGTAATTTTGGCAATTTTTGGAGGAGAGGGGAATTTTGTTATACTTAAAAAATAAAAATGTATAAAATAATAATCAATAGCTGCTTTGTGGTTCAGTAGACAGAACACTACAGAATATACCAGGAAAATTTTAATCAGTACATAATTCTGTCTGTTCTTAAGGCAAAATCATGGAGCAGATCCTCCAAGAAACTGTGCTACAGCACATGGAAAACAAGGGGGTGTTTGATGACAGCCAGCATGGCCTCACTAAAGGCAAATCATGCCTGACAAACCTGATAGCTTTCTGTGACGAGGTCACAGCGTTGGTATGTAAGGGAAGACCAACTGATGTAATCTACTAGGACTTATGCAAAGCATTTGATACTGTCCTGCACAACATCCTTGTCTCCAGATTGGAGATTCATGGATTTGACGGACGGACCACTTGGTGGATAATAAGCTGGTTGGATGGTAACACTCAATTGCAGTTAACAGCTTGATGTCCAGGTGGAGACAAGTGATAAGGTGGTGTTCCTCAGAGATCTGTGCTGGGACTGGTGCTATCTACCATCTTTGTCAGGGAAGTGGACAACACCTTCAGCAAGTTTGTGGACAACAACAAGCTGTGGGGTGCAATTAACATGCTAGAGGGAAGGAATGCCTCACAGAGGGATCTGGACAGGCTTTAGAGGCGGGCCCATGCAAACCTCATGTAATTCTACAAGCCCAAATGCAAGGATTGGCAACCCCAAACATGAATGCAGGCTGGGCAAAAAATGTGTTCTGAGCAGCTCTAGGGAGAAAAGAGTGTTTTTTGATGGAGAAACTCAACATGAACTGGCACTGTGTGCTTGTAGGCCAGAAGGAGGTGGCCAGCAGGGTGAGGGAGGTGACTGTGCCCCACTGCTCTGCGCTCATGAGGCCTCATCTGGAGCACTGCATCCAGGCCTAGCACCCAAGAAAAAACTGATGTGAAGCTGTTGGAGGGGGTCCAGAGGAAGGTCACAAAGACGATCAGAGGGATGGAGCACCTCTACAGTGAAGAAAGACAGAGAGAGATGGGCTTGTTGTGCCCAGAGAATAAAAAAGAAAATATATTTCTGGTATTTTATTATAAACAAGAATCTTGTCTTTCACGTGGCAAAGGCTTCATTTTGCAACTATGAAAATATACTGAGTTGTACAACTTGAAGTAAATTTCTAGTTCATCCTATGTATTAATTCACACGCTAAGTTACTGAAGCAGTGTCCAAAGTGTTTTAGTGCTAAGAGAGGATTTGGAAATAGCATTTTATTATCATTATTCTCATACATACTGGGGACTTCTTTCCCCCCATCTGAAAAATTTACTGACTAATTTGTAAAGAAGATAGATCAGTGTGAAAGCATATGGAAGTTATTAAATATCTTTCTATTTTAATGTGGTACTGTTATCAACATTCCAGAAAACTAGACAGTTTGGTATTTCAAATACAAGTCAGGGAATCAATTCAGAACTGTTGTTACTATTTTTACTTTAAAGAAATGCTGTCAAAAACTTTTTCAGGTTAGGATTCCATTCCTTCAATCTGTGCTGCCTCATAAGATAGTAGGTACATTTTGTAAGGATTTGCTAACTCAAAGAAAAATGGTTTGAGGGTTTGTTTTTTAATAAAAGGGAGGAATAGCCAGGTTAAGACAAGTATTCTTTCTTATTTGATGGTCAAATATTATCACATAGCTCCATACACCATTGGCTCTGTATAATAGGATGTTGATCTATATCTTGATAGATGTTCTGTCATTCCACCTCTTTCTTTTAACAGTTTCTCTCTTTAATGTAGTGTGTGTGGTATTTGTTAGTTTGTGATATGATCTCATTTTTGTCCCTTTCTCTTGGTTTCTTGCAGCCAGGTTTCCACATCATAGCCTTCTTGGCTGATTTATCAGAAACTAAAGGTAGATGTGGCAACCTGGTCTATGTGCATTCCCAATAAATCAACATTGCAACTAAGCCTAGGAAAGAGAGGAGGTGGCAGTTGTCCTCTCTGTGTGTCAATTCTGTATGAGTTCTGGGACAGTAATAGTTGCCAAAGCTTTTCATCCACTGCTTTTTACAGGTTTAAATTAACTGGTGCATTGGTGCTGTCTTCTAGAAATGTCATTTTGGCCAACATTACAGATTTTGAAACTTCAACAGGAGCTACAGA
This sequence comes from Chrysolophus pictus, assembly GCA_037305975.1. Lineage (NCBI taxonomy): Eukaryota > Metazoa > Chordata > Aves > Galliformes > Phasianidae > Chrysolophus > Chrysolophus pictus. Next base: position 43,635,557 of record CM074577.1, on the reverse strand, counting down.
ATGTGTGTCCAACTGAGATTTACTGCCATGTCTCTGCCAATTTCTAGGATTACTTGCTGTATACAGTAGCTAGGAGAGCTGTAGTCTGGACTTTACATTTGCATTCTTGATTATGACTTTATCTAATGATGTCCTTTCAAACTTTTTTATTGTCCAAAATCTTGTGCTCTCTAACGTTACCTATTTTGTTAAAACCTGAGGATGCAATCCAAATATTCTTACAGACTTACAGTCTGACTTTACGTTTTATTTAGTGTGCAAACCTTTTTAGTTAGATCCTGCACAACAAGAAAACCAAAGTGACTCTTAAGATATGTGTCATTATCTAACACTGAGGTTGACACCTGGTGGAGCGGCCTGCAGGTGGGTGGGTGGAATTGGCAGGTGAACAACATATTGCAGAAAGAGCCTGTGTGCATGCACCTGGAAACAACACAGTAGTTGGTATATGATTTCAGTGAATGACTAGAACAAACAATCTTTTTACAGCATTATATATTTTTTTATAAATAATCTTTCTTTTGTGCCTTTACTTATATCTTTACATATTTTCCCTCTCGTGTCACTGCTGTAATACCTAGCACCTCTTTAAGAAGGCAGACAAAATGGTCATTAGCAGAGAGAACACAACTGCTGGAGGAACACAACTACACACCATCTAACACCATGGGAAACACAGCCAAGATCCTAGAGCTCTCTGTGTGGTGAGGGAGCCCCCTGAGCCCCATCCATTTATGCATATCTGGTTGGGCGTCGAGGTGCAGGGCAAGACCTTGCACCTACTCTGGAGTTCAGTTCAGGCTGAGGGCTCTGTCTTTTGTTAATTTTGTGTTAGAGCACAAAATGCACCCAAATCCAGCACTCCCTACCCCAGGGGCTTGTCTGAGTAGTGTATTTTGGATGTTAGCATACTGAAGAATTTTTTGTCTGGGAGATAAGTCATGATGACCTCTTGGGTAAAAAGCCTTACTGAAAAATCTTCTAACTTGTTTAAGGTGTTGTTTTACTTGTAGCATGCTTTTTGCACATACTTTAGTAAGGCTACCCTATTATATGTGCCCAAATGTTATTTGGCTGTGTTACTGTGGTTTGAATGTTTTTAATTTTATCTTCCTTGTTCTTGTTGTGAAGCAGATAATAGGAATCAGTTGAAATACACTGGTCTGTGGCTTCCTGGTGGGAAACAAGATGAGTCACCAGTAACTAAAACCCATAACTACATTGTTTAGGATAAAGAAGGGATAAAGAAAAGAAAGGAAATCATACACAGATTTACCAATACCTTAAATCAATTATAGGAGCTTTCTCTTATTTGTCCAGGAAACGCCGCCAGGATGCCAACGCAACCTCATGGGTATGAAAATCCAATATCATGATAATGTGAGTATTGCTTTCCCAGAAGAGACTTGTTGTTATCTGGAGAAAAAAAATAAGAAATGTCTCCTCATATTCCCAAGCTCTCTCTCGAATTCTCTTCAGAGAGAAACGTCTGCACAGCTCCAGCATCTCCTGTGATGTATAAAAATCTTAACGCTCCTCTTTGACTCCCTCTCTTTACATTTCAGAAATGCTGATGTTCTTTCAGACGTATTGAAGTGGAGCTGTACTCTATCCAGACACTGAACAGAACCTGGAAATGACGGAGGTAGTGATTAAAAGGTAAAAGAATTGAGAAACCTGAGGCATTGTTGTCCTTTGGCAGGTGCCAATATGTTCAGCGTCAGCTTGTCCCTTCCAGGGATGTCTCAGAAGGGAACAAGTGTACCAGCAGTACTGAGTGATAACTTTGGTTCAATTTCCTGGTATAGATCAATATAAGCATAGCACTTTATGTGCATTTTTGCTGTTTGTTTGTTTTTGCTATCCTCTTTTTACATACCCCAAATATTCCAATTTCTGCCATTACAGTTTTCTATAAACATGCAAATTCATGAATCTTTAAAAATTTGTTTGCTTCATCTCAGAAGATGACACGTGTGTCCTGTAATTTTGCATTTGAGAACAAAATTTCAAACTTAAATTTAAAAACTTTGGGAAGATATATGGACCTGTCAGAAATTAGAAAAAGAAAACTTGAAAATAGGAGAAGAGACAACAACAGTGTGCATATTTGTTAGCTGACGAGAATTATACTCATAAAAGACAATTCTTTTTTTTGGCAGCAGCTAAACTAGTCATTTTTAATCTGTTTAAGCAACTTTTGGGCATTATGAAGAAATGGCATAAATCCCTTCAAACCAGGACTGGAAAAAATAAAGCACCTCCAGTCTCCAGTTCACAGGAATTGATATCTACAAGTATAATCGTGTCCACTACAGAACTTCTAATAGATTACACCAGTTCATGTGGGACCATATGTGCCAGAGGCACTCTCAAGGAAAAGTAGATACTTCCTGTTATCACGATAACAGATGAGTTTTCTGTGTGAGAGTAAAGAAAAACAATCCACTTAATCTACTCTCCCATATCTTTCCTTTCTAGAGGCATTTTTTCCACTCTTGAGGTTTTGTATAGGGGTGGTTTGGTACTTGATGGTGATTTTGTTGTGCTCTGCAAACTTTTCTGTGGGCTGGGGGTGTGACTTTGCACATGGCAAGAATCTCTGCCTGAAGTGAGTGTCTTCTTGTTTTTCACACTGAGGGAGCACAACCACAGTGCATCAAACCCAGGTGTGGTGGACCGCATACAGGTTGCTGGGACACCTAGAAATTGAGCACTTGATTCTTGGTTGCAAACTACAAAGCAAACTTGAAATCAAGCTTCTCTCGATTTGTCAGTAAAAAGCAGACTGTAGTTCAGTGTGCTGACTGTTAACCCTGTGAACTTTGGATGATTTTTGCAACTTTCAGGACATGTAGCTCTGATGTATCCCTCAGATTACTGGAAGCTTTTTTTTTCCTGTGCCAGCTAGTACTTCTTTGGCTCCTTGCTGATTAATCCAAAATATGTCTGCTAAAATTGTCCTTCACTGCTGTTTCTCTGCTCTGGAATGAATCCAGTGCTCCCCCATTTCCTGTCACACCTGTCACACAGCCTGCAGCGTGGCCTTCACCATCTGTGGGGCCTGGGTGCCCATCCTCTTCTCCAGGAGCAAGGTAAGGCAGTAAGAGAATGAACTGAAACTTCAGGAGTGTGTTTGTGTTAAGAGTGTACACTTAAAACTGGAAACAGAGCGAATCAGTTCCCCACTCTGAGCTGCTATTCATTCAATTCAGCTACGAAGTGGAAAGTCTTCTCAACGTGCATCATGGGTGGGAATGGCAACGGAGGTTGGACATAAGAATTGGTCGAAATAGAGATTTATTTTTTTCAAATATACATATATTTTTCCTGTGGGAATGGTGTGCATCAGTCTTTGGATATTTACACATATTCCCAACCTGTGGCTGTTACGTGTGCTGCCACCAGGCTTGGCCTAGCTGAGGCCGAGTCGGCCAACCCCAATGGCAGCCCTAAGCCTCGAGGGCTATCTGCTGAGACAGGGAAGGTGAATGGGGGCAGAGAGCAAGACTGCTGGGTACAGGAGCATTCGGCCAGGTGTAGCCGGGTGGTGCCTGCAGCGCATGCAGCCTCAGCTCTCCCGGGCAGGGCGCGCTCCTGCCTTGGGTTCAGCCTGTCAGGCTGCGCCTCAAACTGGGTTTTCCTGTCCTGCAACATTTTTTTTAAATGTCAGAAAAATTTCATTCTGCACGGGACAAAACTGAGCCCTGGCCTCCCCCAGCTCTTCAGTTTCCCTGTTTCACACAGACGCGGAGGAAGCAGGACTCGGGGGCCGCTCCCAGCAACTCACCCCCGGACAGGCGGAGGCAGAAGGGGCGCCGACGGCGGGGAGGGCCGCGGGGGGAAGGCCGGCGCCGCGTACATCCGCCCGGCAGGGGGCGCTGTGAGCTGCCAGCCGCGCCGCGGGGAGGGGACGGCGGGGAGGGAGGGAGAGAAGGAGGGAGCACGGCCGCCCCTCCCCCGCTTCCTCCTCCTCCCCGCCCGCCTCCCTGCCTTCTCCCTCCTCCTCCGCGCCGGCGGCCCCGCGCCCGGCCGCCAGAGCCAGACTCGCCGCAGACAGGCGGCAGCCAGCGGAGCGGGCAGGGCGGGGGGAGGAGAAGGAGGAGGCGGCGGCGGCGGCGGCGGGGCTGGGATGAGTTGGAGGCAGCCGCGGCCGCAGCCTGCGCGCAGGGAGGGAGGCGGCGCGGCGCCCCGCGGGAGGCCAGCCCCGAGCGGGGGCCGGGGGGAGGTGAGTGCGGGCGGAAAGTGCCGGGAGGCCCCGGGGTCGGGAGCGGGGAGGCGGCGAGCGGCTCCGGCGGCCCCGTCGCCGCCCGCCGCCCGCCTCTGGGGGCGGCCCCCCAGGTGTTCGGTGCCGCTGACAGGTAGCGGGGGGACGCGGGGCTCGGCCGGCGGCGGCGCGGCTAGGGGCGGGCGGGGAGCGGCCGGGTGCCGGCGGACAACTTTTACGGGAAGGGGACGGGGCGGGCGGCGGCCGGGCGCTCTCCGGTGACCCGTGTGTCATCGTACCGCTTTTCTTTTCGGCTTCGGTTAAAGTTTATCCGCAGAAACGTAGTTCTGAAATCCGTCGCGTCCGCCTCCATCCTTGGCGTGTGGTGCGCGCAGCCCGGAGGTGTGCGTGCCTCTGGGAGCGGGCTGTGCCGCTGTGCGGGGCTCCGGGCTTCGGGAGAAAGGGTAGGAAACGGGCAACGTGCGAAAATAACTTTTTTTTTTTTTTCTTTTGTTTATATTTGCGTGGAGACGTATGATTTTGATGCATAGAGCGGTGAAGGCTCTGTTGGGATTTGGCTCTTGGGGAGGCTGTGAGCCCGGTGCGGTTATTTGGTGGCTGTGCAGGAGGACAGCGGTCTGGTGGAGGTTTCGTGTGCTGCTGGAAATAGCGCTCGGTGCTGTAGGAGCCTGCGGGTTTGAAAGCAGGTACCTTCCTGTCAGGAAGGAAATCTCAGAGCTCGTCTGTTCTGGCACACAAAACTTTTGCGTCAAATGTGTGGGGAACGGGAAGGTGCAGCGCATCGTGTGAAGAGCGAAGCACGTGCGGCACCTCGCCCCTGAGGGCCCCAGAGAGGAGAGGTTCCACGGCGAGGAGGGCGTGGATGAGGTAAGGACGTGGACACTGCGTGAGAGCAGCAGTGAGCCCTTCTGCAAAGTGCCTTTGGCTTTCCAGGCTTCAGCCCTGGGTGCTGCTGGGGCACGGAGCTGCTGCCCTACCCTCCGGCTTCACTGCTGGGGTGAGGGCTCAGAGAATTGCACTCCTTGCAACAATCCAAAAGTGTTTAAGTAACGTCTGCACGCTTTGAGTGGAGATGAATAAGTGTGTGTGGTGCACACGTGTCTGCTTCAGCTAATGAGAATATAATAATATTGCGGCTTTGTGGCTGTAGAGCAAAGGGGAAGGCCTGCTGGAAGAGCAGCGTGCTGGTGGTAAGTCCTCTAGCATCTATGTTCACAGCCTTTTGTCTACATTCACTGAGATAGTAATGGTGCTCTGAGTGTCTGTGCTGGTGTTCTGGCAACAGGCATTTGGTAGGCGTGATCCATGGGGTGAGCAGAGCCAGGAGAGTTTGGGTTGGAATGCATCAAATGCACGTCGTTACGTACAGAAGGGAAAATGCATCTTTTCAAATGTCCTGTGTTTTATATCAGCGTATTTAATTCTGATTCTTTGATATGTGGAGACCATTGCAGCGCTCGCATAAAGATGTATTGGTGGTATTCACCAGCAAGTTAAGATGTCTGGGCAGGCCAAAATGATGATAAATGTGTAACATAGGATGGGTTAACAATGTGAGACCAGATATTTCAAAGCAGTGGTTTGTGTTAATTGAAACATTATGAGCACTGGGCAGCTCTGGCTGGTAGAGCTGGAGCTCAGCCCTCAATGCACGTTGCAGAAATAGGAAGAAATGGGGATTCAAGATTGAGACACATGAGGACTGAGTTTAGTAAGATGCAGACTGCCAACCAGTAGCCAAACCGAACAGTTCGGAGCTAACCTGCCCCATGATGGGCTTTAAATAGATAAAATGCTGTTTTCTCTGCATAGAACCCTCAAGCTGAGACCTGTGAAGATAAGATGCTTTTAGTTCTCCGTTCACTGGAGATACCAGGCCTTGTTTCTTGTTTCTTTTTTGGAGGAAGAGAGTTTTCCATTTCATTTCCTTGTCCAAAATTTAGTTTTCTTTTTCCCAGCTGCCCTCCAGCACCTTCTGTACTGGCTGCTGCCCTGCCAACAGGAGCTGGTTGCACTTAAGTGATGCTGTCTGAAATCATTGAGAGTCCTTTCAGAATACGATGTGCCAGAGAAAAAGTACATTTTTATTAAAAAAAAAAAAAAAGGCATCCTAGAGGTTATATTGAATTAAATTAATGTTGAGAGAAATGAAGCATTAAAAAACGCGTGCCTACCCACCAGGTCTCACGTTGGCAGGAATGGATCTTGCATTGAACTTCTGAGCAGCCTCGGAAAAGTTTTCTTTCTGCCTGTAGTTCCCAATAGTTTAAAGTAGTTCCTTGCAAATGAATTGCCGGAGAGGGAATACAGATACTTCTAGGAGTTTGGAGATGAATTTCTTTGCAGATTGGTTCTGTGGTAACCGTGAAATTCTTCAATGGCACCAAGCTAGTATCAGCTGCTCGGCACAGGCACCGATGCCAGAACAGTGGTGCATCGGTTGCTGGGAATCCAACCCTGTAGTGAAATGATTCATACGTGCACATTTTCTTCTCTCAGTTGACAGCTATTTTTAAGGATAGCCGTGTTGCCTAGAAGGTTGATGTCTAAGCAAATGCAGCCCAGAGAGCTAAAAATTTCTTTCCCACCAAACATCATCTTATTTTTGCCAGACTTCTAATATGTACACTAAAACATTTAAACTGAACTGATTTTAATTGATTTCTTGTTAACTCTCTGGTGCTAATTAGTCATTATAAAGGGATCGTGATATTTTGAAGCTGCTGTCAGGAAACCAGCAAATTTCTGCACAAATCAGAATGATGGGTTTGAAGTAAATGTCAGTTTAAAATAATTTCTTTGTAAAAGTGGGTAGCAGTGTCTAAATGATAGCAGAGTACTCGATTAGCTGAATAACTTCTTGAAAGTAATGGGATTCTCTAGGTTTATAAGGCTGCAGAAACAATCTTGGAACAAAGTAATGACACATTTGTTGGTGTCCTTCAACTTTTCCTATGTGCTGCACAAGAGAATATTCCGGTGAAGGAAAGCTGTTGACCTTTTTTTCTTCGCATTCTTCTGAATCTTCTATTTGAAAGAAAAATATGTTATTTATTTTAGAGAGGAGCTTTACGTGCTTACTTCTGAGACTGTCAGTTGAGTGATAGCAACTGTAAGGAGACTGCAGTGGGAAGGAAGCCTGCAGGTTGATAAGAACGATGGCTGCATCACGGTGTTTTCTGTTCTCCATGCTGACAAAACGCCTCTGTATTCATCATCTATATTTATTTAATGTATGCATTTCAGTAGCATGTGCCTAGATTTAGTATATTTGGAAGATGCTAAGTGTAGGTGCATTCTGCTAAATGCTTTTTCTTGCTGAAAGCAATGGAGATTTGCAAGTACCTGTATTGCCATTCATTATTGCTCAGCATAATAGTAGGTAAATTCAATCTTCCTGATTAAGATTATTTTGGTCACAAGAGACAATAGAATGAAAATGAATCATTTTCTTGATGTGACGCTGAGTCTGTGCTGCTCATATCTGCCTTCCTTTTCCCCAAAATCCTATTACAGACAGCACTCTGACCTTTTAAACGATCTTGCTCTCCTTCAAACTCTTCTTTTAGATAGGAGACAGAAATTAGGAAGAACGTAAATGCAATTTCTCTTCTTATTGCCAGTGGAGAGCTTTCCTAGATTTGAATGAAGCATTCTTTGTGCCAAATGGTTGACTTTTCCTGAATAAAATCTCTTTAGGGCATGCAGACAGTCCTCTGGTTAATATATTGGCATTCCCAGAACCCACTAAAACTTAGGCAGCTTGCCAGACACCACTTAATGAGGATGCCAAGTGTCTGGCACAAATCTGCATGAAAACCAGCAAAGAAGTTGGGGGTGGAAGTGCATGCAGTTGGGAGAGGGCTGGGAAAGCAGCACATCTACACCCACTGTTATTTTTAATGTCTGCCTATCACAGATAAACTGTTTGGGAATCTTTTCTGCTGGATTTTGGAACCTTGCTGCACCTAAGAGTTTGGATGTAACACCTTTGAGGCAGCTGTGCAGTCTTGGGAAATTGCTTCATTGTGGAAGTGGTTTATGGGTGAGGGGATTTAGTTTTCAAGGAGAGGACTGAAAGAGGATGGGATCTGCAATTTATTATCTTCTAAAACTGAAAAGCATATTAACTTGGGGAGCAGTGCAGTGCAAGTGATGGCCAGCATCCCTGCAGAAAGGCTGATCAGAGTGCGTGACAAGGAATGGTGCTGCAGGAGCAGTGCTGCACAGTATAAACTGGTGCTGGGCTTCTGCCCCATGCGACTGCTGAGTTCTTACTGCATGTTAAGCAGAGATGAATGGACTTTCTGGTATGATGGTTGGATAACTCTTAAAAGAAAGGGAAAAAAAAAAGTTAATGCTGAGGCATTTTTCCATATATTATTTTGAAATATATTGTTTTGCGTTGAGTCCTATGCTTAGTCCTGAAGATTGAAACTGATTAAGCAAAGTTGTTATATTCCAAGCTGAATGTTATATGAGACATTTAAAACATTAACATTTTCAGCATTTTTCCAAGGCTTTAGTCTTTCTCTTGCTCAGCAAAAAAGCAGCAGCACAGTATAGACATTTTTTAAAAATAGATAGGTGTCTGTATAGGTAATTTTAAAGTAGATAGGTTAATAGGCCTTAACTGAAAATTTATATCTAAAATCATTATTTTAACTCTAATAAAAGGGTTTTTATTTGTTTTTGCTTATAATTGAATTCGGAAATGTGCGTGCTTGTTACTTGCTTTTCAGTAAATTTTCAGTTGTGCAATTTTGGAGACCTATTCATCTTATGAGAAATTTTGTGTGCTGGAGTAAGAACGTGTAGCAGAGTTTGCTTTTGGGTAGGGCTAAATTATAATTTACTGTTTGGTATCGCTAAGGTGAGGTGATAAATCAGAGTATTAGACTTCGGACTTCAGTGCCAGCACCAGTGAAAAAGGGACAATAGTATGGAGTATTTTGGGACTTATGTGGAAATCTTTGAGTAAAGTGTTAAAAAGTTTTATCTGTGTTGGTGTTGACTGCTAGCTGTCTATAAGACAGGAGAAATAAGTGGTGAGTGTGGTGGGCATTGTTCCTCTGCCTTTCAGCTAACATGTTTAGGATTAGTGTGAAAAGGCAGAATGGTATCTCTTGGAAAAGCCCCCAGTGCTCAAATGCTTCATGCAAGAATAAGATGTGTTGGGGAAATGTCTTCATTGTGTTTGCATCTCTAAGTGCTCTTGATTTTTTTTTTTTCCATGCTAAGCATCCTGGTACCCTTTTCGTTAGGAAAGGAAACTGGCAATGAGTCTGCTTCTCAAAACTTATTCACCATATTGAACTTGCTGTTGCCTGTAAAAGACAAGTTTGGAGATTTCCATTCTTGTATTCATGTATTCAACGTATCGTTCTGTTCATGTATTCTGAAGTTGTCTGTAAAAGATGTAATGAGTTGGAGGAGAGAAGTGCTCTTATGAATAATTGTCTGATAAACATCTTGAGGTTTGAATGATTCTGCCGTGATCTTTGACCACTGAATATATTTTAGTAATGATTTTAGACAGTAGGATAAAATTCTATTAGAATGCATGTTAGTGCTTAATAGAGTCACGTCTGAACTCTCTTCAGCATGAGAGAAGGCTGGAAAAGTGTTTTCTGCCTAAATCCTGTTTTTACTCAGAATTTAACAGTTAACTCACCTGCTTGTTAACACCCAGCACGTGCCAGTATAAGGCTGCTGCACTTTGTTTTTTGTTTGCTTTGTCCAGTACTCGCAGGCATCTTCAGAAAGTCCAGTCTGTTAATCACAGCTTCATCTCATCTTAATTCCAGGGATTATGAGAAGGAGAAATGTGTGATTCTTTCTTAGTTACCTTTGAATGTGGTGTACCTGTAGCCTGTTCTCCATTGCAAAGAGGGAAAGGAAGGGGCAGTTTGTGACTGAGATATAAAGCCGTTTCTTTAATGAACCTCTTCTTCCATTTTTGTGAAATTTTTACTGTGTGTTAATTAGGAGTGATCCATTATTACTTTGGACTTGTAAACAGCTTTAAACGTTCCATTAGGTATTAATGACTCCTGAAGCAATAATTAATATAGTTTTTTTAGTCCTCTATCTAGTAGGAGTGTACCTGTGTTTAGTTTTGGGCCACTCTCTACAAGAAAGACATTGAGGCTCTGCAGCATGTCCAGAGGACAGCTGAGCTCTTGAAGGGTCTGCAGCACAAATCTTGTCGGGAGCAGCTGATGGAACTGGAGTGTTCAGTCTGGAGGAGAGGAGGTTCAGGGGAGACCTTACTGCTTTCTACAACACCCTGAAAGGAGATTTTAGTGAGGTGGGGGTAAGCCTCTTCTCCCACGTAACTAGCAACTTGTTGTGCCAGGGAAGGTTCAGGTTGGACGTCAGTTTCTTCTCTGGGGGTGTTCGAGAAACATGTGGATGTGATACTGAGGGACATGAGTTAGTGGGCATGGTGGTGATGGGCTGATGGTTGGACTAGATGATCTTAGTGGTCTCTTCCAACCATAATGATTCTACAATATGTAATTGCCTACATGTAGAATAGTTACACCAAACTATTTAGTGTTGCTTTGTTTTCTGCTTTTGCTTAACCAGTAGTTATTGTGTCAAGTGACGCTAAAGGTATTTTGACCTGGATTATACAGAATTTCAACTGGATGTCTGCAGTGGTTTACTTGGGATTTTTCTAAGACAGAAGTGAGTTGCCTGGCTTCTGTGCTATGGGTCAGAGCTAGGAACACAGCAGGAGGTGTGGGAGAGAAGATGAAGTGATGAACACTTAAAAATAACCTAATTTAATCTCCATAGCTGTTGAACTGGCACCTTCTGTGAATTACCTAATGGGCTTATGTTCTTCTTTTGTAATTTCACCTTAATGGATGACCGTGGTTTTTTTTTAGATTTTGCCTAACTAGCGTTGAGCAAAACGAAACGGAACATTTGTAAAGAAAGTATGTGCAGATAAAATACAGCGCTCTAAATTAAAGATAATGGTTATGTAAAAGCTAGAGTTGAGCTGACTAATAGCCTTTGTCGGCCAGTGCAGTTGATGTGTAGATATTTTGTTTTACAAAATGTATGCATTAATTGTAACTCCTCACCAACCTTGTATGGGTAGTGGAAAAGGAGAGAGTTCTATAAATATTTCCAGAAGTGTTGTTTTCTTTATATATGACTCTTTCACATTCTTCTTATTGTTTTAATAACCTTCCTAGCAAGTTTTTAGAAACAGCACATTTTAGATTAACTTTCTGAAAATGCTCAATTCTCGCTTTAAATGTCTTAAATTATGAGTTGTGTTTATTTAGTCAGGAAGCTTAAAGTGATCCATCTCTCCAATCAAAACAGCTTGCAGTATGTTGAATGCAGGTATGATTTGGTACTTACTTTCATGTAGATTATAATAATAATAATAATATTTTTTTCAAAAAACTACCATCTGTTGATGAACAGAAATACTGCCAGTGTTTGTCAAATGTGTGCTTTATCTGACCTGTTCTACTTAGCACCTTATGGCAAAGCTTTCTCATCAAAATGATTTACAGATATCTTTATTCTTATAATGCCTTATTAGATTGATAACAGTGATGCTATTGCTTTTTAATGTAGGCATTAATGCACTGAGGATTAGGGAGATGATAAAAATCTCTTTAGCTGCAAGATGAAGTTACCTGCAGTGGGTATAGAGATTAGCTTTCTAACTAACAGCTGTAGGTGAAAATCACTTTTGTTCTAATGATCTTCACAGCCTTTTGACGAAAACAATTGGTATTATGCAGCGTTTCTACAGCAGAAAGCTACAAATCTTTTTTCAGGGAGGTGGCTTGGCAAGTAGGTAAATTTCAAGAAAGAGATACAGCACTGATAATGCATAGTAATGAAGTAAGAAGCATTTTGTTGATTTTTTTTTTTTTAATTATCTAAAACTCTCAGAAACCAGGAGGAATGAGAAGAAATAGAAAAAGATGGCTTCTTTGGGCTGCAGAGGAGGAGTTAGATGCACATGATATCCTGAAAGTGTCATTTACGATGATGAGTTCTCTCTTAAGTTGAATATGCAACCAGGAGCTGACTTTGACTTTTCCCATTCCCTGTTTTCCTCTGGGTATTGTTACAGGTTGGAAATAAAAAGCCTTTAATCATATCTACGTGGAGACACCAAAGGAAATAACGAAGTGTCAAGTCAAGATGTATGTGTTAAAGTATGTTAAACTTGTGTGTGAATGCTGTGTTGAATATAGAACAGTCCCTTATATCTCTAGCTTGAATCAATCAAAGGTCATTTTACATCTGAATGAGAACATCATTCAGAATGTAATTTGAATTACAGTGATCTGAAACCACCTGTGTATGAACGAGAGCCTCTTGACTTAGGTGTTTACTTTACCTTAACTTCAACATTTTATCGTGTACTTGATTTATCTTGACTTTTGTCAGTGTTGCTTATTATTGATCAGTTTTCGTGATGCCACTATGAAGTGGCATCTTAGCTGCAGCTAATTGCAGACTGCTAAGTGATCATAATTTAGTCAGAAATGGCAGTTCACTGAGCTTGAGATGATTCATTGCAAATATTTTAGATTTGACAGACTTTCACTCAAACCAGAATAAGATATGACCTCTCTTTGATTCCCGGTGACCTGTGGTTTGGATGAAGGCCTGGTATTTTCAGGGTCCTTGGCATGGAGCAGAACTGCTAAGGATCCTACTTGGTGACCAGGGTTTCCAGAAACAGGGGGTTTACTTGCATAGTCTGTGTGAGAAGTCTATTGCAGAGGCTTCTATCTGCAATAAACCTTGTGGGACCACCTCGGATTTGGGCCCTGCAGTGATCCTTTCTATTTGCATATTGAAACTGGCAGCCCTCCAAGCAGTAAAACTAAGAAAAAAATAAATTCTTACTCAGCAGCTGGTAGGAAATGCAGAGAGATTGAGTTCCTTTTGCTTTGAAACAAATTAATAACATTGAAAAATGTCTCGCAGCCCAGAAACTGGCTGATTCTGGCTGAGCTGTGTTTCACTGTGCCTTTGGGGATGTCGATTAATATCTGTCTTGCCACTTCTTTTTAATCTGCGGCTCACCTGAGGAAGTTCCTCAGGAGTACCAAATCCTTTGTTGTCTTAAGGCTTTCATTTGCTTTCTGTCATATTAGCCCTGATTACAGAGGGTTGGAAGTTGCACTTTGCTATGCCTTACATTGGAAGATGTGCATAAAGCAAAGAACATCTTGAAGCTGGAATACTCTAAAGGGTTAAAAGGAACTACGAATCATTCTGAGAAAAAGGTAGTTCTATTCTTTACTCTGTTTCTGTCCATCTGAGCTTGTCTCCCAGAGGGACCGTAGTATTGCAGAAGAGAAACTGCTCATCTGAAGTAGTTTCAGATGCACTGTATGTAGCTGAAAATTCTTTTTTGCTTGCTTCCTATTTATTGTTAGCGACCATTACAAAATTAAGACTCCCTGACATTCCTGTTGAGGTCTGTGATGTGATGGTAGTAGAAATTACGTTCTTTCTCTTTGCTTATAAACATTCTATTTGATAAGTTGACTCAAGGGTAGTTACGTTTTTCTTACAAAAAGCAAACAGACAGAACTCTCTGAACTTACTGTCCAGTTTGATGCTAAAATGCTCACTGAAAGTTGTTTCTTACGTGAATGATAACTTGAGAGCAGCTCTTTATTTCAGTACAATGAAATGATCATGGAATGGCTTGGGTTAGCTGGGATCCCAAGGATCATCAAGCTCCAACCCCCCTGCAACAGGCAGGGCTGCCAACCTTCGCATTTAATACTAGACCAGGCTGCCCAGGGCCCCATTCAACCTGGCCTTGAACAACCTCCACCATGATGGTGCAGTTGAAGATACTGGAAACACAAGAGTCTTTTCAATAAATGTGGAAACAAATGAGTTGTATTATCTTATTTGGTGCATATTTAATTGACACATCTAAGTTGTTTAAGGCCTCTGTAACAGAGGTAGATGTTTGCAGAATAAGTTTCTTACAGGCTTACGAAAGTACAGAATTCCAAACATATTTCCTGTCTCAGCTAGTTGATTTGCTTTTAAAAATTTAAGCTATTTGTTTCTGAATTTTTGTCACAAAGTTGTAACAGTCTCAACAATCTATCTTTCCTGGGTTAGACGCTATAGCAGGTTCTGGAGGCAAGAGAAAATACCTAAGATATCCGAATGACAAATTCTTATTTTTGGGTGAATGATAAGAGTGAACTTACTGGATGCAAAGGATAGTCCCTTTTCTCACGGTGTAAAAATGTTAAAAGGATATTTTTCCCCCTGCTTCTAACCACAATAAGTACAATAATAAAATACACCTTTTTTCCCTTGTGATGTTCTCGGGTGTTCCTGACACCTTACCAAAAAGCAAATGCTGTTTCCACAGGTTCTGTTATTTCCCTGATCTCTCTGCTTGTTTTCCTGGCACTCCTGTAGCTGAAGACCTCTCTCTCCCTCTCCTGTACTTCAGATGCAGACATTTCAGGGAAGTAATGCAGCTGTAATGTCTGAATATCTTCCTCTTCTTTGCTTTCCCCTTCCACCCTAACCAAGAAATTCCATATGGAAGCTCTTTGGTATCGGTACCAGCTGAACAGCAGATAATTTTTTTCAGCCTCAGAGCTGTAATGGTTGTATATATCCATAGTTACGGTATGCATTCATGTTATGTATCTTCTGGTCCTCAAGTTTCTCAAGACGCCTGTAGTCATTCTTGCTGTAGTGTTTCCCCTATTTACTGTTCCTGGTTGAAAGTAGTTTCTTTCAACGATTAAAAATAAATAAATAAATAAAAAATATAATTCTGTCATAAACTTTATTTTTAGGAGGTCTGAATATTTCAGAGTCCTGTGTTGTGATTCAAAAACTGTGCTCCCTTCTTTCATCTCTAGGGTTTATAATAAGGTGTCAGCAGTGATCTAGTCCATCTGGGAGCTTGCATCAATACTTGGGAGAGCCATATGTGTCTGCCTCAAACAAGGCTATAGAAAAGTGTTCCACTAGCAACCAAGATGTCATCCATCTGCTAGACAATCCTGTAGCTAGTTAGCTTAATGACGTATTTATTTGACTAGATGTTTCTGCGTAGCAGACTCCAGCTTTCCTCCCTGTTCAGATTAATATCAAAACCTCCATGCTCTGGAGAAAAAGAATGAAACCTGCCTGTTCTGGAGAATGTCAGGAAGTGTGTGGCTGGCTGGATCTGCTGCATTTATCTCCAGGATGAGAATGCTGTGCAGGCAGCCCATGCGGCACAGGTGTCTGGTGGCGGGGAGCAGCCGGCCAGACACAGGACCTGGGTGACCTTAGATGTACATAGAAATCCAATCATGCTGCTCCTGCTTTAGGGTATTATTTTAGCATGCGGGCTGCCTGAGGATTGCCTGCTGTGGCACTTAGAGCCAGCGTTGTCGTAAACGCTTTGCACAGCTACGTAGAATAAGCCAGGTGATTAATTCTCTTTGTTGCTTTCCCAGAAATATTTATTCCAAGACTAAGGGGCTCATAGTCTTCAACATACGCATTCTGGGTATTTGTGTTCTTGGGTGGACCTAAAGACAGAGTTGCAGGAGCAGGGTGGCAGCGTGCTGTGGGAAGGAAAGCCCTGTAAACTTCAGATGCTGTTTATTCTTGCTGTGGTAAAATAGAGCATGTTGGGACTGACTGGCATCAATTTTTTTTTTTTTTTTTCCAGCCACTCTATCTACTGTTTATTTTTAGTCCAAAGAGGCTAAGTCACTGTTGCAAATTCTAGGCTGATCTGATTTCTAATCTGTCTGTGACTCAGAGTAGAGTTGAGAAGGGGACAGAATAACAGGGAAAATGGAGATCTAGAGGGAAAGAGTGCTTTATGTCCATGGCAGTTGTATTAATTGCTGTTGAGGTGACTTGGTGAATTTAACTGAAAAACGGACGTGTGTATTTGGACAAACAGCTGTGCAGTTGGGTTCATCTGTAAATCTTTTTTCCTGTCTTGCAAGGGACGTCACATGCAGAGTTATTAATTTCAGTAGGGCCTTAGAGACCATCACGACTTTGCATGTTTGTAGTGGAAACAGTGATATCTGCTGATTCTGGTAAATTTTACCTGATAATATTTCTTTAAAAATCAGTGGATGTTGATTAAAATGAACTTGGCAAACTTCAGTCAACAACTTGTTGTCTATGCAGGTTCTACGTAAGGCTGAGAAATAGGCCCAAAGTAAGGTCCAGAAGCAAATTTCTTTCTTTGCTGCGTGCTAGAGAGCTCTCTGCTTACAGGTGTAAAATGTTTCTTGTGGGCACCCATAAGCTGAATAAGGAGATTGTAAGGGAAATTAGGGAAATTTCATGGAGTGCAGAGTTGTCCTGGCACAGTGTAGATTGAAGAGGTAAACTGTGCTTACTCCTGCTTCATCTTCTGATGATGCAGAGAGAGTTGAGAAGTAATTCAGACTGCTAGGGACCTTCTGGAATTCATCCTGTCTGAGCTACAGTAGGAGTAAGCCTTTGTTGTAGTGGAAGAAAATGGAGAATATGAAGGAAGGCAACCTTATTTCTAAACATTCCAAGTGCCAAAAAAGAGCTAAGTTTACTTGAAGTCTTGCTGCAGGTAGAAAGGAGTTACTGACTTGTGGAGCTGCTGCATTTGACTAAAGTTGTTGGCACTGTTGTATGTCCTTGAGATGTTGTCTTCAGAGCATTGTCTTTGTAATTAGTCATAAATCATCTGGTTTACTTTCCAAGAAGGAAACCACTGACAACACTTCAATGATATAAATGTGTGCATTTGTACTTGTATCAGGTCCCTCCTTTTGCCTCAGTGCTGAAATTGGTTGTTCCAAAATCACAATCAAACAGCCTTTTCTGCAGCTTAAAAAAACATGGATTATATTCTTTTAGTTACCCTGCAGAGGTAATTGATGGGTCAGAATAATACTGATTAAGTTTTTGGTAAGGAGGGGATTTTACATATTGCTGAAAAGATTCCATATCAAAACTTGATTGCTTTATAGCAGAATGAAAAAATCACATTCCTGTTTTTCAACCAAAGTCACATTTATATTGGATCAGTTTTTGTCTGTAGTCTTGTATGATTCCGTGCAAAATAAAAGGAAAAAAAATCATGTCATAATGTTATGAAAAGTTTTAAAAATTCTACCTTATAAAATGCCTATTTCAGTTCTTATTTCACAGTTAGTGCCTTCAAAAGGATACATTACAAGAAGTATTTCTGCTTTGATTCATTAGATTTTCTGATGGAAAAGAGATATACAGGAATGTTACTGACAAGAAATGCAAACTTCTTTGCGAGCTTTCCCTTATATTACTTAGTTGCACAACTTTACTTTTTAAAGTTCTTTTAGTTTCTTTGCATTTCATTGCAAATCTGCAACTTTTTTTCAGAAAGTTTATTAAAACTGTTGTTTTAATTGATTGCTTAATTCCTCTTCACATTTGTTTTACAGGGTAAGAGTACATATTACTGCATAGGAGATGCATCTCCCTGATTGTTCTCTGCTGTTGAATGATTTATCTGACTTTAGATTAATATTGCTAGGAATTCTTTCTTAGGTATACAGATGCTGTTTAAGTTGCCCATTATATTCGTATTTTCTCATGCCTTCTACTGATTCCCCCCCTTTTCATTTCCCTTCTGCTAATTTTAAATAGGTGGGAGCTTTCTGCAGAGAAGAGGACTTACATAGAAATCTGGTCATTTTGAACCAGCTCTGTAATTCTTTTTATTTTGAACTGAGGCTAATAACAAGCCAAACAAGGTTCTGGTTCTGAAGGGTGGCTGTGTAATGTCTTCTTCCCATTAGCCAAGTGTTTCCCTTCTTCCAGCTCTTTATGTGTTGTTGAGTATCTGATTTTTCTTGTCATTAAATGTTCCTGTCTAGTTATGCAGAAGTGTTGTGTTACAAAAGAAGATTACATGCTTGACTTCTGCTCAGGTAGTCAGCATAAAATTTGACTGTCTTATTCAATTAAGTTTATATATCCCAAGTTTGTAATGCTGACTGACCAAAAAAAAATCCCAAACCTGACAGGGTAGAGTTCATCTTTGTGGAGTAATTTCTGGAATGCTGATGCTTGGGTCTCTCAGTAGTAAGTTTTAAGGCACTATGTGTTTGGACATTCAGGATGGAGGGAAAAAAACAGAGGTGGCAAATTGGAAGGTTGTAATCCTTATTGTTGAGTGTTTGATGCTAGTTTGTGTTATAATCTTTATACTACTAAAGTTTAAAAAAAAAAAAAAGCTCAGAAAATGAAGAAGGTTGTCTTTGGCTTTTGCCTTGAAAGTTTCTTCTGGGAGCTTTCATGGGTGATAGGCTCAAGTGCTGTATGAGCCAACAGTTTTTTTTCCAGCATTGCTCGATGGGCTGGAGCTTGAATGCATAATTGTAGATGGAGACTGTCTGATAGAGGAACAGCCTGTAGTGTGTTATCACATCAAAGTCTGAACCACGAGAAATGCTAGATGGTAAAAAAAATTTGCTCTCTTTCCAAGTATTTGCTGCTTAGGACTGAAAGCAATTAGCTACCTTTTTAATTTCTCTTCAGCTGTCTGATTGCTGACAAAGCATGATTTTTTTTTTTTTTGGTTCAACATTTTTTCATATCAAAGTAAATTACATGCTACAGGGCATGTTTGTTTTGTGGACGTCACTTGTACAGTCAAAACCTTAAGCTGCTGGATAAACAAGTCGTAATTAGGTATGTCTGTTTTCAGCCAAACTATGTCAGAATGTAAAACCATCAGATTAATTAGAGTTTGATTAAAGTGGCATGAGTATCAGTGTGCAACCTCCTCTGCACTATTTCTGTGCCTACCTTATTAAGACGGTATTCCCTTTGTAGTGTCAAATGGTCCTGCAAAGAGATGAGTAGGAGGTATTTTTTGCATTGTTTTTTTTAATTAAGACTGATTATTGAGGAAAACAGCCAAGTACATGATGATACTTATCTGAAAATGTTGTTTTGTCTGCTAATGTTTAAAGAAATGGGTTAAGGATGCTATCCATGTTTTTCATCTTCATTTTAGATAGACTGTAAAAGGTTAGTAGTACAAGTACAAGACCCCATGTAGTTACCCTGTGTAGTACAAGACCCCATGAATTACTGCATAAAATGGGCCAGATTGACATGGGATAATATTAAAAAAGCATACCACCCAAAACAGCCAAATATATGTATAACACATGTAGATTTGTTACTTTGCTTAACAAATGCCTTGTTTAGTCTAGAATCTTTAAAATGAAGCTAGCCTGCAAAAAACTTCCAATTTTAATTCATGAATTTTTGAAATCCGGTAAGAACAAAAGCAAGGTGCAAGGTCTTCCAAATAAAACTCCTGGAGTATATTACAGAGGCTTGTAATAATCGTACAAGTTTTCTTCTGTAATTCCTTTTCTTTCCTCTACGCGAGCGGCTGTTAGATTGCTGCCTGCCATCTCAAACATTTAAGGGAGGAACAAGGCACTATTCTTGTGTTATTTTATATGCCCTTGTTCCTTACACTCCTTGGTGTAGAGGACCATCTGCCATCTGGAACCACTAAGACAACTTCTGGACTTTTTCTTTACTGTTAGTTTAATTTTCCACTCTTTGCTGGTTAGACTATTTCTCCATCTGTTTTCCCAAACCTTGGGAATCGTACCTTAGTAAGACTTTTCTAGGTGGCAGGTCAGAATTTGACCTTGTGAGTATTCAGGAAACCTTCTCGAGTGGGTTTCTTGTGGCCTCTGCATAGGATGAAGATGTTGCATTGTCTTCTTAGTGCAAGCAAGCTGCCAAGGCGACAGAAGAGTGGCACGCTTTATAACCCCTTTGCTCCAACTTAGCTCTGTTTTGTTAAAAGCTGTAAAGTGAGACATGCCTGAATTGTAAGTGGGCAGTACTGCTTAATTCCCTGTTTGGTCCCATTGTTTGTATTCTGTATTAAGAAAAAAAAAAGAGAAAGAAAATCCTCCTCTTCCTGTTTCAAACTCCGTGTTACCAGTTGCCATGATAAAAGAGGATACATAGCAATGTATTTTCCCTGGTTGGTATGTTTTTAGTTGGGTTTTATTCTTTTTTCATTTTAATTTTTTAAAACATGATTTTTTTCCCTCCTCGGTTCTCAACCAGATGATTGAGCTTAAATTAAATACTTCCTGTGTATGATTTTCAGGGAAGCAAATGTACTGATCCCAACTCTGCAGGAGGCCTGTGATGATGCTGGGGGCTGGCTGTGCTCACTGACAAGAGTGCTGATGGCTCTAAGGACAGATTTCCCTGTTATGTCAAAGTCTATGTTCATAACTGAAAATGTGGGACTGTTCTAAGTCGATACACTCTTCTGTTAATGTCTGTGAGGGAAATAAAATGTGTTTGCATTTTAGGTTATTGCGTATTGTGTCTACAAAAGTAGATCCTCTTGATATGGGCAGAGTTTGTATTGAACGCATCAGAATTTGCTCTCAGTAATGCTTCAGTAATGTTCACGTTGGTATTTGATATATGGGGGTAGGTAAGAAGAAAAGACCTTCAAGGTAAATACTGTATAGAAGGTAGCTGTTGGAAAAAGAAGCATTAGCAGTGTTCATAGAACTCATTGTCTTGTATTTTATGCATGGTTAACTTACTGACTTTCAGAAGGAGAGGTTCTTCTATTCTAAAACTAGAACTGGAAAGACATTAATTTGGTGTGACAATATTGCTGGTTCTCATGCTTAGGCATCAGTATGTATTGATTATCTAAGAACTCTGTTTCATTGCTAGGGATTAAAAACTGTGCTATGTCAATTGCTGAAATGTTTGTTTTTCATGTGATATTTGCAATATATTACGGTATTATGATTCTATGACTTGCAATATATTATGACATCTGAGGAGAAAAAGAAGATTCTTTAAGAAGCAATATAAAATGATAGTAGAAACACAGTAGGCAACTGTATCCTTCCTTCATGATGCACGGAGTTGAAAGGTAAGTATGGAAAACTTCAAAGAAGCGAAGCATATCTTAGTAGTTTATCAGTAGTTTATCACTGTTTAATGCAAACTAAATGATTCATTTACGTGTTATAGGGGCTACTATGCCACATGTTGTAAATAACCTTTGAGGGAAAAATAAAAATATAGCACTTAAACTTCTGCATTTGCTTCTCTTTTTTAAATCTGACAAATGTGAGCATGATGGCTTGGCTGAGCTGAGCTGTTCCAACATAGGAATGCAGGAAATAATACTCTTAAGTCTCTGAAAATATAAATGTGACAAAAATGCCTGTTGCTCAAGAGGACTGCTTCCAATTCACCAGTCACCTTACCCACATATCCCTTAGAATGGCATACTGAGGGGGTTATTCGTATATCGTGCTTTCTTTTCCTCTCTCCTCGTCTTTTCTTCTCCACTTCTTTGTGTTGCTGCCAGTGAGCTATTCTGGTTTTCTGCAGACTGAGTTAACAAGCTAATATTGATACTTTCAGGTAGCTTATTCCCATCTGTTCTTGCAAGAGAATAAATGTTCTGACTAAATGTTGTAAGTATTTATAAAGCATTTCTTCAGAGGAAGGACTGCTTCTTATGTTGGTGTTTGGGATACTGTTGCTTTCTTTGAGTTAAAGTAAACATTTATTTAGAGAGGCAGAGAACTAAAAGGCAGCGGGGAATGTAAATGCATGTGTATGTACAGATAGATATGAAGAAAAAAATGAGTAAATCTCACATTTTTCACATGGATCTTTGAAATAAAATGACTGATGGTAACTAAATCCCTTTGAGTAGTCTGTGCACAGTTATCCCTGAGTGTACTTTCTTCTGTCCTTTTCTGTTCTATATTGAATGAATACCAGTGGGTTGGGAAAAATGCTTTGGGTAGTCTGTTTTGCTGTTGTTTCAGCCTGTGGCTCTCATAAAGCCAAATATTGCTGCAACAGCTGTTTTGGAAAGAGCAGGTTTCATAGTTACTTTCCAACATGTTTGTTTTGTCTTTTTGCATGAAAACAATTACCCAGGAGTCTGGGACTCTACAGAGGATATCCATGCTATATAATTATAGTGGACTACATCTTTATTGTTGCTTTTTAAATACAAAATACTTAGTTTGAAAGAAATGTACCAAGTAAAAGAAATGAGATGTGATCCTATGGTACTTTGTTTTACAAAAACTAAACTGGGTATTGGCAGACTCTCCCACTGGTGCCTTGCAAACAGATAGCAAGCTAGTGAGTTATAGATTCTGGGTGTGTCTCCTGTTACATTTTGTTTATTGCTATTATGCATACATCACATAATCAAAAAAAAACAATCTCTGTTGTACATTCAGTTTTTCTCACTGTACCAGGCTTGGCCTGATTCCTAGAAGCATGTTCATTTTCTCCCCATTAATACTGCAGTGGGATATGTTCAGTACATAACAACTGCCATGTTACTCTGAGTTCCATGTCCTGGTAATTTGACTTCGCTGCACTATGACGGTTTTGTTTCATTTTTATTTTTCTTCTCTACCATATCCCAAAATATTCTGATACCTGAACTATTTTTTTCTGTATTGAAGCATGCGTGTTCATCAGTTACACAGTGTGCATCATTCTCCAGTTTGGGGTGGTTGTTGTTGCAAGGCACTGCGCAGGAGCCATGTAGTGCCATCGATCTTGTGTAAGGTAGGTTGCACCTTGAATCCTTCAGTTTCTACTGGGTGGATGTGATCTGTTACAGATATCCAATCTCCTTGTCTGTTTGATTGCTGTTGCTGATGACAGCCTGACCTGATCCCGAGGAGATGCTCTTATTGTCTGGCTGCGAGGCCAATCTGATGAACTTTTGATATTGACTTTAAGCAAAATGTCACAGTATTTTGTGGAAGTGGAAACTGTTGTCTTGACAACTAAAGTCCAACTAATAATAGATAACTAAAGAAACTACAAGGCCAAATATATTGTAATTCTTACAAAACTCAAACTTCTTTTTGGGTATGAGAGCTCATTTCAAGACAAATGCATTTGTGTTTTGGATCAGTATCATAAAGAGGTCAAAGACGTGAGTGTGACATACTGATTGTATTGTGGGGCTCATCTGTGTTTGCTTTAAGTACTGTTTTTCTGTAACAAAGTGTCTTTCCTGTGCTAGTTTTTCTGCAGAGTTGACTGTTTATATTTAGTGGTGGCTCTTCCTTACATTTAAACAAGTTAGCATTTCGAATGTGCATTGAAATTTGGGAATCATTGTGTCAATTCAACATACTGTTTGTACTTCAGATGAGCTCTGGCTTTCACATGGGGAGCCAAATAATAGATTTATGGTAACTTGTATCCTCCATTAGAAGTTTCATAATTTCCTTTTTCCTCCTTCATTTATTCTTTTAACCACTTTAAAGTTACTTTGTGAATGTTATTTGTGCTGTGTCTGGGTAATATATGCAATGGCATATAATGCAACAGTTGGAAATACTGGTAAAAGCTGTTTTTTCTTCATCTGTTTAGTTTTACTATTTTTTTTTTTTTTCCAGTGGGTCCATTCTAATTCTTAATAAGATGCAAATCTAATGATGAAAAGCTAATCTTGAGTGTGATGAGCAGGACTAGGGAAGTAATCCTGCCCCTGTACTTGGCACTGGTGAAGCCTCACCTTGAGTACTGTGTTCAGTTTGGGCACTTCAGTACAGAAGGGACATTGAGGTGCTGGAGCAGGTCCATAGAAAGGCAACAAGGCTTGTGAAGGGCTTGGAGAATATGCCCTACAAGGTGAGACTGAAGGATCTGGGGCTGTTTAGTCTGGGGAAAAAGAGGCTGAGGGGAGACCTTATTGCTCTCTTCCAATACCTGAAAGGTGCTTGTAGTAAGAGTGGGGTTGGTCTCTTCTCACTGGTGACAGGACGAGGGGAAAGTTGTGCCAGGGTAAGTTTAGGTTGGATATCAGGAAAAAGTTCTTTACAGAAAGGGTTGTTAAGCACTGGAATAGGCTCCCCGGGAGGTGGTTGAGTCACCATCCCTGGATGTGTTTAAAATCCTTTTGGATGTGGTGCTCAGGGACATGATTTAGCGGAGGGTTGTTAGAGTTCGGGTAGTATGGTTAGGTCATGGTTGGACTCGATGACCTTTAAGGTCTTTTCCAACCTGAGCAATTCTGTGGTTCTGTGATTCTTCATTAGCTTGCACTTGGTGGACAGTAACGGATGCTTAGGTACTAAATAATATAAATAATATACAAACTTACCTGGAATACAGTATATCTTGTAAATCTCTTGCCCCCTTGCCCTCTCAGTACTTCTTCCCAAAGCAGGAGCGTGGGTTGAGATGCTCATTTCTGAAGAGGAACAGTAGTTTGAGCTCAGCATTAAGTTATTTTTTGGGATATATGGTACTTTATAAGGGGAAGTATGTATAATTTTTGTCAGAATTCACGTAGAAACATTATGTTTGTTTATGGCACAACATAAAAGGAACATTCTGATTTATCTCCAGAACGTTGCTGGAGTAGAGAAAAAGAGTTGCTAGATGACAGTGAGGACATGGTCTGTGGCAAGGGCCTCCGTGGGACTGTATTTTGGAGTAGGAGTTGGTGTAAATGTGTTTGGACAAGCTCACGTGTTATGATTCCATGTGTGGTTTTAAGAGAGATTTAGCAGTGGGGAGTTTTTTTTTTCCTTTAGAGTATCTGACAAAGAAAGAATATTATGTATAAAGTCATTTAAGCTTGTAACATTACTACTCTGCTGGAGCTGCGAAAAATCAGCTCTCAGGCCCCTTTATTAGAGAGTGCAGTAATTTGGGCATGCATCATTCATGAGCACGGAGATGACCAGGTTGCATTTTGACACTGTGCCTTGCCTGTCCCCTACCAGAAGTACCCTCCTCTGCCCATCCCCTCTTGTTTCTGTTCCCTTTGCAGGAGCCCAGTTGAATGCCTGCTCTGCCTTGGGTGCAGCCTGGTGACGTCTTTGGAGCGTGGAGTGCTGAGGTCAGAAGGGAAGACTTCTGTACAACCACTGTTGTCCAAAGAAATAGCCCAAAGCATATCAGCAGTCTGAATAATGACTGCAGATCATTTTACGTAAAATTTCTGAGACTGGAGGTGCTAGACAGACTGTTAGGTTCTCTTTTCTCTGTTTAAATTCATGACAGGAAGATATCCATTTTCCTCACAGTTTCAGAAGTGTCTTAAATTTGGTGATGTTATGAAGGAGAAAAACAAAAGTCAGGGCTCTTAAGTTGGAGGTAAGCCATGTAGAGTTTGAGTTGCCATCCTTTTCCTTCTGAAGGATAACCTTAATGCTATGTATCTCCTTCCTTCCTTGCTCATTTTACAGCTAGAGGTATTAGACCTCTAGCAGTTGTTTCTGTTTTTTAAAATTGGAAATATGGCCATTTGTATTTTGTGACTTCTCAGGTGGAGCTGTGTTCTGCTGCTGCCTGCTTCAGGCATTGACTGCTTGTGAATCAGTCTTGGGAAATTCTTCTGGTAGGGAATCCCCCTGTGTTCAGGCTTAATCAGAAAGAACCAGCTTATGCTTGCTTTTCTTTCAACAGCTGGAGAAGTGGACATTCATCAGAAGTTAGAGGATCTGTCTCTACCTCAGACAGGACTTTCTTTAATTTCTGTATGTGATGATACATTGTACCTTTACTGTCATTATTAATAACACTGACTAACTTGTTTGGATAAAAAACTTGATTCTTCAGGCTTGCACTTAATGTTTATATACTTTAATAACTAAGATCAGTCAATTCTAGAGAATGCTTTTTAGATAAAAAGTGGCTTTGAGTAACACACAAAATGCTTTCCTGCTGATCTCCAGGAGGAAAATTGCAAAACTATGATGTTGTGCTAAATATAAATTAGTATAGAGGGACAAATACATGCTCAAGTTATAATAGACTAAGCACCTGTATCTTAAGTTGCAACTTAATTGGTATAAGGTATTCCTTATACCAGTGGGAACAGCTTCCTCTTGGAAAACTGTTCCAATTGCTTGTATCTTTCCCAGCTTCTGAACTGTATGAGCTGAAACTTTCCAAGCTGATTGGACTGTTTATTCTAGGTTGGGAAGTTGTAGTGGAAATGCTAAGTCATGGCCCGGATCAGTGATTGAGCACCAGGTGGGAAGGCAGGGCCAATCCAGGGGAGCTCAGGTGCATGCAGTGCACCTGAGTGACTGGAAGGGATGGAGCCAGGATCCTTCCCAGACCTCATTTAAGGGTTGGCAGTGGAGGCAAGGGTATCTCTTGCCGGAGTTCCCTTCCTTTCTGAGGCCTTCCAAAGGTAAGCAGCTCTTCTTTCTGCATCCATGGCTGCTGCATCTGGGCTCGTTCTTGTTTACTGTAGACAAAGACTTTGCCACCCTGCTATTATCGTGCCACTATAGGTGAAGCATGTTAGTTGAAGTATTTCTGATCATGAATATAGAGAAGGTCACTCTCAATGTTGTCTCAGTGGGAAGAACTAGGCCTCTCTGAGGAAAGACTTGATGGCTGGGGGCTGACCATAGCTGGATCAGTACAGCTGTTCGTACTGCTATGCTTCAAACCAGGGTGCTGAAATCATGTGGCTTTAGACCATCCTGGAAGTGGAAGTAGGGAGTTGCTGTTCCTGCAGATCATTTCAGCCATCCAGTATGATTGCAGCCACGTGAACAAGTTGTGCAGGCACAGGATGGCAGTCCATGGGTTCTGCTGCTTAAGTCTGTCTTCCATCTAGCAGGAGCACAATACTGTGTTTTACTTTAAAACATCTTGTTTAAGAAAACAAACTGTGCTTAAATGATGGTTTCTTGACAGATTGAATCTCACTGTCAGCACTTTGAGCGCGCAGATGTGCGTGCTCTGTGATCTTGGTCTGTCCAGATGTACATGAACACAGAAGTGTCGTTTGTTTGGGGAAAATGCCTCTTCAGGGGTGCTGAGTCCTGTCTGCATTCAGAAAGCTGCAGGAGGTGGCAGTAGGAATTTATAAGAAAAATAATAAGAAAAAAATACCTACTTAGAAACAAGGAGCTTCTATAAATGATCCTGTGTGGAACTAGTATTACAAAAGTGGCTGTTTAACGTGTCAGCAAGGCAGTGGCTGAATTTGAGGAGGGAAGGTTATCATGGGCAGCGTGAAGAATAATTGGAAAAATAACTTTGCATGTCATGTTGTGTAACTGCCTTTGGATAGCATTTTTTTTTAATAGCTGATTTAAAAAGCAATGAAAAATCAATCCCTTTAATTAGAGTTGATACATAGTGCTGGTTGTTGACTTCAAAGAGAGGGGAAGGCTTCCATATACTAACTTGGTATGTATATCTGATGAGGTACACTGTTTCTGTGTCTCTTCTTCCTGCAGGATTGTCAGTGTTGTGCTGTAGGCTTCTGCAAGAGGACCGACGTTTGTCAGTGCAGCCAGACCACAGAATCCAGAAATTCCTGGAGTTCTGTTGTTTAATAGAGGAAGTGGATAGGCTAGTAAAATTATTTCACTTTAAGCCATCGTGCTAAATATAGAAATACACATTGTTTATGAGTTAGGCCAAGAAATTAAAGGGAAAAAAAAAAAGTTGTTGTAAAGTTAGCCAGTAACCTGTGTGATCACTCCCAATAAATAACAACAACATATGCTACCACATAAAAGTGGAAATGGATCTGGAATGGCTGGTTAAAACAGACTTCTGTCCATCTGTCACACAGGCTAATAAGTAATTTCTCTTTGTTCTTCTGTGTAATAAGGGTGGCCCCATCAAAATGTCAATAAATATTGTGAGGAATGTAGAGGACCCATGTGGTTTTGGATGGATCAGAGCCAGTGGTGTGTCTCCATCTTCTGTGTTTGTTAAGGAGAGAGAGGCTATGCTGGAGTACAAGCAGAATGTTCTGAAATGTCTGTTTCCAGTTTTTGGGTAGTTTCATGTAAAAGTTGAGGCTTTCTGATACAGGTACAGTGCAGAGAGGAGCTGAATGTCCCTGTGTTGTGCTGTCTGGCTTGGATTGGGAAGTGCCTGCCCAGCCTCCAGCTCATCTTTGCAGCCAGCAGCCACCAATGCAAAGATAAGCAGGGATTTGTTCAGCTCAATCTTTTTGTCTTTAATTATATTTAGCCAGGTGCTGGTTACTTCAAATTTATTTTTTCCGATGCTAATAAAGTACTCTTAATTTTAAATTATTAAACTCGTGTTTGCTGTTATGCAGCCTGTGTTAATTTCATAGCTGTCTGATATCTAATCTTTATTTCCATTTACAATTTGACTTTGTCTCATATGCACTGCTTTTTTATTCTGCTGCGTTCCCATAGTTTTTTATTTGAAAATGTCTGGAGCACCAGGATTCTTGTTCACACGCTGCCTTGCTGTGATGAGCTGCGCAAGACAACATCTGCAGAGCACAGACAGAGCGCCTGAAAGAATGCGGGGTGTGTCTGTCTCCCTGCTTATCTTGGCTCGCTTCTCTTCCCTGAGTTCCTCTTGAGGTCTGTCCTCCTACTGCCAGTCTGCAGCCTGTGCTAGCAATGCAGTGAAACTGGAGTCAGTCTGAAGTGCTCTGTGGTGACCTGCCAGTTGCTATGTAAGAGGTAGCCTGGTTCATGCTGCTGCTGGTGAAGTATTAAGTGAGGTGGTAACATCTGGAGGGTGAGTGTGGAACTGCTGTGTATAGGAAAGGAGGAGAAAATGGAATAATATATGAAGCAAAGCAGGGAATATCTGAGAGCATACTTAATTCTCTGAGGTGGGTGTGGGAGAAACTGTTCGATAAACCATAGGCAGAACACAGGAGTACTAAATTATGAGTAAAAGAAGTGTAGGTACCATTAAGAAATACCCAGAACTGATAGTGAGGACTTATTATTGTTGCTTTTAATTCTTTTCATTTTGCATGTCAGGTAACTTGGATTTGGGTTAGAGTTGAGTTTGACCTGTAGTTTCCCCACTCACATCCAGTCTGAACTTGAAAACCCTTAACTTACATTTTGACATCTTGTGGCCTTTGAGGAGTCTCAAAAGGCGGAAGCTCTTAAGAGGAGAGGACCAATATTTTACTTGGTGTGATAGTGATAGTACAAGGGGGAATGACTTTAAACTAAAAGAGGGGAATTCAGATTAGATATTAGAAGGAAATTCCTTCTTTAGGGCAGTGAGGTGCTGGCACAGCTGTCCAGAGAAACTGTGGTGCCCCATCCCTGCAGGTGCTCAAGGCCAGGTTGGATGGGGCCCTGGGCAGCTGAGCTGCTGGGGGGCAGCCCTGCCCCACAGCACAGGGTGGGCTTTGTGGTCCCTTCCAACCCAAGCCATTCTATGGTTCTTTGATATGGTATGATTCTATGACTCACAAATGCGTGGAGGTTTGGTGCTCCTGTTTTTCAGCCACGTGGTGCTGGGATGGATGTTCAGATACCCCTCATACTTTGTCAAAGCATTTAATTCCTATGCAATGAAATGGGAGAGTTAAACAGGAAAATAGGATTCTCAGTAGTCAGTACTGTTTGTCTGAGGTGGCCAATAAGAAAAAACCCTAACAGCTGGAAAGGAGCATTTTCTTTTCATCTGACAAACATGTAATGCCAATGCAGGAGTCCCGATGAGAAGGAGCACACAGTGGGCATCTTCTTCAGCAGTGAGTGTCTTTGGTGGGCTGCCCTTGCTGTCCTTAGCTCGTGGCTTTTTTCCCCTAAGATTGAGTGATTTTGGCCATTAGTGCAAATGTGATGGGTTAATATTCTCTGAGGCTGAAAATGGATGGCTGTGGTGGGAGAGTAGTTGTCTCTTCCCTGTGTCACACTGCTGACAGGCTAATCCTTCTCTTGCCAGTCTCTGATGTAACTTAATTAATTTTAGTGGAATTACTCCTGATGTATAATTAAGAGAGAAGGAAATTGAACTGGACAATGTGAGAAGCTTCCTGTGTTGTTGCTTATCGTTATGAAGAGAAATGGAGGACTCTGTGTTTCATTAGTGCCAGGCTTTCACCTTGAATGTGAAATTCCCTTAACGAAGCACTGCTTCGAAAAAAAGTCCCTGGGTCTGGTGTCTGAGCTCGAGTTTACCTTGTTCTTTAACTAATTACATAAGAGTGGTTGTAAACTGATGAGGATGCCAAAACTGAGTTGCAAACTGCATCCTCCTCGTGATTAATTTTTTTCTTTTTAAGAAGCACTGCACTGATATCCCCAATACTGAAGTCTTCGCATCTGCCTGTGCTTCTCTGCCCACCGTCTTTTGGGTTTGCTTTATTGTAGCTTAAATATACATACAGGACAGCCCGTGTTTTACCTAGGATTAAGAGCTGTTAAGGATTGTCGGTAGATCCTTTGCTCCCTATAGCAACACAGGAACTAGCAGCGTGACAGCTTCTGGACCATTTCTGGTGCCCCCTATTGGTACTTCTTAAAAAATCACTTAATCTTCGTGGGAACAGTTCAACTCGAAGGCGGAGGTATGAGGAGCAGCTCGGGTCGCTCAGTTTATTGGGCCCAGAGCAGAGGAGCTGAGGGGAGGCCTGATGGCGGCTGCAGCTCCTCACAGGGAGCGGAGGGCAGCGTTGAGCTCTGCTCTGTGTGACAGCGACAGGGTCCGAGGGAACGGCATGGAGCTGTGTCAGGGGAGGGCAGCTGGGGGTTAGGGACAGCTGCTGCATCGGTGGGCATGGAACGGGCTGCACAGAGCAGAGCTGCTGGAGTTCAAGGGCAGTTTGGATGTTTGGGCAACTCATAAGATGGAAAGCCACCACTCGCTTTTGACATTAAATATGAAGAAGTGGCAGGAGGGGCTTGCAGGTTCTCTACAATTCTTCAGGGCTTGTGAAGCGACAGCTTCGTTGTCGTCAAGGGCATGCCAAAGGTAGTATCTCTGCGATTCCTCTTCTTTCTTGTGGACGCTCCTTGTGTTAAGGTATTGCTGTTCTCCTTAGGCATCAGAATTACTTTTTCAACTTCTTCAAATATTTGTCTTCTTTTTTTTCTAGGTAGTCATTTCTTTGTTACTGTATCAAAGGAAGTTTTAATACTCTATCACTTGAGAAATATAATAAAAACGTTCTGTGTCTTCCTCACACATCATCTGTGTGAGGAAGCAAAGTGTATTTGGCCAAAGATTAAATAAAAAAATAACTTTGAGTATATAGTAGCATGAGTTAGGGCCTGAAGGAAATGAAATATGGCTGGCTGAGCCTGACGTGTGTATCCCAGGGTACTTGCTTTGCTCAGTGTGCATGCTGGGGAATTATTTAGCCTTTTTTGTCGTCTTAATTTTTAGGATAATTGAATTGGGACCTTACTAGTGTTTCTCCTTGGGATATTAAAAACACAAGTTATTAAACATCTGTTGTTTTAAATTTTTAAGTTGATCTCTGTTGGAATTTTGTTAGGTTACTTTACTAGGTGATGATTTCTGAAATTCACCCGCTGTCATCTCTTCCTGTTGAAAACAGTAACGCTTTCAAGACCAAATACAGTCTCCAGTATTGAGTTTCTGATGATACACTTCCTATCTTAAAATACATGCTTCAGTACAAATGCAATTACCTGCATGGGTGAGAAATATTCACGTAGTTAATATAATAAAATCAAATTGCTGAAATATGTCTTTAATCAGTTGCTGTGTAAAAGAAAACACTTTTCAATGCTTATTTTATTATTCTGTTTAAGAGAATTTAAACTTAAAAAAATAAATCCAAGGGAAAAAATGTCAAGCTTTACATCAGTCCTTGGCTTTGGCCCCATATTTGCCTGACTATAATTACTTGCTTAAAGCAACTGTAATTTTATTTTTTTCTTATTTCACAGTAGGGCAGGATGAGCTATCAGATCAGGGAATGTTTCTGGCAATTCAGAATTTTCAGTGCTTTTTGTAGCCTTCAAAATCTGAAAATCCAAATGCAAAGTGTGTTCCCCTTTTGCTCTAGCCAGTACTATTTACACATAGGGGAATTCAGCTGATATATGCTAGATGTGCCTAGTCTGATCTTCATACCGTAGAGGGGGGAAGAAACAAATAGAACATCCTTGCTTTCGGGTCAGTTGGTTTCTGTAACGTGAACATCTTGGTTAAAACCCTGCCATTTAAGATCATTTAAAATAAATTTTATTATTTTTTTTTTAAAAATGTATGTTTTTTAGTTTAAGATTTGAAGGATACTGTTGAGCTATTAAGTATTGTGAAGTGATCTTTAAATGAAGAAGTTGTCTCAAATTACCCTGGGCATGAAAACTTGAAAAATAAGCCAAAATATAAATAACAGTGTATGCACCCTAAAAAAACCCACTGCCTCAGCTATCAGTAGCATCTAATGTTTTTGTCATGTTTAAAATGCATCCTTTTTTTCTAACCTTGTCCAGTCAGAACTTTGTTTCTAACTGCTCTTTTCAAAGAAAAAAGATTTAGCAGTAGCTGTCTACTCCTTTTATACAATTTGAGGACTAGGTCCTCTAAAATATGCTCTCAAAGGATGCTGATGGAGCAAGTGGGAAAAGAGGAGGAATAAAATGGGCCATAAAGATGGTCAGAGGGCTGGATCACCTCTCCTATGAAGAAAGGCTGAGGGATTTGGGCTTGTTCAGCCTGGAGAAGAGAGGGTTCTGGGGAGATCTCATAGCAGCCTTCCAGTACTTGAAGGGAGCTTATAAAAGAGGCAGGAGATCAACTTTTTACATGGGCAGTGATAGGACTGGGGAAAAGGTCCAAGCCAGTCTGGGGTTCTAATGAAAGTGGTGAGACTGCAGCAAAGGTACTATAGATTAGCACTAGCTAAAGATGCAGTTGGAATTTTGTCTGAATGACCTCATTTCTGTCATTGTTTTTGGACTATAAATGGCTAACTCTGAATTCAACCCCATGTCATTTATTGTTAGCTTATTTCTAATAAGTGATGAAATATTCATTTTGGTATATTCTTCTAAACAGTGTTAAACGCAAGAGTCAAAAGGAGCAAAGAGAAAAGTATTATGTTATTCTCAACAAACAACTGATTCAGAACAAGACTGTCCTTAATTATGTGTCCTTTGAAGATGACCTGTGATTATAACCCACAGTTTTGCTGTCATTTAAGCTGCAGGGGACATGTATTACTGTCTTGCTCAATTGATGAGATTGGATGGATGATTGAATGATGAGACTGCAAGCCAGGTCTTTAGCTTGTCAACTCATGCTTAATTCACAGTGACAGTGTGCACGCAAGGCCAGTGTCTGCATTCTGTCATATTTAAGCTTCTTGTGGTCTTCTTTCTGAATTAATGCTGTGGACGTTCCACATCTACTAGTGAGAAAGAAGATGGCCGTGGACAGAAAGAGTGGGTGGTTTCTGTATACTTAATATGAAGGTTTTTTCCTTTGTTTGATTCTGATTCTTTTAATGTTCTCATACAGAAATAAATCCTAAGGAAATGCTACCTGTGGACTAAAATACTTAACTGCCTCAGGAAATGGCCCCTGTTTTTATGAAATCCATTTTTTGTTAACCTCCTACTTTTGCAATTTCCAAAGCTGCTTGAATCTGTTCTCTCCTTTTCCTGTTGATCGCCACACCTTTTTCTTCTATTCCTGCCCCTTCTTTCTTGCTTTGCTTTCCATTGCACAGATGTTTTCATCACTGGGTACTGTATTAATAAAAGTAATAAAGTGACATGATCAAGCCAAACTACTGTTTGGAACTGACCAAGTGACAAATAGTTCCATTTAGTAAAGCTGCTGACATTTTTCTAGCCATTTATGTTGATATTTAAAATGTCCTGTTTTTATGGTAAGATTTCACCTCTACTGTTTAACAGAATCCTCAGGACAAGGGGGAATATCTGTCGACCTGCTGTTTGCTGACTGCACATCAGAAAGAGCAAACATGAGAATACTGGGACGGGAGAGAACAGTTCTGAAGTTCATACATACATAGATCTACTTATTTTTACCCATGTGTTTTGCTTCACTGTATTCCCTAGTGATAGTCATACTCTGCTACAGGTGTGGCAGTGACTGCTGTGTTGGTTCACTTGCTGCTGCTCAGCCAAATGAGATTTCTCCAAGCACAGAAACAAATTCAACAATAGGCATAACCGAAACTATTGTTTGGCATGTAGGTTTTTAAGCAGCATCAATATACTTGCAGTATTTTATAGAGATGCGTGGATCAAATTAGGATTCATACTGTCAGAATTGTAGAAACATGGACAGTTAAAATGGGTGCATTTGTGTTCTGGTGGTTTGACTACAGATTAATAGTCATAGAATCACCTAGGGTAGTAAAGACCTCCAAGATCATGCAGTCCAACCATCCACCTATCACCAATAACTCTCACTAAACCATGTCCCTCAACACAACATCCAAACATTCCTTGAACACCTCCAGGGTCAGTGACTTCACCACCTCCCTGGGCAGCCCATTCCAGCACCTGACCACTCTTTCTGAGAAGTATTTCCTGACGTCCAGCCTGAATCTCCCCTGGCACAACTTGAGGCCATAAAATGTCTCAGACTTGAGATGTTTGTGTGACTCCCTTACACAAAGTGGAGTTAGGAAGCAGAGTAGCAAGCAGTGTTCTGCCCTTTGCAAGTGTAGTGTGTAGAATAATGTATCAAGCATAATGTGGTGTAATGGGAGGATATATTTGATGTATCAAGATACGATTGTACCAATTTTTGCAAGAGTTGCTTATATGAAAAATCTAGGGTTGCTGCAAAGCAAATCCATGATTTCTTAAAAAGAAAAGAGTTAAGTTTCTTTATTTTGACTCTTTATTTAGCAATTGTTATTAGAACTGTACAGTGTAGTTGTGAAATGATCTGTTCTCAGGGTTTCTATCACAGAATGCAAGGTGTAGCTCTTGAGATGATTTAATTTTTTTAGGGAAAGGTGGTTGCTTTTAAAAGATGCTCAAAGCAGAGGTTCCAATGCAGCTACAGACAGAAATCTTAGAAGAGAGGCTTACTAAATCAAAGGAGAAAGTAATTCCTGTGAGGGCTGTGTTCAAAGACTTAAGACTTCTGCTTCTTAAGTAATTTA
This sequence comes from Chrysolophus pictus, assembly GCA_037305975.1. NCBI lineage: Eukaryota > Metazoa > Chordata > Aves > Galliformes > Phasianidae > Chrysolophus > Chrysolophus pictus. The sequence goes on along the minus strand of CM074577.1, from coordinate 43,600,398 downwards.
GTACTACTTTTAAAAACACAGGTTGTGTCATTATTGGCAAATTTGCAACCCAAATTGGGATCACAAACCATATGGAGAAGAGATTCACTCTATGTCTGTGTCAGGATACTTTAATTTACAATCTTCATGCTTGCTTTAACAAGGATGAAATAATTGGCTGTTTGAAAATTAGCGGTGAGTTGCTGTCTTTGTTTTCTGTGCCTGTGTCAATCATTACAAGATGTTGGGGAGTTATTTCTTGTTTTAGTAAGCGAGCACATTATGCACAGTATACTTGAGAGGCTTCAGAAGGTTGACAGTGTTATCTAATGTGCCTACTGTATTGGTATATTTGTGAAGTGAGTATTTTGTGCTGTTTGCGCATTTGCTTGTAAAGCAATGGGATGAAAAAGGACTCTCAAAAACTCCGTATCTTTGAGATACTTTCTGGAACTCGCTGTTAGTTTCCATGATTTTTCAGGCATGGAAGCCCAACTGCCATTTCTGCTGGCTGTTATGAGGTTTTTGAAACAATTTCTAGAAATATTTACATTATTTGAATAAAACCTGTGCTGCCTTCTTAATATGGCATCAGTTGGCACTGCAAAAAAAAAAAAAAAAAAGTCTTGCTTTCTCTTTCTCTGAGGTCCTCCAGCTTGTTTTGGTTTCTAGAAGTCGATATACAGAGCTGTGATACGGTTGTAGAAATAACAGAAGGGCAGAACTTTGTGGGAAGAGTCTGTTACAGTCCCTTTTACTTGACAAATGATTCATCTTTGTTCCATTCTGTTCACTGAAGTGTTCTTCTGCCATCAACTTCAGATCTAGTTCTGCAGTTGTGTTCAAGTGGACCAATGCCATGGAATAGCTATTTGCTCCCATTTTCTTTGCCTTGGCTGAGGAAGGCATTGGAAAGAATTTGTCTGGAACCCATTCAGTCAGGACAAGTTTCCTATGTTCTGCGACATTCTAGTGCATCATACTCTGGGCCATTTCACCTTTATTCTATCGTGCTGCCATGTTGGATTAATCTTGTAGATCAACAACCAAATGCTGTATCTTTTTATTTTTTAAATCTCTGTACTAATTTTGGGGGTGGACTTTCCACAAATTTTGGCAGGTGCACTGAAAAGTCATATTACAATCTTTTTATTATTCACTTAACACTGGCTCTTGATGTTCCCTTTCAGAAACACTGCAATGCTGCTTATTCTTGAATTCTTAACTCAGATGTATCACAGCTATAAAGTATACGTTTGATTTGCAGGGAAATTTGTAGCAACTGAAGTGGTCAAAAGGCTCATGAAGTAGCTTTCAAACAAAGTCAATAGGAATTGTTGACTTGACAGTCCTACAGATAAAGCAACTGGTCCAGGTGGGCTTGAAAACCCCACACTAACTCCTGATATTGAGGTAAGGGGTAGTTTCTTCCCAGTCTCGTTAATCAACCTCCTAAAAATCTGATGTAGAGGCGGTGTTGTGACTGCTTGTGGCTTGTATTTGCTGAGATATGAAACAGTTTGACATTTATGTAAAGTATTGAACTAGTAATTGCTTATATTGGGAAACATTTTTTAAACGATACAGATATGTTTCAGGTGAAAGCTTTGATACTCTGCAAATTTGTCCCTCAAGTCCCTGGCCATGGAGACTGGTCCTTTCTGCTTGCCTGGAACAACCTCTCCTGTTCTTCTGTGCTTGGATTCTTACTGAGCTTTTCTCAGCATCTGTTCCCCTGCTGCCTTTTATTTTTTTTGCCCAGTTCTTGGAGAAGTGATTCTTTTTTTTTTTTTTTTTCCCTCAAGGCTTACATTATTACCTTCCATAAAATATGGGTCTGACAGTTCTGCTTCCCAGGAAATATGAATTTGGGATGATGTGGGATATTTATCCTGGTGGTTAGAGGAGAGTGTGGAGACTTCAGTGCAATTGACAGCTCCTGTTAAAAAGGAAATTTACTTTGTGAGGGAAGATTTTTCTTCCACAGTTTGAGCTTTTCCCTACCATATGGTTAGGTAGGAATAGTTTGCCAAATGTGTGATAGTTACATAAAACATGCAACATATGACAGATACAGAAAGGATTGTAATAAATGACTTCTTTGCACTTCTGCCCTGAAAAAAACTAAACAAAATGTTAATACAAAGCCCATCAGATTTTCTTTTTCTCTTTGGGGATCCTTTATCATAGTGTGGAAACTCTGGCTATGAGCATAGGCTAACAATGGCCGGATCTGTTTGAGAGCTTTCTACTAGGCCAGGGTCAGGTACAATGCTATTTCAAACAGCAGATTTCTTTTTTTCTTTTTTTTTTTTTTAAATGTAATTTGTTATTAATACTTCTGGGAAATTATGGCCTATACCTCATGTCCATTTTCAGTTCTGCATCTTCTGTAATCCAGAGACACCAGACACTGCTTGAAGTACTCAGATTTTTGTCTCCTATCCCCTTTTTCTCTTTCCTGTTTTTAAAGCTGTATTAGTTTTCTGAAGGATAAAGTCAAGTTAAAAAAAAAAAAAAAAAGTAGTATTTAGGAACTGGGGATTACTTTGCTTCACTGGAAATATTTAGCCAGGTTGATGGTTTGGAAATATTTTCATGAGAGCTGCTTGAGCTGAAAGTTACTGAGAAAAGTTCCATAAAAATAACTGTGAACACCAATTTATGACAAAGTCATTTCTGGCAGCCTTCAGTTTAAAGAGAGTAAAAACTTTCCATAGCTGTAAGAAAGGAAGAATTATGGATCAAAGTGATCCAGAGTTTTTGGCAAGTTGAAAAAAAAGAAACAAAGAAAAAAAGAAAAAAATAGCATTTATATTCCCCCCCCCCCCCCCCTCCGCAGTGAGTAGTTCCTTTCATTCAACTTTTCTTCCATATCCTTTATAAGAATGACATGGAGGAACAGAGGATGGGAAGGAGACACTTATTTCTGTTTAAAATTGGTTCCGCAGTGTGGAAATTTGGCAGCACACGTGGAAACTAAGCAAAACTGTCTGCAGAACTCTCTGCTTCTCCATCTAATGAAACTAACAAGCAGGCTCAAATAAAGAGAGGTTGTAATGACGATGCCATCTTTTGTTGAATTTTTTGGTAATGTTGCTTCCTTGGTCTATCAGCTTGTTGGAAAATCAGTTGTCTGGTGTGAGATGTAATGTAAATAGAGGATGCTAGTGATTGTCTGTGCCCTGTGCTCTGCAGAGCTCCAGGCCACGTGCCAGTGAATGTGACCGAACTAGGTACAAGGAGCCTGAAAGGCATAGTATTAAAGGTGCTGAGGGTCTTACAGGTGCATGAATGAGTGGGGTACTTTTATGTAAGGAGTCCTTGCAGATTTCAGATGAAATCTGAAATGAATCTCAACTCTACGCAAGTCAGATCTTTTTAGCATTCTGGTAGGAATACCCACGCTCTCAGTGACGTGCCAGCAGGAGACAGATAGGATGGGAGGTCACAAGGACGCGGTTCACTGTGCCAATAACTTAATGATCAGTAAAGATGAGCCAATGTGGGGATGGAAATGAATCTGTTAATTCGGTGAAGAGTAGTAGAAACTTAGGCAGGCACAAGAAGCCAGTCAAAAAGTGTTCCAGTGCTCTGCAGTTGCCAGCAGTCCCACGCATCTGCCAAACTGCAGTAGTTTTCTTGTGTCCTTACGTTTTGTTCCCAAGGTCAAAGACTGTTATAAAAATGATAAGGGTATTGTCTTCATGGAAAAGTTACAAGAGAAGTTGTTGTTACTGTGCCTTTCCTAAGTCTTAGTCATACATGAAACTCTATAGAAAGGGAGAGTTTAGTGGTACTTTGCATTCCCTGACTAGTTGGCTTTAAACTAAGGAAATGCCTGTGGATCTTTTTAAAAACAACCAAAAACCAAACAACAACAGCAAACACACTGTAAAATTATATTACTTTATTCCCTGCAGATTATTTGCTGCAGGAGGAGTCAGCTTTTCTGTTATGAAGGGAAGTGACACCTTCCAAACTTGGTGAAGCCTTTTGAGAGGAGTGAATATGCAAGTGGATAGGAAGATCTGGAAGCTATTCAGAGGCTTTTGACAGTATTCTGTAATGTAAGGAAGGTAAGCTGTGCATGAAGGAGGGTCACGCTATGGACTAATATGTTGTTTGAAAGTGGGAATAATAAGGATGAAATAAATGGTCCATTCCAGCATGTCACAGTATGGTTGGACTGGCTGGTGTACTCGACATCTAAAGGGGAAAGGGGCTTATTGGTGAAGAGAGGTACTTTGATGATGATATTTACTTGTTCATGATAGTAAGGTTGGCGTGAGCCATAAAAAATTGGAGGAATGCCTGACAAGACAATGTGGCCAGACAGTAGAATGGTAAATGGCAGGTAAAATTTAATGCACATAAATGGGAAGTGACCTACAGGGAGGAAAATAACTGCAGTTCTACTGAAAAGTGATGAGCTTTGGGCTGACTGTTAGCATTCATGAGTCAGTTATGAGATTTTTGATAAACAGCAGTGTAAAACCAACTCAGTGCTCTACGCTGATGAGAAAAACAAATCACGTTAGGCATTACTAATAAAGGAACAGAATAAAACAGACATTATCAATATTGCTGCTGTATAAATTCACTGCTCCCCAGAATCTTGAGTAATGTGCAGTTCCTGCCTCCTCAGCCCAGAAATGATACATTAGGCTGGGAAAAATTTGGAGAAAGCAGCAATTGTAAGAGATGCAGAAAAGCTTATGCACAAAATAAGTTGTGTCTCTTTATCCTGGGAAGAAGAAACATTGAAGTATTCTTGAGGTCCGTGTTATTGTAAGTGAGAGGGTGGACAGGGGTGGTTGTTCCCAAACAAAGAGAGGTGGATCTTGTTGATATGGTGTGCCAAGCAATATTGGGTTTGCTGGAAGTTTACTTTCTGACACTGTATGCTCCAAAAAGAAAAATCGACTTTTTTTTTCTGTAATTATATGTGCTATATAATGCATAGGTGCACTTTGAAATGTGTTTTCTCTGGTCTTCTGTAGTTTTTTGTTGTCTGTTATTTCCTGCTGCAGGTAACTGTCACAGGCCTATAAGGAAGAGTGAGATTAGCTCACTTGGCTGTATTAAATGACTTCACTGTAGTATAGAATTATTATAATCCTTTCTTTTAATGTGTGAAGAATCAGTTTTATTTTTTCTTTAGCTGCTCTGCTTCCTCAATTACTTCAGAGGATGCAGTGCCTTTAGCTGGATTTTAAAAACCAGTCATGGATTTAGTGTCTAGTAATTGTCTCTACCATTCCCTTTGTCCCTAAGAAATAACTCTCAGCATGTTTGAAAACGTCAGCTGTGCACATAGAAGTACTCTGATTTCTAATGGTGTGGTTTTGCTGAATCCTCGCTGAGGCTCTGTGCCCTCCTTGAGCATGCATCTGCTCATTAAAGGCAGTGGTGAGATTGTGCCATAGCCCCAGACATGGCTTCTTCCTTCCCAGCAAATTGCCAGCTTCTTCTCGAGTGGTCTTCCTTTAAACACTGCTGCTGAAGTATCAGGTCCCAGATTTGGGGCATAAAAACAATTGTTGGTTCATAGAAAGTTCTCTGACTCAGCATCTTCATCCTAACAGTATGGCTTGTTTTTCTTAGTATACCTTTCCTAGTTGTGGGGCTTAAGCCATGTGTTGGTGAAGCTGCATGTCTTCCACTGAAAGCAGAGGAATATTGAGAATGTGGAAATGTTTTGCTGCAGCTCCCTGTAACTCCCTCAGCTGGGTGAGCTTCTTCCAGAGGTGAGTCATGTTGGTAGCAACATATATTGTAATATACAGCATGTGCCAGTTTTGTGCTTGCTTTATGTGCTTTGTGCTTTTTTTTTTAACTCCTCCATCTGCAGTTTCTGCACTTAAAACGTTAACCGTCATCCATAGCTGCCTGCCAGGGACCATGGCCTGGCTTCTTGCTCAGGCTGTCACATCCTTGCTCTTTGTGCTTTGTCTAGCCTGGGGATTTTGATTTCCTGGACCAGCTGGAAAGCTGGAACATACATGCATCAGTGCCTGTTGCTCACTGAACCTTACCTAAGTTCTTTCACACAGCAGCTCTGCCACTGGTGTTTCCTCTCAGAGCAATGAGGCCTTCAGTCACTTTTATTCCAGTGGGCACTCTCTTCTAGGAAACTTCTCTCTTCATAGATTGACTTGCAGAGTAGTTTGTCCATAGAAAGAATCACAAAATGGTTTGGGTTGGAAGAGACCTCAGAGCCCACCCAGCCCACCCGTGCTGTGGGCAGGGCTGCCACCCAGCAGCTCAGCTGCCAAGGGCTCCATCCAACCTGCCCTTGAGCACCTCCAGGGATGGGCCCAAATTGTTTTCAGATGTGCAGTTTTTGGTGTGGTATTTTGGTGGACTTGTGTGAAATGTTTCTCTTCTGAAGTGAGAGCCCACTCTTGGGAAAGTTCTGAACACAGCTGCAGGGCAAGCGCAAATACCAAAGTTTAGTGGGAGCCCAGGTTTCCTGATGGTAACTTGTTGTGCTAACAGCAGATTCATTTGTTTCCTAATTAATCAGAAAGAGTGTTCTTTTTATTTCAGCCATCTGGAGGAGAGCATGTTGTTTAGCTTTTTGCTACTGCAAATTGGAGCTACACAGGAAAAAGGATGTTTCAACTTGTGTTTTTGGCTTGTTTTTCTAGGTTGAGTCAGTGCAGAGCACATTAAAACATACAGTAGTCAGCTGCAAAGTTCATCTCTCAAGGACTGTGAAAATGTAACTGAAATATTCTTCCCCAAAAGACAAGAAAATATCGACTGTTTAATTGCTTATTATTACTTCTTTTGTTCCATGAAATCAATTGTCAGATAAAAACGATGTTTCTTCAGCGAACTGCAGAACGGTTCTTGGATGCCGCATCTGTTAGTTTGCCACAGAGAACGCTGAACATTGCTTTTGCATTTCTTCTTCGGATTAACGTCGGAAGCATTTTGCGTGTCGCACAATTTGTTGAGCATGCCATTAGCTCGCTAGCTCCTCACTCGGATCTTAAAACATTGCATTCTGCTCTCCAGAAGCCGCTCCAGCTCAGCCTTCCTTTGGAAGCTGTACTGTTCGCATGGAATACTTTCCAAGGCGCAGACTGTCCCTATGTGATGTTTACTGTATTTTTGCCTTGCAGCCAGCAGATTTTAGTACAAACTTGCCTGGGGGTGGCCTTGTCCTATTTTCCTCTTAGATGGTTCTGGCATTTATAGAGCTTGGGAGATCGTGCTTCTGAATTTTCCAGTCTGAAGAGCCCGAGCCAAAACAGCAGGGGAGATAGCAAACCTGTACATTGTTTGGCTTACGGCAGCTGGGCCTGTTTTTCCTTTGACCTAAAGCAATGGCAGATTTTCTTGGGTTTGGTGTGGAGGAGGGGGAAATGAAGATGAGGAACGATGCGTGAGGAAAATTGCTTTCTCTCTTTGCTTTGGAAAAGCAGCTTTTTTTTTTTTTATTATTACCTCTGTTCCTCTTTTTGCATCTTTAAGTGCAAAGAAGCCTCAAGTTGATTTTTATATCGCAAGTAGGATTTTTTTTTTTGTTGGAAATTTACGAATAGCGATTACTGATAAGAGGGACTGTGCTTTGCTTTAATACTGCATTAGCATTTTGAGCAACAACCTCTTTTTTGTTGATGTACCATTGCGCCCGCAGAGTTGACTTTTTTGTAGAGGACTGGCTCCTCTGGGCTTGTTAGTGACGTTCAATAGCTTCCCACCACACTGTATTTTCTTTATGTCTTGGTCAGTGGGAAAAAAAGTCCCCAAAACAAACCTCTTGCCAATTAGTGCCCAAAGCCTCTGCTGGGGAATGAACTTTGCTGAATGAATGTGGGAAAATTGGAAATACCCTGCAGATGGTGGCTCAGAGAATATAGAACTTGTTTTCAGAGAGCCTTTGTTGTCTGTAAACACTTTCTCCTCAGTCTTCTCCTCTAAATGAGGCTTCCTGTGGAAATAGACCTCACTGTCTGCCTTTTACTTGTCCTGCTCTTACGTTTAGCAACAGATGTTTTGGTTAAGTTTTGCATTTGTGTAATAGTTATTTAGTTGTTCCGCAGAGTGATTTTATTCATGAAGGAATGCTTCTTCATGTGATTGTTTGATTCCCAAGCTTATGAATTCCAGGAGCGTAGGAAAGCTTCCTAAAAAAAAGTTGCTGAGAACAACAGCGTGTGGTGAACTTCACCACATGTGCGAAGCAGAATGCAGAGTTGTATTATTAAACGCTGGGGACTCATCCTGGTTAAGCTGGATCCAAAGCATCTTTACCAGCTTCACAGTGCAAATGCTTTTCCAGAGGGAGAATTTTCCCAATTGGCAACTATTGATAGTTTTCCTTTCTCGGTCTCCATCTGCAGTCACCTCTGAGTTCCTCAGAGACACGCACAAATGACATTCCTACCCATGGGGCGATGGACCCGTGCATGGGTGCGTAACCCGAAGAGTGGCAGAATACGGATGATCCAGACTCTGAATGAAAAACACTGGCAAGGGACTCTCATACTTCCATGAATATCCTCTGCTGTGTTTCCTATCACTCCTTGTCTTGGTTTTTTTTTTCAGTAAATGTAATGATTCCCATAGCCTGTCTACTGGTATTTAATACTTCTGCTGTTGTATGCAGGAACTTTAGTATATGCAGATTTCCTTTCCCATGCTGAACTCACTGAGGGAGGCTGTCATCGCTACTTATTAGTTTCTGTCTTCTTTCAGTGTTCTCAAGAACATCTTCCTTAAAGTTAAGCAGCAGATCTGGTCGATTCTCTGTTGATATTAATTGCTGCATAATGAAGTGCCCTTGAAAGTCAGTTATGTAAATGAGCAGCCTTGAGCTGGCCATAAGAACAATGCTGGCTTGGTCTTTAATTTAATAATTGGGGAATTGGAACATAAAGCAGATCTTTAAATCTGAAATTGGATAGAGTCATATTTTTATTAGCCAAATTCTAATTGTGTGAACCATGATTAATCATTGGTTTAAAATTCAGTTTAGGTTTACTTTGCATGCAGGCAAGTACTTCAGATACTGTTGTGTATTAGGAAGAACTTATGTTCAGTTGCCTTAGGTATTTTAGTTGATTATTTTGAAAAAAGTTGGTAATTTGTTGTAAAGACCAAGTAGTCTTTCTTGAAATACACTGCGCCTGTTTTCTTCCCTTCTTGCTTACCTTAGTTGTGATAGAAATTACAGTTCTTCCGTAAAAATTCCTTGTGTTTTTCCTGAAGACACATCATAGCTGAGCCTCTTGGCTTATTAGAAAGTCTGTGAATTTTAGACAGTAAAGGGCCGTTACATCATCCGGATCATTCTGTCAGCTCAGGTAAAGTTTATTCGTTACTGCATGCAATACCTGCATACTGGTGGATGCAGAGTTATTTGCAAATACAGCCTTGGCAGACCTCCTCTGGAATTCTGAACGGGTTTTCCAGCTAGACTTAGTCATTTTTTCCCAAATGTCTTGGCATAGCTGATCACTCAGGAGTGACATATGGTAGAAACATGCTCTGAGGGACAAGTCTCCCGGATGGCGCACAGCACCACACAAGATAGACAGATGGTGGCTTATTCAACCTTGGAAAAAGTTTAATCCTACATATTGGCAAGGCGGCCTGGGTACTGAGAGAGGCGCACACATGCCTGTGAAATCTGAGGCAAAGCTTTTGTGAATTTGCTTGCTGTTACTGCAAGAGCTAGAAGGATCGAGGTGGCTTTATACAGCGTAAATATCTGCAAAGCTGCATGTTCAGCGTGCTGTCAAGAAAAAGTGAAGTCCCTTAGAAACATGGAAATCCCAGAGTTGGCAGAAGACTGCAGAAGATAAAGTTTGCTGAAATTTCCACAGCTGTTTTTAGACTTCAGACATCTTTATTCAGAGTTATTGAGCGCTGAACCTAAGCGCCAATAGCTGTTTATTAAATGAAGTTTTGAATGGGAGGAAGGGTAATTCTGTGTTTTTCATGGGTTTTAGTTATGTCACTGTTGGTTTTGTAGAATGTATTAAAAGCACTTGACAGCACGGAAAACATAACCTTTCTTTTAGTTTAGCAATCTTAAGGAAATGTGAGTTCTGAAAGTTACAAATGCCCTGACAATAAATTTAAATTAATGGCAGAAAGTGCAAATAGTATGTTATAGTTCTGTGTAAAGAAGAACGTCAGGCCTGTCGCTTAAATATCTTTGTAATTAAGGCAGTGATCTCAAAGGGAAAAATGAACCCTTGGTATGTTCTGTAGAGATATTTAAGAAAGAACACAAGTCTGATTTGAAATCTTTCAGGAACTCCAGTAGTGATCGATCTTCTGAAGTCAGCACAGTGTTCTGTAGCAATTTTGAAAATGCTGACCCACTGAGAACAAGAAGGATTGTCTACCATCCGTGTTTTTCACTTTTTCCTGTAGGTCACGCTCAGTATTCACAACCAGAAGGAAGAGGAAGAATCTCCTGACTCCCTGGACATCAAGGATATCGCTATGTTACATTGGGTGAGTTTAAACTACACAAGACTTTTGTTTCTGAAACGCTTTTAGAAAGGTAAATACAATTCAGACAAACCAATCTTTTGTAGTAGGGGTATACTGTAGTCGCATTAATCTCATAACTTTTCTGCCTTATTGCAATGTGATCTTTTTGATATGTATTTTCTTGCAGTCATATATATGCATGTTTTGATGGTAGTTATTCATATACATAATTGTAACTAAACCTTACTACTAATTTTAGATAGTGGAAGATTTTGATTTATGAGTCCTGGGATATTCTGTGGAAATATATGGATCTCAAGGAAATCTCTCAGGTGAAAGACACGAGGAAGTGATTTGCTCAGAGTAGTCAGTGTATCAGTAATTATTTGCCTGAGGTGTGGAAGACCCAGTTAATATTACTGTTTTACCTACAAAAAATAAATCTTGAAAATGAGCCCCCTAGACACTGAATTGTTAAATCAGTTGGCTCTGAGTAACAAGTAGTGTAGTGTCAGAGCTTGAGAGACAGCTGCAGAGAGGGAAGAGAATAGTTCAGTAACCTGTTAGGATATGCATGAAAGAAATAAAAGACACCACATTCCTGCTTTCAGCTGAGGGTACTTTTGTATAATATGATGATATGCTTACTTTGAGTCAGATGAACATGAATATTCAGTCTTCCTGAGAACCTTTCAGGTACTTACTTTCTTGTTACTGTTTGTTTTGCTGTGCTTCTTTATGAGAAGTGGTGACCATATCATAGCTGAGCCCAAATGGTGGCCATAATTGCAGTAGAACTAGAGCAGTCTCCCTGATTTTATTTTTTGTCTTCCACAGCTATTTTAGCACTAAGACAGTATGAAGCTGAATAATTAAACTTTGTGCTGAAGTGCACAGTCAGCAAAATATGACAGATATCAGTATGTTCCCAGCCTAGACCCTGCTAAGTTTACTTAGAAACCACGCAGACGAAGTGAGCAGTTTGGTCGTCCATCCAGCCCCTTTTGGCACAGTTGTGGCCTGCTGTCACAGAGTGCCTGTAGGCCTTTCAAACATCATTTATTTGTGAAAGCTACAATCTGATGAGATGATTAACATTCTGCAGATCCACAGCTGACACCTTTTTGACCCAGATCTGAAGTTCAGACTTAGAAGTACCTGAATCCCTTGGAATTTTAAGCTGTGCTTCATGGATTTGCTGTTTCTATAAATTTATAGGCTAAACATGATCATATCACTGTTGAATTGCTGAACATCAGTGTGTGTGAACGGGCCATCTGCTGTCAGGGCTGAGTCTTGCGTCTCCACCCAGTGACAGCAGAGGTCATTAAACCATGGTGACTCTCGCTCGGGTGGGAGTGGTTTGAGGTAATATGGCTGTGTGGGGGAAAAAAAAAAAAGCATACATCAGATCTCATTGTTCTTCATCCTGTAGTAATATGACATGTGGAGGACTAAAGTGGAGAAGGGCGGAGCTTGGAATAGGAGACTGGATTCTCACAGATATGTAAAAGGTTTGGATGTGTGAGAGGAACGAAAGCTGAATTTTGTAGTAGGGGTTTTGAGTTAATTATGAGAACAGATGAAGCATGGAAAAACTGTCTATGTAGGAGAGAAGCAGCCTTCAGGTTTTGGAAGGGAACCTGCATACAGTTGGACTTTTTTAAAGGGTTCTGATCCTTAAGTCACTGAGTGGCAGAGTAACTGAGATATAAAATGTGTACACTCTCATTTTGTCAAGATTTGTGTATCTTGTGCTTTTCATAATTGGAGAGTGAATGTTGTTTTTTTTTGTTTGTTTTAACTTTTTTTTTAACTCCTTCAAAACTTCTGTGTGTTTTGCTTCAGCCACTGAATATCCTAGAAATGCAGAATACCCACTGGCTGACCTTTGTGTTCAACTGGCTGTGAAGTTTGGGCAGGATGTGGGGTTAATGCTAGCCAGGGAATCCCATGCCACCTTGCTCTGCCAGGACTGCTGCTTTGGAGATGTGGTAATCAATAGGAAAAAGTGGAATGCAGAAAATAAGAAAAAGATATGGTGGGGACATAACTGATCCAAAATGAAGGAAACTCAGAAGATGGTTAGGACAGGACACAACAATTCTACCATGCTAGTTCCTGCTACCTGCTGTGGGGCTCTTGAGAGAGCCACTGCAGTCAAGGTTGTGTTCAAACTTTTCAATCAGGACTAAACTGTTTTGCTGCGTGCCTTGAGGAATACCTATAGTCTTTATTGCAGCTGATTCTAAAATGTGTTTTTAAGTGGTGTAGCCAAACGGGGAAGGAACAACTTAAAAACCCTCTTTCAGTGAGTAACCTGGTGGTGGTAAGTGTGAAGTTGTGATTGTCATCTTTATCTTTTTCTTTCCTTCTTGAGAGGTGTTTGGAGATGTTATTTCCTAATTTAGGACTTAATCCCTTCCCCTCCCCATCTCCAGCCCTGAATCCATCTGAAACCCTAGGCTGCGCTGTGCACTTGAAGTGATGTGCCTGAGAGTCCTAAATTCAGGTAAAGCTGAAAATGGCTGCAATCACTTTTATGCTTTCTATTCATCCCTCTTTGTTCCTTCTCCCTCCCTGTTCCCCTTGTGCTCGCTTGCTCTCTCTTTAGTTTAACACAGTTGAACAGCAGTGAAGTGTAAAATGTGCTTTTGCCAAGGTCAGTTTCTTGTGATTACTCGCCTGTGGCAACTTATGCCAGTTGCAACAGACTGAGTCTCAGCAGTCCACAAAGTCACACTGGTGCTTATGCAGAGGACACCCAGTGTAGGTTATAGTAAGTATAGTTTGGAATAGCTTGCAATGCTGCTGAATTTTAGCAGCTTTATTTAACTCTTCTCATCCAGATTGTGCATATTTCATGGTTTGGAGTCTGTTCCACAAAGCAATAGATTGTCATCTTCTCCAGGACCCTTGAAGAGGAAGTTCATGTTGTTAGAGGATGGTTGTTTTCTTACAGTGAGTTGCCTGACTTTCAGGAAGTATTCATTGGAGAAGATACAATAAAGAATCACTGACACACTGCATTTTCTAAATGTTTTATATATATATAAATTCTATTTGCTGGCTCTTGGAGAAAGTCGTATCAAATTCTGCTCTATTTAAATTGATAAAAGACAGAAGAGAAAATACATATCTATATAGGAAGAAGCATTACTGAAAAATGTAAGAAGGCTTAAAATGAGAACTGAGAAGACAGTGATACAGTCTTTATTCCCCCTTTGAAAATGTTGCATACACTCAGAGAATTTTTTTTTACTAGAACCTAATAAAGAATTTGCCTGCTGTGACAGAGGAAGGAGCATGAGATGCATGAACATCTGTTTTAGGAAATGTGAATTGTTGAATCCCCTTGTGTTGTGCATACTGAATTGGGTACCACTAGGTAAGAGGTACCTCCTTTTTCATTCCCCTTTCTGACATTTGAGTAAACATAACATCTAAAATGTTATGTTTAGAACAGAAAAGCATGAACTTGCTCTGTTAGTTTGCTCATTTGTGTTATTGTTGACCATGATATTTTTCATTCTCAAGTCTGTACTTCCATAAGAAGCACTTAGCTCTTGAGCTTTCTGATGCTGATTTTTGAGATTACCTGTCCATCACTCCTGATTACTAGAGAGGGGAAAAAATAATCTAGATGATCAACTGAAAGGCTGGCGCTGAACTTCAGAGGCCTTTGAAATTCAGTTAAGTGCAGAATTTCATTGCATAAAATTGATTATTTGTTTGATTCATTTTGAAGCTATGTTTTGCTATATTAAACACTACTCTCTCGCATTTGGCTTTGGAATGATTCTTGGACACGAGTAAAATACTGAGTCAGCAACTGAATATTGATCTTGTGGACCCCTGTGCACAAGAATGTTCCTGTTAAGCTCATTGAAACCCTCACAAAGAAAGACGAGGACTGAGAAGTCTTTTGAAACACTTTAAGAAGGGTTCGTCATGTATCTTCTGTTTAGCCTTGCTGTCAGGCTTGCACAAAGCATTTTTTGAGGCAGATGCTACTTGTTGCTTTTTTTGCACAAGTGGAAGACAATGGAATTAATCTTTTGTTGCAAGTATGTTTTGGACTGAAATTTGCTTATCTGTTTTTGTTGCTGTTCCGTCCCGTATTCCTTTGCTTTTGATAACATTTATATTGGCTCAGCTCTTATGGAAGAATATGTTTTGGTAGCTCTGTTCAGACTTCATGAAGGCTGGGCTGTCTGCTTAACTTGTCTTAAAGCTGGAAATTCGTGGTGGAAATGGGCAGTGTTTTGTGTGACTGCTGTACAGGCATGTAGCCCTCGCCGTGATGCATGCTGTCTTCCACTTGTTTCAGAGAGAAAATGGAAACAAGTGCTTCCCTTAGGAAGAAACTGGCAGCAGAGAAGCGCAGCTGGTCGGTCTTCAGTCAGCTGAGCAGTGGACAAAAGGGTGCTCTTGGTTGCAGTGAAATAGACCAGCTTCATTGTCTGTGCTCACCAGAATTTATCCCATTCATTTAGTTTAATCTTAAGGAACATGAGAAAAGGAAAGAACTACTCAGAAGGTTTTTTGGAACGTTCCTTAAGATGTTCCTGCAGTGGGCTGCTAATATCCCCTCTTATCATTCAGTTCATGTTTGGTTATAGGGGAATATCTGAGAACTTGAAGCTGGGTAAAGAGAGATCAAGGAATTTAGAGAAAGCATTCTCAGGTTCTGTTTGGAAGATGTTTTTTTCCAAAGAAAGACCTGCGGAATGGTTATGATCAGTACGTACTTGCAAGATGAAAGGGAAAGCAGGTGGTAAATTGTGTTTTCTTATTTCCCATTTTAATGGTAAGATTATTTTGAAGCTTCTAATGGCTTTTAATAAATGCTGACTTACTCATTCCAGTTATGACAAGGCAACATCGTTCTGATAGTTTCCTTCTTGTCAGATGGGCGAAGTGCAAGGACTGAATGAACGCAGGAGACAGGATTGCTTATGGTTTGTTACAGATTTGACACCTGAATCACCACAAGGACTGGGGCAGTCTATAGTGTGACTTCAGCCCCCACGTGGGAAATACTGGCTGATAATTTCCTGCCTCATGGCTGTGTGTGAAGATTAACTCCACAGAAGTGAAGTATTATTGATAAACGGCTCTTCTTGATATGTCACTTACTTGTTCCTAGCAGTGACACTGGTAATATATTGCTCCTGAGAGGAATGTAAGTGAGCGCGTAAAACAAAAGAGACACATTTAAGTAATTTTATCATCCTTCATGAGAGCGTGTGTGTTCGGTAGTGTCCATGTTAGTACTTACTGTTCTGATGATTTTCAGCTGTTAGAGAAGAAGTGCCTCCGAGTGAGAAGGAAGACGGCAAGGTCATGCACTGCAGTGCTTGGTAATCTTTCTTTAACACAGCACATATTTTAAATCCAGCTACATTGTAGAAGTTGAATCTCGTTGCATGTTTTCTGCAGTACAAGTGTGATGTAGGATTAAGTTGTGAAGTGTTAACAGCAACGTGGCTATTTTCTTTTTTAATTCTTTCAATTTTTATATCACAGTTAAAGAGGCAAAATACTTTGGCAGTCCGTTCCCAGCATCAGAACTGTCATTTGCTCTGTGATGGGAGATGTGGGAAAACAAGCATTGCTTTGCATTTCTTTCAGTGGTCAACCTGAAGTGTATGACTGAACAAGGTCATAACAGTTTGCAAGGACTTTCAAATGCTTCTGTTATTTTATTAGCTGCTTGATGAAAAAACCCTCTGGATCTTTTTTTTGTTTGTTTCTTTATAGGTTTGGACTTCTGTATTTAATCTAGTATAAATTTAAAAAATAATGTTGTGGTAAATATCCTTTGGGTTTAAATTGGAATTGCTTCGCAGATCTTCTACTTTTGGATGTGGTTTGGAAGGAAAGAAATGTGATGAATTTGAAGGGCAGAGGAAGGGAATGCACTTGAAAACCTGATTTGCTGCAGAAGCTCAGGCACAGAGGTCATTTTTGATATGGTGCTGAGTATCTGAGCTGTTGTCTGAAAGGAGCAGCGGTGAACTCTTTCTTATACACATTGGTTACTGTACTCTGGGATCATTGCACTGAGATTTATTTCAGTGTTTAATAATTTATCCAGATGTTAAATTTGGGGAAAACAAACAAAGAAATTTAGCAGCTTTACTAAATCTCAACTGTTTTTAGAAATCTGTGTTCTCTTAATGTACTGGTAGTGACTGAGCTGTGCCTTAATGAGACTTCTGTTGTGCTTTCAGCCAGGGGTCTCATTGCTTTGCCCCCGCAGTTGACATGAGAGTTTGCTCTGCAGCTGCTCTGAAGACAGCCCAGGAATGTGGTGTGACATCTCAGTGTCCTCTGCAGGGCTCCCTGCCTGCAGGAGCTGCTGAAGGTGACTGCTGGTGGTTTGCAACCGTTGTGGCAAACACATGGAACAGCACTATCCAGATCTGAAAATAAAATACTTAATTTATGATCTGTTTTACATATTGTGTTTTAAATGTTTCTATCCTATTTTATTGATGGAGCTTTTTCTCTCTCAAGTATTAAACCTGAAGCAATGACTTATGGATCACTCTCATTGTCGCACTTACAGACTAACTTGACTCATCAGTGATTTTTCTTCTGGCATGATTTGAGGGAAATGCCAATTGTTGTTTTTATTTTTTTGTGGTTTCTAATAGCTATTGACTTTTGAAGAAAGGCAAAGAAGAAGAGAGGCCAGCTAAGCAGCTGATTTTATTTAGGTTTGTGCTTTTGAGGAGACTCATCATGCAATAAAATATCGTACGGTTGCATAAGGGAGCCTGTAAGATGCAGGTCTCTGATTTTTTAGTGTCAGACAAGGATGGTAACAAGTGGGTCCAAGAGCTTCTCATTCCTTTCCTGTTCTTTTCAGTAGTTTTCCAGATGTATAAGATTAGGAAAAAATTCATATGTGGAGAACTCTTGCAGATAAACCCCAGAAGATGAAGCTTTTGTGTTTTTGTTTTCTTTTTAGGTTTTCTGTACTCACTGTCTAGTGACATGTATTTGTAAACTCATTACATGGTCATGTGACTTCTGCTGTACTTTATAATCCTTATTCTATTGGGTAACATTAATTTTAATGTTACACTTATCTTGTAGTATCACCAAATGGACAACGTTGTTCAGTGCTTGTGTTGGAGGAGCTTGTAAAGCACCACTGAGGTTGGGCTTTGCTTTTCAAGTTTACACTTTTATAATAACCTAGAATTACCCCATTAAAGCACTGTCAAAAGTTTTTCTTATTACTAGGAGCAACCGTATACCTATTTCTGTGTTACTGATTCATACTGATTTTATTCTTGTCTCCAAGATCTAAATACTTCTATGTCTTTTGACAAAAGTATAGAAGCTTTTAGCTAAGCTTCTTAAAACCTCAGTTTGTTTTTGTGCATTCATTAGCCCTGATGGCTGAAATCTTTCAAATCAAACAGATTAAAGTATTTATTGTTTGTATTACATAATCGCTCCTTCTCACTGTATGTTCATTGTCAGGACTTGACTAAAGGGATTTGTTTCATGCAGTGCAAAACATCCTTCCCAATTATCTCTAAGGACAACACAACTAGATCTGTCAGCTGTACAGCGATGGAGTTATACGAGCTATTTCCTTCAGAAATTAATACTTTTTTTTTTTTTTCCACATGTGAGGACTCAGAATCCATGCCTTCGCTCCCTTACCAATTAGTAGGTACTTTTAGTTAACTGAAGCATTTGAAAAAAGTCAGTTTACGTCATTTATGATGTAGAAGTTGGTAGAGCAGCTAGAGAAGAGAGAAATGTGATGTGCAGGATTTGTGCATGCACAGGTGATGGGCAGATGAGTCTGTCCAGGGTAAGATACACAGATCTCTCTGCAGGGAGGTTAGAAGCCGGACTGCTCCGCTGCATCCTGTTGGCATGTGGTCTTTTATCTATGGGGAGTGAAACTCCCTTGGTTCTCATGCAGGTAAATAGGCTTCTTAAATTACTGATATTATTCTGAGCTAAATATTTTTTTCCAGTTTCACCATGAGTGGAAAAACTTTTTTTCCAGGGAAGAAACAGGATTGAATGACATCAGTGACAGTAATATTTATCATAGGACTTTTCACTGAGGAGTAATCTGTGACATGAACGGCTCTCGCTTTGGGTGATTTTTGCCTCGTCTCAAACTGACCAAACAGCAGTCCTTAATTCCAAAAGTAAAGGAAAATTCGCTCTCAAATTCTTCATGTCTGTTCTCAGCCGGAGTCATCCAGTTTTGTTGATAATGATGTCATCTGTTGCATAACCCGAGAATAGGGAGCCTGCTGCTGCAGCATCCTCCTTTCTTGGCTCTGCTGGGAGGCTTCAAAGGGAGACTGTGTGCGTGAGGCGACTGCTCTACCAGCAAGACCAGGGCATCCAGGCATATGGTTAGAAATGGAAAACAACAACACAAAGGAGCAGTGACCACACAGTTGAGGTCTTTCAAGCTATTTTGAAGTTCAGGATAATTATTTCAAATTTTATACAGCTGAAGAAGATCAGAGAATTCCCTAAGATTTGATTCTGTAGCTACTGGGTATGAGAAAGTTTTTGAGAATGTATGTTTTGAAAATTTTAGGCACAGTTTAATTAAGTGTGATTTTTGTGTTGCATCCTGTTGCTTTCTTGGCTATTTTCTATAAAGTTTGCAATTTTTTTTTTTTTTTTTTTAACATGAAATCAGTAGAAAAATTACTTCAAAAGTAAGAAAAGAATTGTAAGAAAGCTTTTAGTAATAGTTTTTTCTGAAGGTTGGACAGATGTTTCAAGACTGTAGTTGGGAAAATTACTGATTTTTTAAAAAATATTTATTTTCACATTAAATAGAAAGAATTTCTCCTAATTGTATCCCCAGGCAGTCTGCATGAAGTTGCCTAGTGTTTCAGGAGATACCTAATTTAACACCATCTACCATTTCATTAATCAAAATTTCTTTATCCCTTGTGCTTTAAGTATATTGTACATTATGATTCAGTACGTGCTTCTATGCATCATCTTTTTCAACATCAAATGTTCTGTTTTTCCATTTCAGAATATTTTTCGTCAATGGCATAAGAAAAATCTTATTACTTACCTGTGCTGATTTGGCACTGTTCTAGCCCATATTCTTATTGTTCCTATCGTTTACTGTAATAATAGCTTCCATTTGCCGTTAAAGGAAGATGGTGTTAGCTTGATTTTTTTTGTAGGCATCTACTATACAGGTGAGGCAGGGGGGAAGGTGGAGTTGAGTGAGCTTACTCTCCGTGCTGGTGCTCTGTTAAGCCCTCTGTGATGAGGTGGTTCTCATGGCATTGCCATGCCTTCTCCTCTTGCAGCAGTTTGCTGGTTGGCATCTCTGCAGTGTTTCTCATAGAGAATCACAGAATCACCAAGATTGAAAAAGACTTCCAAGATCATCCAGTCCAACTGTCCACTGATCACCAATATTTCCCACTAAACCACGTCCCTGAGTACAACAGCTGAACACCTCCTGTTCAGCCTGTGACTCCATCACCTCCCTGGGCAGCCTGTTCCAGCACCTGACTGCTCTTTCAGAGAAGATTTTCCTGACATCTCACCTGATAGTTACAGTGTGATTACTTTTGATGGATGTGTACTGAAGTGTTGCACTCTGATAAAGTTTAAAGCGCTCTTCTCAAGCCTCCCAAATCTTTGTTATTGTTTAAGTAGAATTTTGAACTGTGGAGTCAGACACACTCCTCCTTTCCTGTTTCTTCCTCTTTCTTTTATGAGCCTTATAGTATACATTTTCAGTATTATGTTCTAATGATTGTTTGTTTTGATGACTACAGGAGGAAGGCATGATGGGGTTTCTGCTTGCTTTCTTGGACTGATTTGCTCTCTGTGGTGATGCCTGGTTCCTTCACTGGTTCCTCCTGGTGTGGGCAGGAAGGATGCTCTGTCAGGCCAGACTCCTCTGAGACCTCAACTGCTGAACTCTATGAACATGAGCAGCCTGTGTGCTTTCAAAGATGTCTTAGTCAAATTCAGAATCTTGAGGATTACAGAAGGTATTTTCTTTTATGCAAAACTACACCAGACCCTTTCTTGGAAACAGTGATCTTGGGAGGCTTTTCTTTATCAAGTCTGCCTTTTTACTGAGAGCCAAACAGTATTTTTCTTAGTCCCCTTTCATGGAACAGCTGGCTGAAATTAAAATACTTTAAAAATTAAGACTAATGTGTAAGTTCAACATTAAAAAAATTAGATTAATTTTTAAAGCTTAGTAGAGTTAGAGATAACTTCAGAGATGGACAGTGCTGCTCTGATCTCTAATTGTAAGGCTGGGGGACAGCTGAGAATGTTTTTTACCATCCATGTGCAAGTTAGAATATAAAGCTCACTAAGGCTAATTGTAGGTAAAGATTAAATGATCTTTAGTTTCTTGGATCTTTTTGAGGTGAAATTCTGCCTACGCTGAAGTGTGTGAAAATTTAATGGACAAGCAGAAGAATGGCTTGGGTTGAAAGGGACCTTAAAGATCAGCCAGTTCCAACCCCCTGCCACAACCAGGGTTGCCACTCACTAGATGTTGGGGGTCTTCTGTACTCTTCTCTAGGTTTCTTCTTCTTAGATAGGAACTTTATCGGAGAATGCTTTAAATCTTCCTTATGCTGCTTGAGTCCTTAACAGGGAGACAGCATGTTATGTAAATGTGGTTTTCTTCTTTATGCTCTTTACTATATTGGCTTGTTGTGCACGAGTTGGATTTACCAGCTATTGTGACGTTGTTCTTTCCTGTTCCGAGCTTTGGAATCCCACCTGCCTTGTAGTTTTAAACCTAGGCTTACTAATTCTGTTGCATTGCGCCACTCAGTTACTGTTGTGTGTATAATAAAATAATAGTGTACAATCATTTTCCTTTGATTGTTTGTCCCTTGGTTTAAGTAAGCAGTGGTTTTACTTCTTCACTAAGCAGCACAGTCCTTTCACAATATATTTTTGAGCTGCTGTATAGTTTCCCTGAAACCTTGCAAACAGCCATCTACCTAGCTCTTAATATGAGGGCAGTTTCTTGAAGGCACCACTGGAAAAATCAAGTATATATTTATCTCATTGGAGAAGCCCTATCACCAATTTACTGGTTGTTGTTGTAATGCTGTTAGGCACTGTTAAATTGCCGTTTTATCTTTTTTTATTTCTATCTCTCATTTTCCTACTAGAAAAACAGATCCATGGCAGTAAGCTGCATGTGCTTCCTGGAGCCTCCTCTTCTGCTCTTTTTGGGTCATTGAATTCTCTGCTTTTGAGAGCCTTTTGTACTCTATTTTTGTGTGGAGGGTATTTTTGACAGGGACTCAATACTCAAATTGCTGTTTTAGTTACTATGGAGAAGCTTTCCCACAGGAAGGCTTCTGCTGTGTTTTATGAAGATGGTCAAACGCTGAATTTGTCCAACTTCCTCATAACTTGCAGTTAAGAAGTTCATTTTGTAACAGTTGTCTTCAGGCTAAAAATTCCTTTGGCTCATGTGCTTCCTTTTAGGCTTTGCAATCTGTGGTGTCCTAATGAAAAAAATGAGAAGCAGGATGGAAAAAGTAGTATATCCTGCCTATCTCAAGAGAAATGAATGTGCTATTTTATGCCTCTCTTGGAAATGAGTTTATTTGGGGTTTCTGGTGTGCACTGAGGTATGTCTGCTGATTCCTCCGCTTGTTGGTGGGGCTTCTGTTGAGAGGTCGGTATCATGTTGTGGGGTGCTAGATTGTGGTGTTCTCCCTTATGTCCCGGAACAGGAGTCCTTTAAATGTTTATTTCTATGTGGAACACATCCTGGGTCTGATGCTGAGTGACAGCAACGCATATGCTTTGATTCATATGTTGGACTTTTTTTCTGGTACCTTCTGTAGTTTTTCTTTGTATCTGGTGCATTGAATACCACTTAAAGAGCTAGCTGCATTAAGTATAGTTCAAAGTGGCAGCAAACCATGTGAAACTGAGAACTTTACCCAGAAATAGATTGTGAAAGGTTCTGAATGCATTTTATTTTCATCTGCTCTGTTAGTGTCTTTGCTGATTGAACGCTTACTCTTAAGCCCACTGTTCTCAGGCTGGTGAGGTCGTGTGATTTTTTTTATTATTTTTTTTAGCTCTCGCCTCCTCCAGTGATAGGAAGGCAATACTGGATCCTTTGAAGGGCCCCAAGATTTGATAGCATTGTGCTGCAGTGCAGGCTTTCATACCAGTCCTGTGCAGTCCACTGTGATGTGAAGGGTAGGAGCTTTTTTTCTCATCCTTTTATTTCTTTCAAATCACCTGTTAAATACCCGAGAGTGAACAGACTTTGGGGAAAAAGTTTTCCACATAATAAGAAAAGTTGGAGGAAAGGATGTTCAGAGAGGAAAGAATTTTCTAGGTTATGCTTAGAAGGATTATTCGGGTACAGAAAAGACTTCATAACATGGGGTTAAGCCTCAACATCTCTTTAAACTCCTATCTGAACTTTCATCATTTGTCTGTAAATAGAGGTATTACAAAGGCCTTTTAGCTAGCTGGTGTCAGAATCTGAACACATAGGAGATGCTTTCTGGTTCTGTTTTTTTCAAGGCATCGTACGGGATGAGGAGGGAGTATGCTTCTATAGCAGGCTTCAAGGCTTCAAAAATTGGAGAAGTAACAATGTTAGTGGATAACCTGTGTGAGGAGAGAGACCTTAAAACTCCCTTGTCTGAGGTCACGCTGCAGCTAATTTTCAAGTGTTGAGAGTTAAAACCAATGATTTTTTTCTGCCTCCTGACCTTCCTAGCTGTAAAAACATAAATGTAGTTCTTTCAGAATTTCAATACTGAAATCCTTAAGTTAAATCTGAAGGAGCTCTTAAGCTGCAGAGAAATTGTTTCCTGAGCAGATGACAAAAAAAGCCCTGAGGGCTATTGGGTTTTGTTTCTTCTTCCTCTTTTTGTGTGTCTCTCTCATTGAGCTTGGCATGACCAGGCCTGTGAACTCTTGCAGAGGATGAAGGCTGAGGTTTCTTCTGTATAACCAAGAGCAAGCTGACAGATAGACTCTGTCAAAGTGACAGTCACTGTGTATAAAAAATTGGTGATAGATGGAACAGATTTTGTCATTGAGTTTTGCCCAAATTGTGAACATTTCCAATTGCGTGACCTTTTCTTGTTTAATTAATGTAAATCTTAAGAGCTCAGGACAATTGTGATTGTGGAAGACAAACGTTGTTTAACTGCATTACAGAGCTTGATGCCTAAATTTGGTATGAGGTCTGGTGTTCACTGGAGGTTTACAGAAGTTAATTTAGTTCTTAAAGAACGGTCATCTTGAAAATCTAATGCATACGTAAGTTTCTAAAGTCATCAATATCTCTGGTATATTTGCTGCTTATTAAATCAACACTTGCATTAACATTGATGAAGGAAGCAGCAATTGGAATATGCATGGATGAAAAAAACATTTCCTGCAGTTGGCCCAGCAAATTCTAGTCTCTTTGAGTATTCAGACCCCAGAAAATACGTGTGAAAATGGAATTACTGATTCATGTTCTGGGAAGAGGAAAGGAGGAAAGGCAGCATGAGTATAATATTGGGGTTTTGTAATGCTTTGAACCATGAGTACCTCACTCTGTGCTCATTTAAAAAAAAAAAAAAAAAAAGTGATGAAGTTTCTATCTGTTTTGCATTATATTTGGAAATGCAGTTTATTTCCTTAGAATGCGGTGACTGCATGTTGATTGCAGACATGCTATAATAGTTTTGGTGTTATTGTCCTCATTTCTCTTCCTTTTATTGGAGTATGGAAAGATGCATGGTGAACTCTCCTAGTCATCACATAGTATGGAGTTCATGGCAGTAATGTCAGCTCCGGAGCAGACAGATTCTAGTGTATGGCAGCTGTAGTTGAGCACAGGGAAGGAGATAGGCACCTCTTATGCCTAATACCAGAATTAGTTCTACACAGCTCTGAGCAAGGAGGCTACCTGTTTCCCAACCCAAGGGACCTGCAGATGCCGAGCTGTTCTTGCCAGTCCATGAGGAAACTTCTTGCAGCCTGAGGAGCAGTCACCATCTCCACAGACAGCTGACACAGAGCAGGAGGGCTCACAGAGACCGAGGGCTGTGTCAGCTGGAGAAGTAGGAGTTTCAGGTCAGCACATGAGAACTATGATCTATTGGAAGTACACATGAGGTATCCTTACTTCCCTCCAAAAGTTGCATGGCAGTCTGACAATGGGCAATGTGACCCATTGTGTGTTGAATCAACAAACAATTAGGAGGGAGTTGTTCCTATGACACCTGCTTGTCTCCTGCAGCCCTCTTGGAGATGAACTGAGGAGAATGTTTCTTTTAGATCACAGCTGGAATATAAACACCATCTTCTTTTGTGCCCTTAGAGAGCTGTGTCAGGTTGCGTGCTGTATCTGAAACAACTGTTGGCTTCTTCTACCATCAGGAGATGCCAGTGGTTCTTCTCCCCTCTGCAAATTATTCTTGAATGTTTGTGATAATGTGGTTGAACAGGCAGCTGTGTGTGTTTCCTTTGTCTCTTTCTCTTTGAATCTCCTTCTTTCATCATTGGATTGGAGCTTGCTCTTCCTCAATCCCAGGGGCTTTGGTGGTGTCACTGAGAAAATGTCTCTGTCTCCCACATATGTTCATAGAATTGTTTGCATTGGAAGAGACCCTTAAGGGTCACCTAGTCCAACTCCGCTGCAGTGAACAGGGACACCTGCAGCAGAACAGGTTGCTCAGAGCCTCTCCAGCCTGACCTTGAGTGTCTCCAGGGATGGGGCATCCACCACTTTTCTGGGCAACCTTTCACATCTCAATTCACAAATTAAGAAGGGATTAGGTTCCACATCTTCCACCTCCTCCCTGGGCAAGATGTGCCAGTGCCTCACCACTCTTACTGCAAAAAAAAATTTCTTCCTTGTGTCTGGTCTGTGTTGTGCAGTTTCATGGCTTCCCTTGGTAGATCAGTTTCTATAGCAGCCAATTCTGTGAAGAGTAATAGAACTGTCTGCCAAGTAATTAATGATATGAAGGTGAGTAACTACATGAGGTTGTATTGACCCAAATGAATACGTGGACTGTTCCTCTGACCCTACAAAGTAAAGATTACCTGATGGTAGCTGGAGCTCTCTGAGGAACACACACTGTGCACATATTCTCTATCTAGTGCTCCTTCGGAGTTTTCAGTTGCACTTCTGCATCAGAAAGGAAGCCAGAGGCAGTCTGAGCATGCTCTGTCATATATGTCAGTGTTCTAAGCAAAAGGAAATGAGACATTTCTGCTTTCTTCTGAGATGAAAGCATTCTAGTCCTGAGCATTAGAATCTCTCACTCGTGCCACTGTGATATGTGTGTGGACTTGTGTCTGAAGAGCTCTTATTTCTAGAATGAGAACTTTTATGACAGTTTTCGTTCTGCAGAATTTGCACTCCCTTAGCAAAATGATTACAAAATTACTTGAAATAGTCTGCTTTAAATGCTGGGGAGGAGGTAGTGTTTAGTTTGTGAATTACAGATATCTTCTATGTTCTTTCAGAGAATTGCAGGTTGTTCAAGACAGCAGTCAGGACAGCTGCACTGAGCAAAGAGGATTGAAAACAGTGATTTTTGTTCGCCCATCCAGTGGCAAAACATCTTTCTGAAATGTTATGTAGCTCAAAGTGGTATGGACACTTTTCAGCTTGTAGGCCATCACTGCTTTTTCTATTCTATAAAGATGTTTATAAATAATTATATGTAGTTTTTATATTTTTATAAAACTTTATGGAAGAGTCAGAGACAATCCTGGTGGAAAAAGCTATTTGGATTTTATAACTGATTTGGAATGATATGCAAGTATTTGTATGGTCGTTATGCAATCAGGAGAAAAGAAATCCCAGGTCATTTTAGAAGAAGCTATTGCTGTCCAGTACTTCTTTTATTCTGCAAGTGACCTTGCATATACTTTATTTTGCTTTCCTGCAGTATTAACAAAACAGCATTTCTAGGATGTATTTTAATTTAATTGCACTCTTTTCTACTTAAAAGGGCTTAGCTATGGGAATATGTTTTGCACATTTTCTCATGACTCAGCATCATGTAGTTGAATCATTGCATTTCAAATGTGAAAAAGTCAGCAGCACTTAAGGGCCTCCTTCACTTAAGCAAGCTGGCCCACCTTTTTGTCTGAGTTAATACAGGATTTTTGAGTTTTAGAAAGTAAATCTTGCAAAGACTTCAGTAAGGAGTAAACCTTCAGGCCTGCAGCCTGATCGTTAGGCCTGGTGGTATCTCCTATAGGGCTGTATGAGGTCTCCCAGATGCAGGTTGTTCCCTCAATCACTACCACTAGATCCTCACTGCCTGCATATGAACAACAACTTTGTTCTGGCATTGGAAGTATTTTGAAAACATAACCTTTTTAATTATGACAAACAGATATTAGAAACAAATTTTCTGGTGTTCTCATGCAACTTCTTACACTGATCTTGGCAACATCTTCCTGCTTTGGGCTCCAGTACAAAATGGAAAATCCTGTAGCCTTCAGCTATTTCAAGAAGTAGATCCACACTTAGGGTGTGATTAGTAATTTATTCTTATCTCACAAA
The DNA here is from genome assembly GCA_037305975.1 of Chrysolophus pictus. NCBI lineage: Eukaryota > Metazoa > Chordata > Aves > Galliformes > Phasianidae > Chrysolophus > Chrysolophus pictus. The sequence goes on along the minus strand of CM074577.1, from coordinate 43,573,391 downwards.
CTAGTTATTTCGTTTTCATATTTTTGGCTTTATCCTTAATGATGTGGCTTTGTCAAGGCCTCATGAGGTTCTCCTTTCTAAGAAAAATTCACAAAACCTGGTATTTTGATTGCAATTTTATGTTTTTAGCACAATGTTCTTCATAGCAAAACACAACTTGATCGACTGTGGCTTAATGGTATAAGAGCTCTCTTTGAAATTAGGATTCTTTTAGAGTAGAAAGAATTAATGTGGCCTTCTGATGAAAAGGTGATCAAGCAGCAGTGAATTTTTCCCTTCCTTTCTTAAAAGATCGTGCACTTCCCTGATTTGTTCTTGATTTTTATCTTTCTGTTTTTTCTCAATTTCTGAAGATATGTTTCTGCTTATAAGTTGGACTTCACAGAGATATTCTTGTGTTATATTCAATTCAGTGCATATTCATTAGCCTATTTTGTTATTTGGAAGAATTTTAAGTTCTGCGAAGTTGTAAAAAGTCATCTGTGTTTGTTCTGAACTTAAAAGTTTTCATCACTGTCAACAACTGTCTTAATTTCAGGCAGCTCATGAGCTGAATGTGTTCATAGGAATAATGTGTATCTTCCGTGGTTTACATGTGCAGATAATGTTGTTCTCTATAAGAAACAGTGCAATTCTTTGAAGTAGACAATACTAACAGCAGTGCCAGTTACCACAAAAAAAAAGAGAATTTCTTCCATTGGAAGAGCCACAAAACCTTACCCTTCAAGCCTAATAAATGTCTAAGAAATAGATCAGTGAAATGGGAAATGTTTTTATATGCATATACACTGATGGATCTTGAATTATTACTGGAGCATTCAGTTAGGCTGCTGTCTAAAGTTACTTGGTTAGATGAACCATAATTATTAATCCCAAAGGATTTAATGCAGCAGTTGCTGTACTTATATGATAGTATTATCCTTTACCCCTTCTTTATTACCTTTAATATTGATTACATTTCCAATGATACTAAATCATTATAGCAGGCTTAGAGTCTAGATGCAGATTAAACTTCTAATTGATTTCATGTGATGTATGAATTGCAAAGTGTGTGGAAAGTAATATTTAAAAATACCTTTTCAGTAACATTGCAGTGACTGCATGGGATACTTTGCTGCTTGCCTGTTACTGAAAACGTGATTTTTTTGCCTTGAACGTGCAGTAAACTTTCTGAGGTGCATTCTGCCTGGGTATGATTCTATGAACATTAACGAAAGAATAACTGTGGAGCTGTAATAATTAAATCAAATTGCAGTGCTGGAGCATGCACCCAACGAATAATCACTTGATAGAGGCTTCCTGGCTCTGAGGAGGCTCTTTTAAGATACAGCTAGATAAATTTGAATGACCTAGCTTTTTCTTCTGCATTTCTGTTATAAAAACTTATTCTACCACCTGCTTTCTGGTTTTTATCTGTGCTTCCAATTTGTTTTCTTTTCCAAACAATTTCCTTTATTTTTTTTCTTAATGCCAAACTCAGTAATGCACTTTAGCATTTATTTTACTGTTCTCTTCAATCAAACCTTGGTGGTCAGGGCATGACTCTCTTTCTTTATTCAGCTACAGCAGTTGGGAAGCTCTTAGGAGCTCACTGAGCTTGTGTTTTCTAGGGAGGTATTTCAGGTCAAAACAGCCTTTACTATGCACCAGAGGTGTTTTATATTAACACTATTTATGGAAGAGTGACTGTGAGTAATAGCCTTGTGAGATGAGAAGTTTGTATTTAAGCATGACGTGTTTATTCTAAAATTGCTAATTATAAGTTTTGAAGATGAAATTAAATTGAGGTTCTAGAGAGATAAATGCTGAAAGTACAGGACTTTGGAGAAAGCTGCATTTATTTAGTTCCATTCAAATTTTCAGTCTCTTTTCTTAAAATAAGCACATCTCGTGCAAATTGAACTTCACATTTCAAAGCACTAACTGAAAGGATCTATGAATAATCCACCCTTTGATAGTACGTTAATATTTCACACTGAACTATTTACTAATTGCGAAACATTTTTTCTTTCTTTTGATAAAGTAAAATATTTGTGTGAGGTTTGATAGACTGCTGCCAAACATCCTGTCCTCAGATGAGCTGTGGTGGCATGAGATCAGTTTGATGGATTTTGCAGGTGCACATGGCTGGTTGGCAGCGGTTGCTGGGGTGGCTTCCATACGTATAGAAGCTGTGCTTTGTTTCTAGTCAGCCTTCTTCATTGCCACCATCTCATTAAAATGAAATCCAAACCTAATATTTTACATTCTAATACACCTAGAGTTATGTCTTGTTAATCAGAAAGTTTAAAGCTTGTATCTGTTTGGATTTTCTGGAAAACACTGCATCTTTCTCAGCCTTTTTTTTTTTTTTTTTTTTCTTTCCTTAAAAGTGATTCTAATTTAAAGAATTCATGTCCAACTTGCAGATCAAAGGCTATATAGAAGCACATTGCTATGTTACTACATACTAAGGGAAATATATCACAAGGAATTTATATTTAAAGGGAATTCTCATAAAAAGGGATTTATAGTTCTGGTGATCCTGGCTGGCAGGCAGTGAAAATTGCTTGTCGCCTGCATGAATTTAAGTGCGTTAAGTAGCTAAAATGCTAATTGGGAAGATAGAGAGGATGATCAGTTGTTTTTTTTTCTTTCAAGTTTTGAATATTCTGCTTTCTCTCTTTCTATATTGTGCCCTGTATTTATTCCTCTATTGATTGAAAGGTATTCTAGGATAGGTAGTAGAACAATAGGTTTGTACACCTTGCAGTATTGCCTAGCAGAAATTTTAATTCGTTCTTTAACATCACTGTTCAGATGATATGAAGTATATCTACCACCACAGAATATCCCAAGTTGGAGGGGACCCATAAGGATCATCAAGTCCAACTCCTGGCTCAGCATAGGATCACCCAAAAATCAAGCCATGTCTGTTTTCTTCTGCCATTCTTTCATTTTGTCATTCCTTGGTTGTTGTTCCCTGGTGTGCTTCAGTGTGCTAGAAAGAAAGCCTGGATTTAATACATTATAAATATTTTCATCAGTGCATGCTGTTACAGTTAGAAGGCATCAAGCCTAGCTATTTTTTAGTGAAGATACTCTTGTTACAAGTATTTTTTTCTGTTGATCTCTTTATCTGACACGTCATATGACGTCTTTCAGCCTTTTCCTGTTTCAGAGAGTACAAGACTCTTGTAGTAGTTTTGTGTTCAAGCCATTGAAGCCACCAGCTTTTTGACAGCTGTTGTTCTAAATCCTCCACAAATAAGGACAAAGTTGTTGCATCTTTTTCCAATCCAAAATACAGGAATTCTTTCAAATTTTTATAGGGCTTAAAAAAGGAGAACTGGAAGTACTGTGTTTGATCTTACCACTTTCCCTTCAGCTGTGGGAAATCTCAGTGTTCTGCTTTTCATAGTATTTTCCTAAAATTTTTTATCAACCCTGTTTCCTTGTGATATCCTGTACTTAATGTCCAACCATTGTTATTTTGCTTCTGGATGAGTAACTGCTCAGTTGTAAACACTGCAGACACAGCTTCAAGAAAATGCCATTTGTTTTTACAATGAGGTCTCTTTCTCTTTGATAAAATCATGATGAATTTAGTAAGAAGTGTATTATTTGATAAAACTTTTTTTTTTTTCCCCTGTTAATAAAAATATGTTGTTTGGAAAGTTGATAAGTAGCAAGAAGAAAACACAGTACAATTTCAAATATTGCCTGTTTTATTTAGGACTTCGTCAGTTTGTTGCATGCGTGGAGCTTGAAGCTCGACAGATGCAAGTCCTCCTGCTCAACTACAGACTGGAATTTGACTTTGCTGTTATCAAAGATTGGAAAAAATGGTGTATCTACTGTTGAACTTATAGTGCAAGCTAGCCCTAATTTCGTACTGTTTCGGCTAGTCAGCTTTTTGTAGGCAAAATTACTTCAATGTTAGCAGAAAAAGAGAAAGCATGTTGAAGAACTGAAGAAAAAAGCAAATAATTTCCTGAGCCTGACCTCACAGAGAAACCTGTTCCTTCCCCCAAGCTGACCATGATAAAATGCCATAAATTTTCTCCACATGTTCTGGCTGGGCCCAAGCAGACACTGCTGAAGATTTGAAGCCTGTAATAAGATACATTTCGTCCTGAGGAGTGGGACTGAATTTCACCTTGTTCTTCTCTGAATATTTTCTTTTGGCTAGACGTATGAGTTATATTTGTTTTATTTTTTTTCCCCACAGGATATCTGCTAGTGGAGAGTAACGTTGTTGGATGTACATTACAGCATTTAATTTTTTGGATCAATGATCCATAGCTCCTTCTGTTGGTGTTTTGGGGAGGGAATAGATCAGTGTTAGTGCCATGTCTTATATGTAAGATAAACTTCTTCATCACTTCGTGCTAAATCCTGAAGACAGATGCAGAACAAAGACAATGGAACATTAACTTACAATATTTATTTTGAAATTGATGTATATAGGTTAAAGTTTGTTCCTTTATGTAACATTAGCCAGAATTTTAGAATTTGAACATGATTCTTTGTGACTGCAGAATTGATGAGAATGTATTATACTGTGATACAGTGATGGAAGCAGCCTTTAAGAAAAGTTGGGCAACAGGAAGCTTTGTTAAAGAAATGTTTGTGTTGGTGAATTCTTAATGTGAGGCCTTTGTGAAGTGTAGCAAAGCTCCTGGGTTCCCCCTAACGCATATCCTTTTCAAAGTTGCATCCAAATCTGGAAGAGCAGATCCCAGTGGTAATTGCCAGGTCAAATTCGTTAGCCTAATGCTTAAGATAAGGAATCCCTCTTACCCTGCGTTTTCAAAGCAGTGAGCTGTGTGGTGTTGTGTGGGTAAGGATGAAAGCAGTCTCTGCAGGTTCAAGAGAAAAGACGACAACTGTGTGTTTCAGAAACTGGTGAAACCAGGTGGGCATTTGCACCAGTGCACAAGGGCTTGGAGGTGATAAGTAGCCCAAACTGCTGCTCAGTTGATACGTTTGTAAAACAGGAAACAGGAGAAGCTATTTTTGAATCTGCTTTAAAACATAACTTTCAGCTGTTTTTAATAATAACGAGTTAGCTCTGGCTAGTTTGATACCCCAAGCTACCAATCCAGAGTGGTTTGAGGCAGCTGTAGGCTGTGTGTGCAATCCAAGGCCTCCTGCCTTGCCTGGGAGATTGCCTTGAACTCTCATAGAGAAATCCCCTGCTCAGTCAACCAGGACTGGGTGTGCACCAGGAATACACTAGGGCAAAGCCAGTCAGATTAGGGAAGAAAAATCTCCTCTAGGCTGCTCTGACGTCTTTGTGTGACCTCGAATTGCTTCATCAGCTCTTTTTTTTTTTTTTTTTTTTTTTCCCTTCCTTTTTTTTGCTGGGTAGCATCTGTATGGGAAAGGTTATCTTACTCTTTGGACTGCATTCCCTCCCTTTGTATACTTGTGCTGATTGACTTCATTGGAGTTATTTCTGGCTGGTGCAGATGTAAGATGAGAGGCTTTGTTTCTGTTAACATTGCCCAAATACATGTTTGATCTCTTTAAACTTAAGTGTTCAGCCTCCACTGTCAAAGGTAGACCAATACAGATATTTTCTTAATGCTCAGCACAAGCAGGAAAAAGTCAAGATGATGAACTCTGGAACGTAAAGCTCTAAGCAGATCGAAGACTGATTTGCTAGTAGATAAGCTACTCTAGAATGAGTTTCTCCTTTATGAGGTTTGGTTTTACATACTCAATTTTTGGGTATGTAGAGGAGCTCCAGGATGTCAGGGAGAATGTCACAAAGTTGTTTCACGCTTAAAGCCTGTCCTACAAGGAAAGGCCATTGCAGTCTGGAGCGTTCCTCCTCAAGATACACTAATATGCTGTGAAAGTGCACACCATGCCTGGATGGGCCCACTGATAAAATGCTGCCTGGAGAGCTTGCAAAGTGCTAATGTGTCAAAGTGCCCACAAGCAGAGGGTGAATAATACTGCTTCTAAAGGTCACATCCGTTGAAGTTAGCTCATGTGCTTTTCTGGTGTGGAGCTGGATTGCGCTTGCTTTTTGTTGTCAGTAATCTCAAAATACATGGTTTAATTGGTAAAATCCATAGGGCTAAAAGTGTCTTAATTTAGACAGGCAGAAAGAAAAGCCAACATTGAAATGTTAGTCACCTTACGACTTGTTGAGTTGGTGTCGCTGTCCGATACCAGCTCTCACGTAATATAGTATTCCCCCAAATGTGTTACTATTTCTCGGAGTTTCTTTCTCCTTTATAACCTCTCTCTACCTTTTAGTGAGCAATTGCTGGTAGTTATTCAGAACCATTTACCAAGCAAAGTTAATAGCTATTCTCCAAAGAAACTGGACTTTTGGAATATTAGGAAACCCCCATAGCTATAATGCTACTTCGTTTGTTTGCTTGCTTTAATGCTCATCTTTCCCTTCTTTTTTCTGTTTGAAACATTCAGTCTTTCTTCTTTTTATAATTTTAATATTTAATGTCATTCATGAAGTGTTTTGAGAGTAGTTTATTATTTTTGTCAGTAACATTAAATAAAAAAATACACGTAACTGAAGTGTAACTTAAAGTAGCTTATCTATTACTGAGCTCTTGCAGATTTATTTGGGATGTGGTTATGCTGAAATATTTCTCATGAAACCTGTATACGTGCAACTTAAACATGTTAATGTAGCTCAAAAAAATCTTGAAATGACTTTGATTAGTGACAGAATCTGTCAGACTTGCCAGCTATTTTCAGTGTCTTGCTGGACATTCGTATTCATAGTAAGTACAGGACAAAAGGTTATCTCATTTGTACAGGCTGTGGCTGTCTGGGATGTGCAAACTGTTGTATTTTAAACTTGGTCATAACTCTAAGCTCGCTGTGATTTTTGCTGCGTGTTCTTTCTGTCTTGAGGAAGAGACATTTCCAATTCTGTGAAGAAAACGTTTATCTCATCACTGCAGTTAGGAGGCTGCAGGCTTCAGGGAAGCTTTGTGGAGAGGAAGTGCTCTTCCTCCATTTGTTTCTGCTTTTGATTCTTCCTGACGAGTTGTTTCTTGACACCACATGCTTGGTTTAGAAGCTCTGTTTTCATCAGGGTGAGCTCTTCTCTAAATGCTTAAAGGGGAAGAGCGTTTCAAGTTCAATTCTATAAGTATGTTTAAGTAATGTTCTTTCTTTTGTTTCCTGCTTTGATTGCTGATCTTCTAAAGGATAGGTAAGAGTTCACCTTTTGGGCACACTCTTGTCAGTTGTTTTTCTGCCCTTTGGTTGTTTCTGATGTAAGTTATGGAAGTGCGGTTCTCCAGGGTCATCTGGCAATGTTTGGTTTTATTCTGTCCATTCCCAGTATCTGTTGGAGGCTGATGTGTTGGATCTTCCCACTAGATGAGAAGGACTTTGCTATCCTCAGTTTACGCTTCCTTTTCTGCTGCTTTTTGAGGCGTTCAGTTGCAGTCACTGTTGCTCCTTCCCTGTTGAAACCAAATTTTTTCTTAAAAGCTCACCAAGAAGGCACCAGCTGGTAGAGCTGCCTTGCAAACTGCCCAGCATGTAAATTCCTGCACAACAGGTAGGTTGTATAGGTAAGGAAGTGTAGGTATTTCCCTTCTTATAGTATGGCTGTGTTTGTTCTCTTGCTCTGCAAGTTGATTCCCATGGTACTGATCTAGTTTCATCTGCCAAATGCTGTTCTTGACACATTTCCATGCTTGGTGCTCTTCATTAAAACATAAATGAAGTACCTTACTGGCACTGAGTGTAACAATAATTTTTTTTTTTCTTAAATATTTTTTAAGTCCTGCATTGTGAGACATGAATAATCATGCTGCTTATTTTCATTTGCCAGGACTTTTGAGAAAGTGCTGTCTACGGGGTGAATAAATACAATTAAAAAAAAAATAATAAATTGTCTTACAGAAGTACAGACCTGATTACATTTTAAACTACATTTAGTATATATACGTAGTATATACCTGATTACAGATCTGAGATGCTGAAAGTGGTTTGAATTTACAGGAGTAAATTACAAGCAAAATCTGAGGTGGTGTGAGTGTAACTGGTAAAATTATCATCATGGTTGTACACATGACTCTCAAGATAGCCCATCCAAGCTGGAATGTTTGGGTGTACAGAAGATGGGACTCTCCTACCAAAAGCAGGCTGTTTGATCAGCCTAAATATACTTCTATAACAGGAAAATGTTACTCTCACAGTAATGGAATGATCCAAATTCTCAAATACTTTCCCATATTATTGTGCTAAGCTACTTGATTCTTTACCTACGTGTGCTTTTTTCCCTGCATTTCAGTAGCTTCCTCTTTTCATTCCAGTGTTTCAGTAATTCATCAAGGATCATGTATAAACCTGCTAGATTGTCTTCCCTCTTTCCTAAGCATTGTGATTTGGAGTTGTAAGGGAAATGCAGTACATCTTTCTTTCCTTTGGTAGAGAAAAATTCTAAGCCAATCTCAGTGTTAAGCTTTCCAGTTACCTTCTTCAGTTACCCACAGAAAGGATATTCAGTAATTTTTTTTCTAGTAGCACAAGCTGGGGGGCAGGAATTGGCAGGAAATGAGAAAATTAAGTTCTATTTTGTATTTATAGTCAAAAACAAGTAACACATTAATGACTTCTTAATGAACGGGTAAGCAACTGCTGGTGTACAGTGTGCTAATACGTTGTTAAGTATCTACCATTCGTCTTTGAGGAGAACCTTGTGATAATTGGTAGCCACCTTTTTCTTTTTAATCACTAATAATATAAAATTAATCCAGTCAGCAGGGAGTATAGAAGGTAATAATTTACATTAATTGATTACAAATGAAACTTAATATTCAGTAAATGTCACAGTGATAATCAGAAATAAAAATTAATCTTTTTAAACAATATTTTTTGCAAACACTGCTATCAGTTAAGTGATGCTCTTCTACATTTGTCGTCCAAGTAAGTTATGGGTGCCCCATCCCTGCAGGTACTCAAGGCCAGGTTGGATGGGGCCCTGGGCAGCTGAGTTGTGGGGGGTAGCCCTGCCCACAGCATGGAGTGGGGCTGGATGGGCTTTGAGGTCCCATCTAACCCAAACCATTCTGTGGTATTTTCTATAATTCTTATCCATAGTGGGGTTTGCATTCCTTTATTTTTTTCCATTTTTAGATAAAGATGAAATTTATCCCACAGGTCTTTGGGTGGAGAGGGGAGTTGGGATGGGGAGGAAGGAAAAACGGGATTACTGTTTAACTGCAAAGGCATTTTGTTTGTAGACTGAACATTGTTTTGTCCCATACTGAAAGGTGCTGCCCTCCTTTTCCTAGCCCTGTGCTCTTCTTGAGGCTGAGGGGCCCCTGTGCGCCATGGACTGCTGAGCTGCTGGCTGTGCCCAGGGCTTAACGCATCCCTCCTATGGAAGGGATGTTTTTTCCCTGTTACCAGCTTCCTTGTTTTCTTAGGTATGGCATACAATCTGGTAGCGTGTAGATAGTAGCCAGTGATTGATTTATTAATGAGCTATCTAATGCATAGTACCAGAAGGAGTGTGATGATGCTGCAAGAGCCCACAAAGGAAATTTGCTGGGTAGTGGAGGCACTGAGTCTTTGAATTGAAAGGCATGTGCTCCTTGGAGAGAGCAAGGGACTGTCGGTTTTTTAATCAAAGGAAAGAAATGACTTTTGCAGGAACTCATTCAGAGCAAATGGATTTTGCAGGCATTTCACGGGCTCTGATGTGATGGTAGCAGTCTGCAATGTGAGCGTCACCTCTCCCACTTGGTGCTTTGGGCTTGACCATCTCTGTAAGAACAGCGTGATGGTGACTTCTAGGAGAGTTGGAGAACACGTGAGAGCAAAGGCGTGCAAACCAATAGTCAAAAGGAAAGTCCTGGCTGGCTGACAGCCAGAGCTGGAGGGCAGCAGACCCTTGGTCTTGCCTGTGCTCTGGTGGGTTGGTATCCTTCTGCCGAGCATGGTTCCTTGGGTCATCCAGGTGAGCCCCTCCGTGTCTGCCAGCTGCTTCAGAGTGTGTGGGACGAGGAGGAAATTGTGCCCCTTTTTGTCAACTTCTGATCTTGTTTTGGTGCTGCTTGTCTCAGGGATCTTAAGTGGTTTAAACATTAGCGTAATGTTATTAAGCTAATATACTCAAATGAATGCCCTCATCTCTCTCTTGCATGAAAGGGCTGTTGTGCTTGCTTTGTTGGCTGCAGCTGTTAGCTCTCTCGGGCAATGGCCTTTCTTACGTGGTCTGTAAGCTCAGTGTGTACTGAGGGCATTCTGCAAACTGCTCTAAAAACATGAGGGCAATGCATGGTGCTTACCTTGTCCATTCTTTTTCTCTTCTCAGTACGATAAAACGATATGCTTTTAACTGATGAAGACACAGGGCTAATGGAGTCCAAACGCTGCTGTTTTTGAGGCCATTTATCAAATGTTTAGAGTGAAATGTCTCTTAATTCTTTGAAAATGAATATGGCCAAGTTTGGTTTGAAAAATTCTGCTTTTATACAGCCATTAACTTAATTTTGAGGCTGTTGAAGCAAATATAGTTAACATGTCTGTAGAGAATAGTGAAGTTTCAGACACGTGCTCTTTAAAAGCCGTTGTAATTGGGTTTGCTTTAGATATTTCTAAACATAGGAACCACAGATTGATTTCAAGCAAATAAAGTAGAAAACATTTTTAACTTGGTTCGTGTTCATTTGTGTTTTAAAAAGTGCTTGAGTATACATGGCAGAAAGGAAAGGGAATTTTTCACATTTAGGAATTTGGATATTTCTGTGGTGTGTTCTGCAATATTTTGTGTTTTTTATGGCTACAAATTGTAGACTCGGTTGATTACATGGTAAGTTTAATTTTCATTGTAAGGGGGAGAGAGTCATAGAGTCATTAAGGTCTGAAAAGACCACTAAGGTCATCTAGTCCAACCCTCAGCCAAACACCGCTACATCAGCTCTGCTGATCCAGAGAAAAGCCAGAAAATTCTTGTAAGGAGTCCTGATTCACTTTGTTCTCTGTGTGTCTGCATGGTGGAGACTGCAGCCTGTGCCTTTCAGGAGCTGGGGGCTGTGACACACAGAACACCAGCATTGACAGGGAGCAGTATTGAGTGTCAGCTGCTGTTCTGTAAGAATGAATCTGCTTATGAATGGCTGCGGCAACTTTTAAAGGTTATTATCTCATGTTTGTTTACTTTGTAAAGATAAGATTTCAGAGGAAATCGAAGGGCGCTGTCTGGAATTCTCAGTCACTGCAGTTCCATGGAGAATATCGATCGGTTCCTAGAGGTTGCAGGGGACTCATTATCTCCCTGCTCATTGTAGGCTGCTGATGAAATCTCCAATATTTAAGCGCTGTGATTCTTTTATTGTTGTTTTGGCAGTTTGTCAAAATTAAATGGCTTAACCAAATCAATATGCTGTCTTGCTCGTTAACATCTGCATTCCATGCGTCCAGATTTCTTTTGTTTTGAACAGATTTGGAGTGGGGCAAGCCACAGGGATGACAGAGAGTCTTGCCCTCCAAGACTGAGGCTCTAAGGAAGCTTCTTGGAAAATAAACTCTTCTTTCAGTTACGTGGTCACAGCCCCCACAGCATCTGTGCTGACTGCACGTGTGGCTGTGGGTGAGAATCTATCTCCGAGAGAAGATGCTGCAGTGTTGAAGACATTACTTTCTGAACTTCACCTAATTTAGAACAGTCATCTCTGTATTCTGCCATGTTGAGCAGTGAGACAATTAGCTGTGTAGTTAGGAATAAATGAATGACTTCCTCTCAGTTGTGATGGCCTCTGTTCCTGTTGGGCGAGGAAGCTTTTCTCACTGGCTTCGGTTGTGGTGATATGTGGCTCTGGATGTATGTTTATCATTAACTAAAATAGCACAGCTGTTGAGAAAAGGTTTGTTGCCATGCCTGTTCTGCACGCTAGGCACATTCTGCGTACATGTCAAACAAAATGCCAATTTAATAGGCTTCCTCAGAGCTTCCCAAGGAGTGATGATGAAAGTTTGGCAAGTTTACTTGCACAGCTCTGTATAAAATCTGCAGGGCCATTATCTACCAGACACTTGCAATATGCAAAATGCCAATGGTGTTTTTACATTTTCTAGAGTCTAATAAGCTACATACGTCAAAACTGTAAAGTTGAATTAACTTGTGTGTGTAAATATGGCAATACAGTTCCTTTCTCTTATTTGTGTGGAACTTTTCCTGATTGTAATAATAAAAAATTAAATAGCATGGGAAGCATTTAAATGCAGTCCATGTATTTTAGCATACCACTGGTGTATGGTGGGATAGGCAAGGACGTATGTTTTGAAGACTCCTCTGTGAGTGGCTCGGAGCAGTGGGGACATGAGAGGAGTGCTGCTGGTGCCTCTGGGGGTTCAAATCCAGCTCTTCTTGGAACTAGCAAAATCTAACATGCACATTTAGTCATCAGCTGTTCTGTTACCGAACTCTGCAGACCTACCAAATTCTCTTAGTTCTTGTCTTACCCTGTTTGTTGCATGACATTATCTTCAAGTGCCTTTTGTTAATGACAAATATAACCCACTCTGAGTTTGTAGATAGATCTGTCCACATCTTCACCTGACACCTCAACAGCAGCTGTAGCAGGTTGGCAAGTTCAGATGGAAAGCTGTATGCCTGTCACACAGTGGAGTGGGATGTTCGTGCTCTACTGCTGCCCATTTACCTCTGGCTTTGCTCAGCTCTCCTGCCTCTGCAGCCACTGTTATACAGGAGCTATAACCAACCACAGACCAAAACTTTTCCTTCTTCCAGGCAACTTCTGAAGTGATATAACAGTGCACTTCATGATTTTCCTTTTTACGTCCCACAAGATGACAGATTGAAGAGCTGGGACTGAAGGAAAGGGGAATAGGCCCCAAGCTGCTGGTGTCCAACACTCTCAGACATTGGTTTGGATTTTGGGTGGCCCTATGTGGATGCAGGAATTGGACTCAATGATCCTTGTGGATCCTTTCTAGCTTGGGGTATGCAATGATTTTTCACAGCATCCATTTTGGGCATCAGCTCTGGCTACCAGGCCTCAGGGCAGATTTGGCTTAAGGAGGAATTGTGCGCTCTGACCTCAGGTTTCAGCTATGGGGTTGGCACCCTTGTCAGGCTTAAAGTGTTGCAGATCAACTGACTCTGTTTGGTAAAGTAGAATCAGTAAAGTAAAGACTCAGGTGACTTTCCAGAGGTCACACGAACCCACCGATATCCAAGAAGGAAGAGAGTTGTCTGAATGTCCACTTGTATGCTTTGCTTTCAGGACTGAGGTCTTGAGTCTCTCAGAAATCTCTTCCTAAAGGCAAGCCAGGAAATCTTTTCACCAGACCTGAACTGAACATGTGTGTTCCCTCTTTTAATGCCTTCCTGACTAATAGTAACCTTAAAGAGTTGATTTTCATAGTTGAGTTGCATAGATTTGCTGCCTTCCACTTCTGTCTTATTTATTCAATCCAATTTAATATTTGAAAGACAAAAAGTGAGTTATGGAGCATGCCTTGTTGCTAACGTATCGCATTTACGCTGATGTATCTCAAGTGTAAGAATTAATTTTTTTTTGTAATAAGTGAGGAATAACTGAGGATTGCTGAGTCCACGGGGTAGCTCATACGCTTTGATGTGGCTTCTTGACCAGATAGGGGCCCAACAAAGTTGCACCACCAGGAAAAAAGAGCTCAGAGGGAGGAGTAACCTATTGCTGTTTTCCATGCTGGTCTGTCATGGTTTCCACGTGTGACCATGGCTTTCTCTGCGTACAGCACTCCCCCAGCAAAATCTCTTTCCTTCCACAAAATCTCTTCCTTTCCCTGGTTCTGTTCTCCCATCCTGCTCTAGTATTACTGGAATTTCCATGCATATTGTGTATGCTTATTTAAAAAGCAGTGGTATGACTGAGACACAATTGTCTTTCTATTCACATGGGACTGAAGTCACCGCTCCTGGTAAATTACAGCTGAAAATCAGTGAGACTGGGGCCAGGCTATAAAGCAGGAAGAATTAACATCAAATGGGTGAACAGAGCCAAGCTGGGATGGCAGTGTCCTGTAGAGGCCCTGGTGTAGAGCAAGGCCTTGTTCAGCCAGCTGCAGCGAGCTTGCTGCTAGGAGCAGGTAACTGCCGGCTATGGTCCTGCTGTTGGAGCCTGAAAATATTGAGTACATGTGCTTTTAGTTCCCTAGCAGTGCTGTGTTGCAATATTGGGTTATTTGCTCTTTTTGCTGTTTGCTGCAGGAGCAGAGGGCTGATGTCTTAGAAAAGTATCTGGAGGAAATGCTGGGTGGAAAAATACTTGAGGTGTAGTGTGAGAGCCTGAGGTCAGTGTTGCTTGGGCAACTGACTGCTCTGACAAGCTGGCTGTGACAATTCTCTGCTAGCAAATCACTTTCCACTAAACCCTTCAATTGCCTCACCCCTTGGTAGCTACAGGTTTTCTATAGAATACTAAAAAAGATGGAGGATTTAAGATGGCCTTTAAGAAGACCTTTCACACCCAAGAAATCTGCATTCTTACTGTTGTCCATCCTCTTTTGCACACGTTTTTATGCCATTTTTACATTAACATCAGAGATTTTCCCTTCCTACCCGTACAGTTATTGCAAATTTACTGACATCCAGTTGTATAGTGGCATGGGGCTTATTCGTCTCAACCAGAGAGGAGAAAACCTTGATTTCACTGGGAAATGAAGATCTCTTCTGCAGAAGGCTGTGATTCATCTTTTTGTGTTGCTAAGCCCATCAGAAGGAAGCTGCTGAGCTGCAGAAACTTTCCAGCATGAGCCTTCAGCTCTAAAAATGCTTTGCTGATCTTTGATTGGGTTATTGTTGCTCTTAGTCATCACAGCCCTACAGCTCACCACACACCTCTGCCAGGTTGTGTAAGAAGTGCTGTAAGCCAGAAAGGAGGGTTTGCTTCAGCGCAGGGAAGTGGTTAGTCTTTCTTACACCTCTGACTGCAGGGTTTCATGAAGAAGCACCGGTTCTTCTGAAAATGCTCTCCTTGCTTTTAAGCCTCCCCTGTTAGCTTACAGAAGAGAGAAGCTACTGAAGGAGCCCAAGGTTCTTTCCTCCACTAGCCTGATGCCAGTCTAATGAGGACATGAGGGAAACAGGCTACCAGGAGCTTATGGGAGTTCTCTGCTTGGTGACCTCTTCTGCCAAAGGTTTTCTTCCTGCATTTTGCCTGAGGAAAGCTGAATAAGATGATTTGTGTGCATCTTGAGGCCTATGGGAAACCTGAGTTAAAATTTAAAAAAAAGAATTGCTAGGAGGGTTGAGTGATCTCTCTGCAGGTTAGTGTACAGAGACTGTAAGCCCCAGGTTTTTTGTTTCAGCTGAGGGCAGCACCTGGTGATGCGTCACATTAACACTGGGCCCTGGGCTCTGGTGTCACAGACATAGCTGTGGTGTTTGTTGTCCTGCTTTCTGTTATTGGTTAAGAAATGCATCTCCTCTTGAGACTGATGCTGCCTACCTGTAGATGGCCCCTGTTTGATATTGGTAAGCCTGACATGGGAACCTTTTCAGGATTTACATTCTGCTTCACATTTCTCTTATTTCAGGGGTGAGCCTGAAAAGCCAACACTTTATAAAGCAGAGAGCAGACACCTGCTCCACATCTGCTCTTTCTGTTCACCTGGATTCCAACGCTCTTCTCATGCTGTTAGTTATCCATCTTTTGTGTTCTATGCCAAAAAGTTTATAAGCCTCAGTTGTCATTTTAGGAGACAGGAAGGTGGTAAGAAATCTTTTGTGATTACTTTGCTGATGCTGTGCTTTGTGATGGTATTATTTCTCCTGCAGAGCATGTTACAGCCTTGGGTGCTTGAATGGTTTTGCCTTCTTTCCTGAGCTCTCCAAGCATTTTTCTCTTCTGCTGGAGCATCGAAGAGGAAGATGAGCAGTACTATATCCTCCTAAGAATGTATGTTTTAGCCACAGTGTATGAAATAGAAATGTATTTTTGTTCTTTCTTTTCTCTCTCTACTCAAAAGTCACTACAGTGGCTTTAATATTAGGAAAAAAAACAAAGTAACATATTCTGGGGATTCATTGTAATTTTCTTTGCCAAACATTTATTGAAGATATCAAAGATTCAAACAAGTATCTTCGGTATCATAAGTGTGTCTTTTAATTCAGCTTTAAAAAGGTCTTCTCTAGTCTCATCGCTTTGTAACCCATAACCCAGTTGAGAATGTAGTAGTATTTACCTCTGTGGAAAGCACCTCTTTTCTGGCTCTGTGGCAGCTAGCAAAAAGTAATGCAAACTGCTGTCGTATTTTATAAATTTAACGTCTTACAACTTCATTTCGTCTGCAGTTGTCTCTGACTGACCTTGGCCCCGTTCATCTGCTGTACATTTGGTGGGTGCTGAGTACATCTGAAGGATGTGTAACACTGAGCTGTATGCACATGCCCTTGTCTGTGGGGTAGAATCTGGATTGTTCTGAGTTTGAGGGGGTAGGTGCCGTTCAAGTAGCTGCTCTGTGTTGTGACAGTACTTTCTAGGTAACCACAAGTTACAAAAGTTTGGGCTGATGAGTTGAATTGATGTTGATAAAATAAAACTTCGCTTGTGTGTAGACCTGGGTTTTCTTTTGTATGTTGGCTATGGCTTCTGATGATTCTGATGACCCAAACAGCTTCAAGGCGAAGTATGATCTAATTGAAAAGATGGGAGCTGTGCTGAGCAGGAGTTGTACATGCCTGTCAGTCCTACCAGAACCTGTGATAACATGAATATTCCAGGGTTGGGGAGGTGATGTTCACCGACTGTCCTGGATCTTTGAGGATGTGCTCATTGGCCATCTGAAAAATGCTTCATTCCAGTTTTTTGTGTATTATTTCTGCTGTCTATAAATGAGGTACATATTGTATGGGCACCAGAAACTGCCCCAGTCTAAGCACTGAGTCTGTGTGGAAAGATGTTGTCTGATTTTCCCGAATTGTGTGTTCTAACCCTTGGGTGATTTAACTCTGTAATTATATGACAAACAACTCTAGTTTTTATTTGTGTAACAAGAGGTGGTCATTATGGAAATGAATCAAGGTACCAGGAATTGTGGTCCTTAACAGCTTCTTAAACATTAAACCTTATAAAGCGTAGAGGAAAAAGTTGGGTTTAGAATCTGAAGAGCAATACCTAAGCAGTGATAAATTAAAAAGAAACACAAAACAAAACAAAAAAACAACTTAGGAAAGATATCTTGGGAGATAAGTGTAGGAAAAGTAGATGAATCACTGAGTTGATGGGATGACAAACTGTGTGTCATAGCAAATGCCTGTTCTGTGGAACAAAAGAATTAACAAGGTAGTAAATATTTTAAACACATCTTATATAAGATATAATGTTTTGTGTTAAAGAAAGGCTTATTATGATTGCCATTATGAAATTTGCATGAAGAAGAGAGGGATTTTTGCCCAAACTTTGCCCAACTCGTTAGTGCCACAAGAGGAGATTGATAGGACAATAATGCATTTAATTTTGGATTTAGAGTTTGAATCGTGCTTTGAAAATAATTGCAGTGGTGGTAGCAAATTAAGCATGCAGTTACTTACAAAGTCAAAGAGACGGGTCACTCCAAACTCTGGGGAATAATAAAGACTAAAATACTACATCATTAATTTCTGTAGTGTAAATACTCTGCGTTAAGAAGGGACTGCATAAGATGCTTATAAAGCTCTGTAGTAACTACTGAAGCCACTGGGAAAGGCTACTGCGTACTGTTAGAGCATTATTAATATATATGAAAGTATTGGTTGTTTCCAGGTGGCTGAATCTGCTAATTGGCATTAGCTGAGACACTTGTCATGATTAACAAATTCTGTGAAGGCATAAACAAACAAGCCCGATTGGTCAGGATCACTGCGTCAGAAAATGTACTTCTTTTGCTTACTTTAACAAGTCTGCTTGGTTTTAACAGGGCCTGGTCCCAGACTTGAACCCTAGGTCTAAATTCCTCAGAAAGCATTTGAAGTGGAATTTGGACTTCCCAGATTTGATTTTCTTTGCTAGAAACTCTTCCAGCCTTCCTGAAGTTCTGCATGTTTGCTCATGGTAAGGTAGCAACGCTTCTATGTTCAGTGTAAAATAAAATGTGTCAAAGAGCTGACGTTACTTCTTAGAGAGCTGCAAATAACGTGTGCAGCTTGGAGGCAGCTCTGTGTGTGCTTAAAGCTACTGGTGTGCTGCTCCCCAGGTTGAAGAGATGAAGGAGAGTATGTGCTGTGAGCTTCAGGCAAGGGGAAAACAGCACCAAAAAGAACTCAGCTACCTTCTTCTTGCCTCTAAGCCTTTCTGACTGAAGCAGACTGTGTGTATGAGGCCCTTCCTTGAGCAAGTAATTCCTGCGACATTCGTGTAATTTGGTAGTGCACTGAGAGAGCAGTTGTCCTGGGGTACCCTGAGTCCTGAAAGCGCTGAGAAGAGCAGTTGTCCTGGTTGTCAGCAGCACATTTGATGAGTGCTCCCTTCCTGAGGCAGTATTCAATATGAAGTTCTTGGTCCTTGGTATTTGGTCCTTGGTCCTTGGTATTTGATGGAAACACAGGGATGGCTGGCATTTTGTTTCAGGGAGTTAGTGTTTCAGGGAGTTAGTGTTCCAGTCCTCTGGAACCAGTCTATAATCTAGGAATGATTGCCTTCAAAAGCATGTTTAGTAAGTACAGATCCTAACCAGCATTTGTACTTTATTTTTCTTTTTTTTTCTGTATAGAATCAGGCAAGAATTGCTGAGGTGGTATTTGGAATTTGAAAGAGAATTTTGAATCTGATATAGAATTTCCCTATGGAATCTGAAACCTCAGAATTTGAGTTTAATTTGTAGCCATTACTCAGGAAAGATAGTGGTTGTCAGTGCAGATGAATGCAGCTTTTAAAGAAACCCAGGTTTGCTATTTTTTCCTGCTTACCACAGATTTTTTTCCTGGTCCAGAGTATGCCAGTGGAATTTATGTGGTTGTAATGCTTTCTGTACTACTTCTGTGCAGCTAGTTAAGCCAGGGCTTTTTATAGCCTAATGTTGATGGTATTGCTAATGATATGTACAAACGAGGAAGCAGATGAGAGTTTTTGAAACATCAGATTAGAGTAATCACAATGTAAACATGTATTACACTGGAATAATCAAATGGCTTTCCTGGCAGATGGATTCTTCTTCTCGCTGATTGCATTAACCTTTCTACTGAACATAGGTGGGGTGGCCAGTTGTCTGTCTCTGGACCATTCATTCATTATCTTTCACTATCCGTTTCTTACGTAGAAGCCGGTAGTTTGTAATGCTACTCCTTTACAGACTGTCTCTGACCTCTTTTTCCAGCATCAGTTGGCACTATTTTTTGTATTGTCTTCTCATATAATAATACTACTCTTTTTTTTTTTTTTTTTTTTTTTTTGCTGCCTCATATTTATCACTTGTGCTGTAGTTGCTAGGAAATGAGGTGGGTAATACAGGCTTGCATCATGCTTGAATGTTTGCTCAGCTTTCTGTTTTATGATGTAGTCTCATATTCAGATACTAAAGAGAAGAAAGTAATTTCAAGCTTTTTAACATGACCCTCCTCTCTTTGCCAGGAGAAAGGGAAAAATTTTCTGTACTCTTCAAAACGAATAGCAAATTTTCTGCCCACCACATTTATTTTTTCTAATGTTTGCTTTTTAATCCTCAGTGAATGCCTCATTCAGAGTTTAGAGGTAGGGAAAACTTCTTGTATGCATGCTGTTAGAGATAAATTATATTCCTGCTGCTGGAAAGTAGGCATTCAGTAGCTTATTAAAAACTGGCATTTTCTCTGCCACATAGATTTGGCTGGCTTGTTTAATAGAACACCAAAGTGAATTTTTATGTGTTGGGACTTTCTCCAGTGTTGAAGACAATTTTGTTCAATTGGATTTAAACATTTAAAAATGGGAGTATAAGAAAAGCTGCATTGATTAAGGACCTGGATAAGATTTTAAGTAGAGGAACGACTAATGGTGTTCCTTATTAAAAATAATTCATTGCTACTCTAGGCAGTGTGACAGTTAATGTTACAGTGAGACCAATGAGTTAGAAAATTTTGGGTCCTATATTTTTAGGCTTCAGTTAGAGATTCGCGTAAGAGAAATTTGATTGTTTCATTTAAAAGTATTTTACTTAACTTGAAAAAGACACAGGAGAGTATCTCACTCGTAGATTTCTAAATGCTTTTGCTAAATCTTTGGTAAGAATTTGCTTTAATGGTAGCTAAAAAAAAAAATCTTGATACCTGTTTAATGGTGACATACATGCCATTAATTTGATCTCAGACTGTTTTCTGTTGCACAGATGTTTGAATTACAAAATCATTATTGTCTACTCGTAATCAGCATTCCTATTGGAAAAGCCAATATAGGAGTGGGGAACTAAATGGGTGTCTGAAGTCTCATCTTATTCTGGAGACAGTCTTTCCAAATGAGCAATAAAGGGCGGGCTGTGTGAGGAAATGCATCTTTGGTGCTTCTGATACGTCTGTTCTGCAGCTGAAGGGAATACTTCAGCCTGACCGTTCACTCAGCACCAAGCCTTTATGCACAGAATAATTATTTTTAATGAATAGCACGGGGATTTAAATCCTTATGACTTAGTTATTTCTCAAATGAACTGAAAGCCTGTTTCCATAGTGAATATGAACTCATAACTTGCAAGAAGAGTTTGGAGTAATGTAGATGTGCAAACCTCTGTTATGGTCAGATGAAATCTGGCCAAACTTCTCAGAAAGATTTCCTTTTGATTATGAGAGAAGAAAACTAAGGAATTTGTCCTGACTCTTGTCTGTAATTGAAATGAATGTACCCAGTGATTACCTTCAGTATTAACATGTTTAGGTGCACACACATTCTTTTTTTAAGTGAAGCTTGAAGAAAATAGATATGAAATCAAATATTTATAGTTATCTTTGAGCGCTCCTTTTGTTGTGTAAAGCATAATACTTTTGGTATACTTACAAAATTGTGAAATGAGTGTGGCTTCCCCGAGTAAAAAAAAAAAAAAAAAAATTGGTCAGATTGAAGTTCTTAGCAAAAATCCCACTGAATGGGAGATGAATTTCACTGAAACACAGAGCACTTGAAATCTGGTGTGGGGTTAAAAAATAAACAGAAATCAAACTCTTCATTGAAAAAGTCTCTATGTTTCTCGTGTATTTCATATCGTTATTAAAATAAAATGTATTTATTCTTCTTCAGACTAAGTCCATCTCTTTAGACAGTATTACTGCTAAATCAGTGATGTTTGTAGAAATCAGTTGTTCACAGTGTTCATAAGAACAATTAGTAGCGTATTAATAAGCACTCCTCCAGTTTGATAACCTCTGCACCCATTTAGGTTTCCTTTGACAGGATATAATAAAGTTTCAAAACTAAGTAGTGAAAGCGTTAGCCCTAAATAGATGAGGTGTACGTGTTACCCCCTGCAAGTTGCTGTGTTTTGAAAAACAAAATCCTTTCTCGTATCTAGTTTCAAAGTGGTTTGTCGACTTATGTTTTTGTTTTTAATTTGTGTTACTTTGTGACTCATAAAAAGACCGTAAAAACCAACATGGCCCCACTGTCTCCATTGCTTCCTTGTTTGATCCAAGGAAGAGCTCTCTGCTCTCGTATGTAAGCAGCATTATTGAGAAACATAGCCCAGCACTTCAGCAGAAGGGTTGAAGATATCCTTTGCTGCTTGTTCTGAAGTTCTCAATTTAGTCACTCCCCAGGGCAAACAATGAGAAGTAGCATTGGGCAAGGCCTGCCTGTTGAGCTCTGGTACTTAGTGCTACCTGTCAGAGACGTGCTTGGGGCCTGGGCATTCATTAATCCTTAGTACTACTAAGGAGGAAAGAGCTGTGGGCCATGGCGTGCTTGGCCGGCCTGGACTAGCACAGAAGTAATGGAAGGGGAGCAAATTATTTCGCACTAAGCACTGGAGCAGAGAGTAGGCCCTGGTCCCTGACATCTTTGAAGAGAAGAAAGCTAGCTCTAGAGAGCAGAGAGAAAGTCCTCTTGGATTTCCCCTGTTGTTTCCATGAAAGACTAAAAAGAATTTCTCAGCACAGAGGGAGATGTAAGAAAGGCAGTTTCTTTCTGGGTTGGTTCTTTTGTAATTTCATAAAAGAGGTATTTATTTTGATTTTTCTAAATAGTGAAATTTCATTTCTCCCTGCTACATGGAGTCAGCAGACTGTCTCACCAGAGAGGAAAATGAAGCAGCATGATCAAGAAACAAAGGTAGAATGGAGTGCTTAAAACAGTTATTTCAGCTTTTTTTTTATTCTGGGAAGTGTAGCTCATGTTGGGGATTGTCCTGTAGTTCCTTGGTGAAAGGCATTTTTCTTGGCAGTATTTTAGCAGTTGCCTGTTACAGAGCATTGTGGCTCAGTTCTTTCTGTCCTTCCATGCCTTACATTCATCATTTATTCCATAATTTATCTGAACAGCTCTCAACAAACACTAAGAGATTGTCCACTTCAAAGCTAAGTTCTATTGCTTAACTCTCATACTTCTCGAGAGCTGTCAGGAGGTAGTTTTACGTTTGGACAGAAGATTGCTTGTTTCATCTCACCAAGTATTTTTATTTAAGCATTTTTCCTTTAGACAATTTCACATGGTCTCTACTGGATCTTTAGTAACATACAAACACACTGGTAGGTTTTGTTTTAAGTTGTTATTTGTAGTTTTGCTATAATTTGGATACAGCCAGAGGCTGTAGCTCCTGTAAGAAGGAGCTACATTTTCATCTTCTTTAACATGAAGGAACTTGCTCTGCTAACTGCGTTTGTCTTAATGTTGAGAGTTTAAGCAATAATCTGAAAGCTGTCCATAGGATATTTAGTTTAGAACAACAAGGGTGTAATTCCCAAGTCATATTAAGTAGTAGCATTTTTTAAAAACCAGTCAGCAGCTAGATTTAATAGACTCTGCTATTGCAGCCTTGGTTATGGCTTTCCCAACTGATAAAATTTTGAAAGTCCTTGTTTTTTATTCCCTTCTTACTTCTGCTAAGAATTGCTTAGTTGTGAACTCTAAAAGCCTGATCTATCAGTTTGTTAAAATAAGCATACCGATGTAGAGAGATTTCTTTTTTATGTGCTGAAATTTGTTCCTGGCCTTACATTAGGAGCAGAGGAAACCAACAAGGCATCTTCTACATTTCAGCTTCCTCCAAAGTCCTGTTTTTTGCAAAACATAGGGCTGTAGGAAATCCATGTCCAGCTACTTCCTGCCTTCCCAGCGGATTGCTTCTCACAGTCTGGCTGGAGTTGTTAGGCATGAAGCAAAGAATGACCCTCTCACCATATTAATTCATTTTTAAAATACTTTTGCATGATCGCATAACACATATGTTACTGTTGTTCCACGTATGTTATTTCTTATGGGAAGGATTTTAGGGGAAGCCTGAGATTTGGAGTTCAGCTCCGCATCCCGGCTGTCCAACTGACAGGAATAAGCTGAGAGGTTTGAAGCGTACAAATACATATTTTACTCATACAAGGAAATGCATCAGATTTAACTTTAAATAGCAAGTGGACTCTCTCCAAATGTTTGGATGGGGTGTATGTGTTGATGGAAGAATACCGTATTGGTAAACATCTGCCTTACTATCTAAGATTTCAGAGTCATATTCTTAGTGTTTTTCTGTTATTGATGAAAATTTTAGCTTTTAGGGGAATCATTTCTTCTAGCTGTTTTCCATGAAAACTGTGCTAATCTTCATGCTTCAAAAGAAAGACGTGAACATGCACAAACTATAAAACAAATGTATGTAATCTAGCTACTGCTTTTTATTAACTATTTACTACTGCGTGATTGTTTTCAGCTGCTTATCACTTTGCCTATCTTTAACTTTTGGTCTGAAGTTTTCCATGCTGGCTGTCTGCGTTTCAATGTTCTTTATTTTGGTCAACATGGCTCCACAGTATCCAATAACAGGATTAATAAAAAACATGTTTGGTGAAAAGAAATGCTCTGGTGAATTTTTCTTGAGAAGCTCGCACTCCTTCCTTATCTGGAAATTTGACAGAAATTAGGATTTTGCTTCTTAACTTTTCAGTGCTGCTCTCAGTACATGTTAGTAAAACATTTCTTGCCTTGTCTGGCTTAGCCACATTGAGCTGATGTGATGAGGAAGCCCCTAAGGAGGTGCGTGGTTCTCTCAGAGCAGGGGCTGACGTTGTTGAGCAGCATTGAAGCCATATGTACAGGAGGAAAAGCGCTATCAGACATGCATATTTCATTTCTGAAGGCATTTTTATACTTGAATATCAGGAACAAATTCTGTAAAATGCTGTGCTGGGGAGTACTTGGAAGAAGAAGTGAATATGAACAGGTCTGAGTTTCTGGGCTGCTGGACTCGAGGAAGAGTGGGACTTGGGCTGTCTGGAATTCTGCTGCAAAACCTGTCAGTTCGATTAGCTTAATGCATGTTCCCAAACAAACAGAGAGCAACACGATCTTTTTTTAGGAGCTTGATTTGAAAATCTTAGTGATGTTCACTGTACTGTGCCTTCAAGAGGATAATCAGAGAATGAATCATTTAATCATGCTTTTGTCAGCGTGATGTGACTCCATTATTTGAGGATATCAGAGCCTATGGATGCCACTCGATCTAGGAAGACAACATTTCAGGTTTTGTTTATATTTTTTACTTGTGTGTGTATTGTTTTTAGTAGTATTTTTGAAATGTTAAAGGAGAGTTTCTTAATTTGATGAAATCAACTAACTGTTATCTTGAGTATGCAAGAATCTGAGAAGGGATAAAGAAGAAAATTCAGCTACATATCTCTGGAATGATCTTAGTGAGATTTTCTAGTTACATTTTTTGTAGGTTTTTGTGCACTTAAAAATGAGTTAATATTCTGGAAACGTAATGGAGCGTATTAATTCTACATAACTGTATGTGAGCAATCATTTATTTGCTTAGATGATTGTTTTTTAGAGTGGAGTAAGTTCTATTCAAATAACTTCTGTGAATAAATGTAGGTTTGAATAATGTTCTTCACCATTAAAAAAAAAAAAATGTTATTTGCCTCTGGAGGTGCAGCAAACCTGCATGTGCATCCAGTTCTCCTTATGGGGAAAAAAAACCCAACATGTTTAATGAGCTGAGATGCAGCACAAGGTATATACTTTAATTAAAAAAAAAAAAAAAAAAAAAAAAAGAAGGGGAAAAGTGCTGCCAGCCAATGCTTGTTAAGAAACTGACTTCAAAAATGCTTCATGCATTCATGTTCAAGAGACATGACTTAAAAATGCTTCATGCTCCTCATTTGATTTAAATACTCTGCTTACGAAGTTTCAAAGTTCACTCATGAGAAGAAACCTTCTCATTTGCTGTGCTGAAACAGTATTGTTCTCCTAATTTCTAGTAGCACTCGTCAAATGTTAGAGCCACCTGGTTTTGATGAGAAAAATAGGAGCACAGTCAGTGCTTGGTGGTTTCAGAGAAGACCTGGATAGGAAGGAGCTAGAGATGAGATTAGGTGGGAAGAAGCTGAGGTGAGCTTCAGTGAAGGAGAGCAAAGAAGTGTGTTCCTGAGTGTCTCAGAAG
Source organism: Chrysolophus pictus (assembly GCA_037305975.1). Taxonomy (NCBI): domain Eukaryota; kingdom Metazoa; phylum Chordata; class Aves; order Galliformes; family Phasianidae; genus Chrysolophus; species Chrysolophus pictus. The sequence continues at coordinate 43,547,873 of CM074577.1, read as the reverse complement.
CACGAAGCCTTTTCCCCAGGCTGAACAAACCCAGGTCACCAACCTTTCCTCATAGAGGAGATGCTCCAGGCCCTTTGTCAGCTTTGTGACCCTCAACTGGACTCCTTCTAAGAGATCCCTGTCTTTTTTGAACTGGGGAGCCCAGAACTGGACACAGTAATTAGCTCTTAAAGCGTGATGGAGAAGGAAATAGGAGCAGTCTTATGAAAGAGACCCCAAGAATCATCGTTGCCTTTGTCAGTGACTGAAAAAATCACGTTGTCTTGTAAAGACATTTTTGGGGAAAATAAACCTGACTCCACTGAGCTGATGAAGGTGATACAGTAATAATGCTAAACTTTATAAAGCAAAGTGTTTTTTTATTAATGTGCTGCAAGGCACTCAGGAGATTCTCAATTCCCAATTTAGGCTATAAAAGATAATAGAAGGGCTTATGAAGTTTCTGCACAGTGGATGATTTCATGGCAATAGCTTTCTTTGTTTTAACGATGTGAACAGAGGGCATTTGCCTGACGTCTTCAGCATCCCCAGGGGGAAGGAGCCAGGTCCGGCAGTTACATTTTGCAGTTCTGCTGACATAATTTGAGTGCTTTCGTTGCAGCTGTATCATGGCTTGCTGTGTAGATTGTGAGTTTTGAAGTTAAAAACGTCAGTAAGGAAACAAAATTGGAAGTTTACTGTCACCGTTACTCAGCTGGTTGCAGAAATAAATTCATTTGGAGGATAGCAGAGGGCTATGGTTTTATTGGGACATCTATAATCTTAACATCATTGTGCATGGACAGAAAGACTTTTGTAGCTAGTGGTGTTCATCTGAGAAGCAACTGATGGGAAGAGGTGACCTCCATCTCGGACTTGCTTTGTGCCTTTTCAAAATAATAATGAATAAACAGCAAAGAAGTGCATTTTTGATCCAGCAGCAACAGAGGGAAGTCTGACTTGGAAATATTGAAGCTGAGATACAGCTAACGTGGATTAGTTTGCATGCTGCACATTTACTTCTTGATATTATTTTTATTTTTTAGGTATTCTCCTTTGCCTCCCTTCTATTCATTTGCATAGTAAAATTGACTTAATAATCTCAGCAAAACTACCTGGAAAAATACTGCGTTGTACTATTGTGAGGTGGATTTCCTTAGCATAAATTAGTTTCTTCTTGATGCAGAAAAATGTTTGCATTAGTGCTGTGAGGTGCTCTAAAAGAGCATACATTGCAGGATCATTGCATGTGCGTGTCTTCATATAAAGACTGTTCACACAAGTGCATACGCAAATTTTCAGGTGATTTTTGGAGATGCTTTATTTTGGTCTTACAGTGATGAGAGGTCTTCTCATATTGTTCGTGGGTTTTGAACAGTAAGATTTCTCAGACTATGAAAATAGTTGTGGTGGTTTTTTTGTTCTTGTTTTTTTATTTAGTATATTTGTCTGTTTTCTGAAGGAAAGATAAAATAAAGTGAGGAAACTCAATCCCTTTCTCCCTTGCAGGGCGGAGACTTCATCCAGCTGTGAGCACTGCTGGCTTTCCTATGAAATGCTTGTGCATTGCCCAACTGCCTTCATGTGTTTCAATTAAAACTTGGCATTGTCACTTCACATTTGTTTAAAGTGCAGTTTGGTGGTTTATATTATGCAGCTGAGTAATGGAAGGCAAAGCATATGTGCGCAAAAAAGGCATCTAGTTGGAAACTGGAGTTGAACTGCATTCAGTTTTTGTTAGTACCGCTTTTAAGTTTGTGCTATTTTAATAGTTTCCCAAAGTGATAGTGTTACTGAAAGAAAAATACCCTCTGAGCTGGCATTTTTGATGTTCGCTTATGCCCACAAGGTAAATTTAGTTTGGTTATTTGTTAAAAATCCACATAGTTCTGTCTGCAAATACATATTGGATGTTTTTCCTTGCCTGTTCTGCATGTTTTTAATAAATAATAAAAAGGCCCAGGGCTTTTTTGGGGCTTCTGTATGCAAAATAAGTTTGGAGCTTCAGTCTTCCCACAAAGTCTGAATTGTAAAATGGTTCTGTTTTGGTGCATAACGTGATTTAACAGGAGGAAAACCTTCAACATTTTGTTGGTTATTAAGTTTTAAAATTGTGAAGATGTACATGCTTGAAAATGACCTATCACAAATTCAAGAACGTGTAATGAATTGACATTCTGGGGTTGGTTGGTTTGTTTGTTTTTATTTTTGCTAGGGAACAGATTTTATACGCTGTTTCAGTTAGTTTTTCTTGCATGTTATTTAAAAATGAAGAAAAACACTAACAAAGCCAAAAGCCTGAGTGGTGAGCCAGAAGGGGTGAGACAAGTCAGAAAAGTGCCTAGGTAAATCAGGACTAGGTGTCCTTGTTTATGCATACAGACTGGTGACTTCCTCCTTCAGAAAAAAAAAGGGCTCTGAAGAGAATGAGCAATTCTTGCATTTTGTGATAGGGAGATCATTGTGTGCAGTTCAGCTGCGTATCGTCCCTTGTCCTTTCAGTAACCACAACATTGCATTTCTGTTGGTCTCATTGTAGGAGAAGAGAGATTGGTCCCATTGTAAGAGAGAGCTTGGATGGTGATTTCTGGGGTGTGGGGCGTATAGAATAATGGAATCGTTACGGTTGGAAAAGGCCACTAAAATCATCTGGTCCTACTATCGATCAATCCACCACTACCATGCCCGCTTACCTGTATCCCTCAGTGCCAACGTCTGCATGTTCCTTGAACACCTCCAGGAACAGTCACATTCCTCCTGTAATGGATATGTAACCTTGGGCTGGAGATGGGAAAATTTGGTCAGTGCTGTCTGTGCAAGGATTCACCTTTGTTTGTGGGTTCTGGGACCACCGTCCTGCCTCAAAAAGGTTTTCTTGCATGTGGAGGTTTCCATGCATCAGCATGGGGAGAAATTACTGCATACCTGTACAGAAGGTGATCATCATATGCTGGATCAGTGTACAACCCAGCCCCAAGAATTTTGCATTTAAAAATAATGCAAAGTACAGATATTTAATGTGATAATAATTAACTTTTAATAGTGTACCAAAGCATTTGGTACATTCTGACGTGCTTCAAAATCAAGGTCTCAGTTTGTTTCGTAGAAATTTAGTGGCTAACCCAGTTTCTGCTCTTGATGCATGACTGACTGTGTAGCATATGATGAACCGTGTTATATAAGATGCTCACATTGTTGATCCAAAATTCTAGATATTTAACTCTTCTGGGATCCTAGTGTTTCTTGTTTTATTTTTGTCCTCTTTTCTCTTTTTAGTATTGAAAGTGTTGATATGAAGCCCTTTTCTGCCAATGCTGTTAGCAGAAAGAACATATATATACCCATCTGCCTGCTCCTTGGGCACAGGACTGGGTTGCACTGTCAAGAGCTTTAGCTACATGGTATAGATTAATACAGGTGGGATTTTTTCTGTTTTCCCTTCTGTCTCCTCAAAATAGGTTTGTGTCTTGCTGTGGGAGGTAGTGGAATAAGAATAATCAGCATCACTGGTTCCAGCTGCCTCCTTATCAGACAACTGCCTCTTATTTGGATGAGCTTTTTCTCATGAATGTTTTGAGAGGACAGTCTCTCCCCTTCGTTGCATTTTTCCATCCCGAACATCTGGTTCTTTATTGTGCTTTATTAATAAGCCCACCCTGTTTTCTCAGCTATGGGGCTGCAATGCGGAGGACAGGTGTCTCTATCAGAAAGCATTACAGTGATACTGGAAGCTGAATTATTAAAGGAAAAAGTCAGGATTTCATTACCTTTTCCACTTGTTTAAAAAGAAGAAAAAATATAAGTATTTGTTATGATGAAACTGGTGGTGAGTTAGCATTTGGGAAATACAAAGCTGTAACTCCGTAGCAAAGGTAGATCATTACTTTCTTCTGATATGAGATTGCAGAGTTTCTGTTTGTAACTGAATTTCATGACACTTTGTAATTATCTATAAATTACATTGCTGTTGGCCCTTCCTGAAGGAGGCTGTGTATTAATGGTCAGAGGGTTGGGGTGGGAGAAGACTGATAAGTTGGCTTGGAAGACCACTCATGTAATCTTAGGAGTATTTAGAAATAATGCTCGTGTTCTGGTTCTTAAGTGGACATGGAAAAAAGACCAGAGAGGTCAGAGTTCCTGAAAAGGCGGACAGTGCAGAAATAGAACACGTGAGTGGGTTGTGCGCATGTGAGAAATGAAACAGCCTCATTTTCCTTAATGCAAATATCAGCTTTTAAGCTGTTTTTTTTTTTTTTTTCAAATACTTCAGTGCGTTTTGCTTTCAGTTAATTAGTTAATGTGCTGTCAGTGTTGAATTGCTAAAACACTTCTGTGCAGTTTGGATGCAGTTGAAGCACTCTAACACAGTGTATCGGTGTAGCAGGAATGATTGTAAAGCATGACAAGAGTATATTAAAATACATTTGTTTCTAAAAGGTATGGATGAAAACGGTCGGATGCTTCCTAAATTGTAGCCAAAGTGAGAGAGTCAAGATGCTGTTGCTTCCTTACATTAATACTAAACAAGAACTTCTTGGCTAGGGGAATTTCTCAGATTTAGCTGATAATAACATTAGTTCCTGTTTCTTTGTGCTGTTTGCTTATGTAAAAGCTTTCCATCAAGGACAAGAAAGAAAAAACCTCTTTGCTTTTGTATGTTAAGTAATGACAGATTCGAGAGACTGAACTGTGGTGTTCTCCGGAAAATGAGATTTAAGTGATCACCAGTGGATACTGCTTCCAACTGTGTCATCCACTTGCATCTTGTGGTATTTTTGTGAGTTGTTTTCCAACAGATTTTTTAAAGAAGAACAATCTTAAGGGAGACTGTCTTGTTAGTATTGCTGGGAAATAAAACAATACTGGCCTACTACTTGATAAAGGAGTTTATTTAGGGGCAGTTATACCACACTAATAGGATTGTAATGAGTTTGCAGAATGATAGATTCACTCAAGTGCAAAATTAAATTAATCAAAATGTTGCCTTAGTTTTTTCTCTCTGATCTATTTTACTAGGAGCACTCCTGGTACCTAAGCATTTCGTAGCTCCTTAACCCACAGGTAGAAGCAACATCCACTTCAATGATGGGATCAGAAGCCTAGAGAGATCGTAACACATCCAAAAAAAAAAACCACAGGCAAATCTCCCAAGTCCAAGAAAAATAAGAGATGCTAAATCATTATTTTCTTCCTTTTCTCATCTTCATGCTGAAAGTTGCAGTTGTTGGAACTAAGAACTACTGAGGGAACTACTTAAGCCCAAATAAGCAAATATATTTGAATGCTTGAGGTTGTTGCACTGAGTTGAGAGCTCAGTTGCAGTATAATGGTAACTTTGCAATTTCGTCTTGCTGTTGTTGCTAGATACTGGGCAAAATTGAGACATGGGCTTCAGGAGGGCAGGCAGATGTTTGAATCTCTGTTGCTTCATGCAGCTTGTTGTAGCTTTGTGTGAAAATCAAGACTGGTAGAATAGGGAATCCTAGCAGGCTCCAGGATTTTTCAGTCATCTAAAATACAGCGTAGTTCTGTAGGAGAAATTTTAGATATTTCTTACAGCAAGAATCCTTCCTGAATACAAATGTACTGCTTTTTTGTTGGTGGTGGTGATGGTGGTTTTTATGGCACTGGCAGTACAGTGGATTTGCATGGTATATGATCTGCATAGGCAGTTGGAATTGGCCACTGCCCTTTTGCACCCAGCTGTGCTGCAGGGCCGATATCCCTGTCCTGCCTGGGGGAGCTGCTGTGCCCAGTGCCTGTCCCCAGATTCCTGTAACTGAGGTGAGCTTGTCTGGAGAGCACTCTTCTTCCATTTCTTTTTGCATTTGGGCCGCTGAGGCTGTAAATAAACCAGATGAATTCTTGTGGCGTGGTTTCATCTGCAGGATGCTAGAAATGGCTTTGTGTAGTGGTGTGTGTGACGTGGCAGCGGGCCTTGCTCCTGTGTTCCTTCTGCTCCTGAGCAGCTGCTGCTCACAACAGATGGATTTGGATAGCACTGACTGAAACAGCCCTCCTGAAAGTTACAGAACTCTTGTCGGTGCTTCTTCAGTCAGTGAGGTGGCAGTCTATGTGAATTAAATTGTGAAGCTCATGTTTCGTTTTCAGATTCCCATGGGTAGCTCTTCCATAGTCCTCAGTCATGTTTTAAGGGAAGGCTGTATGTATGTCTTTGTCAGTGTCTGTATGCTGCCTGACATTTTCACGTGGGAGATGCTGTCTTCAGTATTTCCTTTCCAGAACAATCAGAGTACAGATGTTTCTGCCTTGAAAAACCTAAGTGCAGCTTGGCCTAGATTCCCCCAGTCTGCTTTTTATGAGCAAAACTGGTACATGTATGTGAATCTTTGCACGTGTATGTGTGTATTAGAATTGTTGGCTGCGGTGTTCAGTGGGAGGGGTTTGGCTGTGCCCCTGTTCCTGAAGGCTGTGGTGTCTTCACCAGAGGTGCTGCTGATGGAGAGGAAGGTGCCCCAGTTGGCGCCGGTTATCTGGTGTGGGTTGGCACTGGTTGTGTGCCATAGGCCAGGAGCACTGCCTGCTTGCTGCTGTTATGTGAGGTTTGTCACTGGAGATGACAAATGTGCCCCTTCTATTATACTTAAAATCCTCTATAAAGGATTCTACACTGGGAAGCTTGGGCTGGCTAAAAGCTGGGAAATGGCTGTTGCATACTCTGAAAGCAGAGCTTGTAAACATCATGTGTTGCTTGTGGCTGTGGCGGGGCTGCAGGGCCAGGACACACCCCCACTGCTTTTGTTGAGGTTAAAAGAAGCCAGAAAAGAGCAGCAAAGAGTTACTGTAGGAGGGGAGGAGGTGAGGACCATTTATTGACTGTCTCTATCATCTTGTGCTCAGCTCTGAGTTGGTAGTGTTCCCTGTTAGGAATGGCAATGGCAGTGTGATATTCTCCTCTGGTGCTTCCTCTGCTCACGTGTCTCATGTGGCAGAGCAGCTTTCAACCAGTGACATCCTTACCATGGGAGCTCGGGCCTGGTAGCTGTGACTCACAGCTTGTTTTTCGGGTGGTGCCCAGGGATACTAAATGCTCTTTGGGGTGTAGTTAGTTATCGAATGCTCCAAAGCCTTGAGGTTTGCATCGTCCCCTGGGTTTCTGGTGATGACTGGTTTCTGATACAAGTCACGAGAACACAAGTCAAAAACTTGTGCTCTTTTCTCCAATCTGCTTAGTGTAATGTAGCTTTTACCAACCTTCTACAAATTCAAAACTGATGCTATGATATTGTGGAAGAAGATTAATTGAGACTGGATTCTGCTCCTCCTACCTTGTCATTATTTTGGAAAATAAAATTCAGAGCTTAGGTTTCTCTCTCATTGGTTAGGTTCACAGAGCAGCATGATTAATGATTTTTTTTTTTTGACATCTTCTGGTAATTATAGTTTTATTAAGGTCCAAAAACAAACAGTGCAATCTCCTCGTTTGCCCTGCATAACACAGCTCGTACAATTTCTTGCAATAATTATCTCATCCAAGCCCAATAGCTTGTCATGGAGATTTGAGTGAACTTTTCCACTGGGGTTTTACTGCATTCTGTCAGTGGAACTATAGGGAAATGTATGGCTCTTTACTTTCTTCAGAGAGGTAGAATATAGAGGACTCACATTAATTATTTCAGTTAACAAGATTAATGGAAGGAAATGTGGCGTGCTCCTTTGTGTTATCAGTTATTTATAGGATTTGTCCAAGTGAAATATTCCTTGCTGTCTGATTACCAGAGGCTATTCACTTTGGCAGGAAGCTACTAAACAGGCCCATTTTATATCGGTGTTTCATTCGAAAGAGAAATAAACAAACAGAAGCAGGAGGGTGGAGGAGGAGAAATACTGTTACTGAAACGTTTATTTTTTTTCTTTAAAACTGGACTTCACCTATGGTGTTTTTTGCAGTGTGTGTTGACATTGGCATTGGGGGATATATCTTGCTTTCTAGATCATTTTGTAACAAGGCTAGAAAAAAAGATGCTTCATTTTGGCAATCTGCCCTCTTCTTGAGTCCCGTTTCCTTCTCCAACTGATGCAGGGGGACCACAGCTTGCTTAGATGGTCCTCATGTTTGCTGCAAGTCAGAGGGTTCTGTAACTAGAAGAAAGGAAGGAAGAAAGCTTGGATACAATTCCTGAACAAGCTGAAGCATATCTGAAAGTATCTACAAGAATAGAAATATGTATGATGTAACTTAACATACAGACTAATTGTGTCAGCCACAGAAATTCACCAAAAAAGTGAAATACGGCAGCTGCTTGAAATGTCACAACTAAGCTGTACAACCAGTGAAGATAGAAAGTGAAAACAAATGATGTATATGTGTGCGTGAGAAAGATGTGATTAGGTAAATGTATTTTAAACATCTGGTTTTTGGTCAGATTTCTGTGTTCTGTGAATGTCACCTTGTGTTTTCTAAGTGTCTTTGAGTTACGAAGCACAGTAGTTCCCAAAACCCATGGTTCACTTAGCACTGGTGAAGTGTTATCTTAAAGAAGACAAATGATAGATGGAAGTAAATGAAGATCACACTGTGAAACACAGATCTTACCATCTAAGAAGAATTAGGTATAACTGATAAATGCTAGTATCTAGTTTAGAAGTCTCCATAAGAAGAAAACCCAAAGCCTGGAAAACTCTGGCAGATTCCAGTAGGGGATGGAGAGGTAAGCTCTGTGTATGTACACATGCTTCATTTTCAACTGCTGTAGCAAACTGCAGAAGATTTTTTTACAAGCACTGTTTTATAAATATAAAGTGTCAGACTTTAAAAAAAATATATATATATTTTTAATGTTTTTATTTTTTATATTTTTTAGCCAGAAGCTTCTTAGATTTATATCCAGTTTGACACTGCCTCAAAACATAGGAAGTACTGGCCTTACTGGGAAGGGTTTTGAAGCATATGGGTAGTTCAGCTCTGGCAGTCCTCCCTTCAGGCAGATTGCTGAATTCCTGGATGCTCGTTGCAATCCCCTGTTGCTCCTGCCCTCCTGCAGCCACTGTTCAGCAGTGTTCTGCTGGGGGTTTTGGTACTGCTGCCCTTTCACTCTTCCTTAACCCAAAAGCTAAAAGCTCAAGCCATGAGTCCTCTCTTGCTGAAATTAAATTAATCGGTAGCTCACAAGCCGGTCAGTAACTTTTTCAAAAAGTTAGATATGTAGGTTTGTTCCACAGTCAGGCCTTTCATGAGTGATCAAGGACTGTCCTTCAGAATGTCTTGTGCCACGGATGGGTGTGCAGGTGCAAGCAGTGCTCCTTGTGGCTGTGCCTCTTCAGACAGCGCACCCATTGAGTTGTTGCTGTATGTGTGGGAACCAACAGCATGTGGCCAAAGAAACAGGCTGTGCATAGTGAGAGGGAACGGGGACAAAAAAAAACAAAAAAAATCCCCAAACAAACCAAGCACTTACATTTTGGTCAATGTTTTTGAGTTGTTAAAGATGTTTAAGAGATACCAATCTTGGAAAAATTAGTGTTTTGCTTCTTTCTGTGCAAGCTCCTCCAGGCTTGGTCCTGACTAATGATTGCACAACACTTCATAAAATGTAGATATTATTGCAGGATTTAATTACACTCCCTGGCTGCCACTTCTCTCTCAGATTATTTTTTAAAGTGGCCCTTTAATATATAATCATTAGCTATTTAAAAAAGTGCAATAACAGGCTGGCTGGCTAACTATACCATGAGAACCTATAACTCACATAATGTGTTACATAGTCCAAATATTTTGTTTGCAATTTGTGTGAGGTTTAAGTGATGGTGTCTTTCCCAAGCTCAAATCTGAGAAAAGTGGAGAAAAGGGGAAAAAAAAAAAAAAAAAAAAAAAAGGGGGTTGATTTTTTTTCTTTAGTCATGTAAGTACTTAGCTGAAAATCTTTATGGCACAGCCATGTATTTATAAAATATGATGTTTTTCCTTTGGTGTGCTTCAGAGACTCCTAACACTGCAATGGATGAATGAAAGCAGAAGTAGGAGCAGAGTTCCTGTTGCAAAGGAGGTAACAGATGGAGCAAAGAGAAAGTATCTAGGTCTTTCTATTTTAGATTTTCTCTTTACCAATACAATGGGACATGTTCCCACTGGGTTCTCCACAGGTTGTGAAAACTTTAATGGGCAACTGAAGATCACACACTGTTGTAGTTCTGTCAGCACTGCTTAGTTTGCTGCCCATGTCCTGCCAGCTGCTTCTCAGCTCAGTGCCAAAGAAGAAGAGCACTTCTTGCAGCAGAAGATGCTCACTTAGGGTAATCGTGAGGTATCGGACTCTTCTTGCATTTGAGGCCTTAAGGAGATCTTAAGCCTGATGCATGAGTGCAGTACCTTTTAAAGTTTGAGCTCTAAGTGAACTCTGCAAGTGTTTCAGTGTCCAGTATAGTTGTTAAAATCCCATTCTTTCCCTGGGAACAAGCAGTGGTTGCTGAATGTGCCAGCTCTGTAGAATTTCTACAGCACCACTTGTTCTTAACAAGCTTAGCAGGGATGCTGTAGATGTGGAAAATAATTTTTCTTCCACTAAAAAAGTTAATTTTCAGAAAAGTAATTGTGTTTTATTCTCTAAACAAATGGAAGTGTGTTATATCTAATATGAAGATGTAGCTATTTAGTAACATGAGAGATTTTCCCTGGTTGCTAAGGTATTGGTGTGAATCTCTTGAGAATCGTTAGAATGAGGAAAAACATGAAAATGCTGAAAAATGGAAAGCATCAAAATTGTGGATTTATAAACCAAAACCATGAGCTAGAAGGCTGAAAATGAATGCAAATATGGACCCATTCTTGTAAATATAGAAGAAACTCAGACCTCTAGAGAAAAAGCTCGGGAGATGAGTGCAGCATCTATCTGTAGTCATTATGGAATAGTTAGCATGCTGTGAGGAGCCAAGAGGAATTTGTGCTATGGTGTATGTATATTTTACTTGTTCAGTGGTATGTACTTTAAATTAAAATGACCTCATATGAAATGGTTATTAGCTGCACAGAGCACTTTGAAGGGCTGAGGTTGACGAATAGTATCTTGTCAAATGTGAATCTAAAGTTTTTATTCATTTCTTTCTGATAGGAACTATTACATGTAAAGGCTTTATTGTCAGTTTTTCTTTCACTTTTGTGTTCTCTTCTGTTAAGTTGCGGTGTTTGGGTAAGAAGTGGGGAAAATGTCTTGAATGTAATCTCTAGCCTTATATGAGTTGAAAGTCCTGCGTTGTGTTTTGAGCAAATATTTGTGTTTTTCAGAAATACTGACTTCCCAGAATTGAGAAAGCAGTAGCGCAATATCATTAGGATAGAAAATTCATCATAGCATCTAATTTTCTTTCACTGTATTCCAGAGAGTCAGTGCTTATCAGGTGTCACACTCGATGGCAGTAACACACCTGAGAGCAGATTCTTTTTTGTCTGTCACAGAAAGCCCTAATAAAGACATTGAGGGCCAGCCAGCTTTGCATGCAGTTGTGTGTGCGGAGCAGGAGGTGCTGCAGGCGGTGTGAGAATCCTCTTTGCAGTTTGGGGCCGTGCAGCCTTGTGCTTCAGGCTGTTGGCTGGTCACTAGGTGCGGCAGGTCAAAATAGACATCAAAGTGGGGTCGGGGAGCAGGCAGTGGGTTGCACACGTCTGTTGAGCCTGCACTCGCACTGTTTGCTGGAGCATGCAGTGCTGGGACTGGCAGTGTTTCTCCACCCACTGCTATGGGCTGCCCCGGTAGGTGGACTTCATCCTGATCCAGTACTGCAAGTGCTGACTAGACTCATTAGTTAAAATCCATTAGTAGATTATAAGATCATCACTGACGTAGCTTTGACTTGCCTGTGCTACTGAATGAGGGGAGCCAAGCACTACGGAGGAGGAGGATGGCTGGGAGGCGAGTGGATTCTTCTCCCAAGTCCTCTTTTCTTTCTGTGAGCAAAACCATTCCTTTTTTTTCTTAACCTTCTCTCTACGTATGTACTTGTCTGCTGCTGTCCTTCACCCTACTAATGTATCCTAGTTTTCAGAAAACTAGGTATGCAGCAGCTCTGGTTTTCAGGGAGTTGCAAACAGCGATGCTCTCGTGGAGAAGTAGTATCAGGAACAGCTTTCCCACCTTTCTCTTGTACAGCCTATGGGTATTTTTAACATTACCGAATGTTGGAAGATGTCTGAGTTGTGTCATCTGTGTTACAGTCGAGATTTTAAACAGATAATCAATGGCACAGACGTAGAAAGGTTTTTAACCTCAGAAGACAGAATGGCATGTAGAGCATTGGCATCCAGTGCTTCGTTTTCCTGCTCCAAAAGAGACGGGAAGCAGCTATATGAAATGCTAATAATCTCACTGTGGTTTTTGAATAGACTAGACTTTGAGAGCCTTGAGTATTTTTCCTTTTCCCTTTCAACTGCAATTTTGTTATTGTATTGCTGCCCCCATCTCTGCTAAATGTGGCTTTTGAAATGTAAATCATATCATGTTCTCAGAGATGCATATGACACCCTCAGCACTGTTCCTCTTTGCACTTCAAAGAGCTGTGTGGTCACACTTTACATCTCAGCAAAATCGCAATATTTGCCTTCTGAAGATCTCCTTTAATGTGTACAATCAATCCCTGATAATGTGTTTTGGGTTTTTGTTCCCTAGAGTCTGTTAATTTTAATGTTGCTACAGGTCATCAGGAAACATAATCTCTTCTTTTTTAATTTCTCAGTGAGCGTGCCTGAGAGGAGACAACACGAGAGAGGAGAGACAATTGAACACCACCATTGGCTGGGACCTGAAAAAATGGTGCTGGAGGAACAGAGGATTAGAACTTAGTTGTAAAAGGAAAATCGAGTCTTGGCAGATGATTTTCTTCATTTCCACGTCCACCATGGCCCAGATCCTCTGGCTGGCCGGTTGATGGGACTGTCCAACGCTTGCTGCTTGGGTTCAGTGCAGATATCCCCAGTGCCTACAGACTGAAAGACCCGGGATCAGGTGGCAATTGGATGGTGCCAAATCCAGGAATAGAAAGAGAAATGGACTCTGACGAGCGAAGATGGAAGTGACTTGACAGCTTCAAGCTCAGCAGTTGTCTCCAGTAAGGACAGGTTAAGGTTGGAATCACAAGCTTTGCTGGGAGAGCAGTATGCAGGAAGCTGGTTTTCAGGCCACAAATGCTTTCACAGGTAAGGATTTCTCTTGTAGTTAACCTAGTACTTTTGAGGCAGTTTACTAGAGTTTTGAAAATAAGTTGAATAGTATCTTGTAGTATTTCAAGCTTAAGTAATGTTATAAAACATTTCACTTGAGGAACAGTTCAACTCTGGTATTAACAGTGAATAATATCTTTATTTTCTGCCCCCCTGAAATGGAAGTTAAGCCTTAGGGAAGTTAAATCTTTGCTTTCCTCATTAAAGTACTCATTAACAGCTTAACAATGAGTAGCCTCCTGGGTCAGTTGGGCCTATTTGTGTAAAATGTAGTCTATTAAGTTGCTCTTACCTTTAACGTGGGATTTTGGTGAGGGTACAGGATGGACATTGTGTCAGGAGGCTTCTCAGAAACATGGCAGCATTGAGATCTATCACTACAGCCAAAGCATGCCTCAGAACAGAACTTGCTAGATTTCTGCCTGATAGTGATAGGAGAAGGGAAGGTAGTTGTAAACTAAAAGAGGGAGATCTGGGTTAGATGTGAGGGGGAAATTCCTTACTCAGAGGTTGGTGAGGTGCTGGCACAGCTGCCCAGAGAAGCTGTGGTGCCCCATCCCTGGAGGCACTCAAGGCCAGGCTGGATGGGGCCCTGGGCAGCTGAGCTGCTGGGGGGCAGCCCTGCCCACGGCTGAGGGTTTGGGACTGCGGGGTTTTAAGGTCCGTTCCAACTCAAGCCATTCTGTGATATTGTGCTAAGTTGTGCTTAAACTCCCTCCCCTCATGGCTCAGCTGAGTGGCAAAACCGAAATATTTAAACAATAATTGTTTCAACTGTCTCCAGTACACTTCTGTGTAGATGTATTCGAAATAATGTAGTAAGAAAGGATACGAAGGTGGTGGGTCTCCCCGAGAGAAGCTCCCCCTAGTGTAAACTGCCCTGGAACGCACTGCATGTCTTCTGCCTGAACTGATTTATAATCTGAGAGGTGGGAGAAAGCAGGATCTTCTGATAACCCCCTGCCTGCCTTTTTTTTTTTTTTTTTCCCCACATCATCTTGCCAGCTGAAACTCTGTGAGAAATGGATAGAAAATCGGTTGGATAGTTCTCATTCTTTAGTAGGCCTAGATTAATACCAAATAGATTAATACCAAAGTGAAAATAAGTGATGTGTGAGACGTTTATTTCTCCATATAAAAAAATTCTGCTTTCAAATGTTTGCTGGATTATGGCTTGTGTGTATAGGAATATCATTTTCTGTCTCTGAGTTCCCTGCTATTTGAGTGTTTCACTGCTGCTGGGGGATGTGAAGTGAGGAACCATCGCAGGGCTCTTCTGCCTCTGCTGGACACACAGCATGCTCCCACAGCTCCCAGGTGTGATGCTTGGGCATTTTGTGCTTCTTTCTCCTTGCCACTCTGCCAGCCCTCCTCCACCTCATCCTCCTCTTCCTGCTACTCTTTTGTTCTCCATAGAAAGCTTTGGCTTTGTGGTTCAGTATCTGTTCCCTCTTCCCACCCTGCCTTCTGCTGCAGCTTGTCTCTGTCTGAAAACTGTTACCCGTAACACCCTTGTGATGTTATATTGTTTTCTTTACAACTTAAAACTCTTCTACCACAGCATCTACTATCCCTTAGTGCCTAGAAGGTCAGGTTCTTGGCTTGGATCAGACTGCTAAGGCAGCAGAATGTCAGATTGTTGCTAACCTCATGGCTGCTGCTGCTGGGTGAAAGGGAATGGCAAATAATGAAACTGGCGTCCTTGGAGATCTGGGACAGCAGTCAGATTGTGGTGACAACCCAGTAGATTCGTACCTGTTCTGGGGACTTTGAGAGCCTGAGGGTTGTGCTCTCTCTCTCATAAGGAATTGTTGTATTCCTTGGAGTTGCTCTCAGGTAAAGAAATTAATAAACATTTTGAAATCTTGTTAACTAAATGTTTATTAATTCTTTAGTACAGTTAAGTTGTACCATGCATTCAGGAGAATTCTAGAAGAAATGGGCAGGAGACTTGTAAAGCAAACAGGTGGAGTTACCATTGCTTTTATATGAGAAAAAGGTAAAGACTTCCATTTCTCCTAGCTTGAATTGAATTTGCTTTTTGGTGGTCTTTCATGTTCCTTGTTAGATTTCTATAGCTCATCTTGCAGTATACAGTGGGTAGGTGTGTATTTCTCAGACAAATTCATAGAGTTTACATTAGCATAATATGCTCCTGAGGTAACAGTGTAGTGCTAGATGCATATAGTTCCTCCTCTTATCCTTGCTGTGCTGCTCCTATTGTTGGTATGCTGAGTTAACTGTAGAAGTAAACAGTAGTGGCTAGTGGCAGAGGGGGCATGACCACATGTGGAAGCGAGCTAATTTGTACAGAAAAAGCTGTTGTCTGAAAGCAGTGCAGTGTCAACACTGAATCTAGCCATGTCAAGTGATTGTAGCTATTGGAACAACTAGGGTAATCATTTTCAATTTACAGCTGAATGTAGTGCTGCTAAAAGAAGCTTTGGAGGACGATACCTCTGTGTTGTAGCCACCTTTAGAGTGTTTCAAAGCACTCATTTCTACCTCTCCTAATATGCTGTGACCTAGGAAGGCTTACTGGTAAGGTTAGAAGTTACTTTCACCTTGTCTGTAATGCTCAGTTTATTGGTACAGGTGCCAGAGTTGCTGTTTATTACAGATTGCTCTTGTTCCAAGAGGTATACTGTATTTACCATTTATTATCAAACAGCAGTATATGGTAAAACCCTTCTAACTTTACTGCCTTAATGATAATTTCAGTGGATTGTGCAAGTATGATAGGTTTGGGATTGCAGAATGTGGAAAAGGCAATGAAAGCGCTTCTGGGCTTGATTAGGAAAGAGATGGCTGAGCCTATGATGATAAAAGGCAATTTGAGTGATAGCAATCACGTTCTTCAGAAGATGAGAGAATTTCAGAATGAAAGCAATAATATGCAAGGAAGTAAGCTCATAGAACTGACAGGAAAGATTTCGCGGGAAACAAACCTAAAAAATACAGGAAGGCTTACAATTTTTAAAGGATCTAGCCTTTTCTTTTCTAGTCATAATAAAGAGTTTTAAAAGCACAAATAAAAGATGTCTTCATTTAAAAAAAAAAAAAAAAGATTGCATGATGTGAAAAATGAGAAGGACTTGACCAGAAATTGGGTACTCTATGTGCTACCAAGATGAATATAAAAGAGTAGTTTGAAGTTTGCAAGGTCCAAATTTGATAGGCTGAGGCACAACATAAAGTGCAGCTGGTAAAGTATGTGGTATAAGGAAACGTACTATATCCTCACTAGTAATAAGAGGAAGACTGACTTTCTGTACTACTAATAGAGAAGGAAGGGCAAAACTTGTGATCTGATGTGTGCAGGTTGGACCAAGTAGTTAATGACTTTTTTTGCATCTTTCTTTGCCAAAAAGGGAGATTGCAATCAGGTGGCAAGAAAAGGAGTTCTACTTCGAGACGGGTATGAATTCCAAACAGAACAGGAAAAAAACCTGATAATAAACTAATTAGATGAGATAGGTATTTTAAAACAAGCAACAGCTTATTAAATTATCTCTCCAGCATAGTATGAAATAGCTTGAGTAGTATGTGAGCAATTAGCAGTTCCTCTGAAGAACATTCAGAGGACAGTCAAGGTTCAAAAAAAACCAAGCTGTGAAGGGCCCAACAATGCTTCTTCTAAACTTTTGTGGGTTCTTTTTTTCCCCCTTTTGAAGTGGATGGCTAATCTGAGTCTTTGGGGAAAAGATGTCAGAATCAAAAAATGGACATTTTTTTGTGTGTGTGTTTTGTTTTTACAACAAACCTGTCGATGATAATGAGATAAATAAATGTAAATTGTTCTCTTCCGGGATGTACCTTCTCAGTTGAACCCAACTTCTCTGTGAGCAGAGAAAGCATATCTTGATTTTGAAAGGCTATCACTCTTTCATTAGCAGGATGGCAACGTGGGCTACAAGGTAGGCACCCACTTGGCTGGAAAGCTATTCTCAGGTTAATTAATAGTGATTCATAGCCAAGCTGGATGGATATGTCAAGTGTGATTCTGCCCAGGGTTGCTTGAAAATATTGAATATTTTAATTAATGACTTAGATGATAGAATCTGCATGCAGAATTTCCAAAAGACACCAATGAGGGAGAGGATGTAAACCCTCTCAGCACAAGATTAGAATTCAAAATTAATGCGGTCTATTGGAGAACTGATCTAAAATAAATATAATGCAGTTCATTAAGGACAAGTTCTAAATTGTGGTTGGGCTGGAATAATCAGCTGTGTAAATCAAAATGTAGTATAACTGGTGAGACAGCAGGTCTTCAGAAAACAGATGGGCAGTTGCAGGAGACCAGAAAATGGCTATGAATCAACAATACTATGTCATAAACATTATGCTAAAATATATGGACAAGAGTCTGTGTGGAAGAATGCAAAATAATTTTTCCACTCTGCTTAGCATTTGTGTGGCTGGTACACCACTTCTGCTCTGAGCAGCACTCTTTGGGCCTGTTGAAAGCATTCAGGGAAAAGGAAAAAGTCCAGAGCTCTAGACAACGTGGCCCATGAGAATTGGGAAAAAAAAAGAAAAAAAAGCTCTATTTCAGAGCAGTAATTCTCAGACTCTGGAAGCTGTTTTTCCTTAGGTTCCCTAAGGAAAGCAGTGGGCATTTGTGCTGGGACACATCTGACACCCTGAGCTGGATGGCCATGATGAGCATTGCTGTGCAGGGCCTGCAGTGATGTAATGGTTGGGAGACCCGCTTCGCTGGCATGCTTCCTATCTGCCGTGAAGGGAACACGTCCTACCTGGGTCTCCCTTGGTGCTGTGCCAGCGCGAGGGTATCGGTGGTGGGGAACAGGGGCAGCTGAGGTCCGTGTTTTAAAATCAGCTTCTTTCACCAGTGTGTGTTTTGAGTGCTGGTGTAGCTGAACAGAGTGATTCTGAAGTCAGCTCTCCATCACCGGTGAGTGTGTGGCATGGGGAGATCCAGGATGATCAAAGGATAAAGGGAATACTGTGGGGTGAATTAAGAATCAGTGGATGAAGCATCCTGACCTCACAAGGTCAGCTTAGGTCCATCAGGATTTTATTAGCACCGTCTCAGCATAAGCTCTGACAGACCTGAGCTGACTCTTGGGCATTCCTGCCCTGTGACCTTCTGCACTGCTAGAGGGATTATTAGCTCAGGCACTATGGAAACTGGAATAAATAGCAGGAGGTTGCCTTATGCAGTGGGCCCTTGCCCTTCTTTCTAGCACTGACTATTTCTGTCACCTTCTTATCCTGCTCTGTCATTGCTTCGCATCTTCTCCCTCACGCCTTTTCCTGTGGAAGTGATTCTACCCTCAAATCTTTCTATAATCTCTTGCAGCCTTATCTCAAGGTCATTGTCACCAAAGCCTGACCTTGGGCAATATGCAAACAGGCAGAGTTACTCCTAGGAAGAGCCCCTTGACCTGGTTGATACTCCACCAGACCCCACTTTGGCAGAGAAATTGAGTTTGATTTTCGGAGTTCCTCTTGGCCAGAGGAATGCAGCTTGAGGGGATGCCCTCACCTCTGCTCTTTGTACCTCTGGCACTGAGCACTTCTGTTGTGTTTCCTGTTCAGGGTTTTGTGATTTCCCAGCCTCTCAACGCCTCTTCTCCCAGTGTCCAATTCCCTTCTGTACTGAGACTCCTCCATCATTCCCCTTTTGAGTTTCACTTTAGGATTCCGTACCCTTGTGGCAATCTTCTACTTTTTTGCTACTGTCCTTCACCTTCTCTTGTTTCTGGACTTCTTCCACTTCCAGACCAACTCACTACAGATAACCTCCAGGTTTGTCTAAAAGCCTCTTCCTCTCTTTTGCAGACTCAGCCCTTCTCCTCCTCCTCAGGGGTATCTTTCTCTACCTCACACCTCAGCTGCAGTAAGTTCTGCTGGTTTATGTGGGACCTTTCTTTGTGCAAGTGATGGGAGAGCCTGATGCTTCATTTGGCTCCTTTTTCTATTTGCCTGTTTTGCTTAACTGGTGATATATTGGGTGAAGATGTCTGACCTAGGGATTATGGTTCCAGAATAGGGAGACTCCTTGGAGGGATTGCACGGGAGACTGGAGAAATTGCTCCAGCAGACTGCATATGCTTCAGTTAGCCATTATTTGTTCAGAGATTGAAGGAGTGAGGGAAGATGTGATAACCATTCAAAAATATATGGAAATTTCATGTAAAGAGGAAGGTAGTAAAATCTGTTTTTCAGTTTTCAGACAAGCTTGCTATAGTGGGGAGACATAGGTTAGACATTAGGAAAATCTTTGTAATGGTAAGAGTAGTTAAAAACTGCAGTTGATTGCCTAGGGAGATTGCAAAGTCTCCGTCACTGAAGGTTTTTAAGAACAAGTTAGACTAATATCTGTCAGGAATGGTTTATGTATGGTTGATCTTGCCCTGGGGCAAGGGGATGGACTTCATGAGAGCACTTCCAGCCTTACTTTCCTGTGATTCTATTATTGCTGCTTCCCTGGATAATGAATGTACGTACATTTTATATGTTACTAACCCACCTGCACTACCCTGTCTTCTCTATGCTAAAGTAGATTCTCTTGGAATAATTGATAACAGATGGATTAAGTGTCTTATATATTTAAAGTCTACACTTTGTGCTGGAGTATTTCCCCATAGCATTTATTCTAACCTGCCCTGGCTTTCATTGTAACTTTATTCTTTAAGCATCTTATTGGGAAGACATCACTTATGTTTCTGTATCTGTGCAATTGGTATAGAAGCATTTTCATGTTTCAGAAATACTGCATCCATTTTTCTGCTTGCAAGCATTGTAAGAAAAGTTTTTTACAACTCTTAGATGGTAAATGTATAGAAAAGGTAATTGTTAAGAATAATAAAAAATAGGCCGAAAACAAAGCAACCTTCATTGGAGGTTGTTTTCTTTCTAATGAATAAACTCGTGGATGATTTGCTTGTCATAAAATACGTAACTGGTAGATCTGATGCTAAAGATAGCCTTCTTCCTCCAAATTCTAATTGAAGCTCAATGTAAAACAGAAAAGCAGGTTTGAAATGTCTTCTAATAAGTATACAATGTAATTAATATTAAAAGCAGTTGAAAACTCATTTATGCTTTAACACAAGTCTACCACATTGCTGCTGTCATTATTTGCGTGATTTCCAATTGCAGATAAACATTTAAAGGATACAACTTGAATATGTAGCTGAGCATTCTTGTTCCCTTCTGTTGCGGTTTTGTTTCCTGCTGCCTCTTGAAGCTACGAAGCTAGTCTGACCTTCCTGTGTTCTCTGCAATTTTTTGACAAATGTGTTCTTACTTTATGAATTTTCAAGGTTACTACGTCACACATGGACAGCTCTTAGTGTCTTTTAGATCTTGGGAGGAACAGATTGTTTTTTGCAATGCCCCTTACTCAGCACACCGATAGTAACAGATCGTATTCTATTGTAGTCTCTTAGACATTTTCTTAAGAGCGTGCAGTTTTTTGGAGCACAGATAGTATTCTCAGCAAAAATACATGGAAGGAGATACAGTCTGTCTTGAAGGGTTTGTTATCCAAATATGTTACACTCAGAAGAATTCAGTGAAACTGTTTTAAGTGTAATAATGAATAGCTCAGAAATCTCCTTTTCAGGGTTAAATGCTTTAATGAAATTACAGGTGACTGAGAAACTGAAAACCAGTTCAAGAATGGTGGTGCCACGTGAGAGCAATGCTTAGTTCTCCTGCGATCCCTACAGCAAGTGACTAGAGCAGCAGTGCTTTTTGCTTTAGGTCACTTTTTTGAATCCTTTAATTTCCGATCTGAATACAGTCTTGGCTATAGGTGCGTGGTCCATTTCTTCTTGTAATGGTTAGTCCATAGTGCAGATGAAAAGCCTGTGAGTGGTGCAGACCAGGCAGAAAGCATGCTGGAATTTAGAGAAACATGGCAAGTGGTATTATTTGATGAAGTGTACTACTGGAAATGGCAAATTCTTCCTGAAGTCATGGGAGAGAATGCTCCAACATTTTCTTGGAGGATGTTGAATCCTCATGTTTGATATCCATTTTTGGAAGATGATATTCAAAGCCAGAGCATGTTGCTTGTTCTTTGAAAATGTCCATCTGCCATTTCTCATTTCTAATAGCATGTGTCATGGTGCCTTCACATGGTATACAACTTAATCAGCCAAATGGCCCATTCCAGACTGAATATGACAATAAATTGAACTGTGAACACGCTGCGTTTCAGTATTGAGTCATAATAAAGCTGCAGACTTTTTCAATGGAGAAAATGAATGCATAGTCCCTCAAGTAAAAAATGGAAAATAAAAAGGGATGAAAACTGATTGTTGAATTGGCAGTTTGTTTCCTGATCATTTGTTCTATTTAAATTGGTAGCATTTATTTTTTTTGTTTTAATTTTTTTTATTTTTGAAAGAGGGAATATGAGGTGTGAGCTGTGCTCATGGTTAGCTGAGGCTGTTTCAAATCACAAAAGCATTAAGGTTGAAAAAGACCACTAAGATCACCAAGTCCAACCATTCACCCATCACCACCATGCCCGCTGACCCAACCTTCTCAGTGCCACATCTAATGCCTTGGCAAGGCTGCTGGTGTGGTGCAGAAAACAGGTCCTTTGCTGCTTCTCAAGATGCCAGAATAATGAAGTCAGAACTTCTGATATATACTCTTCTTTTTTTTAATAAAATAGCTTGGAGTCCTCTGGCATAACCTAATCCATTGGTGTTTTTTAGTCACTGTTCTGCTCAAATCTGCAGTGGGTGGTTCTCTTTCCACTGCTGGCACTCTGCTACAGAGGCAGGATGATTACATCCCCCATCTCCATTGCCTAAAAGTAAGGTTTTCTTGTTTTTCTCCAGAAGAAGAGGGGTGACAAGGCAGAACCCCCAGAGATTTCAGTGTGGGGTGCAGTCCTGCAGGGGGAGCTCAGTGTCGTGTGCTGGAGGAGGAGGGGAGGTCAGAGGAGAGAGGCCGGGCTGGAGCCCAGCCCCAGCGGGACTGCAGGGGAAACAGCATGGAAATGCCTGTCATTGCATTAAACCAGAGCTGATGTCAAGCTGTTGAAGGACTTGATTTTTGAAGAACAACATCCTTTTGGAGGCTGAGGAGATGCAGTGGCTGAACAGAAACAGGAACAATATTAGTCCAAACTCCCTATTCACATAAATGTAATGTGGGTTTTTTCCAACTGTTCAGTGCCAGACAGTGTTGTTTTTAGTGAACAACGCGAGGCTAAGTTTTGATCTGATGTTTTTTGTACTGTTGAGCAGGCTCTTTGTCTTGCTAGAATATCAGTTTTCAGTTACAATAAAATAAATAGTATGAATTAATGTTATGATTCTCTGTTGTAAGCTGCAGCAGCACCTTTACGAATCAGTCCTTGCAGAACAAGGAGGTATGAGTAAGCCTAAATGTGGTGAAAAAGCCTAAAAGCTATAGTGGCAAAGGCAACACCATACAGAAAGTGTCAAATGTCACATTTACTTCTTTAACATTTCATCCCTTTAGCTTTCCAGGAGAAGAGGCCAAGATGCATGGGGATTCATTTATTTGCCAGATCTTTTTGCTTGTTGATTGCTTTGGTTTTTGTTCAGAGCAAGCTTCTTGCTGGGAGGACAGAGCCCTTCCTATGGATGAGTCTTTCTATGGATGCTCAAATTCCTGCACCTCCTGTCCTGGGGCTGGGCTTGCCCCGCAGAGCACTCCTTGGTGGAGCGAGCAGATCCACTCATGCACACACCCCAGACTTCGCTTCTCCAATGTTTTTTCCTTAGGGGCTGCCCATCCCCTGCTCCAAAGCCTTTCTAGAGGGCTGCACCCACCCTTTTTAATTTCAGCTCAGCGCTCACCAACAGTGAATAAGGAAAATGTTAAGTTTCTAGTAGGATCACTACTTGCTGATAGGGTGCAACCTTCAAGGCATACCACCCACAGATAATCTTTTCCCTGAAGAGAATGTGATGCAGTACTTTGATATAGCTGTAAAAACACTGCTCCTTTCTGAGATTGACCTTTTCCGAAGCGCTGGTCGTGCAAGACTTGAAACCTACTGGTTTCTGAACAGAGAGGGGGCTTTGGGCAGATGGGTTTTAACAATATCTGGAGCCCTCTGGAGCCCAGCAACTTGGGTTTTGGTCCTCAAACTGAATTCTGCTAGATGACGTTTACAGGTCCTTTCCAACTCAAACAATTCTATGATTCTTATCATCTTCCAGTCCTTTTCAATTGGCATCCTGCTTTCATTTGACTCTAAAACTTAGGCAGTAGCTTGGGCAGTTGAATCTCCAAGTGTTCTTTGAAAACCGTCAAGACATATTTTCCAGGTTTAAGCTGATACGTCTCTGTGTGCAGGTGGCATAAACTGGCCATAAGCTCCCTGTTCTTCATAACTATGGGTCCATTTTCACTGTGTTTCTCATGATGGGGATAACAGTCTGGGGCACCAGCTAGACCATTGAGCAGAACCAGCTGAAAAAACTATTTCTATCCTTTCTGCCTCACCAAAAGGGGGGAAAAAAGAAAACAGCAAGCAAGCTGGCTGCACAGTTGTTGGTGATGGCAGAAGAAGACAGAACTGGCCATTCTAGCAGCAGGCTGCCATTAGATTGTTTTAACTGGACTGTGAAACTGTGTCATTAATCTCCAGTCTATGCAGTTGCAACTGCCTTCATATCCTGAGGGCTTAGAAATGTAAAACATTTTAAATTAGCAATTTAGAGTGGATTCTTCAGTTTGCTAGGAGCTATTTTCTGCTGCATAGGCTTAAGAACAGGTGATGTAAAAATGATCCTTTTACAGAGGTGGTGCTTGATAACAGAAAGCTGGTGAAACTAACTGCTTGTGGTGGTTCAGCCCTGCAGCAGCTCAGCACCACCCAGATGCTGACTCACTCCCCATTGTCCCACAGGAATAGGGGAGAGAGTAAGAAGAAGGGAAGGAGCAGAACTTATGAGAGATAAAAGTTGTTTATGAGGAAAAGTGAAATAACAGTAATGATAATTTTAAAAATATATACATATATTAACTAAACAAGTAATGTACAAGCAATTGCTCACTACCTGCTGATCGATGTCAAGCCTGTCCCTGAGTAGCGGCTGCCTCCCAGCCCTGTCCCTTCTGCTGGCAGGACAATACAAGAAGCTGAAAAACTGAAACGTCCTTGGCTCCATATAGCACTGCTCAGCAACAATCAAAACATCGGTGTATTATCAATGTTGTTTTTCTACTAAAGCCAAAACATAGCATCATACCAGACACTGTGAAGTAAGTCAACTCTTTCCCATCTGAAACCAGGTCAGTACTTTTTTTCACCCTTGCCTCATACTCCTGAAATAAATAGCATTGATGGTTTTAGTGGGGGAAGTGTGGTCAAAAGTGCCTGGCCCCTCTCTTGTGTATCGTCCTTGCTGGGCACCCTGCTACCTTGTTTTGGCCAATTGGCTGCGAATCAGAAGTTCCAGGCTGCAGTAGAGGATTGAGGCTGGAATACAAACCAGCACCCTCTCGAAAAATTATTTTGGTGCTAAACCTACACAGCCTGCCCTAATGTTAATCTGTACTATAAATATTAGTATTTCTACCTTTTCCAATAAAGTTCTGGGCCATTCAGTATACCCTTTGTCATGGGAAGTATAGTAGAGGTCATAAAATAGTCAATTACCAGGTAAATGTTGATTTGCTGTTCACATTTGAAAGCTTTCATGGCAATGAAGGGGAAGGATTCCCAGGCATGTTCATGTCTCTCCTTTGTATAACATAGATGCTCTCAGACCTCCCAGTTCAAGCCAAGATTCCTCGTGGATCCTCCCACTGGGATTCAGAGCTCTTGCTGGCAGGGAAGTCTCAGATTATCAGTTTTATATTTAGCATTTTACTCTAATTCAAGCCTTATGCCAAAGACATCCCCTGCAGATGATGCTGCCGTGGTCCTAGTTGTGGGTATCAATTGCCTTAATGCAGTGAGACTAATATAATATGTACAGAAGGGCATATGTAGGAGAACAGGCATGATACTGTGAAGAACAGATTGAGCAATAGGTCTTTGATACGTTGTGGGGTTTGATTTTACTTCTTAAAATGTTGTGTTCTGTTGTGGGCTCTTCCGGAAACGTTTCTGTGTCCTTAGTGCTCTTGCTTTCTTTTCTAGAAAGTCATTCCCTTTTGAGCTAAGGGCAAGAATAGATAAGGCTTTGTTGAAGGAGTGGAGTTCAGAGTTTTTAATGATGAAAGCAGCCCCAAAGAATCCTGCTTTACAGCCCACATGCCAGCAGCATCTTCGGTCTGTGCTTCTGAGGATGTTTGCTTCTGCTGTCAGTAGGTAAAGTGGTTTCATTCAGTGGCATTTGATGGCCAATGCCACTGCATTGTAGGTGTGTGCATACTGAGGTGGGGGGAGGAGTGCGCTGACCCAGGACAAGTTAGCAACTTCAGAAAAACCTGGAAGGCTTGTTTGGGTCTGAATTGTTCAAGAATTGTCTATATATCCTGCAGGCTTAGACTGTAGAAATGAGTAATTTATACTGGCTGAGGACAAATTCACAGCCTGGCTGTGTATTCAGTCAGTCCATGATTTAAAGGAAAAAATTGGAGTTTGTGCATGACTCTCTCTTTTCCCCCTTTCTGAGCTTTATTATACTTGATTTGTTTATCTCAAAAGAAATATTCTGTACAGATATCTGCTTCCAGTTGCTCAGAGCAAGAATTCAAAGAGACGCATGACCTGCCATGACAATGCAAGAGTAAGTTCAACAAAACTTCACAATTCTTAGCTCAGGATGTAGGTGGCATCTGTGAACGAAAGAAACATTTTTTTATTTCCATAGAGAACATAACTTTTGTGCCCAAATCGGTGCTGTTTATAGAAGGAGTTGTAGAGTTTATGTGTAATAAAAGGAACAGGCGTTAGCTCCAACAATAAAGTCAACAAGTATGACGCACAAAGATGTTTTTGTTCAGTGTCGTCTTTAGTGTATGCATGGAAAAAGTGACATAGCATTGACTTAGTGGCTTTTGTGCAATCTCTCAAGTATGTCGCTGTTTTAAAAGCATCTTATTCTGCTTCTCAAACAAGTTAATGTTCTCACACATATGGCTCCTGCTGGTAATGCTCAGTGTTGCAGTAACACCAAAGAGCCTTAAATGGAGATGAGAACCCTGCTGTGCTGAAACAGGGGAAGTCAGCCCATTTTAAAATCTCAAAATCATAAAGGGGGAAAAAAAAAAAAAAGCAAACTAGAAGCAGAGAGTAATAGTTATTGCTGTCTTCCATTTACAGATAGTCAACTAAGGCACAGAATGAAATATTTATGCGGAGTGATCTAGAAAACATGGCTGACCTAAGAACTAAAAGCTACAACCTCTGAACCTAGCACGAGGGGTGAGATTATAACCACAAGCGCTAATTTATTTATTTTCATTTCCAAGTCAGAGTTTATTTAGCTGCACCCTTTTCTTGTATTTCCTCTGTTGCATCTTTATTCTCTTTACTTACTGCCTGAGAAGTGTAAGTCAGTAGGATGTCGTGTGGAATCTGAAGGCTTGCTTTATGCCAGCACTGCTGGAAAGAATCTCTCTGAAGAAGAATTACAGCTACCCATAAAATCTGTGCCACAATCAGCCATTCTTATCTACAAGTATTAATTGTACGCTGAGAAAAAGGAAGTACTGAGGTACAGAACTGCTTAAAGAATACAGCATATTACTTAAGGTTTTAAAAAATCTGTTGCTGAATTGCCAACTAGAGAGTAGGATTATTGAAGTGTAGGGGAACAAAACAAAACACAGTGAGCTGAATACAAATAGAGCTGCCCATATTAGTTTCACTCCTTCTTCAAGGATCTTGAAGTGCAAACTATGATGTTGGTTAATGTGGGGCAGGCAGGCTCATTGCTTTGTTACTTAGTACATAGATCTTATAACACCATGCAAGTCTTATTTTGAAGAGCTTCAGAAATGCTTATTTTTTACATGACTTCTCTGCTTTCTCTGATGTGAAAAGGGTTTGTAGAGAGATCATATTTCTTAACAGAACTAATAATCAGTTTGGAAAGCAAACACGCAAGATACCAAAACCTACAAATATTTGAGCATAAGAGCCCTTCGCTTCCAGGAAATTTTTAAATGTACGTTCAAGGTCCTTCAGTTTGTTAGGGGCCATCTTCTGCTGCATAAACAAAACAGCATTAAAACCAGTCATGGACAGGCAGTGAGGGGAGAATTCTCATGAAAAAGATTGAGCCTGTCACCTGGAAACACTGTGCGGGAAGAGATGGAAGAAAAATGTCAAAGACAGTCTGACTTGTGGTTGTGTGTTCCAAGGTAAAGCCTTGCAGAGGACTCTTTGGTCCCGAAGATAAAATTAGATGTGAATACGGTGGTTGACATGATTGTTTTAACGGAGATTTCTGTCATTACTACCACAATGAAAGCTCTGCCATCAGTGGGTTAGAAAAACCTGAAATACTTGTAAAGGGAACAAACTCTGGAAATCTTATCCTTAACCTGCCAGTCTTGAAACAGTTTAAACTGGGAAAGAGCCATGATTATTTTCAGAAGAGTATCATAAGTCTAGTGTGCCTATTCTTACTTTTTCTCTTCTTAAACACGGGGCCACTGTCTAAAACTTGGATCAGTTTGATACTGCATAGACACTACATGATGATGCCGAGAAAGCAGTTCTTAGATATTTGAAAATAAACTCAATCTGCTTCCATTTTTCCTTGCTTTCCTTTTTGCTGTTATTCCATGCGTTTACTCCCAAGCTTTCTGTACTTGTTCATACTGTAATAGTAATTCTCTATATCTCAATTTTATTCTTGAAGAAAATAGATAAATCATACAGTGCTACGCTGTCTGGGTTACAGCTAATGGTCATAGCTTTAACCTCATATGTTCTTTTATCTGCATGGTAATTATGAATCATTAAATTGAATGGAACAGTAATCCTTTAGTTATTAAAGTAGAAATCATTTACAAAGGCACTTAAAGTTATAACTTAAAAAATGTTAATTTATTGATGAACATCGTGCAATATTGTCAATATCTTAACAGTCCTACAAGAGTTTAAAAATATACAACTTAAACTGAGAGAATAATGTATATATTTGCAGACCTTGCTGCAGCAGGCATGCCTTTATAGAATTGACTCAAAAGACTATTCTTTGGAAATTGTTTTTAATGAAGGACAAGGTAGGTAGCCTTTGTATAAATGGAACAAGGGGTCCCATTTTAATAAAGCTTGAGCAGCTAAGGACACTTAATTTTGTTAAACGCATCTACCAGAAAACAGAAAATTGAGTAATGTGTCCAGTTCATTTAGAAAAGGATATTTCAAATCTCATAATGTTAAAAAGAATCAGATACGCCTTTAGTACGAAGTGAGTATGTGTTACTGCTAAGGTCCACTATGAAACATTTGTATTTTCTCACCACTGTACAAGTGTTTTAATGTGCTGATGCTGCGCTCACCTGCCACTGTTGTCTTTGATGATTCCTTTGATGATGGTAGCCCTGCTGAGAAGGACTTAGGGAATTCCCGATTGATGAAAAGCTGAACATGAGCCAGCAGTGTGCGCTTGCAGCCCAGAATGCCAGTGGTATCCTGGGTTCCATCAGAAAAGGGGTGGCCAGCAGGGTGAGGGAGGTGATTGTCCTCCTCTGTTTTGCCCTTGTGAGGCTCCATCTGGAGTACTGTGTCCAAGTCTAGGGCCCTCAACGTAGGAAAGCTGTGGAAAGGATCCAGAGGAGGGCCATAAAGATGATCAGACACGGAGCATCTCTATTCTGAATATAGGCCGAGGAAACGAGGCTTGTTCAGCCTGAAAAGAGAAGGCTGTGGGGAGACTTCATTGTGGCTTTCCAGTATTTATAAACATTGGGTAAATCAACTTTTTACAGCAGTAGATAGTGATATGACAAGCGGGAATGGTTTTAAACTAAAGGAGGGGAGATTTAGATTGGATGTCAGGGCGAAGTTTTCTAGTGAGAGAGTGGTGAGGTGCTGGAACGGGCTTCCCCGTGAGGTTGTAGATGCCCCGTCCCTGGAAGTGTTTAAGGCCAGCTTGGATGGGGCTCCAGATAATCTGATCTAGCACTTGATCTAGCGGCTGGCAGCCCTGCCTGTGGTGGGGGGGTCGGAACTCGATGATCCTTGAAGTAGGTCCTTTCCAACCTAAGCCATTCTTTGATTCCAAACCACTGAATTATGTACTGTGAAATGAGATAATAACTCTCTCCTTTTTTTTCCTGCCTCATTACTTTCAGTTTATTCTGCAACTTTGCTGAAAGTAATACTGTTGATTTTTTTTATTTGGTCAAATTTTACTGTAGAAGTAGCCTTCATAAGGATTTGCAGTGGTTATAACATATCATTGGATTTATGTATTTCAGAGTTTGTGCGTTAAGGAGAATTAAGGAGATCTCAAGCTGCATCCTTAAAATAGCATAAAATTTAGTATTAGAATAAGATATTTAAAAAATGTGAAGAAAGACATAAAAGAAACAAAGGCTAAAATAAAACTGACCAGAAAAGCTATGATGATTTTCAGATTGAAGATATGAGGGAACTTTGTTTTTCTTTTCTTAGTCTCCAAGTCATTTTGCTGGAAAAGATAATCTTAGATTTTACTTTCTATGGCAAAGTAGTTGGAGTTTGGAATGATTGCTTTCCTAATTGCTCTGCATCTGCTCTTGACCTACCGGTGTAGGTGTCACGAAAAGTAAATTATGTATGATTTGGAGTTCAGGTATTTATATTAGCAGGTGCATGGATGTATAGTGTGTCAAATGCAATGTTTATCTTCAGATTTATTCTGTTGAACCTTATTGAGAAATATTTGGAGATTGTTTCCTTTAGTGACTTATGGCGATGTGAGAAGGCATTGTGTCTCTGCTGATCTCGTGGGTAGTCTTGTTACTGACATGAGCTGTTCTACTTGCTATGAATTATTTGATGTTGGGCCATGCATCTCTGTATTAGCGATTTCTACAAGACAGAGATTATAGGGAGTGGTAGTTTCTTTCATTAGTCTGTCTGGTTTAGTTGGAAAACACAGACAAGCTGTATGCATTGCAGCCCCTCCTTCAGCTCCCTGAAGGATGTGTCTGTGTGTTTCGAATGCTGACTGTTTTTTCCACTTTTATCAGCTGATCAATTAAAAGATAACTTGTTTCTTTTTAAAGCTTGCATTGATTAAACTGCCACATCTACAGTAAACCACAATGTTGTAATTTCAGCATTTGCCATTCAGGGGACACACTCTGATTTTCTTCAGCTGAGTTAAAGTTTCTTTCCACCATTTCCCTTTGTGACAAGTTCTCCCTTCACGTTTTCAAGGCAGAGTTGTCCTTTCTCACTCTGGTTATAGCCAGAAGGGCAGACTGTTCTACCCAAGCTCAAATCAGACTGTTCAGTAAACCCGATGAAGCAGTTGAGCCTGTGATTTGCTTTTCTGCTGCTTCTGTTCACATCTCCATGGATCTCACTACAGACTTTATTGGTAGCCAAAGTATTTATTTTGTGGCCTGTCACGTGCAATTCAAATGATCAATTCAAATCTTGGTTTCATGCTCCTCAGTCAAGTCATCCTGGCTTCAGGGGCACAGACTACAGCTTTGCATCCTCGCAAAGAGAATTCTCCCAAAGCGGGTGATTCACTTTCTTCATCGTAGTGCTTGCAGTTTTCTGTCAGATTGAATGTTCCTCCTTCCTCCTGATGCCTGGCTCTTCTGTGTACAGCTCACTGCTCGAAACAGAGACCGGCTTCTGCTAGGGAGTAGTAGAAAGGCTCTGACGGTCCTTCTGCTAGGGCTTGACCAAGCTGACTGCAGTGGGGTCTGTGGTAGAGCCATGCTAAGGAACAGATGGTTGGAATATACCTTCTGCCATTGTGTGAGCTGCTGTGTACATTTTAAGTTGCACCACACAGTGGAGGAGACCAAGATATATATATATATATATATTTTTTTTTTTTTGAAGTCCACTGTTTCTCTTCCAATGGGAACGGTGATCATTATTATAAAAATATATTAGCTTCAGTTAGAAACCTTCTGTCATCAGACTATCTAAAGGGACTCTACTTACAGCATAAAATGCTTCTCCATGGAGGGTAGCAAGATATGCAATTATTTGTGTTTGTGAAGGAATGAACAGAAAGGTAGTAGGAAACTTATAGTTACTGATAAGGAATTTAAATGGGTTAGGAATCTTGAAATCTTGTCTGGGCTCCAACTACTGTGTTACAATCACTCATTTATTCTGGCTTTACAATTAATCTATGGAGACCTGGAAAGAGCCATCATATAAGGGATCTGTTTTGCAACTGCTTGAACACATTTTGCAGATTCTCTCAGCAATGCTCCATAAGATTAACTTTTCCTTAGAAGAGAAATTTTAATACTAAAAAATGAAGAGGGGGAAAAAGAGTTGCTACAGTAACTTTTTTCATTTTGTATTAAACCAGTAACCTAGAAGCTTGTAACATTTTCTGAAATGAGAGTTTTAAGACACAGCGTATTTTCTACATTCATGAAGTACCTTAAAAAGCCTAGAGGTATCAATTTTAAGGGGGAATTGACTAAGGTGCAAAGTGCAAGTAAGTTGAGAACTTCTACAAATGTATAAGAAACTTCAGGTTTATGTTCCAGGGTAATTTTCCATCTTATGATTTATTACCTTGCTAAGTAACATTGTTAGTATCAATGATAGACCTTTCATCAATTGCAATGTATCGTTTTCATGCTGAATGCAATGGAGCTGGTTTCTATATTGAATCCTATGTAATGAGTATTGCTTCTGTGATGGCAGTCAGAAGTCAGCTAAAGTCAGCTATGGCAATTTAACAACTCAGGCACAAAATCTGATTTTTCCCTTTGCATTATAGATGGAAATAAATTTTGTTCTGAATATTTTAAAGCTTGGTTTAATTTTAATCCTGAAAGATCAGTGTCTGTTGACTATCTGTGATGACAAAGAAATTAAAAGTACCCGTGAAGCTCATTTTCAGAAGCTAGCTGGTATTGCCATCTAAACTTATGATTTGATCAATATTTGTTCAGTCTGAAAATTTTGTTGTTGTAAGTAAGGGTATTTTCTGCAGGGTGACAGAAAAAGGGAAAAACACTGGATGTGAGACATAGGGGGAAAGCTGATCCATGAATACGGCTGTCTCCTTTGCCCCTGCAGGTAATGTTGCGTGCATCAGGACTTTGCTTACTGTACAAGGTGTTCTCCTTCAATACTAAATCTGCCAGCTCAGTGAATCCTAGACATGCTTAATTATCCTGTTCATATTTTTGGAACAGGGGAACTGGGAGAGGCACCTGGACCCTTTATGTGCTGCAAATACACCTGCACAATTTATGATGGCTACTGCAGAAGAGACTTTTTCATCAGCATCTTGCGCTGATTGCTCACTTGGAATTTGGGAGCATCAGTTGGTGTAGTACTGGCACACAGCCACAGAAAGGCATGATCTCTGTTTCAAGGTGTACTCCTACATCCTATTGGAAGTGCTGTTATGGCTGTATTACAGTCCTATTGAAATTGAACTGTTGAGAGACATATTATTACCCCTGTGTTAGAGACTGAGGACACATTGCCAATGAAAGTGAATTTGAGCCCGTGACCCATTGATACTAATGGCTGAACTAGCAATAAAATAAACTGCCTGTTCATGTTTTAATAGGAGATTAAGCCAAGAGTTACTGGTCTCTGTTCACTTGTAGGTCCTTTTGAAATTAGCCTTCTCTGATGTACTGGGAAATAGAATAACAAACAAAGACAACCTATAGCTTACAAACAAGGACTCATATGTCCACAAATTGTGTTGTTAATTTTATTCCTCTTCAAAATCTTTCTCAGGGTGCCGGGGGCTTGTGGTGTTCATCATGATGATTCTCAGAGCAGCTCTTCCAAACCTTCACACCGTTCTCCTAAAACAGTAATTTAGCAATACAATTAAATTTATTATTTTTTTCATTCTAGAGCCATTGTGAATTGATGGCTGTCTTGGGCAGGCCCAATTGCACAGCCTCCAGGGAGGAGAGGTGACAGTGTCACAGACAATTGACATCGACTGTGATGCTCAGTATTTCAGACGGTGCACATAGCAGCTTTCCATCCTTAGGATGTCTTACATTCCCTGCTAATATTCATTTATTTCACACAGAAATAAAGCATTTTCATTTATCTGACTACTTTAATTTGAAGTAGTTGGGGAAATTTTCATAAGGGACAAAGACATTCTTGTATATTGGTGCGAGAAATTTACGGTTTTTCCTCCTTCCTCGTTGAAATCCTGATCCTTGCAGTC
This sequence comes from Chrysolophus pictus, assembly GCA_037305975.1. NCBI lineage: Eukaryota > Metazoa > Chordata > Aves > Galliformes > Phasianidae > Chrysolophus > Chrysolophus pictus. Next base: position 43,514,444 of record CM074577.1, on the reverse strand, counting down.
TTGTAGTGAACACAGCTTTATTACTGACTTCACTGAGCATAGAAATGTGATCCTGAAAGAACTGAAAGATACAGGAAGAATATGGATTAGTCCTCTAAGAAGATATTGTTCAGAGTTTCTCCATTAGGTGCCAGTTCTTCCTCAGGAAATGAAAAATAAACAAGTAAAGGTCCACTAGCAGCAGTGCTAGTTATACACTCACACAATTGTTCTTTGTAGATGGTTTAAAAGGGACATTTGGAACCACTTTTGAACAACAAAGAAATAGATATTTCTTGTAAGATGAGACCATGGATATGTTTGGTTTTACTTTTGCTTTGATAGGCATAAATGTTTGGACTAAACGAAAGTCATCCGATAGCTGTCGTGGGGTACAGCTGAAACAAAATGGCCAGGTTCCATGGAGGTAATCTGTACAGATAACAAAGTAATAGTTGATGAGATTAGAAAAAAAAAAATTATTAATCAATACTGGTTGTCAACACCAAGACATGTGGTAATATTACTCAGTTTGCCAAGAACTGCAGCTAAGAAAATAATTGAAATCTTGTTTCAGTATCTTGATCTAGAAAATCTCCAGTGACTTTTAACACTTCAGAAAGAAAAATTTCTCTAATTGTTACTTAAGACAGCATAGTACTTTTTACCCTTGGTTATTTTGGTACCCAACCTTATGCATTCCCGTCATGATGCTCCAAGCTGGGAGACCATCCATAGGTGACAGGACCAAATCTCTCGCATGTTGCAATGTAGTAGTGTCATGCTGCAGGCTGCTTCCTTGTCCAACCACTAGCATAGCAAGTATTTTTTCTTCCCAACATTATGTGAACTTAATCAAAGCCATTCCTCTTGTTCAGCCTGATGATTTTGTATGCATACATCAAGTAATAAAAAGGAAGCCGAAGAATTGTAGCTCAGCATGGAAGGAGTATTCTATGTGCGTTTGGAATGTGCTTTTTCAGCCTTCATCACCTAATGCACGCTATACAGTTTTGTCTGATTTAGAATCAATGTCAACAGTATAGTTTTAAAATGAGAAATATATTTCCTACTGACCTGTGAGGAATTGTCATGTACAGTAATCCAATAGCGTTGTGATGAATCTGAATTAAAATATTGAACGCAACATTATCCTTATATTTAAAGAGTATGAAACGATTCATAGACCGAACACTTTGTAAAGGAGTCATAGAGTCAATTCTTCACGTTTTAGGCTAGACTTGTGCTCTAAACTCTGGCCTACAATGCCTTTATTTTGGGTTTGCTATTAAATGTATTTATATGAGAACGTAAGTCTGTATTTGATGGCATGAATCAAAGCTGAACTTTGTAAGGAAAGACTACAGAAAGATTAGACTTCCTTGCTTTTTGATTTTAATTCTCTGTGATGTATTTGTTTATATGTTCCAAAGAAAAATATTTCAAAAGAACACTGTTACGGTTCCTTTATTAATCAAGTTGTGTTTTCCCTGTTTTGCTTTTGATATGTGGCTTGAAAGTTTAAAAATTTTAGAAGACCCTTGCTGAAATCTTTATGCAAAAGGCAAGAGTTTCCATGCTGATTGCTAGGCTTTTAATTTAAATAAGCATTAAGTGAAATAAATCTGAAGTCCCATGAAAGCTGAAGATGTGATCTAGAAGATTTTAAAGTGATTTAATGAGTAGTGCTCTCTCATATCAGTTGCTTAGTTTTCATTGTGTGGATTCTTGTAATATTTCTTGACTTCTCTCCACAGGGTTGCTGAGAGAGAATGAATTGCTAAATATATAAAGAAAATAAGAAGGAGTAGAATTACTCTTATTTTAATGTCTCTTTTATATCCTCACCTCCTCCGGTATCTGTCAAAAATCTTTCTCTATATAGATCACCTCTAGTATCAAAGAAGTAATCAAGCAAGATCTTTAAATTATATGTTAAGGAGAAATGTATGTTCAGTGAACAATGGCATCCTGGCTTGTATCAGAAGTAGTGTGACCAGCAGGAGTAGGGAAGTAATTGTCCCCCTGTACTCAGCTCTGGTGAGGCCGCACCTTGAGTACTGTGTCCAGTTCTGGGCCCCTCACTGCAAGAAAGACATTGAGGCCCTGGAGCGTGTTCAAAGAAGGACAACAAAACTGGTGAGGGGTCTGGAGCACAGACCTTATGAGGAGCGGCTGAGGGAGCTGGGATTGTTCAGTCTGGAGAAGAGAAGGCTCAGGGGAGACCTTATTACTCTCTATAACTACCTGAGGGGAGGTTGTAGCGAGCTGGGGGTCGGCCTCTTCTCTCGTGTAACTGGTGATAGGACTAGGGGGAATGGTTTCAAGCTGCGCCAGGGAAGATTCAGGCTGGATATTAGGAAATACTACTTCTCTGAAAGAGTGGTCAAGCACTGGAATGGGCTGCCCAGGGAGGTGGTGGAGTCACCGACCCTGGAGGTGTTCAAAGAACAATTGGATTTTGTGTTGAGGGATATAGTTTAGCAAGAACCATGGGTGATAGGTGGATGGTTGGACTGGATGATCTTATAGGTCTTTTCCAACCTTAGTGATTCTGTGATTCTGTGAAAAAGAGCCTACCAAACACCACCTCAGCAATGAGACAGACCTGCATGTCAGTGAAGTAAGAGAGGGATGCTTAGCTTGTCATATCCATCGCCCCATGTCTGTGTTGCTCTTAATTTTAACACAGTGTAAGATTGTGAATTCCTCCCATTTTGGATGCCATCAAACAGATGTTTTTTGTCCCAAGTTTTGTCTTTTGTACTCTTTTAAAGACAGCAAAATGGTGATTATCAGAATGAAGGACCCTGGTCTACTCTTCTGAAACTAAAACCATAATTTTGTTTTCTTCACTTACTCCTTTGTGAGCCTCTTTCTTAACAGCCAGCAATTTTAAATGTTTACTCTTACCTAGCAATTTAAGTGATCATCTCAAATCCAACCTCGCAACTAAGAGGTTTGGTGCACAGACTTACTAAAATGTGCTAATGCGTTCACAGTCTTCATTTAATTGCAGCCTTAGTTATCTATCAGTAAATGAGACCTTAACTGGGCTAAGAGTAAAAAAAGCCAGGGAGCCCAGTGTTACATTATGTCATAGTTTCACTCCCCTTTGAATTTGATTCCCAAATATTTGTGTGCTAGATTGCTCTTTACCTTATCTAAGTAGCTGGTAAGCCTCCTTTCTTTTTCCTGAGGGTGTGCTGTTATTCTTTTTATACTAAGCTGTCTGAGTGCAGTGTGTGCAAAACATATCATGATTTTAATCTGCAGCCTGGATTTCAAAATGATCATCCCTCTCAGGAAGAACTGTAACATGTTAGAATATCATTCAGTAGTAAAACATCGTGTTTTAAATACATCTTTGCTAACAACAAGGAAAATAAATTTGTTTAGATATTTTTTCTTAATATCTCAACCTTTTTTTTTTTTTTTAATGCTGAATGAGCCTTAATTAGGGGGACATGATAGACTGTACAAGGAAGCTCTAACACATATTTTGTTCCTTATTATTTTTTTTTTGTGAAAATCAGCAGTATGCTTTATTAGCTGCTTTCTCACTTTGTTATAAATAGATCCATATTTGAAATCAGAGGAGAAATCAGTGCTATGAAGCTGACCTCAGTTTAATTGTGTTGGTTTATAAAAACATAGAAATCTATCACTGTTTCCGACAACATTAGTAATAATGAGCAGGTGGTACATGCGACAAACTACCTCACCCACAGTTATAATACAGTTATAACTGCTCTTGAGTTAACGATGCTCTGGCTATTTATTCTGTCAGTGAATGGTATATTTTTGGGTGGTTCTCTGTGTTCAGTGGATCACCTGTGTAATTTTGAATATGCTTTAACATGTCATTGGTACACTGATAACCTGAGCTCTAACCAGAGGTTTGTCCTAGCCCGTCTCTTGTCTACACCCAGCAAGTTCTGTAGGGATGCTGGCATACAGAGTGGCAGATTAAAATCAGGTAGCTGAAATGGTTATCACCAGCTGTCCCGTTCCTCTGACAGACATTGCTATCTCAGGGCTGGTGTGGCTGAGCTGCATGCCAAACATGGCAGCTACCAGTCTGGCCATGAAGACAAGCCACAGGCAGAAGTCATGACCAGAAGAGCTTGAGCTAATGTGCCAGGATTTTGGGGTGTGATTTGGAGATCAAATGCAGCTTGGCTCTTGGATGTGACACACATTTTTCCAGTAAAATCAGCATCACTTGTCTGTGGTCCCCCAAACCTTGACCGCATATGTACATATGCATGGCCGCTTGTCAACCCTTGGGTGTGTAGGTTCAGCTGGTACCGTGGCTTCAGTGTGAACCAAATCTTGCTCTTTTTCAAAGCTTGCTTTAGAATGAGGCAGTGATGGCTGCCATTCCCACACCAGCTGGTTGTGCCAGACTGTGCTGCTGCACTCAGGTCTGGTGTGCGCTTGTCCCCTGCACAGACTGGGCCTCGCTGTCAGGCCTGGAAACTTCAGCACCCCTCTGCCCCTGGTCCTGTCCTTCCCAATCACTCTGCTGGGAGTGCCAGTGGGACCTTTCATTGCTGCTGACAGTCTGCTGTGTTGTCATGGCCTAGGCTCATGAAAGAGAGACTGTAGAATGTCAAATCTGTGCCTCTGTATTCATTCACACTTTGTATCTGCCATGTTATATATGGCTTTGATTTTCTGTGCTGTAGAGCTTCTCAGAATACTGCATGGTACATAGATAGACTCATAGAATCATTAAGGTTGGAAAAGACCGCTAAGATCATCTAGTCTAACCACCAGCCCACCACCACCACCATGCCCACTAACCCAGGTCACTCAGTGCCACATCCACATGGTTCCTGAACTCCTCCAGGTATGGTGAGCCCACCATCTGCCTGGGCAGCCTGTGCCAGGGCTTCACTACTCCTTCTAAAAAGAATTTTTCCTAATATCTAACCTGAACCTCAGCATCATGTGCTGTCCCTAGTTATTACTTTTTTCTGTGATACAGCTTGAAGAGCAGTAAGATTTATGTAATAGAGATTTCTTTGGGACATTGATACCAATGTTTTCTGCATTATCCACTTTGTAAGCACTTTGACCAGGGAAATTGTGAAGTAATCTTGGTTAAAGTGCTGCTATATGGCCAAATAGATGTTAGTGATGCTTAAACAATATTGCATAAATGTAGTGTGAAAAAATCTTCGTTGATATTATGCTGCTTAGGTTGCTAAATGAAGCACCCTCAAATGATAAAACACTGACTTTCCTCTTTGTGGTGCAGTCACATATCTGCCCACTTGTTTGCCTGTCCTGTGCACTCAGTGTTGGCAGCACTGTGGGCAGAAGAAGAGCATCTGAGGGCAGAGGCATTGACTGTACTTTGTGGCACTGCTACCTGAAAGTGGAATTGAAGTAGCATGTGAAAGCCTGGGGGAGCAGAGCTCACCCTGTTCCCCACCACAGTTATTCTGCCAGCTCCCCTGCTGTCACAGTATGGTTTGGCAGCGATATCATCAGAGCCTCACTGTGTCTATGTCTTTCTGTTATTTGGGAATGTTGCCAGAAACTCTTCTGACACAGACAATGGAAAAATAAGTGCAAATTTTATTTTATTTTTTTTACAAAAAATAAATTGTTGTTCAGTAAGAGCAGGACAGAATGTCCTGGGACCACGAAAAGGCGCTTCTGTAGCCTGAGGCTGTTCTTCCTGCTCAACCTCAAAAACCTGCTGCGTTCTTTGCACATGGGAAGGACTCACTGAGGCTTTTATAGCGGAAAATGTTAGGCAGCCCCAACGACTACCAGCTTCACTATTATATGTAGATGCAAATAGGTGGGAGTTTGTGTACATTTGCAATGCAGTATGTATTTGGGAGTGAGTGCTAATGGAAATTGGCTGAAGGAGAAAGCAAGAGGTAGAGAAGAATAATTTTACGATAGGAAAAACATGTTACATAGTTCAAAAGCTTAGCCACAAAAATCCAGCCTTCTGGGAAAGGTACTAAGGTGAATGAAGTGAGTGATTCATTTTTAGAGTTGAATAAAGACTGAAGAAATAAATAATGAGTGACATGAAGCAATTATTAGTAAAAAAACATTGACTATACTGTAAGATGCAAGCAGTGAGAGCAAGCTGTTTGGCCATACTCTATGTATTATTTGACTTACAAATTTTAAATGAATACACAGGCAGAGTGATGTGAATTAGACCTTCTTTAGATAACTGGACTTTTTAAAAAGAGAAACCATGTTTTAAGTATAAAGATGAGCTGTAACAAGGAGTTTATGACAGGAACACATGACTCTGGTGGTGTGGATTTGGAGAGCTGTTAGCTGGTAGACACAACTAACAGCAGTTTTCATAATACGTAATAAAAAAACTTGTCATTAGTCACGGTAGTGAGCATTGCACGATCCAAATACATCTGAGAAATGAAGAGAGAGCTCTTTTTTACATTAAAATCTGTAATTCAGTTTCCATTGGAAACTCTGTAACTGCCCTGTATCTTGGCATGTGGTAAATACACTTATTCCTTTGGTACACATACTATGTGGAAAAAAAAAATGCTGTCATCAGTATGAGATTGATAACATGGCATGCTTTTGTCTGCATTAAGTGTTACATAAATGGAAAATGAAGTCCCTGTATCAGCAGACCCCCACTTGCTGCAGTAATACTCTGTGTTGCATGTGAGAATGGTATGTCTCTGCATTTTGGTGTCTCCTTTGAGAGCTCAATGCTTAGCAATGCATCTGTGAAGAGATGTGCTTTAGTTGGTACTTCGTTTGATTCAAAGGTTGTGATGTTACCTGATCAAATGATCTATTCTTGAACTATTTGCTATGCAGGCAATATTCCCCAAAAATCCAATGTATGCAGCACTCTAGCAGCCTGGCAAGTAGCATTGCTTAAGATTATTAAAGATTTCTTAACATGAAAACCAGCTAAGATAATTTTTAAATATTTACCATAATTCAGGAATTCTTTGATTTATGACTAAGGAGAACGATAAGTTAAGAAAATCTCATTTGCATGTACCAATTTCTTCCCATCTCCAGTTGCCCATGATAACGACATTGTGCTTGACAAAAATTATAAGGTACAGTTTTAATGTATTTTTAATCGTCTCTTAATGTAATTTCACAACTGAAAATGAGAGTGTCATTAGCTGAATCACCAACGCACCTTCCACATACTCGACTGGGGGAAATTTGCTAGAACGTAAAGGAACATCTGAGGCTGGCAGCCAGGACCATCCCACCACCCCAGCCAGGAGTGACGCCGCTGGGGGCATGAGGGCAGAGCCAGCCCCCAAAGGCAGGGCTGGGCTGTGGGCCTGCAGCTGGGCCTGGCTGTGGGAAGGCTGTGGCCAGGCAGGGCTGTGGGGAGCTCGAGCCTGGCCCTGCTGCGGCCTGGCTGGGGCAGGGGCTGACAGGCCTGGGGCTGGTCAGGATCAGGGAAGATATTTCCCCAAGGGCACGTGATGCTGAGGGGGATGTTTCTGCAGAAGCTCTGTGGATGGAGAAGGTGACAGGCTACTCTGATGCAAGTGCAGAGGAGTCTGTACACAGTTAAGGAGCAAGGGACTTTTGGTTCAGAAGTTTGGGAGTTTCAGTGCTATATGAACATAAACTGGTGATTGGCAGTTCAGGAAAAGCAAGTTGGTAAAAGGGCAGCCAGCCACCATCAGTATCTGTATTTCTGAAAAAGAAAAACAACCAGACTTACATCAAAGGTGATGCAGATCTTAGGCTCTGAACTATAAAACATGCTAAAATAGAACATTGCTAAAGCATTGCCACGGCCATGTCCAAATTATTATACAAGGCAAATTTGAGGATTAGAAATAAAGACTGCATTGAGACTGCGGATTAGCATTGCAATGAACTTAAGCCTTAAAATGGATACGATCAAGTGTCTACTATAATATGCAATTTGTATATATTTATTTATTTATTGTAATTGACTGTAAGTAAAATAGAATATGATTTAGTGTAATTAAGAAATAGATGGTAGATTGTTGACAAAATATTAAAAGCATCTTATTTCCTAGGGGAGGGGAGACTACAAGGGGACATTTTGAGCCAAGCTGCAGATTTATATATATATATATTCAGAATAGAATGAAGGTCTTGACATATTGTTTGCAAGTGTTTTTGAAGCATTTTCATACTGTCTTGCTGTTTTATGGAAAGATAAACGAAAAATAAAACAGAAAAATATATCCCCGAAGATGGCAGTAAATCAACCATTCCTTTATTTGCCCTTCCTAGCAAAAACTGACTAATTGGGTAAGCCTAATGGTCTTCCAGGTCACCTTGGAAAGGTTGTCAGCTTGAGATTAGTAATGTGATGAGAACTGTTGGCTTTTCCTTCTTGATCGGACCTGCTCAAGGCAGATGTTTGTCCCAGCCGTGAAGCAGGGGAGGCACATCGATTGCATGGATGAGATGGTGATTGAGTCTTTTGAATTTGGCGTAGATGCAGAAAATTGTCAGTGCTAATGAAAAGTCTTCTCATAATACTCTTGAAGGATTCTAGAAGGATGCTTTTCTGTTTCTTTTCACACCAGACATGGGTACATATGAGTAAGAATGATTACAGATGGAAAGTGATTCTGTTGAAAAATCCAAAAATAAAGGAGTTCCTTCAGTTTTCCCCAAAATGTCTAACGCAGTTAGGCTATTAATTAAGATAAGCCTAGTAAAACATTCTAATGTCCATGAAGCGATGAACTGAATAGCAGATTTTGCTACCAGAATGTAAGAATATTATGTTTATTTCCTTTAGGTATTAGCATAAATAGTAAGTGTAACTGCATTGTGTCAGGTTTTGCCCTAAGAAGAACACAGAAAAACAATTGCTGGAAAAGCAAGAGACTGGAAGAGGGTAATAGCTGAACAGATGAAACTGGTTTAGAATCAACAGCAACCTTTCAAACAGTATGTTTTTAAGGTTGTAATCTCTTCTGGGCAGAGAACATCTCATATTCTCCATTTTGTGCTGCTCTCTGAACAGAGTCTTCTGTCCCCTACGAGGCTTTGAGCAGAGAGGCCAGACTTTTGTGCATTACAGCTTTGTTTCTTATTCTACATAAGCTGACCTGCTTTCATTTTTTGCTGATATTCTGCTTGGCATTCTTTTTATGAAGTGGATTTTTTTTGTTGTTGTTTTGTAAAGACTTATTTATCCCTCCTTTCCCTGCACCAGTGGAGTTTTATTAGATCGTATGGCAGCCTGCCATCTTCCTTATTAACAAAGCTTTTTCCCAAATAAACATGTTCCTTGTGTACACTGCCTCCTATTTATGATTTATTTCCTATTCTAAAGCTACAATCTACAATATTAAAAATAATACACAGACAGATGTTTATCAGAGGTTGAACAGGGCTTTGTTGTACTGAGTCTGGTATTTGTGGTTTATATTTCTTTAATCTCTGGTGAAGTGTGTGCCTCCCACCCTCCCCAATTTACTTCTGCCTCTTATTACCATTAGAGCAGGTGATGATGCCCTTTAAACATATTTTCTTTCAGGCTGTTATATGTTGAAATCTGAATGGTTGTATGAAGAAATACGTTGGCGTATTTAAAATGAAGTTCTTATTTAAGAAATCAGAAATTAGGCCTTTATTCTGGAATGTAGATTGACCCAGGGGCAAGGATTTTCGCCTTCAATTTACGTTACTCCACTAGGGTATTTGATCACCCTCTGCTGGCTGTACTGCCAGCATTGCTACCAATTCAGTGGATTTGGGAGCGTCTTTACTGTGGACCTGTCCTGGATATAATTTAGGATTTCATTTTGTTGTTTAGAACTGTTTTACTGTAGTTCAGGGGTAACAGTTTTAGATCATTGGCTGTGGGAATACATTTTTTTATTATCTGAATGGATGGAGTAGAATTATGGCCCTGGGTCAGATAACAATCTCAGACCTGTTAAATAAGGAGCTGTGACATGCATCATAGCAGTGGCCTAAAACACCATATTTTTTCAATATGACACTTCATTGCTTTTTTTTTTTTTGGCCTGTGGTTGGACTTACATTAGAAAAACAAACAGCACTTAGCTATAATTAAAAATGCCCTACAGTAAGTGTGATGACAAAACAATAGGAATGCTCTTCATATGTATGAAGTCAAGTGTAAATGAAGTCTAAAATAATTAAGTTGAATGCAAGGATAAAATTATCTTGTTGGATAGGCACAGAAAGCGTAAAATAGTCACATACAATAGCAGATCTTGCATTTTACAGGAAAAAAGCCTCTTAATGAGAAAATTCTTTTTGTATCATGAGGCAAATTCATCTCTTGCTGTTGCAGATGAAAGAGAACCTACAATTAATGATTTTGAATGCATTCATTCGTATACTAATGAATATTTGTACATAGATGCCAATGAGCATCTACCTCAAACTTATGAGCAATATGCCCGTTGGTACTAGATACATAGAGTTCATAAAAATGGGATATCTACATCATAGTATTCTTGGCATTCATTTTTTCCAAGAGAGTCTAGTTATACCTGGAAGTATATTTATTAAGACTTAAGAATCAGTATATTGGCAAGATACATTTTCAAATTATGCTCCAGACATAATTACAAATGTAGTAAGCTGTAATTATAAGGAAGGCTGTGTTTTTCAACCTCCAATAGCTGTCATCTGCTTCAAGTTTAGCTGTAGTTAGAGCCTTGCTGACCAACCTACTGATGTTTCACTAATTGCCACTTGAAAATGGAGAGGAAAACTGCATAGCTTTGAAATGTTGTTTGTGAGAGAAGGATCGTGCTGGCTTGTTTTCAGAGCTGGAGCTCTTCCCCCTCCTCTTGTCTAGACAAGTCAAGTACAAGGCTTTCTACTGATAAGAGATTTCTGGTGTGTCATTAGGCACATTGGTCTAGTCTGGACTGGTCTGGATTTCCACAGTAGTGTTTGGAGGTCTCTCCTGTATTTTGGTACAGATCTCTGCAGTTTTCTTTACTAACGTTCACTTTGACAGTATTCTTAATATTTGTTTCCCACTATCTGCATCAAACTGACTTTGATCTGCCTTGCTTTGGAAAAAGAGTTAATTCCACTTTTAGAAAAAGCACACGTTGTTTGAATATATTTACTATGCAAACTACTCTAAAGTATTGAATTTCAGTTCACAGGTCACAAATACCTCATGTTAGGTATGCTCCCTGTTTGGAAGTATTTGTATGTTTTCATTGAATAATCTGTTTAATTCATTTGTTCCATTCCTACAGTGCATTTTTCTTTTAAAAATGTCTTTCAGACTTCAGTAGAACATGATTGTGCAGGTTAAGTTTTGCACTACTGTGTCCTCTATGAGGTATTAAATTTTATTAGATAGCATATGAAGTCATCATTGATGTTAACAGTGGTATTTGTGCCACTTGCACATCAGTGGTCCTTCTCCTAATTTAATATAAAGAAAGACACAATGAACCATAACTGTACGGAGAAGTCCTTTTTTTAGATACTTAGAAAGGCTTCATTGGATAGTTCTAGACTTAGGACATAGAAAGTGCTGTCCTGTGTGTAATGTCAGCTGTCACTGCTTGCTTAAACTGCTCTTTACAAGTACTTCTGGGCTTCTTTGGGATCTCATGTATACATAGATTCTAGCTTTTTCCAGTTCTAAGCCATTCCATGATGATCTTCTTGGTGGGCTTCTTTCGGAATGGATCTTCTCTCTCAGCCATACTTCTACAGACTTACTTGCTTGATTCATCTTTGGAGAAAGTTTGCTCCATCCCAGTCAGCAACATGATGGCAACCCAGTGCAGCATGATGACATGGCTTGAGATGGAGCATTTTGTAATCAACAAAGAATTCCCATGGCATAGAGAGTCCCAGTCCCTGTGGGGACATCAGCAGAGGTCTGATAACTCTTTTTCTCTTTCTTTCACTTTGATAATGGTGATATTTGTGTCACAGGGAAGAAGCAAGTAGCTGTGGAATACTGAATCCAAATTTCAATGCAGTTTATATCTGGAAAAAAAAAAAAAAAAGCTTAAATCACAAATTCTTACAATAGTCCTCTTACAATAATGTTAGTTAAAATACAGCACTTCAACAGAGCTACTAAAAATTTAATGCTTCATGTGTTCTGTTGTCTGAAGACCATATAAACTGGTGACAAATAGAAACTCAAAGTTCTTAGCTTTAGTTTCTTTTGAGTCTTGCTTGAGCATTTTATATCAGTCATGAGGGGAGTGTGAAAGGTTTTATGTTAGGGCTCAACATGAAGACATGGTAAAGAATTAAAAAATGGGGCCAAAGCGACATGCCATGTGTTCTAACTTCAAGCAATATGGTGTTTGATACTTCTCTTTCAAACAGAAGCAGCATGTCTGTTGCTACTCTAATTTTAAGAACATCTCAGCAATTTATAGTAATTTTCACTGCCTTTTCTGGTGTGCCCATCTAAAATGTCTGCAAAGTTTGAACCCTTTCAAGCTAACTTTTCTAATCTTTCAAAACGGCTTTATACTTTCCTTGTTCCAGTTTCTTACTTACTTTGTGAGTTTGCAAAAATGAGTCCTAAGTGTGGTAATCATCAGATTGTATTGAGACGGATCTTTTCTGTGCCTTTGCAAAAGTAAGTGTTAATAGCCTTCTTAGTTTCTTGGGTTTCAAAGGCTTACTCTCTTTGGTCAAGGCCTTAAATGGCTTTTCAGTTCTTTGTCATGGCTGAAGAGGATGAGGAATGTGGAAAAATACTTTGTATAATGGTTGACTCTATAGTTTAAATACTTCATAAATCTTGAGGACTTTACTTAGGAAAATACTTACTGATTTCTAAGTGCAGTTTGACCAAGTGCAGTACAAATACATATTCTAAGTGCACAGGAAATGCTTGTGTTTCTTATGCAGCATATTACAGCTTTTACTTATATTCTTAAGTAGCATTTTAACATGTTGCACATGTTGATGCATATATTTTACTGCAGCAACTTCTTGTTGGTATGCATAGCAAGATGTCATTAATACTTGAGATGTGAAGTTTTCAGAGAGAGGCCTGCAAATCACTCTTAGTTACAAAGCAAATATGCTATGAAAAATGATTTCATTCCCCTTCCCAATTTATTTCTCCCACCCCCCAGTGATCACCATGCTTATGTTGCACATCAGATACAAGTGTGCAAATGTCATTCCTTGGTAACTGTTTTAGGGTCTTTTTAGAATTACAGCTCCTGTCTTCTCAGTTCAGAGCAAGTCCAAACCTTGTGCTGTTAAGATTAGTGGGAACTCTCCTGTTGAAACTGCTTAAGATGAACAAATGTTGAAGATAAAAATCATCTCTCTTAAGCAGAATCAGCCAGCCCAAACTGCAGCCCTGGGGAAGCCTCGATTGCAGGGAATTGTACTACTTTAAATAAAGGGCTTGTGAGTGTTTCTTGGTTTTAGTTCCACCTACTTTGCTTCAGAATGACAATTGCCAGAATTTGTCAACATGCTAAAGGTGTAATCATTAAACTATAATTTGTCTAGATATAATGTGTCCTCTATTCTATGTCAGCAGTGTATTTATCTTTGGAAGAAGCCTAGTGAAAAAGCGTTTTATAATGGTATTTATATTTCTGTGAATAATTCTTAATTGTATCTCAAATGCTTACTATTAAGCTTTGATTCTAGAGGTGACATTTAAATGATCAGTTTAGCTGAAGGGCAATGGAATTTTAATTATCGACCAAGTAGACAATCTCAGTACATAATGCCACGTTTAAATACTGAGCTATTGCCATTTCAGACTGAGGACAAGTAAGTCAGACTGAAGTCTTATCTGACTGGGCTCAGAAAGTTAAAGAAAAGCATGCACCATGAGTAGGCACTAGGCTCTAATTTCTATGACAAGTTACCACTGGTGGAACTTCCTGAATCTTTATCAGTAAACAGGAGGCCAAGGATGGCAGTTGTCCATCTTGGTCACCCAGAGCAGGTAAGTGTGTAGCTCTCAAGTCAGCATAAAAATTGAGTGGGAGAGGAGGGTGAGAAGCTTTACCTTGACATGGTCTTTTAAGAGATAGGGATCAGTCCAGTGAGATTAGTTAGATAGCCTTTTGCACAAAAGGAAAAAGGGAGAGAAGTTAAGAATGAGCTTGAAGTAATGATGTTTTTGTTTAAATACCTGGTCTCAGAGGAGTTTTTCCTTGTGACTGAACCATATTTAGCAAACCATTCATTTGTTTTCAATGAATGAAATGTAAAGGAATACAGTGAGCCTGCATATAGCATCCAGATGCTTTATAGAGGTTTTAGAGTTTCCTTCTAAAAAAAAAAGCAAACTGAAATGTGGGAGCTCAGTGTGCAGGCAGTGAGTGCTTGGCTGTAATTAGCTGGGAGACTGGCAGATTGGCTTTGGGAAGGTAGTTAAGGAATAATTGTCTGTGTCTGGACAGGACTGTTGCTGGTTACAGACTAGCTACTGCCTTACAGCTGGTGCTGTTTACATTGGGCAAGACTTTTTTTTTTTTTTTTTTACATGGGACAGTGATTGTGTTTATTCACAGTGCTGTCTTGCCCCACATGCATAAACTGCTACACAAACATAGGTGAGAATACAGTCTGTGTTGTAAGTAAGTGAATGTAAGCAATGTAAACTAGAAAAATCTTTTGTCTTTTTAAAATAAGTTGAATTTTCAAAATGGCAAATCTGGTTTATTAGTGGATTGATTCTAGTGATCTAAAATTTATCACATATAGTCAGACATCATTCATACTTGCAATGCTTACAAAAAGACCCATCCACCAAGATAGCATCTATGTGAAAAATATCAATTACTTTTAATATCAGCCATTCTAGGTAGTGAAGAAGATAAACACTGATTTCCTCATCAATTTTTGTTTTGATTTCCTTTTTGCCTTTCAGAGTGCAAATTCACCTGCGCCAGTGGTAAATGCTTGTATCTTGGTTCATTGATTTGTAACCAACAGAATGACTGTGGGGATAACAGTGATGAAGAGAACTGTCTGCTTGTAACAGAGCATCCACCTCCAGGCATCTTTAGCTGTGAGTACTTGCTCTTCGTGTGCATCTGTGTATGTATGTGGAATATGTCTGTTACCTCAAAAATCAGTGTCTTCAGAAACCTGGTCTGCTGTACCATATCTAGGGGAGCTGAGACAGAGCACTGAACCAGCAGTGCTGTCTAACATGCTTTCTGTGGGTGTCTGAATCTGGAAAGTTGAGGTCATGTGGAGGGAAGTGGAGGAGTTTGTGCTGCAGGAAATGAGGTTGCAATTGTATGAACTGTAAGTGGTTTCTGAGAAAGAAAGCATAATATTTTAAGCGATTTAAAAAACGTTTTCCAATTTTTTTCCATTTCTGAAAAATGTTTTGTGTTTTGTGTGTGAGGTAGTCTTCACATGCTATTGAGACTATTAAGAAAGTTGTTTCAGTCATTGTATATATTTTATTAGTGCAGAGGTCAGCACTAATTTGGTAGGTCACTGAGCTTTGGAGGTTTGTATTTAAACTAGCTTTACTTGCTATTCTGTGGTGCCTAAGTATCTCAGAAAGAGTGACAGAATTCCTCTCTCAGTACTTTGCCCTCACCTATGGACACAAAAATCAAATTTTGATTTTGTTTTTTTGTATCTTCTGTTTTTTAACTGTTTTTAAACCACAATACAGCTTTCTGAATAGAGGACAAGTTTCCCAATAGTGATTCTGGCCTACAGGTGCAAGAGAAGTGCTGTTACTATGATGATTTCCTGTCATATGTCAGGGTATTGTATTACCTCAATATTTGCTTTTAAAAAGATTAAGACTGTTATTACAGAAATGCTTTACTTAATGCAGGGATAGCAGAAACAAGCATTGCATATATTAGGGGAATGACAATTTGTCACATGCTCGCTAAACCATTTCCTTTCTGATAGGGTTGACAGTTGTTTGCCACAGATCAATAGGTCCCTCCACTGGTCAGTGTCTGATGGAGAAAGTAGTGTATGGAATGAGGTGTCTAGCAGTGCTTGCCATTGCTGTTGTTCTGCCAATAATGACAGCTCTCGAAAAGCTGTTTGAGCTCTAGTTGTGACTGGCTATGGAGTATCTATGTTAATTATGTTGCTGTTAATAATAGAAATTACAAGCAGCATGTATCTGTAATTTTTGCACTGAATGCATGCAATATTAAACATGATGTGATCACAGGAGTTAATTGATAATAGAAAACTGACAGGTGTTGGATGTATTCCCTTCCCTTTCTTCATTCTAACCTCCAATTTAATATGTTTTTAAGTGAGTGATCTTGTATTTCTGCTGCGATATCAGACTTTTTAAAATAGTAATGCTGTACATGTGCTTTTATGTTATTTCATTTTATTTTGCTTCGGTTTTGGTTTTTGTAATGGAAGTCATATGAAAACACTCAGGTCCAGATCAGAACATCACATGTACCTCCCATTAATTTAGCCTAACTTTGGCTTTTGAGTTTTCAATTGCCTCATACTTTGTGCATGTAAAAAGGGGGATTTTCTGACTGAAATACAGCAGCTTCTCCATTAGAATCATAGAATCACAGAATCATAGAATGGCTTGGGTTGAAAAGGACCACAATGATCATGTAATTTCAACCTTCTGCTGTGTGCAGGATTGCCAACCATTAGACTAAGCTGCCCAGAACCACATCCAGCCTGGCCTTGAATGCATCCAGGGATGGGGCATCCACAACCTCCTTAGGCCCCCTTGTCTCTGAGTTTGACCAAAAGGAGCTTGGAAAATCACTGTGGTACAGGTGGAGGGAAGGATGGGTATAGCGTTGGAAACAAGCTGCAGCTGGGGCACTGTCTCGTTACATATTTTGGAAATCTTGGTACAAGCTTGGTGATATTACAGGCACGAGACCGTAATTGCTCTGGGTATGAACATTTATTTCCTTATTTGGTGGTGTTAATGGAGCTGGCACTGTAGGCTGTTGTGCAGCCTTGTGGTGCTTGGGGTGGCTGTTGGGGTGGTATGGATGCCTTGCAGGCACCAAGGGTGACAGCGACACCCTGCGAGTTCCTCAGTGGGATCCAAGTGGTCCATTTGATTTCCTATAGCCTCATGGATTGAGTCATTGTTCAGTAGCCCACAGAGGCCTTTAGAGTCTTCAAATCATTACTTGTTTGGTCCTGGGTTGGTAGACTTCCCGATCTCCCTCAAAGTACCTCTCCCCTGAGGCGTTTGAGCAGTTCGCTGCCCTGAAGAAGAAAGGCAGGCCTGAAAGGCAGATGAGGGAAGCTAGCTGGTGCTTCCCGCGCCTCCGGAAGATGAAGTTTACCCACACCAAACCAGACAGAATTTGTCTCTAAGAAGCCTTCAGCAGCAGTTGGCTGCTTCACAGGAGCTGAGGTTGGTGTGGTCTTTTTCCTTCATGTCAGCCTTTTATGCATGACAAGATGGCTACCATGCGGACTGCTCAGTTACCCTCTGATAGACTTAGAAAATAAAAAATACCAAGTTCTTTCATTTAAATTGTTTCCCTGGGTCTGTTTGTTCATTTTATTTGACTCCTTATAAAATATGGTGTCCAGAGCGGTATTTCTGCTCCCCAGTGCTGAGTGAAGTGGAATGATTACATGAACAGTTATGTTGTCTGATAGTTTTGTAACAACAGGGCAAATTAGCAGCTTGAAGAGGAAATATTTCATTTATTGGTAGGAGCATCCTGAACTATGTAACTTTTTGCTTTCCTTGTGGCAGAAGGGGTGGTTGGTTATTTGTTGTATTTTTGGACCTCAATAATGACTGTATTTTTTCACTGCAGTAGAGACTGTGTGACATGTGCTGGTAAATGAAGGGACTTTTGTACTAAAGTAAATACAACAAATAGTAAAACAATGGACCTAAAGGTGAACCAAACAGAAAAATAAGATCAAAGTAAAGCAGAAAAATGCTACTGCTGTAAACAGTATTTAAAAGAAATGAGGATTAATGATATTTATTATGTTCTCTCCATTAAATAAGCTGTTAAATGGTAGCAGTTGTTGTGAACTGGTAATAGGAAAGAACATCACTAGGAATGTGGCAGGGAGCTGTACTGGCCTAGTCAGGCCTTGAAAAAGAAATAGAGAATAGTTAAGTGTGATCCCCAGGCCTTAAAGAGATGACATTTTGAATTATTAAACTTTTCCATGCTTTTGGTCAATGATTTTAATGGCTATCTCTGCCAGAGTGCACCAGAATACACATGCTAGAAATGTCCTAGCTGATGATGCAGTGCAGAAATATGTATGTCAGTTGGCCTCTACTCAGTGACAAGCAGATAGGTAACAGAGCACTGTAAAAAGGAAATAATTACAACCAGGAGAAAAAAAAGAAGGAAAAAAAAGATTTTTAAAGTGTTAATTTCTAGGCTAGTTGGTGTTACACGTTGGTGTATTCTCGCATCTTCTTGCACACAGTTCTTGATTGGGCAGGAAACTGTTGAAAGGAGCAGTGTGTATACTGGTCTGCATCTGAGCAAAATTGCCTGTTGTCTGTTGGAACTGCTGTGGTCTTTACCCAGAGCAGGTTGCATTAGTGTGTTATTGCTTTCCCTGGACTTTTTTTTCCAAAGAATCCTTTTCTCCCACTGGATTCAGACTTCTGTCCTGTAGAAGCAATATTAATCTCATTTCATGGTGACATGTAGACTGCCTCCAAACGATGTCTAAATAAACTTTCATAGGGATGCCCCGCTTCAGCTTATTTCAGCAATATGCCCATGTTAGTGGTGACTTATATTTCCTGGCTACTGAAGCATTTCTCATTCATGTTCCTGCCAGCAGTCAAATCCAGCATGTCTGGTTGCAACTTGTTTGGTTTAGTTACGTTGCATGAGCAATAGCATAGACAGATACTTTTTGTGGGTGCCCCGCTCCCTGGATCTTATGATTACAGCAGATGCAATGGCTGTGTGTTAAGGTAGATTAATCCCATAGGCTGAGTGTTCATCTTTCCTTGCTATTCTCATCTGTCTCTGTGTGGAGGCTGTTAATGCAGTCTTTCTGACTGTTGCTGAACTTTGTAAGGCGCGCTTATGCAAAGGGAAACAAATCCTGTATTCCTGCAGCCTTTGTTTTTATTCATTTTCCTCTCCTGACTAGTAGGTAAGGTTTCCTTATGCTGCTACATTTGAGGTTTGGTTCTGTATGGCACAGAGAGACTCGAGGGCTCTATTAGCTCATGCGGGTTAGAAACTGGTTTCAGACAGCACAAGTTGCCATCCAGCAGGTGTTAGTTGGTCAAAAGGCATGCAAAGGCATCGGAGCTGAATGTGTCAGGATAGTAGGTTAGGTGAGGACACTCAGAGAGAACTCTTTGTTTTACTGCAGGTAGTCTCTTTCCAAGGAGCCCATGCCAGCTCCTGGAAGGCCCATTTCTTGTTTTTATTTCTCTCAACCGTGAATATGTATTGATCGAGGTGGCTGGTCTTGAACTCTGTTTTGAGGCTGAGTGTATTAAGTTCATGAAACTGTGATTGGAAAAATGCAGCTCACTGTAGAATTTTAAACATTAAAAAGACCTGGCCTTGTGGGGAGCTTGCAGCTGCATGTGACCTGCAGAATTTGGGCTCTGAGGAATAGGAACAGTGTGCGCGTTTGCAGCAGGACACAGTTCATTTCTTAGAGCATTTCCCTTTGTTTCACAACAAATGATCAGCCTGCCTTGTCCTGCTAGAAGTAAATTAGATTTGGAAATGGGAGCTGTAGTCTGTTTGCAGACTGCAGAATTGAAGTCCCTCTAATTGAGTGGCGTTGCAGTTTTTTAGGGATGGTGGAGATTTGGGTTCGTTGTTCAGCAGCAAACAGCGCAGGAAGACTTTGCTGTGATCTGCCGGTGTTCATGGGCATGCTGAACACAAATATTGACATGTATGAACATTTGGAGAACAATAAAAAAGGGAAACGAATCCTTCTCGTCAAGTGAAAATGACGTCTGCATCAAATCTCAAGTTGTCGGCGTTGATGGAGGCGATGCGCCAGGGCTGTTTTGGCAGAGCAGGGCTTGCTGTGGGAGTTCATTTTCCTCGGCGAGGTAAAAAAGGAGCCGCACCGCAGCTCTCTGGCTCTCCCTTTCAGCACCCCTCCTACTGCTGTCAGCTCTGAGCTTTGTGGGGATCTGCGGGGGGCTGGAGCACGAGTCTGTTTGAAAAACAAAAAGCTCAATCAAAGGAAAATATTTTGTTTAAGGAGACCTTTGGCATCCCCCTCTGACTGTGACACCGAATTCGCGCAGATAAAAACAACCGCTTAGATTTACATTTTGATTGTGCTTCTGCTTTCATGTGTGCCGGGCTGTCCCACTTCAGGTGAAATTTATCCATTTCTTTAAATATTTAGCAGTCTAGCGTTGATGTTAATGAAAGTCTGGCACTGCTATTTTGAGAATTGCAACAATGATAGTAATTTTCAGTGTCAGATTACTGCTTCTCAGAGGAAAAGGAAGATGGGAGGAGGGAAGAGAGAAAAAAATTGTTTCGGTTCTAATAGAGTTTGTCATCAGCCTGGCTGTGCCAGACAGATGGATCATGAATACTGTCTAGACGCTCTCTGCCTGAGTGGAGCTGTGGTCTCTAAGGACAAGCAACGAGACGCCGGCTTAAGTGACTGGGGAAAGTCAGGACACACTGCCTCTAATCAGATGGCAATCAATGCGGGCCTGCCTCGCGGCCGGCAGCGGGGCCTGCTCCCCACCGCAGCTCCGTGCTGGTTTCAGCTGAAGCTCCTCTATCAGTGAGCTTTGGAGAGGAAGGAAAGCTGTGGTGTTACGGCACTATTGATTTCATCTGCGTATGCCCTGGCACTGTGCAGAGGTTCTGTTCGGATACAGAGCCCGGCAGGGCTGGTGGCTGGGAGAGCCATGCAGTCTGCGTGTGTGTGGGACTGCACGGTCATTGCACTGATCCGTTAGCTACGTGGCACGGCACACCTGGAAGCATTCTGCTGCTGCCTTTCTCTGGATGTGGCCTGCTGGTATGGAAGGCTTCATCCTTTCTGCCCACCGTGGCTCCCCATGGCCCAAGTGGGTAAGGGGACGGCACATGGGGCTGCCTGTGCTGCGTGGCCAAAGGGAGATCGTGTGCCATTAACTCACTGCTGCCACTGCCGCTTTCCCTTTCTCTGTCTCTAAAGACGGTTAATGATAAGCAAGCAAAAATCTTCTGATGTAGCTGGAGTGAATTGTGATGCAGCTGAGTATTTTTTGACTGGTGAAATACAACAAAAAATTAATACATATGGTGACTCATTTGAAAAGCAAAGGGTCCTCTGGGTTTTGTGGCGCAGAATAAGTGGCAACATTCTAGATTTTACATCTGTGTGTAAAACCAAATCTCAGGCAGATAACTTGTTATTTAGAATATCCAGTTTGCTTTCAGCCTGTAATGCTGCCTTCATTCTTGAAGTGCTTTAAACTGGTCCTGTTCTTGAAAAAAGGAAAGCGTAAAGGTGTATTCTTTGTTTTTTCTTACACTGGCATTTTGTATGTACTTTTAAAAATACCGTATTTCCTGGCGTTTAGTGTAAGCAGTGAAGTAGGCTGCTGATCTCATTCTGTGTTCTGAATTCTGTAATAAAACTTCAGAGGAACTTGGTAATGCTGGAGTGTACCCATTTTTCTCCTGGAGCATTATGCTATTAGCATTTCAGACAAGCCAGACATGCGTACGTGGCTGGTAACAACCCTGAAATATGCCAATATGACATCAGGTATTTGCATCTACTTACAAGCAGGGCTGGATGCGGCTCTTGGTGAGGAATTTCCATTTCACAAAGTTTCCAGCTGAACATTAATCATATTTGTACACTTAATGAGATAAGAAAAAAAACTCAGTGTCATGCAGATTCAAGTGTGGGAATTCCAAGAGCTCTGAAATGCTGTATTATTCATTTGTGAGCTATGTAAGTCAGTTGTATCGGCTTTAATCAAAAAGATCTAGAAACAAAACTTGTTAGAACTGTTTCTGTTTGTTCTTCATACGCGTTTCATTCACCCCTCCTTCAATTCCTGATAGCTTTTAGGAAACATCATGTAGTAGGAAACATTTCAATTTAGTAAGATCATGTCTAATAATTCTTTTTTTCTTCTTGTCTCCATTTTCTGCTACTGATTTCTTACAGATGCAAAAGACAATTTTATATTCTCAAAGCATACAGTGTATTAAAATCTTGATTCAAAGACTGACTTTCATGTGTCTGAGAGGGTGCCTAAATTTCAAGTTGGCAAACTCAGAGGAATAATGCCGTGCATCAGTACAGTATGCCTTTCCATGTTACAGATACACTTGGCTCTGCAAGAGACAAAAGCTCCTTGCAGACCAGTATGAGGTAGGCAGATGGACTCTTGCATACTTTGAGAGCACTTTTTGTCGAACTGTTCTCTTTATG